>CM031607.1:78122160-78200058 GCA_018398815.1 Conus ventricosus | reverse complement strand
CCACCCTAGATTGAATACTTCTGATATCATGCTGATAGGAATACTTTCCTAAGGCATCAGACTTTAGGTGGATACCACCAGTATTCAGTGTTACAATGTGGAGTAACCAGTACGTTCCTCAAGGCATCAGACAAAATATGAATACTATTCATAACAACAGTATCATAGTGCTGCGATACCAATAACTTCTTCAAAGTTTTAGATCAAATATGGTTGCTACTGTTATTAATGTACATTATGTCCTAATACATCATATTTTCCTCATGATTTCAGCATAAATGTGAATGCTGCAGGTACTAACAGTGTTACTGCATGCTGATGCCACGAACTTTTCCTAGGTATCAGGTGGGGTATGTGAAAGCTGCTGTGGGATAGTGTACTGATCCAATAACTGCTTCAAGGCCTCACACCAGATGTGAATACTAATGATGCTACCATTGTTACTATGTACTGATACTACTGTCTACCTGAATGTGCCAGCCTTTTTCACAGTGTCCAGCCTGGCAGCTTCTTTAGACAGCCAACACTCTGCCTCATACGCCGCTGCTCGCACTCCTCCAGTATTTTGGCCACCAGTTTTGTGAAGTCCCTTGAAGAACTCCATATTTTCTGCATACATGAATAATTGGTCAGCTTGAAGAAGTCAATATTAACAGGCATAGTGAACAGGTGGAATGAACCTTGTAGAACTGAGTGCTTCCTACATAGTGTAAGCTCTAAATCTGGCACATATTGTCTTCTGTCATGTCCATGGGCAGAGTTTCCCTTGTTCCCCACATCTAGAGTGAACACTTATCCCATAATTTAGTATCCATACTCTGTTTTTTAAGACAGAGCTCATATAATAAAAGTCAAGGAGGTAAAAACATTTGACACTTAGTGAATACACACAATAATACATGTTCAGAGATTCAGCTCACACGAGGGCCCATGATCATCTCCCCTCCCCTCCCCAAAAAAGAAAAAAAAACTTTGGATATTTACTTCCTCTAACAACTTTTCTTTCCAATAAATGACCTAATCCAATTTATTTATTCTCTAGAAATCTATTTGTTGTTAAACCAATTACTTTGTGACTTACTTTGAAGATCATCCTTTTACTCAATTTAAAATCAACTTGAAGGGAATCCATGAAAAAGAATACTGTTGTAAATTTATGTCCATACAAAAAGAGACAGAAACAAATCTTAGTACAAAACAATTTGTTTTTTGCTTTCTTTTTTCTATTAGACTTTAAAAAGGCTGTACATTTCTCATTTACTACAGTAAGACAGCACAAACTATACCTTCTAGCAAATCTAACAGAATAGCGATGCGACGTGTAGCACGCAGACTGCTTTCCTCAGGTCCCTCACCAGAGCAACAGCAGCACTGAACGCCCGACTGGAAAATCTTTCTCACATACTGGGGACTGAAGCCCTGAGGCTGAGTCATTTCCACTGCTGGTGGTTGTAGTTTCCATACGATGATGAAGGGGTTTTCCCAGTCACCACTGAGGGAGGGGCCTCCCCTGGCATTGCTGAAGGCAGAGCTTCCGTGTGCGCTGCTCTCAGAGGGGTTCCCTCATGTGGGCTGGGTTCTAAACGTAGTTCCAGTTCCACATCAGCTATATCCACCTGGAACCTAAAGAAAGAAGTTGATAAAGGCCAACATAAAAAGGAAGACGATAAAAAAGAGAAAAAGTCATTTCAGCTTACATGTAAATAAAAAAAACAAACAAGAGCACCTATTCAATAATTACACAAGTACCTACCCTTTAACAGCAAGAATACCCACCAACAATGACAAAACTGCCCACCCTTCAACAACAGGAGCACCCATCCATCAGGAAACATGAATGCATACCCATCAGAAACAAGAATGTCAGCCTATCAACAAAAGTGCCCAGTCATCAACAACACAAAACACCATCCATCAACAACAAAGTGCCCAGCCTTAGACCAACAAGAAAATCCCAACCACCAACAAGAAAGCCCATCCATCAACAACAAGAATGTCTACTAATTAACAGGAAGAAAGCCCACTCATCAACAAAAAGAGAGCATACCCATCAGTAACAAGAATCAACAAGACTGCACATCCATCAAAAACAAGATGGTCCACCCATCAACAACCAACACCCCCCCCCCCCCCCCCCCCTTCCAACCACCTATCAGAACTTACTTGCCCTCCTTCAGCCTCTGTGAGAACATCTTCCTCCTGCCTTTGCATGGGCTCGAGGGGATTATTCAGCACCTGCTGATCCGTTTCCATGGGAATGGCAGCCATGATGAGCTGCCCTGGAGTCTGTGACTGCAGATGGGTAATGGAGGGGACAGGGCAGTCTGTTGCCCGTAGATCGTCAATGTGCAGACAGTGCCAGTTGCCTCCCTGTCATCCACAATATAACGTGTCATGTTTTCTCTGTGTGTGTGTGTGTGTGTGTGTGCAAGTGTGTGTGTGCATGTGCATGCGTGTGTGATTCGAACTTTTGCCATCATCTTTGGCACAGTATACCAACGAAGTTCATGGTCAAAGTTCCCCAGGAATTGCACAAGAGGGAAAGAGGAAGAAAATGACAAAGAGAGGGGTTGGAGGGTGGTGAAGGAGAGGAGTGGAAGGTTGCACATTTTTGCCCCCCCCTCTGACAGCCACAGGCTTGGTTCCTAATTTTACCCATTTTACTGACATCCCCACTACAGGATCAAGCCAATTTCCGTGACTTACCAGGAAGCCAGTGAAGCAGGCTCCAGCCACACTGGCAACTGGATAATGAAGACAACATGATGCTGGGAGGAGTTGTCAGGTCGCAGGTCCTGCATGCAGTACTGGGCCCCTTTGATGAGGTTCTGGTTGGAATCCCCACAGTCACACTGCACTAGCAGCAACTTGTGGCCCTCCTGACTGTCGTTGAAGAACAGCCTGGAGGACAGTCCAGCATGGTCCTTTTCTTTGTAATTCTAGTGGCCAGGTATTCAAATAACTGAATTCATATATCTTTATTCGGAAATACTTCTGACAACCAGATTACTGCATTTCCATATCATTCTGCAACTCCCTGACATGTTTGGACACTCTCAATCACAAATCTCATTGTTCTATTTCTATTTCTCACATCTGAACACTTTTAATTCAGCATTACAATTATAGAGAATTATTCATATGTTTATGTACACATAATCTATTCTCACATTTTCTTATATCACTAAATCCCTCAAGCACTCGTCAACAGGTAATTCTATATTACTCTAAATTATGGGTAGTTAATGCTCATATGTCTTCAAAACAAAAAAAAACAAAAAAAACCACCCTCACATTCTAACTACATCTGATCCCACAGGCAAATAATTCCATCTGGCTACACATGCAAATAACCCCCTCTGGTTTGAACAGCGACCGACTCCGCTTGGTCCTATCAGCAATTAATCCCACCTGGTCCTACCAGCAAGTACCTCCATCTGGTCCTACCAGCAATTAACCCCACCAGGTCCAATCAGAAAATAACCCACCTGTCCTAATAGCAATCAGTCTTATCTGGTCCTTCCAGCACATAGCCCCATCAGGTCCTAAATAATCTCACTTGGTTCTGCTAGTAAATAACACAACTTGGTCCTATCAGCAGTTAATGCCATCTGGTCCTACCAGCAACCAACCCACCTAGTCTTGTCAGCAATTACGTCAATCTGGTCCTAACAGCAATCAAATCAACCTGATCTTACCAGCAATCGACTCCCATCTGGTGCAACCAACGATTTACCTCATGTGGTCCTACCAGCAATAAAATCCCTCTAGCTTTACATGAATTTACTACTCCAGTCCCACCAACAATAATTCCACCATATCCTATCTGCCATTTACTCCATCTTGTCCTACTAAGCATTAATTCCGTCTGGTTCTGCAACTAAAATCAATACCAACTATTGAGTCCAACTGGTCTACCAGCTATTACCTTGAACTATTAACTCCAAATGGCCTACTGGCAATGAACTCTAACTGATCTAACAGCTATTAATTCTTTCCAGACGAGCGCGCACGCACGCGCTCATTCCGTGGCGCCGTGCGCCGTGCACAGCGATAATTCCCTGCTGACGCACACATTTGGCCACTTTTTAATTTATTTTTACGGTAGCTCTACAACAACTGACGGTCTTGTGTTAGGTGTCACAGGAAAGAACAAACACTCAACTCCAATCATCACCAGATCCACTTTGTAATACGATTTCAAGCACTTCATTGCACGAGAAATTGTTAGCATCCCTTCGCCTGACCGACATTTCTTCCGACACAGGAAACGTGCCGCGTGCCGCGTGGTCGGGCTCTGGGTGCTTTTTTCCCAAGGTCGTGGAGTCAGCCAAGTTCACACTAGGCCACTGAAAGTATGGTCGACAACTCGTTCCAACATCCCAAGACTAGTTTACAGAGGTTTTTTCCCTTGGACCATTTCATGCAAAGTGTAGGAATTTTTATGTTCCCGTCGTCACTATTGGACGACTCGCTCAAGGGAGAGAAATCCTGTCGTCCACTATGGTACGACTGGGCTCAAGGAGAGAAATCCTGTCGTCCACTATTGGACGACTCGGCTGGTAAAGGTTAACCCTTACGCTGGTTGTCGCGACAAATGTCGCGCCATTACGTCCACGCTGTTCCTTTCTTGCCAGACTGAAACACTTAGTCAGCGCCGTGACCCGCTGACCCTGACCGACTTCAGCGATGCTAGCGATGGGAGGCGTACCACGTTGGCTCCCTTTCCTCTCCGAGATGTGTACCGAGAGCTGTGCTAGTGAATGATTTTGTTTGTTTTCCAAACTTCGGTTACAACTAAATCCCGGATGTTTTGTTTCATTTCGGGTTGCATGAGGATTATGTGAAGTGAGCTTGTGTCTGTGTGTGTTTTATAAACAGGATTCATACTTTAAAGTGTGGTTTTGTGTATTAGTTTGACGTAAGTGACCCATCAGTTGTACATGGCGTTCTCAGCAGTCAGTGGTAAGGGGAGCACGACTATAGTCAGCACTGTGTTCGACTGAATTCTATGTGTCGACTTTGTGGACAATTGTGTGCAAATTAACGCGTGACCAGTGGACAATTGTGGCATAGGCAGTGTGATTAAGATGTGCATGGCTCTGGACCAATATGAAGGAATCCCATATGTGAGTATTAGCATGTGTGTTGTGTGTGTGTGTGTGTGTGTGTGTGTGTGTGTGTGTGTGTGTCTTTCTGTCTGTGTCTGTGACTGTGTGTGTGTGCGAGTGTGTGTGTGTGTATGTGTGTGTGTGTGTGTGTGTGTGTGTGTGTGTGTGTGTGTGTGTGTGTGTGTGGTGTGAGAGAGAGAGAGAGAGAGAGTGTGTGTGTGTGTGTGTGTGTGTGTGTGTGTGTGGTGTGTGTGTGTGCGCGCAAATCTGTTGTGATTCTGTGCTCTCTCTCTCTCTCTCTCTCTCTTCTCCTCCTCTCTCTCTCTCTCTCCTCTCATTGTGTGTGTGTGGTGTTGTGTGTGTGTGTGTGTGTGTGTGTGTGTGTTCATGTGTGTTTTGGTGTGGGGTGTGTGAGAGAGAGAGAGTGAGAGAGGGGAGAGAGAGAGAGAGAGAGAGAGAGAGAGAATGTATATGTGTGTGTGTGTGTGTGTGTGTGTGTGTGTGTGTTTGTGTGTGTGCAAATTTTGTAAATTTGTTCTGTTTCTTCAACTTGCATTAGTCTGTGTGCAAGCAATTTCTTCTCTTCTGATTCTGTGCTCTCTCTCTCTCTCTCTCTCTCTCTCTCTCTCTCTCTCTCTCTCTCTCTCTCTCTCTTTGTGTGTGTGTGTGTTCATGTGTGTGTGTGCGTGTGTGTTTCATGTGTGTGTATGTGTGTTCATATGTGTGTGTGTGTGTGTGTGTGTGTGTGTGTGTGTGTGTGTGTGTGTGTGTGTGTGTTTCATGTGTTTTGTGTGTTCTATTGTAAGGTTTGTACCACAATGCATGTTACATGCATATCAGATTTTTTGACTGCTGACCACTGTATCAGTGTTAGAAATGAAGCATGCTACATGCACATCATGTAAAAAGGCATGCTACAGGCAAATCATGTATTTGGCTAAGGAATGCCAGGATACAGTTCCTGAGAGAGAGAGCAGAACTGACACAGTGAGTATTGCATGTTTATTTATGTATATATTTGTGGTGTGTGTGTGTGTGTGTGTGTGTGTGTGTGTGTGTGTGTGCGTGCGTGCGTGCGTGTGTGTGTGTTCTCTTTCATGTGTTATGTTTTCTTCCTAGTAAGAGAGTCTGTTTATATTTTATTTTTCTTTTAAATGAATTAAAGACAAGTAAATTAAAGTACTTTTTTTTCCCGAGTAACATCTGCCAGCCATCAAATCCTTCTCTCCTCTCCTGTCACACAAAATCCTCGGCAGGTGCATCTCATCTACCCCCCCCCCCCCCCCCCGCCCTTCCCCCCTCACCCCAACACACACACACAACCCTTCCATTCCCTTCATTTCCGCACAGGCCATTCCTTGCACACAGAGCAGCTGAGCTGTGTATCTGGACAGTGTTGTGTCTATCGCGAGGGCCAGGGTCGACCCAGCGAACTCGCTTTGGCAGCTGGTTCACATGGGATGGTCTTACACAGTGGGGGATACTGACGCGTGTGTGAGCTGGTTGAACATGTGTTATCTATACGGCTCCTACCGCTGTCTCTTGGGCATAGGCACTGTGTGTTCTATAGTCAGCCGGGCTGGCTTGGAAGATGGCACATGATTTGATTTTCTTATGCGCACACCGTCTCCGATAGGCCTACTTTGAAAAAGGAATGCGTTCGCATGTTCACACACACACACACACACACACACACGCACGCACGCACCGCACGCGCACGCATGCACATAAACACACACACAGACACACACACAGACACACACACACACACACACACACACACACACACACACACACACACAGATTGTTTGCAGCATATAGTCATACCCAATGTGTGTACCCAGTCATAGTGTGTGTGTGTGGGGTGTGTGTGTGTGTGTGTGTGTGTGTGTGTGTGTGGTGTGTGTGTGTGTGGTGTGCGATGAAAAAGAATCAGAAGACTGTGTTTGATTTTGTTGTATTTTTATTACAGAAGAAATACGGGGTTAGAATTGTTCGGAAACAAAATCACTTACTAGTTTTCATGCAAAGCTTGAGACTTTGGTCATGTCATGTGCGTGTGGCTGCCAAAGTTCAGCTGCATGAAACTGCCATTGTCAGTTACATTGCGCACTTTGGATCAAACAAGCTTTAAACGTTAAGTGATCCGACTTTTTTGCTGATGTAGTCTGAGCAGAGGCATGTATCAAACTTGTGAACTAATCAATGAGGGAAAATAATCTTGCCATTAAGCGCTGATGTGAGTTAGTTTGATCGATTTTGTGTGTATTGTCATTGTTGTAATGTTGCCTAACAACTTGTGCACACAATATCATGCTGTTTTTCTTCGTTCTCTGCAGGAAAATAAACCTAGTCGAGTTTGGTATTAAAAGAATTGTCTGCAATTCGCCAATACAGTCGTCTCAGGAGCGTATAAGTATTATATTCTTCACGACAACAACGAATTGTCAAACTGACAACCCCCTTTTTAACGGCCGCGCAGCAATGCCGAAAACACAGCTGCTGGACTTGTTGCGTGCACGGCTGACAGGCAGCGCTGTGTACAGCGCAGTAAGCTAGGGGGTAGGGAGCCGCCTGCAGTAAACACTGCCTTCCCTGACCTTGGCAAGTGCAGCAGCCGGAGAGGTTTAACTCCCTTGCTTCGCTGAACACTAAAGAACTCGCTCTGAACAGCCGTGCGTCATGGCCGTCGCTGGTTGTCGCGACAAAAGTCGCGCTGTAGGGTGAGCCTTGTGAGCCTAGTTTCACAGACACACCAGATACGAAACTATGGCTCAGTGACAAACTAATTTGCATGAGTGACCCGAGCGAGCCCCGGAACATGGATTTTCAATGTTTTAGCTTAGATTATGGTTATAGCAGCTTGTAATGCATAGTTTTGACTCGACTCGTCTGGCGAACAAAAATGGCAGCGCCCGAAGCAGAACATGATAGAATTAGGAACTTGTTTGAAGATGTTTTTGCTGAATTTCTTGTGGAAAAAGCAGGTGAAGAAGAAGTTATGGACATTTTGAATGAACTGGGTGTGATGGGTGATAGTTTTGATTTAGATCAAGCACCCTGCAATCGTGATTTTGAGATCGACACAGACAGTGACTGGATGAGTGCCTAAGGGTGAGGGGGAAACTCAAGATGCTATTCAGTGGGGAAGAAAAACTCAGTGTAGTGCTTCCAATGATCCTAAACCTTTCAAACATAAATGACGACAGTGTGGGCTGACTATTACATTTGTTGATAGTGACCATTTTTTGTGTGTGTGTGTGTTAGCAGCACACGATTTCAGTGTGAAAACTGAACTGTACCTTATCTTCTTACCTGAATTACCTGCATGAAAGACAGTTATAATCCACACTGACTTTCCTTTGAAAAAGGCTATGACTTATTTCTGGATAGTGTGGAACACCATAACTGGATTATTTGTGAACAAGCTCGTGAGAATGACAAGCAGGATGTGCCACCTGTTTTCACCTGTTATTTTCACATTCTGGGCAGGTCAGCACCTAATCAAACACTCACAAGCACCCCAGTTCTGTTTTATATTATTCTTTATTCAATTACTAACAATTTTTATTCTGCATGTCATGTTCAAATACTAACCGTTGAAAAGTTATGCATATCATACAAACGTAACTATTCTTTTAAAACTTTCCTTCTGGAAATTCACCAGACAACATACTTAATAGTACGTTGTTAAATAACCAGTGTAAGGGTTAAACTCCAACTGTCTACAAGCTATTAATTTCAACTGCAGACCTGTTTACCCCCCTATTCACTTGCTCAGTAGATTGGACCTCCCAAGTCAGTAGATTTGCATGTCAAGTCAGTAGATTTTTCGCGGCATTTTTTCTTCGCGGCATTTCTTCTTAGGCAAAGAGTACAATATCAACTCATAGCAGTATTTAATTGAGAGTATATATCACAGCTTTAAAAAGTAAGCTAAAATGTTATTAAAGCAAACAAAGAAAGAAAAACAACAAAAACTCACCAAAGAAGCGCTGAAATAGCCCATACTCTCATACTTGCAGAACTTAAGTCATTGGTGTAGGAGGTGGGGATAGGAGGAAAAACCAGTGCTTGAATGCCATCTCACTTTGAAGTAGCGGGTGGGGATAGGAGGAAAAACCACAGTGCTTGAATGCCATCTCACTTTGAAGTAGGGGGGTGGGGATAGAGGAAAAACCACAGTGCTTGAATGCCATCTCACTTTGAAGTAGCGGGGTGGGGGATAGGAGGAAAAACCACAGTGCTTGAATGCCATCTCACTTTGAAGTAGGGGGGTGGGGGTAGGAGGAAAAACCACAGTCCTTGAATGTCATCTCACTTTGAAGTAGGGGGTGGGGATAGGAAGAAAATACAGAACTTGGGTATTTACTATTATCTCACTCTGAAGAAGGGGTAGGTGGGAGGAGGTGGTGGAGATGGGGGGACAGACATGACTGAAAGGATCTCACTGCTTCAGGCTGCTGGCATAAGCAGACTTCAGCTTCTTCAGAGAGGTTTCTGAGAAACTCTGAACATCCTCCACCAAGTCATTGGGGTGGACTTGAGGATCAGCAGACTCTCCACGGTGGAATCCCCAAGGCTGGCTCTCTGGCTTGTTCGGTTTTTCCTCACACAAGAGAACACCCTCTCGCAGTGTGCATTGCTGTGAGGAATGGTCAGGATGCCACTTGATCCACTTGATCGCTCGCACAAGCTTGTCAGCTGACGCCAACGGCAAGTTGCATTCAGCGATCACGCCACACAACGTTGCCTCGGAACGAGTGATCTGGAGTTCCAGCATGTTTTTTTTTCCTCTTCCGCAGGTGAAGCGGCCATAAAAAAACTGAGTTATCCGTCCACCATCGCTGCTTGAGGCGTTCGACTTGTGGTTCTCAGTCTGGATGTGGCGTTTTATGTCGTGCTGTCCGCCGTGCCCAATTCCGAAGTGAACATTGCACTTTCGGCAAAACGCAAAATCTTCGCCTTTGGGTGATGCCACTAATCCCGGAAAATCTTTCGAGTACGATGGTTTGAATCGTTGTAAATATTTCTTCTTTTTCGCCGATGATTTTCCACTTCCATGGCTATCTTCACGCCTAGTAGTGTCATCTTCACTGTCCGTTTCATGGAGCTTCGCTTCTTTCGCCGCCATCTTGAATGCAGATACTTTTCGCGCCTTTCACACTAGCCTAAAGAGTGACAAGCATCTTTGTACTGTACGCTAGGCAGCATGTGTGCTGCCAGCGTGATGCTAACCTATCTATGCGTCGCTTAGGCCTAGGCCTAGTGCCGTAGCGCGAGCGGACCTCGGAGTTTCTTTCGAAAGTGCCTTGTTTCAAACTGCGGAGTGCGTAGACGGCGCAAACCGGGAGAAAACCAAATCGGACATCGGGAGATCGATGCTATGACCGGAGACCGGGATGTGACCTACGAAAACGGGAGAATCTCCCGGCGAAAACGGGAAGTAAACAGGTCTGCAACTGGTCTACCAGCTGCTAACTCCAACTGGTCTAATAGCAATAAATTCCATCTTGTGTCTTCAGCAATTAACTCCAGTTAATCCTTATCAACAATTAGCTTCATCCTGAAAGAATACCACATTCTGTCATGCCTGTCAACTGCAGAGAAAAACTCAAACACATGCAACAAGCTGCTCCTACAAAGTTTTCACCATCCTTAAGAGTAAATCTCAACAAATGCCTGTGACCAAAGGTTATGAATGTGAAGAAACCAAAAAACAAACAAACAAACACTTTTGAAGTAATGCAGAGAATATGGTGATACAACTATAACTTGTAAGGCAATGACCATGTCGGGCAGCAAGTGAACACTTAAGCTGACTGACAAGAACTTCTCTTCACAGTTCTCTAGCATTGTAAGCTCGCCTGGTATGTCACACATCGTGGTCTAAGACCATCAGATAGGTACAATAAAGATGAACATCAAAGAGACAGACTAAAGAACTCTTTGCTGGACAAAATAAAGAATGGAATGGTTACACTGCCTCTATCCTATAGCACATGACTGCCTAAACATCTGCATGACATGCCTACAACCCACTGTCATAGGACAATGAAAAATCAAAATTGAAAATAGCAGAAATGATGCTTAGAACATATACCTTATACATATATCCTTTTACTCCTGCCCCTGGCTGGTGTGAGCTAACTGAAAAAACATCCAAGACGGAATTAACAGCTGCTGAGAACTACTGTAACTAATGCAGCAGATTCTGTTTTGAATTGCTGTTGATTTTATAAGGCAGCATCTGGAACTTCTCCATTCATCTTTTTCTTTTCCAACAATATCTCTCCTTATATGCTAATTCACTTTCCTCTCTAACATGTGTTCAAGTAGATGACAAATTCAGACTGGGTTCCAGTGAACTGGCGTTTGGTGTCACTGACCTGAGCTGCTGGCAGAACTGCTGCTCTGTGTCGAAGGCCTGCAGTGACAGCAGGGTGACGCCACACACCGGCAGACTGTCCTGCAGCGTCGCTCTCTCCTGTTCTGTCAGCAGTTTGCCGTGAGTCGTCACCTGACAAACATGTCACAACAGTGTGAACCCCATATTATTGTCACAATATGTTCATACAATTCCAACTTTTTCATATTATTTTCATTCTTACAATGCAGTTACATAAAATAGCACTTATAACACATATAACCACCATTAACAAACACTCATGGCAACAAACAACAAAACCAACACACACACACACACACACACACACACACACACACACACACACACACACAGAGCTGCAAATAATTCAACAACAGCAACACATGTGTGGCTGGACAGAAGTTTACTTCTGCAAATGTTTAATCTTCATGCTCTTGAAGAGCATGTTTCGTTTTATTGTGGCTATTTTATTTTTTTGTATGTAGTTGAGCTGATAAGGGTAGTGTACGTGCATAGGGATTTCAGTGAATTCTGAGCCTTTTGTAGTAGAGTTGAGTAGGGTAGTGCAAGTGCATAGGGATTTCAGTGAATTCTGATCTTTTGTCAGAAAAGTAACCTTGGTGCCAAATTAGCTTGGTTCCTAGCCTTGGTGCCAAATTAGCTTGGTTCCAGAATTATCTTTAGAATGCCAGTGGACGAGTAGGAATACAATAGTTGGTTTGTGGCAAGGTCATATTCGCCGCAACTGTCCGGATCTGTCGAGGCAGGGAAACGACATTCCTCAGAAGTGACGAGTCGCACTGCTGAGGGGCAACCTTCCGGCTCACTCAATAAAATCCTAGGGAGATGTCCATATGCGAAGGTATTGATTAATAACAAGGAAGTTGATGCCCCTGTGGACACTGGGTCACAGGTCACCATGATGGGGGAAGGCACATTCAAAAAACTCTTTGGGTGCTCTCCCCTACAACCTGTGGCTGGTTGGCTGCGAGTCACTGCAGCTAATGGCTTGGACATTCCCTACGTAGGATATTTTGAAGCCGACATGGGAATCTGGGGCACCACGGTAAGGGAAAAGGGCATTCTGGTGAGGTCCTCTACATCCACATCGGATGTTCCTGTCATCCTAGGGATGAATGTGTTGCGGGAGGTAATGCCAGATGTCAGTGCCCCATGTGGCAGGGTTTTGCACGGTGGCAGGAAGGGAGTCTGTGTATATCCTGCCTCGGGCAGTGGCCAGCCTCAGAGCAACTGGGGCAGTAAATAGAACACTGCAGGACCAGAAGTGTTGACTGAGCCACTTCCGGACTTCAGTCACAAAGGTTTGCTTGTCCCACCCATGGTAAGCAAGTTGAAGGCAATTGCTTTTTTGTTCAGGTCATTAATGTCAATGACGAAGGCGTTGTCTTGAGACCAGGGACAAGAGTTGGCACAGTGCAGCTATTCAAACAGGAGCTGCCCCCAGGCAAAGTGTCAGTGAAGTTAGCGCAATCAGATCCATGTCTCAGTTAACTCCACTGAGACTGATAGTGAGTACAAGGCGGAGAGTGCCCCGTTAACCTGGAGGGTATAGACTGCACTGACAGCCAAAGGCAGCAGCTAGAGGAGTTGCTGAAAGCCAATGCGGACCTTTTTTTCCGCATGACTGTGACCTGGGGTACACAGACAGAGTCACGCACAAGATCCGCCATTAAGGATGATGTCCTGTGCCTCAACCTTTCGGAGGATCCCACCAACGCAGTACCAGAGATGAAGGAGCATATCCAAACTCTTATGGACAGAAGATTGTCCAGAAAAGCTCCAGTGCTTATGCATCTCCGGTAGTAGTTGTCCGAAAGAAGGACAACTCTATCCGCCTCTGCGTCGATTACCGTCGCCTAAATGAGAAGGCCATACCAGATGCCTATCCCCTCCCAAGGATAGATGATTCATTGGATGCACTTGGAGGGGCTAAGTTGTTTTCCACTCTGGATTTGGCAAGTGGCTACCATCAGTTGCCATGGCAGAGGAAGACAGGCACAAAAACAGCCTCATCACCCCATTCGATTGTTCGAATACCTGAGAATGCCAAATGGGTTTGTCCACCGCCCCAGCAACTTTCCAGAGGCTGATGCAAAGCACAATGAATGATCTGCCATCCAAATCCTCCTGGTATATCTGGATGATCTGCTGGTCTACAGTCAGACTTTCGAGGAACATCTCGAGCGCCTGAAAATTGTATTTCAGCGTTTGCGTGAGGTCGGGCTGAAGCTCAACCCCCAGAAATGTCATATTGCACAACGGCAAGTGGAGTATTTGGGGTACACGGTCCGTCTGAGGAATCGCAACCGTCTGACTCGAAGATCAAAGCTGTGGCAGACTGGCCAAGACCGCAATCTCTGCAAGAACTGAGATCTTTCCTGGGGTTTGCCAGCTACTACAGGCGCTTTGTGAAGGTTTTGCCAGTCTAGCAAAACCACTCAACCAACTGGTCTCTCTGACATACCAGCAAGAGAAAGAAAAGAAGCGGAAGAGCCAGCTGGTATCTATTGTGAAGGCATGGAATCCTCAGTGTCAAAAGGCATTCGAGGATCTAAAAGAAGCTTTGACCTCTGCAACCCGTACTAGGGTACGCAGATTTCAAACTGCCTTTTGTCCTGGAAACATGTTTCCTTGGACGGCTTGGGGGCTCTCAAACACCAGGGAGGAGAGCAGCGGTTGTCGCATATGCCAGTCGGTCTCTCCGTCCATCAGAGAGAAATATGCTCAACTACAGTAGCATGAAGCTGGAGCTCTTGGCACTTAAATGGGCCATGTGCGAAAAGTTTCAACCCTACCTTTTTGGGCACCCACACTGTAGTTCTGACTGATAACAACCCCCTTAGTCACATCCAAACAGCCAAATTAGGGCAGTAGAGCAAAGATGGGCAGCTGACTTGGCATGTTTTGACTTCAACCGTGAAGTATCGATCAGGGAGAGAGAACAGGAATGCTGATGCACTATCTCGAAACCCTGTGTCTGGGCCAGAAGGTCCTGGCGAGGAAGAGGTGAGCGCAGTCTCGTGTAGTGGGACACGCATGGTTGGAACAGTGCATGAAATCGTTCATCGCACAACGTGGAACCATTGGAGGCAATCCAAGTGAAAGCTGACTTCCCCTCTGTCTCTCTTCCTGAGCCACCCCCCAGCTATGCAGTTCCCTTCATTATCGCTTTCTAAGATACAGGAAGCACAGCGAAAGACAGAAGCATAGCCCTCTTATCCCATTGTGAGATTCCCATTGTCGTCCTCCTGGGAAGCAAATTCGGACCATGGATGGTGACCAGAAAGCCCTTCTTCTGCGGCATTTTGACCGCTGCATCTCAAAGAGAAGGTGCTTTAACAGAGCGGTGGAGGATGTGACAGAGGGACGGGTGTCACAGCTCGTTGCCCCTGAAGGCCTTCGTGCCCGTCTCCTCCACATGGCACACCAGGACTGTGGTCATCAGGGCCAGAAAGGACTCTCGCGGCTTCTCCGACAGCGAGTGTTTTTGGCCCAACATGCATCTAGATGTGGATGAATGGTGCAGGCGTTGGCCAGCGCTGTCAGACAGCCAAGGTGCAGAACAAAGTGGCCCACACCCCTATGGGTCATCTGCTGGCTACCAAACCCCTTGAGGTCATAGCAGTTGACTTCACTGTATTGGAGCCCGCCAGTGATGGCACAGAAAATGTTCTAGTCATCACAGACATTTCACCAAGTACACAGTGGCCATCCCAACACGGGATCAGACATCTGCTGTTGTAGCCAAAGCTCTGATCCAGAACTGGTTCCAGCATTATGGTATCCCACAGCGATTCACTCTGATAAGGGGCGTTGTTTCGAGTCGCGCCATAATTCATGCATTATGCTGCCATTACGGATAGCAAAGTCCCGTACTACCTCATACAACCCTGCAGGAAATGGCCAGTGCGAATGATATAATCGTACCATGCAACAACTTGCTCAGGACTCTCCCTGAAGAGCAAAAACGTCGCTGGCCTCAGCATTTGGCAGAGATAACGTGGATGTACAACTGTACACCACACAGTGCCACAGGGATGTCCCCCATTCTACCTACATGTTTGGGAGGAAACCCCGCTCCCCATTGATATCTTCTGGGAGAGAAAGAAGAGAAGTGGAAGGCAGTCATGCCAACCCAGTGGTTGGAGGGACATGTGGAGCGGTTGAGAGTGGCTCACAGAAAAACAGGGGAGCAACTCCACATCCATGCTTTCAGAGGAAGGCCAGGCAAGACCAGGCAATCCCACCCCAGACCTCCAACCGGAGATCTTGTCCTGACCAGAAAACATAGGCCAGGGTGGAATAAGATCCAGGATATCTGGGGGGAGCGGATCTCTTTGTGGTTCAGGTGCCTGGACCCGGAGGTGGGCCATTCACCATTGCCCCACTGGATGGTGTAGGCACTACGGTGAAGGTGAACAGGCATGAAATTTGTCAGTTTCTTCTCCCCTCTGTTGTGGAGCCTCTTGGAAAGATGGATCCTGAGAGTCGCTCTGAGCCACCTCCAGCAGTGACCACACATCTAGAGTGGCACATTGCCCCATGGCCCGACTGACAAAGGGAGCCAGGAACCTCCCCTGAAACCCCTCCTATCCACCTGCTGCCCCACAGTCCCCTGATCAGCAGCCACTGACAGACAGGAGCGGAATGACTGTCCGCAGATCTGCCCGCTCCAACAAGGGGGTTCCCCCATGCTGGAAGTGGAAATAAGAATGTTTGGTGAGTGATAGCATGTTAGGATAGGCATGCACCTCCTCCATCTTTGGAATCTTTTGCTTCTTTCTTTGGTTCTTTTTTTACATGGCATGTGAATATATTCAGCCAATGGACACTTTTTCTTTGTTGGAAAGGTTTTTTTGTTGGGTTTGTTTGATAATGCTTCCAACTTGGCTGAAGGCAGTTCATTTGCGTGTATTGCTGCAGATGTTTGTTGAACATTGAATTTCGTTTTTGAAGGTTTGTGAAGAAATGTTGGTTGCATCGGTGTATTCAATGTGGACATTTAATGGGTATGAAGCACTACCTTCAAAAAAAAAAAAAAGAAGTTATCTTGCATCCCGTATGTAAGAATGAAGATTGACAGATGCTGAGTCAAGACAGTATAGGCAATAAATGGCCATACTGCCCCTGAATGCTTTGTTGGGAAAGGTGCATTTTCAAGATTTTACTTTAAAAAGGAAGATCTGAAAAATGACTGACTTGAGGCTACAAGTGAAACATGCCCTCTTGTTGGGAAAAGGTGAAATCGATGTCCTACTGAATGCGATGCTCAGTTTAGGAGGCGACAGAAAAGCGCGAGATTGGCACTTTTAAGTCCCAGGGAGTGTTTTGGTGTTGGTATAAAGAAACTCGTGGAGAGCGTGGCAGCAGAGTCCTCAGAAGAGAAGCCCCCTTCAAGCAAGTGTTTCGGCCCTTATCTCCTGACACTCTCGGGGGTTGGGCCACACCCGGTTCATGACTCCGGATGTCCCTCTGCTACCCCTTTTTTGTTTCCCATCTTGGGACGAGCCATGTGGGATTCGAACCCATGACCCTCTGGAGATGCTCATTTTCCACTTAATGACTCGCGCTTTAACCACTGAGCCACAGGGACACCTGATATTTGTAGGGAAATTAAGCCTTATGAAGTTCACTTTTGTTCCCCTTGACCAGATCCAGCTGAACACCTCTCTGCCGCTTCTGCCATTGCTTTCAGGCTCTGGTTTTTTCCTTCCCTGCAACTGAGAGCTGTTTCATGAGGCTGTATGCAGACGTTCCTACAAATCCCCTAGCTCCAATTTCTGCAGCGAGGACTTTGACCTGATAGCCTTCTCTCCTCAGGCTGTTTGCCAGATCAGCATACTTTTCAGTCTTGTAGATTTGAGCTGCCTCCATTCTGTTTTCATATGGCACTGTGAGCTCGATCATGATCAGCTGCTTGGTTGACTTAGAGTGGACTACTATGTCTGGTCTCATGCCACTCTTGCTGATGATTTCTGGGTGACTCTTCCATTCTGGGAGGTCTGCAGTGCACTCCCAGTCATCTGCCCCGTCCAGCAGACTCTGCCTGCATGTTTTCGAGTGGCACTGTTGTTCTTGGCCATGATTTGCTGCCTCCTGCCGTGAAGAATCTTGCGGGTGCTTTTGGAGTCCTGATTCTCCCTTTTGTGGTGTTGGTACTGGCCCAGACTACTTGTACAATCTCTTTGAGCACTTGGTTGTGCCTCCATGTGTACCTTCCTTGAGCCAGGGCTACTTTACATGAGCTTAGAACAAGCCTAGGCCCGATTGGTTTTGTAAACTGCTGTCCCTCTGTTCCCTTGGTCTGTATGATTTGTTTTTTTGTTGTACTATATTGATCTTTTGATGAACCATTTGGCATGTTGATTTTGTTATGTGTGCTGATACGTTTTTTGTTTTGAATTCTAACGGAATCTACCTTGTCGGTTTAAGTGCTGTCACACTGTTGGTTGTAATTTTTGCTTGACAATTTACCTGTTGAGGGTTATATTGTCGCCAAGGATTTTTTGTTGTTGTATTTTTGTGTGCAAACGGCATGCTATACTATAGGCAAAGTTATGGGGACCATAACTGTCAGCAGGGAGATTTGTGGCTGGACAGAAGTTTACTTCTGCAAATGTTTAATCTTCATGCTCTTGAAGAGCATGTTTCGTTTTATTGTGGCTATTTTTATTTTTTGTATGTAGTTGAGCTGATAAGGGTAGTGTAAGTGCATAGGGATTTCAGTGAATTCTGAGCCTTTTGTAGTAGAGTTGAGTAGGGTAGTGCAAGTGCATAGGGATTTCAGTGAATTCTGATCTTTTGTCAGAAGAGTTATCCGCCTTGGTGCCAAATTAGCTTGGTTCCAGAATTATCTTTAGAATGCCAGTGGACGAGTAGGAATACAATAGTTGGTTTGTGGATATAATCAGTCTACTTGGCATAATCTCTGTTTAGGAATGTGCACAAATTATCAGACATTAATGGATATTTATTCATGGCAATGACAAAGCATTGATTAACACTGTTATTTACTGAAGCTCAGGGCCTATATTCTCCTGCGTATTAGCAGTTGGTGTAAACTGGAGACAATAATACCAGCCTCCCGCCAAAATGCGATCTCTTCCCCACTGCTTGTCACAGCTAACAGAGGTTTTGCCTGTTCGTTTGGGAAAGGAAGACCGGTTTTCATGCTGGTTAGCCACAGCACCAAGGAAAAGGTGATTATTTTTGAGGTATGTCAAAGTAAGTTTTACTGGGAACAAGTTCATTGGGAATCTGGTTGCTATAGATAAATATTTTTGTTGTTGTTGACTTGTTTCAAGTGTTTTAAAGAAAATGTTAAGAGCCACCTAATGGAGATGTTTACAAGACTAAAGAGTTTTCACTTAGGAGAACTGGTTGTATTTTTCTTTCAAGAGATCTTGGACAGCTCTCTCTCTCTCTCTCTCTCTCTCTCTCCTCTCTCTCTCTCTCCTCTTCTCTGTGCATGTTATTTTTTTCATGGAATCAGTACCTGATGTGATGGAGGCTGGAATGAATTATTCAGTTATGCTCACTCCTTGTAGTTACAGTGTTGTTGAAAGCAATTCCTGAAAATCAATGCTGATCTATTTAATTTTCATTTCGATGTATCAGAAACTTCGTTTTGAATTGTGTTCCATTTCTTGGCTACACTCGGGCCTAGAATTACGAAGTTGGGCGAGTTGCGATGATGGGTGAATGAAGGGAAGTAACCTTTTTTTTGAAGAGTAAACCATTGAAACGTATGAGTTGCTTCCCTTTGCTGTATTCTTGCTGGCTATGTTGATGCCAGGCATTTATTATCTTTTTTTTTTAGATCATGTGCGTCTTGTGCTATGATTTAGGGACACACATGTTGCCCTTTTCAGAGGACGCCTGTTCCACACCAGAGAGGTGGCCGGGACAGATGAACGGGTGTGTGTCAACACCCTGTCCTGAGGTAGAATAATGTTTTTTCCCATGTTGATATTCTGTTGTAAATTTTCTGTTTTGACATTTTTCAACATGTCCCTGTGCAATTCATTGTACCTTTGGTACCATGGATTTTTATTGTAAAGCTGGTGGTCACAATGGTTATTGTTACCACAAACCAATGTGTATGCAATCAATGGTATTGAATGAAGATGATATGTTTTTTTTTTTTGTCAGAGCCATTGATTGAATGATGAGTGTGTATGTATTATTACGAGTAAATGAAAATTGTTTTCATATTATGAAGACTAACGAATCTGCTGAGTAATAATCTAGTCCATGTCTGTTGAGATAATTGTGGTTTCCCTGTTCTGTGGTCTTAATAGACACAAGGGTCAGTGCTGCTAGCATGCAGTACAACCTTTACTGTAACAGAACAGATGCCGGTATCTTCACAGTATCTTAATGTTGTTATTTTATTTTGCTTTTGTTCCATTGTTATGCTGAGTTCATTTTTTTGCAGATTCACCCATGGTTGTGTACTCATAGTTATAAATGTATGTTTCATTTCATTCATGCTTTTGGAGATTTCTCCTTTTGTTGCCAATTTTCTAAATATGTTGTTCCTGGTAATTTTCCAGGTTGGTTGGTAGGTTTGGTTTGGATTTGATTGACTGAAATAAACAAAAAGTCAAGCATCAACACGGTCTTGGGTGATGGACGATGACTCTCCCCCCCTCTACCCTTGACTGCTTACACATGTTACAGTACAAATCATCACGCAATATGAAACAAACAACAATCCACTAACAAAGCTAATTAAGCATGATAACAATGATACAGAAAATACCATTAACATTCTCACACACAGCCATCACCAACTGAACGAAACAGCTGAAAGAAAGCCTAAATCTGTCCATACTTGAGCCATAAGCATGGTGCCTTGCTGCAGGTGAAGCTGCAGTCGATGTTGCAGGTACTGCAGCAGGTGTTCATGCTGCTGCTGGTCATGGTACACCTTGCTCCAATGTTGGTCATGTGACCTCACCACTGCATCAGGGGTCGCGCACCACAGCAACATATGCTGGCTTTTCTCAATCACCTGAGAATGACACATTATCTTCATGGTTTCTTTTTTTTTCTTATTTGTTTGTTTTTTAAATCTCACTCCTCTTTCACTCTTTAGATTGATGGTACTGGGCAAAAGTTGCCAGAGTTGTCTTTTCTTTTTCTTTTTAATTCCTGGATAGGAGTCAGAATGAAACAGACACATGTATCAACTGATAAGACAACAAACAAACAAAACATATCTGACTGACAGTTGAAAAGATGCAGCAGCAAAATCTAAAAATCAGTGAAACAGATCAAGCTTAGTTAGTAAGTAGTTAGTAGTCATTAGTAAATATCCCATCATAATCTATTTCACTATGAAGCACTGCAACTTCAATGTCAAACAGGTGCTCAACAAGCTTAGTTTTTTTCAAATATCAGCATCATCTTTTCAGTTATCATTGTCAAGACTATCAATACTACCAATATGTTTTGATGTGATGCCTTTTTAACTTTTGAAATGATTTGTACACCATTAAATAACTGTGCTCCAAAGCAACCAGCACATAAATGGTATTGTTGAGGAGAAGTTCCATACTTCAATTGGACTTCCAAAGGGCTGCCTTCTACCTGTCATACTGTTCAACATATTCCTGGATTACATCATGACTGAAGCACTTGAAGATCATGCAAGCATTGTCAGCATTGGATGAAGAATTCATCAAGAACCTTTGCTTTGCAAATGACGTCATTGGTCTGGCAGGCAAGAACTTGACAAGCTTGTTTCAAAGACTAGCTGAAATATTAACAGCATATGATATAGACATCGACACCTAAGTAGACCAAGTTGATGGCCAACCACAACACACCCATCAATACTGATATAACCATCTTTGGACAGAAGCTAAGAACTGTTCAGAGGTTCAGTTACCGGCTCCATTATCAGCACTGGCCAGACTAAAGTCAGTTGGGAAAGACAATAACATCTCCATGAAACAAATGTTTTGGTTCACGAGTGCACAAGTAATTTCCATCTCCCTGCATCTATGCGATATATGGACCCTTACAGCCAATCTACAAAGAACTAAAGACAAAGAAATTAGGTGTGTTTGTCACATATTGAATATGAGATTAATGAACAAATCACCAAAGAGCAAATGTGTCAAATCGTCAAGCAACACACAGGACCAAATATCAATCTACTGACATCAGTTAAGAAAAGAAAACTACATTGTCATAACGACTCTAAAGAATGCTGAGTGGATAGGGAAAAGATCTGCAGACACCCTAGCCCTGGCACACAACTGGCAGACCTGGTAAAATTTGGTGAACTTTTCTTCAGCGTGGCACTAAAATGACTCCCTACAGAATTAGGGAAAAAGTAAAAGGAGAAGAAGAATACATTAATAAAACACTTCAGAATGTAGAGTAAATGAATTCCATGTGAAGCATCCATCTAATTATCTGCTTTTGAGGCAGGTTTAAGCCATCCTCCTTGCTCCACTACTGAGGAGTTTATTTCCAATTCTAAACCAGTATGCCATCAAATGAACAGTGCATGTTTTTGGCATTTCAACTGACAATGACATTCATAGCAGAAACAACATGTGTCAGTCATACTTGCCTGGTATCAATAACAATGCTTGAATGCACAGAGCAGAAACAAGCAGTGCTCTGTGCATTGGATTCATGTATATAATGGATGATTGGTGCCCTTAGCTTTACTGATATGGACAATGAACAGATTGTAGATCATTGTCTATGAGTTAGCCTCCACAGCTGGGTACAAAATTTGAATCATGCACACACAGGATGCTTTTGTCAGAATTTGAGATATAAAAACAACAACAACAACAACAAAAAAACAACACAAGAATTAGCACCTAGTACTCAGAAAACTGAAGTGTTGACTGACCTACTTGCCATCATTCAGACTTTGGCCAAAAAGGATGTGGGGACAGTGATGATGAGGACGAAAGGGGTGAAGATGGAAATTGAATTCAAACAGTTGAAAGCACTCAAATCCCCCCCACATCCTAAAGCTGGGCCATTTTTGCACTATCATATGGGTGAATTGAAATCCAAGCTGTGATCAGCCAGGGTTTTTTTCTTCTTCTTTATTTCAGAATGTTGAGGCTTCCAGCTTACCATTAGGATCACTGCCTCTACAAAAGTTGATGGTATATCTAATTTGTAAAATACAAGGACAGTGTACAATGTGATCTCCCTTCCAAACCCCTCTATACAACGAATCCCTCCTCAAAGTAACTAAAACTTCTGTGATAGGTCTTTTTCCCCACACTATATTACTGCTTTGACTTCTCTACAAAACGACTCCCAATTCAAACTAATAACCAACCTACTGACAGTGTGTTAAAACTTTCCCTTTGCTAAACTGTTGAAACAAATGCAAGCATCAGTCTCTCACCAATCTAAAACTTTACTTACCTGACCCCCTGCTCCTCCTCTATCCCCTGCCCCCTGACTTCCAAAAACTTTTCCTTCAATGTATGCCAAGTAATATCCAACGCCTGTAATGACTGGTCTAAATGGAAATTTGGTCCTTCTTCTGTGTATAAACATGACTGTCACATACGGTAAATTCTGAGCATTTTTTGTTTTGAGGATTGATAGAAATTTGGAATCATGACAGCATGCTGGTGACCAAATGCAGGTACCACAGTTTGAATAGCACAAATCATCTTGGTTTACACAGTTACTGGAGCTAGGCATCTTAAAGCACTCAGAGGAAAAGGCCATTTTCAACACTGGAAGATCAGTTAAAAAGTGTAACCCACAGTGAAATGAGGGAAACAGGTCAAAGATGCAAAACATTATGGTGTGAGGAAAACAAGTCCCATCACTTTTAAAAGACAAAGAACAAATCTAGCAAGGACACGGAATTAGTTGCAGCAGCAAAGTATGCATGGAAAAAAACAACAGCTCTGAACTAACTGACAAACACATGGGACTAACTCGGTGAGATAGTTAAGCAGACTTATCACATGATACCAAGCTGTAGGAACAAACAGCCACACCACAAACCTGTTGCTTTGCTGTAGGGCTATGCTCCACATCAAGAGTGTCCCATACTTTCAGGACAATGGCAGATGCAGTGTCAGGATGATACCCCATGAAAACATCACCCACTTCTTCTTTTTTCCTCTCTCTGATGAAATACAGACATACACACACATAAACACAGGCCAACATTTACCTCAGGTAGTTTTTTCATGACATTAACACAAGCAAAAGCAATTTTTAAACAGTACATGAAATATGCAAAGAACAGAAGCCATATCTATAGTCTTCCAACCCCCTAGAGGATTAATATCATTAACTCTTGACTTCCATAAGAAACAGTGTGTTCTCAGTCCTCTAGCCCATAAGGATTGGCTAGAAATGAGCTAAAAATGAGTATGGTCATTAAAATAATTATATCTTTCTTGTTTGTTGATTGACTGCTTTGAAATTTGGAAGTTTTATGGAAATGATGTTATTTTTATACTGAAGCGGTCAAATGTACCAAAAAAAATTTTTAAATGTCAGTATGGTAATTAATTACAGAATAATTAAAAAATGTCAGGTGTGCTCAATAAAGGTTGGAAAAATCAATGTGTGGTGTGTTTGTTAGTAAAACAATGCAGACAGACAGTCACACACATGACCATAGAAACAATACAAGTCAAAGAAAAATGTTAACTGACCTTTATGTAGTCTTGTAATGACGTAATATACAGGTAAGAATGCAAGCACAGAAAAAAAAAAAAAAAAAATTTGCACAGTTCCTTGTAGGCTACAGTATTTTGCACAGTTCTGTTCACAAAGTCACAGTAGGCCTATAACCACAGAAATAAAGTCACATGTGGTCAATGTTCATGTTCTGGACACAAGGAGCAGGATGATGAGCTTCATATTGCGTAATGACAGCGTACACAGGTAAGCACAGGTGGCGAATCTTCATCTGAAATTTCCGATTGTACGTCAGCTAAACTAACTCCAGTTCCCACACACACATCACTCTGCTGATAACTCTCCAAGCCCTAGCGCATGCTGGTTGCACAAATCTTCGATAAATTCATCGAAAACATCGTTGTCGATATGTTGGAAAGACGCCATCTTGACCAGAAAATCTGGAAAAAAAACCTTCGTGAAAAAACTTCTTCAAAATCGCAATGTAAACAGCTAGGCTGAAAAACCGCGGGCAGAAGGCGGAAGGCGAACGCTTTCCGGATGTCGTTAAACCTTCCTCTCTGCATTAGAGAGTTCTCACTTCTTAACCTTTACCGTTGAGTGTGGGTATCCCATACCCAGACGCTCAGTAACATTAGCATATCTTCGAAAACCGCTGCACCAATTGCTGTTCAAATTTTAGAAGTTCCTCAGAAACATGAAAAGCTTAATGCAACGTCATTTTCATGAGAATGTGTTAATAAACATGACGTAATTGAGTGTGTCATTTGAACTAGTGGGGCCCGATCTTGTGGGTGTGGGTAACCCAGACTTATTAAAGAGTACAGTTCTACCACTGACTCGCCGGGCGTCGTGGGTGTGGTAACCCAGAGTTATTAAAGAGAACAGTTCTGCCACTGACTTACCGGGCGTGCGTGCGTGCATAAATACGTGTGTGTGTGTCTGTGTTTGTGTGTGTGTGTGTGTGTGTGTGTGCATGCGTGCGTGAGAGAGAGAGACAGACAGACAGACAGACAGACCGATAGACAGTCAAAAAGATGCACTTCTGCGAGTGCGAATGTGAATGGTATGTGTGTATGTGTGTGTGTGTATGTGTGTGGTGTGTGTTTGTGGCTGTATTTGTGCGTGTGCGTGCATGTGTACATACGTGTCTGTGTGTCGGTGTGTGTTTGTGTATGTGCGTGCGTTTTAGTGAACGGCTCTGCATGTGTGTGTTGTGTATGTGTTCGTTCTTCTCTTAACGTCCTTTTCACAATGCTGTGATATTAGACGGAAAAAAAACCCTCCCGTCTCCTATCTCTGAACCTCCCTACCATTTCCCTTCAAAAATGAAATCTTAACACACAATAACATACAATAACATACTCAAAACATTGTAAACATTAAATCCAATGAGCTAACTGGGCTCTGTTTGAAGCCCTTGTGGCTGCCCAAGGAAGCGGAGCTGGGAGTGACCCATGTAAGTTCTGATATTGTAATATGCTGTGTAGGTGTGGTGTGTGTAAATGTGTGTTTTGTGCGTATGTGGATGTGTGTATTGTGCATGTGTATGTATGCATGTGTACAAGTGTGTGTCGTGCATGTCTGTATATGCGTGTCTGTGTGCATGCGCGCATGTGTGTGTTCATGCTTGTGTGTGTGTTGTGTGTTATGAATATGTGTTACATACGCACACGACTGAGACCCACACTCCGGCTCAGGCTCCAATTATTTATTGCATTGACAAAACAGTAACAGACTACACAATTCACAGCAACAAAGTTCAGGAACATAATTCACAAAGCACAAACAAATTATTATGATCCAGGCCCAGAATTTTTCTCTCTGTGTGTGCATATGTATTTACGGGGAGGGTCAGCGGATCATGAAGGCAAATCAGGACTGTGTACAAGGAGGGGGGGGGGAGAGAATTTGGAAAGATAGTGGGGGAAAGTAAGAGAAACATTAACTTCCACAAAATGTAAGTGCACTTGCAACATTCATTTTTTAGTGTAATAACTTTTTGGATACTGATTGATATCCCCAATGTTAATAACTTTCTCTGTCTCTCCTCCCCCCCCCCCCCCCCCCCCCACTCTCTCTCTGTGCTCGCGCTGGCTGATGGTGTATGAAATGGGGAAAGGGGCGAGGGAGTGGGGTGGGGTGGGGCTTCATTCGAGCATGTGCACGTGCGTGTCGTGTGCCTGGCTTTATTCTCTCATTTTCGCCTTTTATTTATTTATTTTTCTGTTCGACCCGTTTTGGTGCATAGCTATTCCCCATGTCGGGAAAAGAAAAGGGGAAGATAGGAGGAGGGCGGGCTAGAGGGAGTAGGGGGCGTGCTAGGGGGGGGGGGGGGGGTGAACAAAGCTGGCAGTTGGCTGGAGGGGCTTCCAGGTGGCCCTTGCCAGGTCCTCCATGGTGACATGGTATCCCTGAAACACATTACTGGTATTCTGTACTGACCGTCATGTGGAGCGACAGGGTGTATGCAGAACACATCATGCTTACAGTTTCCCCATAAATATGTGTCTAGGCTTCTGTGTTTTCATGACAGAGTTCACAGTAGTTGCATTATCAAGACATTGTCTGTTTTGCTGCTGTTTCTGTTTGAAATGAGCTATTGCCATGCCTTGGGTCTTAAATTAAAATCTCATATCCTTGATTGTACAGATGTGTCCTTGATTGTACAAAAGAACCATGGCAAACATGCTTATCTCCAGCATTACCTGGTCATGGTTTGCCGGTCATAGCTGCCGCATCAGAGTCGGGGAAGCGGCACCTCACTGCATCCCTGATTCCTCGGGGTACACCAGGGTCTTGTGCCCCTTGGTGTCCAGCTTTGCAACAAACTGAAAAAAAGGACAAAAATTAAATGAATATGACAGTAATAATGTTTCTGTACTGGAGAAATGTGCACAAGAATAGTTTCTTTATCTAAGAGCTGTGAGTGTACATTTTAAAATCACTTTTAGTATATTGCATGCCAGTTTGTAGTGTTTATGGATGAGTGTGTGTGTGTGTTGGGAGGAGGGGGGGGGGGGGGCTGTGTGTGTGTGCCTGACATCCTGGTGGTTGGGTTATTTGCTAACTGAACACATTTTGTTGGTTACAAGATGGTTTTATCCAGATGCCTTTTCATTTTTGTGACTTGGTTGACTGTGTCATTATCACTGAATAAAAAGCAGTGTACATACTAAAATCATGTCTTGAATTTTTCTTGTGACACCAACCTTCTTTCTTTCATCACATATCCTCTTCTCTCTCTCTCTCTCTCTCTCTCTCTCTCTCCTCTCTCTCTCTCTCTTCTCTCTCTCACTTTCTCCCCTCCTAACACTGTGTGTGCATATGTATGTATGTGTATGTATGAGCTTGTGCGCAATTGCATGTATGTTTGAGCCACAAAGAAGAAGAAAGACAAATAGCAGCAGCTTACTCTCAGCTCCCCCAAGGCTGCGGTAGCAAACCCCCTTCCGACTACTGCCTCGATGGAAGAGGAGGTGCTTCAGCCCCAGGGGCTAACATATCTGAAACATAAGAAATCATGTTCCAATCAGTAATATTATTCATAGACTTATATTAAAAATTCCAAATTCTTTTACTCTTTCATCAATCTACTCGCTCTCGATCTCTATTCAATTCCAAAATATCAGAAACGGAAGGCAGTGGAAGTTCCTCACAAGTTTCAGGGTAGTAATTAAGAAACAAGTAATATATCCAAGAGTAAAGGCCAAAAAAAAAGTAAATTTCAGAGGTAAGAAATCGAAGTTTCCGCACACACACACACACTTGTACTCATGTTCGTGCACTACACCAACCCCCCCTCCCCCCTCCATAATCTCGCCACACACATACATGCTAATACACGCATGCACACACACTAACGCACACACACACACACCCGTGAAACAAAGCATACACCAACATGATACTGAACTCGGATTATCATTTAGGGTGGGGTGATATGAATTTCACCCTTCACCGTTCAGCCTCAGCAGCGTGTAGTGCGAAGTCATCTAGAAACTGGTGCTGTGATTTCTCTTTTCATAACGATCATAAAAGTTCATCAAAACACAAAAGTGACTGCTAATTCCATTGACAGAATGCATCTTCACTTTATCTTAACCAGTGAATGTTTCATAGGTTGTTTACTTACCCCAGAACAGAAAAAGACTCGGTCAGCTCTTGTACGTCCATTGCTGCTGCTGCTGCTGTGACTGACGTCTGCTAGCCTATGGCGGGAACTGTAGAGAAAGTGCCTCTCCCTTGTGCGGCCGAAAATAATCGCTCTGCGTGCGGGCGGTCAGTGTGGGTATGTGATACCCACAGCAAGGGTGGTACATATTTCGGAAAAGGCTTTATTGGCGAGTCTGGGTGTAGTACACCCACGAGATCGCTCCCGTGTAGTAAAATCTGTCATCCGGTAAAGGTTAACAACGGCTCCAAATAAGGCATGTCGGTTGTTGCGGTGTGGTGCGGTTTGGGACTGTGCGGCAGTTGCGGTATGGGAAGTCAAGAGTTAATGTGTTTGTTCTGTATACTCTACAGGGGGGGGGGGAAGGGGGGGATATTTAGACTACAGGCTTATATTTGACTTAGAAATTAGAACATGTTTCAAGTTTCAAAATGTATTTATTGTGTGTATATGCATGCAGCCTTGCTCATGAACGTATATGCATACATATCGCATAAATATTCAAGTGATGCACACATGCATTTGTGTTGTTCCATCTGTGATGAGCTTTCATTCTACCACAATGAACTTCTCATGTCAGATCATAAACAGATTTTTTAAGACTCAGCCTGCGAAAAGCCAACCTTGCTCTGAAGTACATCATGCGTCCCTGGCGGCGGGTTGGTGACAAACTCCTGGGCCCACTCCTCCAGCTGCTGGGCCAGAGCCAGCTGCTCATCAGTCATTATGTTGTTCAGGGTCAGGAAGTGCTTCTCCAGGCGGTTGATGAGAGGATGGGAAACTTGTCATACACCGCCTGCTTCTCTGCCACCACTTATCAGTCTGCACCGATGAATCAGAGGGAGGAAAAATCAAATGCAAGATAAATGAACCATCCAATAAGAGACACAGACAGAGAAAAGGATTCGGCTAATCGGCATGAAATATTTTCAATGGGTAAGATAAATAATGTTGCTTATAGCCCAGCCGACCGCAAAGGGCCACATCAGGGCTGTTCTCAATGGGTAAACAGCCTACACATAGATGACATCAAAGTTACATTACATGCTGTGAACATGTGTGATGGTGCGGAGTGGTAGGGGTGCAGGCAAAGACACAGTGAAGATGATTGATTCAGGAACCAAGGGATAACAGGCAGCCAAGGGAAATGCAGAGGGAATGACATGGAGATTCTTTCCATTGTTTCACTTCCAAAGCCAGGAACACCGATACTACCTCAAGCTAGCAGAGCTGCACTTACATAGCGGAGAATCGAAACGCAAAGCCAGCAACATGGTGCTGCAGACAAAAATGGGTCTCATGAGGCAGGAACTGACAGAAATTTGTGCTATCTGTCACAGCTTCCATGTTGTCTGGTTCACCGTCGTTCAAAGTATTCAAACATATTTACTATCAATGAAAACCTCAGAACCCAAGGACTAAAATGAAGCATATCACATTTTTACTGTTCTGTTGCTGTATTAAACCACTAAGTGATTAAAGTCAGAGAATGAACCCACTTTGAATGAGTTTGTGTCATATGTTTCTTTTTGCGATAATAATTACCAAAAAAGCATGAAATAATTTCATAAGGAATGAATAGCAGGCATTTCATTCTTTTCACACATATAAATTTGATTATCCAAGACTGGGTCTAAGCAAAGAACTTTGCCTTTGAAATTGATTTAAAACACATGTGTCTTTCTCTCTCGCCTGGCCATCAAACATGAGCTTTTGATACAATTTTCAATTAAAAAATACTCCGTTGAAATGGACTACTGGATAATAATTTCTATACATTTTCAGTTGTATTTATCACAGAACTGGAGTCATTTACACGATCTTGATCAGGAAATTTCAAAGAATGACAGTTTAGTTCAAAACTCAGATAATGACGAAGAGTGGAACGAAAAAAGATAACTGTTAAAGAGAGTTCGGCACCGTCAGTCATTTGGTATATTCGCAAGCTTAAGCTGAGAAATATCCTAGGCATGAGGTATATGAAATGAGAGCTTACAGGCTTCACTTTTAATGTACATTTTGGATTCTACAATTTTTCTTGTACCTTTTGCAAAATCAAGAAATATTCAAGGTTTGGTGGCGGGGAATTAAAAATGGTGCTAAGAGTAATAGTGCAAATATCAGTTTAGAGAAAATATGGGCTTTTCGGTCCAATACAGTTGTAACAAATGATAACATATATTTTCACAACTTCAACGACGTATATATAATTATGTAGGTTCTGAGGCATTCATATTTTAGAGAGTTTACACAAATAATCAAGATTCATCAGTAAAGGGGGGTAAGGAGGAAGGTAACTCTTGAACAAAACATTTCACCTGCTAGGGGTAACCTTAGAATATGTGCACTTATAGCACCTGGCTACACATGCGTGTGAAAAATATGTGTACACCTGTATCATGTATACACATATCAACATGATTTCACATGTGGATCCATTGTCCATGGGTATGTTTGTCTGCCTATGTGCAGGTTTGTATCTTTATCTCTTGCAAACATGACTTCACATGTGGTTCCATTATCCATGGGTATGTATACATGTATGTTTGTCTGCCTATGTGCAGGTTTGTATCTTTATCTCTTGCAAACATGACTTCACATGTGGTTCCATTATCCATGAGTATGTATACATGTATGTTTGTCTGCCTATGTGCAGGTTTGTATATTTATCTCTTACCTGCTCATAAAGAATAAAAGATCAAAAACTCTCTTTCAAACACACTGTAATGCAAAAGCACAAGTGACCAATACCTGAACTGGCGATGGACTTTGCATTTGACACGGTGTGTTCCCGACCCAGGTCCACAAAACGGTCTGATCCCAGCATGGCATAATACTGTGAAAACATTGCAGTTTTACAGTTCAACATGATGTACAGTATAAAACTAAATTGTTGTTGAATTAGGCACATTGTACAGCATTATAAACTTTCTGCAGTGTTGTAAACATAATAGCGGCATCTTGACAAAAACATCTTTATTAATTTCAGCTTTTGCTTACAATAATATTTTCTCAAACAATTTGACAACCTACATCCTACAGTAGAACAGAAATCACCAGCCCACATCTTTACAACAAATTGCTATCAGCAAACAGATCACTCTTGCTATGTATTTCACCGTAGGTCAATATAAAAATGGAGTCATGTGTACAGTGAATTCTTATCATTCCATCAGCTGCATCCAAATATTTAGCTTCAAAGAAATCAAATCTTAAATAAATGTTAGCGAACCGCCCAGAGAACGTGGACAAACGAGTCACAAGACAAAACACAACGCGTTTCGACCTCTTAGGTCTTCCCAGGTGAGACATAAACGAATTAAAACAACGAAAATTCACTTAGCTTTGATCGCTTCAGATCGCTTCAGAGTTCAGCGCAAAGAAGAAGGCGTTGAATGAGAACGAGGCTGTTGGAAGGGAAATAGTGAGTGAGTCAAGTCGTAATGATGATAATAATATTACTGATAGGAATACTAATAATGGTCAAATATTGGGGGGGGGGGGGGGAAAGGGACAAGATTACTACCAATCTTGGTGTCAATAAGTATGGGTATGGGAGAAGGAGAGTGGGTTAGAGGATTCTTAAACAGCAGGGTTGCCGTGGCAACAGTCCAGAGGCGAAGGCGGATGGTGATGTCATGCTAGTGGTAGTATCAATACTAGCAATAGTATTACTGAATGATACTGCTAACAACGGTTGTGAAGGTTAAGGTAACGAAAGCATGATGCAGAAATATATTTAGAAAATACATTTTTATAATATTCAAATAAATAAATAAATGAAACATTAAAAAAAATAAAATTAAAAAAAATAAAATAAAATAAGAAATTTAAAAAAAGAAAGAAAATAAAATAAAAATAATAATGATAATAAATGCATATATAAAACAGCTATAAGTTATGTGAGGTGAATAATGGGAGATAAGGTAGTATGTGTGTGTGCTGTGGGAGGATATTGTGGACTGAGATTGAAGTGGTGGGTTGGATGCTATGAGGGTGGAGGGAAGAAGGGGATGGGTTTACGTACTAACTGGTAATAGTAATACTATTGCTAGTATTGATACTACCACTAGCATTGACATATCCATCCCCTTCGCCTCTGGGACTGTTGCCACGGCAACCCTGCTGTTTAAGAATCCTCTAACCACTCTCCTTTCTCCCATACTTATTGACACCAAGATTGGTAGTAATCTTGTCCTTTTTTTTTTTTCTCAATATTTTGACCATTATTAGTATTCCTATCAGTAATATTATTATTATCATCATTACGACTTTGACTCACTCACTATTTCCCTTCCGACAGCACGTTCTCATTCAACGCCTTCTTCTTTGCGCTGAACTCTGAAGCGATCAAAGCTAAGTGAATTTTCGTTGTTTTATTCATTTATGTCTCACCTGAGGAAGACCTAAGAGGTCGAAACACGTTGTGTTTTGTCTTGTGACTCGTTTGTCCACGTTCTCTGGGCGGTTCGCTAACATTTATTTAAGATTTGTTTAGATTTCGCCTGCAGTCGTCTCGCTTTGCAACTAGATCAAAGAAATCAGTCAAACATTTTCAAACAATCTTTAAAAAGCATTATTGAAAACAAAATCATGCTTTTACTGTCATAGCTCAAGGTCAAGGTCCAATTAACCTCTGAACTACCATTCTGCCTTTCCTAGTGAACTATTGATCTGCATGGTGATCAGCTGGGCCTGGAATTAGAGGAGGACGGGATCAGCAGGAGAAGGTTATTGGCAAGGGCTGCTCTTTGGCCTCATGGGTTTTCAACAGAGCAATCCACAACAGGCTGAAAGTCCTGGGAGGCCAGATACTCCACAGCCTGTGGTAGACCCCAACAGGGCACAGACTGCATTTAACAGATCCCAATAAGCAGCTTAACCTTTCTGGTAAAGCGGCCACATTTCTCAATTTCTTACTGGACAGATCCAGCCTCATTACACCAGTTGGAAAAAACTTTCCATTTATTCTCAAAAACCTTCAATGCTGATTGCCTTTTACCAGCCAAAATTTTTTCCACTCATGAAGGGCAGAAAAAAGTCTCTGCAGAGATGGATCATCTGAAATGTGGCGGGCATGGGAAGGACAGAGACACAGTGCCTACATAATGCTTCCTCAACGATGATAAGGTAGATGATGAGATGATTACAGGGATTTCCATTCTGGTCTGAGACTGCATGACAGGGCTGGACTCTATGCTTAGTTTCATAATGTATCCAGCATCACCAGCTCGCGAATTACAGACACCTGCAGTGTCGGTCAGGAAATTTGACTGATACTTGTCAGATGTGCATCCGTTAAGTGGAAATGAAAGTCAGCTGTGTGGGCCCAGTCTTCCCAACTGAGCCCTTAGCAAACTCAACTCTGGGTAGGAACTGGTCAGGTCAGAACAATCCCACAATTACCGTAAAGTTCGGTCTACTGAGCGCACCTGTATATAAGCCGCACCACTAAATTTTTTAAAAATCTGAACTTTTTTCACAATTTAAGCCGCACCCGGTTTATAAGCCGCAGATATATACAACACAGTCCGATTTTGCCGCAGGCGGCAGCTGGCCAAGCGTTGAGTTTACAGTGTCGAAAATCACCACAAACAATGTGTTCACTGCATTCATTGGCGTTTAAATAGGTCAGAATACAAAAGCATGTTTCCAGCTTTTCTTCAGTCTTTTTTTTTTTTTTTAGTACGATGTGTTTTAAATCAATTAGAATCGAAGTTTTTATGAGGCTTCTTACAAGTGTTGTCTTTCCAACATCATTGCTTTAAAAAAAAATACGGAAAAAAACAACGCATTAACGATGCGCTAGAAAGGCAGTTCCTCCTGCATTCATTGGTGTATCAAGCTAAGCGATTGGTTGAGTACTCGAAAGCGCAAGCCAATCAAAGCGAAGGTATCAAATGCAAACCTTCACTCCCTGTCCACGATTTCAACAATGGCGGATCGAAGCCAAGGTCTGACAATGAGTTGAATGCGCTAATCGTTTTTGAATTGCAAGATGCACTTGGTAAGATAACGCATATAAAACAAACCAGAACATTAATGAAACGATTCGATTGTTTTATTTCGCTTAATACCGTGCCAGTGCTTAGTTATTTTGTTCGTAATTCAGCTAGTGTTAGTCAAGATAAACAGGTCGGAAACGGCCAACACATTGCGCCGTTCGAAGCGATCGTATTTTTGTAGAAGACAAACTGATGAAAAAAGATATCAGTAATGAGCTTTACTTATGTCGATTCCCGTATTTCTGAACGGGTTACTGATTCCATTACACGATTACACAGAAAATCATAGTTAAAAGCATAATAAAAATTCATGAACAGTAAACACGATATGGTGAGTTACAGAGAAGCTAAGAATAGATGAGGGTGTGATGCTTCTGAAATCGGAAAAATCCGCAAATAAGCCGCATCGTTGTTTAAGCCGCAGGGTTTAAAGCTGGGGAAAAAAGTCGCGGCTTATAGTCCGAACTTTACGGTAATGGCTCTGATGGGAATTGACTCTATGACCTCCCAGCTGGGAGTCCACTGCGCTAACTACTTCACTATGGTGGCTGGTTGTTTGGTCATTTGGATTTGACATAGGTACCCCAAAAGATCTTATGGGACATAAGGGAATTTGTGGCGGAGCGCGACTATTCCGGTATAATTTCCGGTAAGATGAAATTCTCAAAACAGGCCAGGCATGAGTAAAAGCATTCGGTACGTTCCGGTAAGACAAAATCCTTAATGCAGGTCGCGCATGCGTAAAAGTGCTTCCTTTTCGAGGTAACACGCTAGCAGTGAAGACACACTCCCTGCTCTCGGAAAAAATTTGCAAGGTAAGATTCTCATCCATCGAAGCCTACACGGTGTCTAATATTGCCCTTTTGAATCTGTAGTGACGTAAAGGTTGAATTCAGTTACCTGGCAAACAAATGTATTTCCTTTGAAGCTATGGGTGAGTTCGAACTTTGAATTCCGTTAACTTACAAACAAAAGGTATGGTCCAAGTGAAGCTAAGGTTGAAGTTATGCGTTTAATTCCTAACTTAACAAAGGGACAGAGAAAAGCACTTGCAAGAACGGGACTTAAAGTCAAGAAATTACTGGATAAAAAGAAATCTGATGTTTACAGGTTCAATATTATATGTACCTGTCCAGATACCCACTGGGTATAATGCATCTATATGCAGAATGACAAATTATATTGTCACTCCTCGTGGAGTGGACCTAAGCGCAATATAACATCTTTTGTGTCATGTGTTGCATGTATGTGGGAAGAATGTGAAAGAGAAAGCATGCTGATCAGGGGTGAAGGAAGATGGGGAGGACGAAAGAGAACAGTTCTCAATTGCCATGGGACCTAACAAGAAGCATCAGCCACAAATGCTATCACTTTCGAAATCAATATAATACTGGGGGCATGGTTAGCTCCATTCTCTCAAATTAATGTTACCGGGATCTAATTTTATTGTGATATTGCAAACTAAGCAGGTATAAGGTACTTATTTCAACATGTAAACTTGTATGAAAAAATGTACATTTTGCCCAACAAAAGGTAAAAACATGATTCAGTATTAAAAAAACCCACAAATAAACAAATTTAAGTATTAACCTATTCTCTATTCAATGTATGTAATAGGATCCCAACATGAGAAAAGCTGGTTTCTTGATCCTTTTAAAATGATGAGAACTTTTCCTTTCTTTTTTTTTCTAACAGGGGTGAAGGACAAGTTTTTCAAGCAATATGAAATTGGAAATGAAATGAGGAAATTATGGGAGCAAAAGTTACCCCACTTGTTTATTGTCTTTAAGCAATACATTTTCGTAAAAGTAACACAGGTAGACGAACAAATGCAGGCAACTGAAAACAAGATAGATATGTAACAGAGAGAGAAAGACAAACAGACAAACGGATGGACAGACAGACACACACACAGACTGAGACAGAGAGAGAGGGAGAGAGAGAGACAGAGAACAAGATAAATACATAACGGACAGAGAGAGAGAGAGAGACAGAGAGAGAGAGAGAGAGAGAGAGAAACAGAGAGATTGTTTTCACCTGATTGAGGGCATCATACAGACTCTCATACAAGTTCTCCAGATTCAGAAGAATCACAGTCTGTCCTGTCTCCATGCACACTTTGATGCGGTTGATGTTTCGGCAAACCTGTAAAAATCACAATGTTTAAATCACTGTATTACTTGTTAACTTGTCCTATTTTGAAATTAAATGATTTGTAATTTTACAATGGATTACCTCCATTAACACATAAACCACCTACTGCTTTTTTTTTTCCTACCTGTTGTCATTTCCCTCAGTAAACAAGTTCAACATTTTCAACAAAAGTATTCTAGCAGATCAACACAATCAAATGAAATCAAATCAGTTTATGTTGTTGTGCACAAATTTTCATGTCCTCTATGGCAATACTGTCATTTTCCGACTTCTTGCACAGCAAAATCCAGATTCATCTCGTTGCAGTTCTATAACTAGCTGTTCACAGTTAGCTATATGGACTCCATAAGGTCACCCACTAAAGACGATACTGTACTGTTACTGAATCATTCAGATGGTGTTCTGTAAAGCCTGTTTGATTCATTATGAAAGACAGTGTCAACAAATGTCAGTATTTCATTCAATAAATGACCATCATCTTCTCCAGGAATCTGCTGACCTAAAAGGTTTTTGACACATCCTCATCACAGGCACAGATGTCATTATTTCCCTCAAGACAGATGATCATCACCTTTGCAAGGAATCTGCTGATTTTAAAGACTTTAACACATCCTCAATACAGGCATAGATGTTACTATTTCCCATGAGAAAGATGACCATCATCTTCTCTAGGAAAGTTCTGATCTCAAAGACCTTGACACAACCTCATCACAGGCTAATCACCATGAACAACAGGCTGTGAAGGACCACAGAATCTGAGACAAGTTCAAAATGACTGGTGTTTTCATGGTTTGTTTGTTTTTTTTTTACCTGGGTGTACTCTTGATCTTTGGGGAAGCTGCTGCCAAAAATGGGAACCACCCGCCGGTCTGCCAACAGGTTCTCAGACAGGATGCTCAGACCTCCGTAGTTCTCTGTCAGCAGCAGCAGGTAGCGTGTCTCCCTGTAAACCAGCACGAATTTTGCATCCACTTCTCCCTCAAAGGATACTGAAAACATTAACCCCTTCACTGCCACAGTATAATAGCACATTTGAAAATCTGTCTGCCGTGGTAAAATTGAGCTTTTTGGGGGTAGGTTCAATGAAATGGTTACTGCTCACTTATTATCTTGACAGATCTCTTTGATTTTTTTGCATGTTTTGTTGTTATGGATTTGTCTACAATGTTCTATCAAAATGGCTTGATTATGTTGATAATTAGTATAGCAGAAATTGACATAATTATAAAAATTGTACCAAAAATAACAGTTTTCGAGTGTACACAAACACATTGCGCCAAACAGAATGAGTCAAAACACTGAAAAAGTGGTCTTACTACTTATTGAATATCAGCACTAACACATGAAAGTCATATAAATCCCAAGGAATGTTGTTCTTGATGATAATCTGCTCATAATTGGGGGTACTATTTTTTAGGTAAAAAGGGCATAATCATGCTTTTCGCGGTATGTTCACTAACATGTACATTACTCATTTATTTGTTGAGTTATTTGTTAGATTTTTTGTGGATTACTTACTTATACCCTTGTCTACAATTTCACATCATTCAATATTGGTTTTGTTGGTTATGATGATGGTTCACACTAATAACATGTGATAAAACAGTTTTTGTTTTGGTTTCAATGTGAGAGTTTTAGAATAATTGAGCATATAAAAACCCACTAAACACAACAAAAATACCTTTTGGTGTTTGCTCAACAACATTACAAACACCTGGGATTCATATTGTTGTCAATAAATCTCCCTCTGTGTAACAATCTGTCTGTTACTGGGGGTACCCAAATTCTCCTAGAAAGGGGCATAATTTTACTATTTGGGGTAGGCTCAGTACCTCAATTACTGCTTATGTATTTCTTTACATATGACTTAGATTTTATGGCTTCTCTTTCCTTATACTACAAACTTTGATGCTATATAACAATAATGTAGTTTTGTGAGCCATTAGGGGATGGACAGGGATACATATATTGGTGGTTTTACAAAAAGAACAGTTTTCAGGTATACATAAACAAATTGCACCATATAAAATCAGTGTAAACAATGAAAAAGTGATGTGACTAATTGTTCAACATCAGCACTAACACATGACAGTCATATAAATCCAAGGAATGTTGTTCTTGATGACAATCTGCTCATAATTGGGGGTACTATTTGTTGGGTAAGAAGGGGCATAGTCATGCTTTTCACGGTATGTTCACTAACATGTACATTATTCACCCATTTGTTGAGTTATTTGTTAGATTTTTGTGTGGATTACTTACTTATACTCTTGTCTACAATTTCACATCATTCTATATTGGTTTTGTTTGTTATGATGATGGTTCACACTAATAACATGTGATAGAACACACACACACACACACACACACACACACACACACAACACACGCATACATACAAACAGTTTCCACACACACACACACACACCCACACACACACACATACATACATACACACACACACACACACCACACACACACACACACACACACACACACACACACACACACAGAGTAAGCAGACCCACAGTTGAGCACACACACACACACACACACACACACACACACACACACACACCATACAACACATGCATACACACAAACAGCTTCCACACACACACACACACACACACACACACACACATTACACATATGCACAAACACACACTAACAGTATCACACACACATGAATGTAAAAACACCACAATGATACAAAACAAAAAAATGCTGTGGATGAGTGCTTCTGTATTATACAAAAATGAACAAACTTATATGGAAAACTTGCATACAGAAAAAAATAATGCTTAGGCGAGTGCGTGCGTGCACACACACACACACACACACACACACACACACACACACACACTCACACACACACACACACACACACACACACTCACACACAACACAGTCCTACCTATCCATACAGTCATTGTTTGCCATAATTGTAGTTTCAGTAGGAAATGGGGCAAAGAAGAGAAATACAGAAAATGAATAGTCAAGGAATGAAGAATCGTGTAGTAAAAACAAAAACAAAACAAAACAAACCAACAAAAGAAAAAAGAGCTACTTGCCTGAAACCAGTGTCTGGTCATGAAGGAACTGAAGACTGGAACTTTATACAGCTGAAAATTGGCACAGTTGACTTGCAGACCAGAATTCCCAGTCAAAACAACTGCCATTCTTTGATCAGCTGTTGCTGACCACGCCCCATGCCACGCCCCTGGCCGCTTCCACGGGACCTTCACCGTCGTTCTGAACCCGTACCATGTCCACCACCCCGTTCGTCAAGAAAGGAGGGGTTGCAGTGCTCGTTCATGGCACGCGTTCGGCAATTTCCGCTTCGTCGCCCACTTGACGGCGCTTTCTTTACTGCTGTGTTGTGTACAGAACAGTGAAGCCACGTCATCACCAGCATGTATCTCCGATAAAAGTGGATAGTGCTGATTCCCATCCGTCTCCTCCTCATCGCTAGTATCAGGATCCGATCATCAAAGGTCTTCTTCATCACTCTCTTGATACTTTATAACGTCATCTAAAATATCAAGGGCAGTGTGACGCTTGGAAACGGGACGCGTCGACGAAGTGCTAGGTTGAGCTGCCATCTTGACTATGCTTATCAGCTGTGACCTCTCAACTCGCAATTTGCATAACATGTGGTCAGCTGGCTGCTCGCGAGAAGGGAAAGGGGCTGTTCCTTGACACCAGTAGAAGAGGTGAGAACATTTTAGAGGGTCGTCTCCCAGTAGATTTTTCTGCTTTCTGTTACGAAGTTAGGACGTGACACTCACGTTCGGGGCGTAGCGGTTTTCTGTTTTCTGCGGCTTTCTGGACGTGCGTTACACGTTCCAGGCAGGGAACGGGTTAATGGCCCATGCAAAACCAAGTGAAGCGAGTACAGTGAAATCCGCTCAAGGAACACAAAATCCTTTGATATTTTTAGTTCACAATTTCCAAGTTAAACTTTTATGAAACTGTTGCCCAACTGCAAAAACTGTTTCAATCAAATTTCAACAATTTTCTATGATGCGATTTTGTTCTCTACCTGGGCTTTTTGTGTGTGTGTGTGTGTGTGTGTGTGTGTGTGGTGTGTGTGGTGTGTGGTGTGTGTGTGTGTGTGTGTGTGCGTGCATGCATGTGTGTGTATGGGTCTAGGTCTGTGGGTGCGTGCACATCCACATGTTCATGTATGTGTGCATGTGTGTGCATCCATCATGGATGTAGCCATGTTTTTAATGACAAAAATATCTTTCTTTCACATACACAGGGATCTGTGGGGCTCTTGTTTAAGGTGAGAAGGAATATAGAACCATAATGTGAAACAGACACATATTTCTTGTACAGTTTTTTTTTTTCTAGACAAGTTTCCTCAAACACAGATTTCTATCATTCGGTGATCAAATCACACATACACAATGATGATCTTCCTCTTTCACACACTATTTTTTTTACTTCATATATCGAACACACAACCAATACAAGGAGCACAGACATACTGACCGCCCATGTCATCCCCACTGAGAGCAGCCTTGATCAGACCTGAAGATGAGCAGTCTGGGTCTCCAGGGCGAGGCTGAAACAGATGCAAAAGCAAATGTCACATAACAGTGCTTTCAACTGAATAGTACCTTAATTCCCAACAAATTTAGAGCTTTGTTCATTTTCAAGCTGCATCATAGGGTGCATTATATGATAAAATGTTCATGGTACACTCACAGTGCAAGTGGTGATGCATGCTGGGACTGATACAAAGAATTAACCATCAGCAAGACCTCGTAGATGATGAATCTGAAATGAAGCATTGACCATTTGTACATTTAAGGTAGGCCTGTCTTTTCTTGCAGCTGTTTTTGTTCAAGTGTCAAGCAGGCATAGTCTCATGCTGAGCAACAGTGCTGTTTAGTGGTTTAGGAAACCAGATTAAAAAATGCAAATTTAGAGCTAATCATAAGTTGAGAACATGCATGAAATAGCTTTGAAACTTGAACTATCTCATACAAAACAAAAGCTCCTATTTTTACATGAAACAATTCTGAAACACCGCATGTTGCAGTATACATCTCCAGATTAAGGCTGACCCCAAGTAACAGATACATATTGGAAATAAAATGTGTAGTCTGTGTCTGTGGGATAAAATTAAAATAGGTCTAACAATCACCTCAAACAGCAGATCAGAAAAAAGGAAGAATTTACAGAACAATCAGACCAACATTGAGTGACAGAATTTTCAAACATATCTGGAAGATGCGCATTGACAGACCCACCGATCCAAAAACAGATGATACAGTTTTAACAAAAAGATGGAATGCTGTTCCTGATATAATAACTCACCATAAAATTCTTAATTCCATATATAATCAAATGGCAAGAAATGGCCGCTCAAACATTTGGAAATATGCATTCTTTAAAGAAGCAGAAATCTACCTTCATACTTTATCAAACACCAAGACAAACCTTGGGCTTTCATACATTTCTGTTCAAACTGTGATATCACAAAATTCTTAAACTTTTGAACCATTACATGCTGACATCCTCCACTGTTTTCTACAGGAAAAACACCAGTATAATATAACCCTTCATTTTCTCCCAAGTGCTTGAAACATCATTTTAAGCACAGTTTCACAACCTTACATAAACACATACAAACACTGTTTCTTGTATGTATGCAGTTCCACAATCTCAAAGGACATGAACACAATTTTATCATGCCAGCTTGACAGAAACAAGAAGACTTTTACATACTTACACAATCTAACATTAACAGATACAATCATAGTTTTGTGTACTCATATACTTTTCTTTAAAGGACTGTCTGAAAGACTGGTTATTAATTTGTTTTAAACAGTCTGTATATCATTAACAACAGTATAGAATTCATTTCATGAGATAGTTTAAAAACAACAAAAAACATTCATAAAAAGCCACTTTTGCTTACCTGTGGAAAACAGTAGCCCAAAAGAAAATAGGGATGATATCTGTTTTCCTTTGAAACCATTCGTCATCACTACTTGAAGGATAATGGCTGTTTTCCTCATTTGCTAGCAGAATACTATATTCATAACTCCATAAAAGTAAATGTTTTCTGGACAATCATAGCCCAAAGCACACACTGACAAGAAAATAATAATACACACAACAAAACATTATGAAACAAGAATGATGTTCATCAGTGGTCAATGAAGTTAAATGAAAAAAGGTCAAAACAAAGAATAGTTCTAATCACACTGGGTGGAAATCAATGCAAATCATATGTGTTAGGTCCTTGCGTGGCTAATGGCTCCAGTGCCTTGTTGTGGCCCACAAAGGTGGCATCTTTACATCTAAAATGCACCGGAGGTCAGCTGTTAGTTTTGGTGAATAAACATTTATGTAATGAAGTTTCTTATTTAAATTAACATTTTCTTCATTTTTTTTAGATTCGCTTATATTTTCACTTTTTATGCAAACACATCTTTTTCTTTTTCATCATATTTTTTGGTTATCACTTGATGATCTAACAAAATAAAAGTCTGAATTTCATAACTTCTTGCTACATGTTACTAATTTTGCTCTGCCTTATTTTTTTTTCCCCCCTTACCCATGTAGAATGCAAAAAATATATATAAGAAGACGGACTGGAACTTTTTTTGTCTCTGGTTTCCCTACTCAGGCCTTTCCCTTGTTCTTGTGAAGACCACACAAGATATTTCATTGTCCTTGTTTGTTCTCCTTTCCTTGTTTCAATCATGTTTTCTAATAGGGTATTAGTAGGAATACAAAGGTAGTGAGCTTTAAATTAGGGTTTCTATTCCAGTCTGTAGTGTTGGATTTGTATTAATACAGCCTGATACCATTAAGTGCTCAGACTTTCAATGTCGTTTTGTTTATTCTGGTGTGCTTCCTGATCACTCTTTTGCAAGAAAGGTTGAGTAAAAGGGCTGGATGGGTGGGATTAATCTATCTCACATGCATCTGCCATTGCTTAGCCATCTACCACAAAAGACATCATATTCAAGAGCAGTTAAGCAACACCAAGTATTTGTTGATTACATCCCTTAATCTTGGTTACAAGTGAAATGACTACTTACGTGGATTGATTTTGTACAATTGAAAATGTTCATTATTATTCCTTGTGAAATACATATCTCCCATTAGCTTTTTAATAATACCTTCAATAAGTACAACTATAGATTTAACACTATCAACACAGACCCTTGTTCTGCTCTATGTGCCCAGTTAACACTGCAGTCATAGCACTGAAATTCCCTCAGGACACCTGATTTTGACCATTTTAATTAATTTTCCTTAAAAGCCTAAATTTGACAGCGACTTTATTTTTGTGCTGTGAAACAGAGCTATCTTTCATCTTTTTTATTATAAATGCTTTTAAAGTCAAAATAATTATTTGCTGTTGTTTGATTGAGTTGAAAATGACATACTTCGAACAAGGAGCACTGATTCAGTGATTAAAGACGCCGATGGGTTGGTTGCTTTCTCTTCAAATTAACCAATGAAATCAATTGTTAGTAGCTTGCTTATTGGTATAAATATGACATAGGAAGGACTGTATCTGTTCGCTGACACCACTTGTTAAAAAGTCTCTGGGAAATTTGGTCTTTTTTTTTTTTAAGACCGTTGCTACCATTCTTGCGACGTGTTCCTAGTGACATATCGCTTGCAGCGAGTGTTTTCACCCCATGTCGCCGAGTTGTGAAAAAGTAAAGTATGCTAGTTTCACAATCTCACCAAAACAGACATACTGCACACAATTTTTGCTTTTAACCCGCTGAGTGCAATGGGCCACGATCGTGGCTTTACCGCCCGAGTGTGATGGGCCACGATCGTGGCTCAGACGAGAACCGTTATACCACCACCGCTAAACATCCGGATTGATCAGTTCACGTGACTTGCTAGTATCCATTGTGCACCGGCAAGCCTTGTCAGTCAGTTATCTCCGAGTTTTTTGTGCATTTTGACTGAAATAATCAGTGAATCAGCGACCGAGTTTGAGCAGGAGTTGCGTGGAAGTGGCACGTGTGAAGAGCCAGTTGCCAAAAGCAGTAGTAACGAAAGCGAAGCAGGTCAGTTGACAAACTTTGATTATTTTGTTTGTCGAGTGATGGAACACTTCCTGCATGCGGTTATTGGTTATTTTACATTTGTTGGTCCGCAACATGAAGGAAGGGGGGGATGGAGAGGTAGGGTACATGGTTACTTACAGGAGTGATAGGCTTTGGCCTGATCAAACCAGAAGATCGTTTCTTGGTGATTATAGGTGTTTTGAAAGCACTTTAGATATGAATAAAAGTGGTGATTTGAAGAGAACAATTTATAACTTTTGTTTGTTTGTTGTTTTTTTAGTTTGGAAACAGTGTGGGTGTGTCACGAGTGGGCGTGTCTCCAATGAAAGCTATAGCCCTTCCCCTTCCTTATATGCTAGTGATTCAGATTTTATTCTTATTTATGATTTTATGCATGACTTCATTTTTCATAGAATGAATAAGTAATGCTGTTCATATTTTTTTCTTTCTGAAAATCAGACTAATTAGTGGAAACTGAGTCAAGCTCTCTGTAACAACTCTTGCACCATTATGAAACAATGAAATGAACAGAAGACTTAGGATATGTGTTTTCTTGTGTGATCCAGAATCTGGAAGCACTACTGCAGAGGAGAGTGATGCTGAGAGTGAAGGAGGTCAAGAAAGAGGAACTGTGCTGCTGGCCATCCTACTCGTGTGCGCTCTGGCTGGGAATGTTCTGGATGCGATGTGGGACTCTGGCCTGAGTGCTTTTCAGCCTTCCACAGAAGACCAAGGCTCTAACTTTGTTCCAGTGTCTTTCAAGGACATGTTCTTCTTGTTTTCTCTGAAGTTTCAAGTGTTTTGACATTCAAGCAGGAAAACTGTGGTGTTTCAAACAATGTGACTGACATTTTGGATTACCTTTTCGCCAATGTTCTGGATTACACCATGAAGAATATCTTCAGCTGCCATCAGGGTACAGTCTTGTAATTATTTTTTTCAGATTCTTCATTATCTCTCGTTTACAAAAACATATAGTTTTACCTATCTAGCTTCAAGACAAGCCTGCACAAACCCCATTTCCTTATATAGTGAAATTTGATTGTCCGGATGCTGAATTATAGGTACATCATTTGAGGAACAATTCATTATACATAGCTCACGTCAAGAGAATTATCATCTTTCTCATGTTTCTAGCACATATTTGTCTTCATTTCATCTCCAGTCTGAAGTGTTTAGGTAGTACAGAAGAAAATCTGTCTCTCCTAACATTTGACTTACTTTTCAAATAACTTTTTCAGAAATTTTCTCTGCTTATATTTTGAGGTCAGTCTCCAAGTAGGTACCACCTACGGTATTTTCAGGTATTTCACTAGATTCTATAACATCTCTAGTTTCTAAAAATCTATAGGTTTGCATATCTAGTGCAAATAATATGCATGCAGAAGCCAAATTCTCAAGTGTGGTGTGTGACGAATTTCCCGTCCTAGATTTTAACTACATTTCTTTAAAGTTTAAATTGATATACAGAGCACTGTGAGGGTTAATACAGCTTATAATCTCACCTTGGTATACACAACAGTTCAACAAACTCACCTTGGTACACACAAGGAGTTCCACAATCTCACCTTAGTACATACAACCACAATTCAACAATCTCATCTTGATAAATGCAGAAAATTTCAGTCTCATCTGGGTATATGTAACCATATTTCAATTAGCTCACCTCAGTAAACACTAAGAATTTCACAATCTCACACTGGTACATTCAATCACAGTTTAACAATCTCTCCCTGGTACATAATAACCACAGTTGAATAAACTCTCCTTGACAGTCAGAGTTCTATAATATTGGCATGGTAGACACAAGAGTTTTGAAATGCACTTGGTAGATACAATATTAATTTTTACAAGATCATCTTGGAGATGCAAAATAAGTTTCACAATCTCACTGTGACAGACCAAACATTTTCACAATCTCATTCACTTTCATAGATACAAACAATTGTCACAATTCCACTCTGGAAGATACAAAAACAGTGTCATAATCTCACTTTAGTACAATCAGTGTCACAATCTTACCTTGGTAGATGTAAATGCAAATTCACAATCTCAGCTTGAGAGATGCAAACACAGAGTACAATCTCACTTTGGCTGATACAAAGTTTCACAGTCTCACCTTCTGGTCACAGAGACTGGTGGGCAGGAGCTTTCTGAAGGACTCCACTGGGTCAATGGTGTCAAGGCCACCAAAGTTGCGCCGGATGGCTGCTATCAACTGACAATGGGATGGCCTCCGATGTGACTGGGCAGCAAATGTGTACACCATTTTCACCAAACTGAAAGAAGAGAGGATATTGTTTGTAATATGCAATAGAAAGTAAAAACAACCAATGATTTACACGTTCAACAAAACGGAAAGATAATTACAATCTGTGTGTAATCTCTGCGCAGTCGAGCAAGGGTTTGCAAATGTAAATACAAGTTTCTGTATACATTTTACCATTAACATCAGCAACTACTTCATGAAATATTCACTGGTCAGCTAATTATCTTCACCTGTAGAAATCTCGCAGTCCAAAGAACTCGCGCTTCTTCTTGGCCTCCTTGAAGATGTTGAGATAAGCTTTGGCCAACTCCGGGACGAGTTCATTCATGTTTTGCAGTGCAAGCGGGTCCTGTGTGGTACAAATACCCCTGCAACACCAAAGTGGATAATCATGATACACAATTACATACACCTCATGCCACAGTCAGCAGCTGAAAGTTATCAGATGCGTACTAAAAATGCAAGTTTTGCTTTCTACATCTGCTAAATGAAATGAAGCAGAGACATGGCACTACATTTGGAAACATTTCTGAGTAAAACTCAAATAATTCCTGACAACAAACAACAGTGGTATAGAGGTCAGTGTCATAGAGTACTGCTGGAATGAGGCAGGATCAATCAGAACCAGTATTTTGTTGTGGTACAAGTCTTTGGCTCCAGCACTTTCCTATTAGACTGAGTTCCTATTAGACTGAGTTTTCCAAGAATCTGAAGATGGTCTACCTTGGCTCTGGAACTATAACCGTTATGATAGTGATCACTGTCTATGATGGAGGCTTAACAGATAAGATCTTATGGGACATAAGGGAATTTGTGGCAGAGCGCGATTATTCCGGTAATTTCCGCGGTAAGACAAAATCCTTAATGCAGGTCGCGCATGCGTAAAAGTGCTTCCTTTTCGAGGTAGCACGCTAGCAGTCAAGACACACTCCCTGCTCTCTGAAAAAATTCAAGGTAAGATCCTTATCCATCGAAGCCTACATGGTGTCTAACATGCCTCATGCCTTGTTACTTGGTCATTCCATCATCAAACGTTTTGCTCAGCATATTTGTCATGCAGATGATGTGCGTTTGAATGCAAATATTAAGTTGCAAGACACTTGCTCTGTGGAGATAGTCGGCAGAGCCGGACTGACGGTACACGGCCTTCTGCGCGATAACCAAACTCTCCCAGGCATAATGGACAAGCTTAAACAACGACACAACATCATCTTCCTTCAGATAGGAGGCAACGATTTCAGGCTTGGGACAACACACGATGACTTAGCTATGGATATGTTGGCCTTGGCCTCTTTATTGAAAGGTAGATTCGGGGTGGAACACGTCATGTTCGGACAGTTGCTGCCAAGATTCAAAGCTGAACGATCCGGGGAATGGTGGTTTTTATCACAGCGAGAAGCAATAGAATTCAACACATGGGCACAACAAGTACTCCAACAGCAACACGCGGCATTTGAAGGAATCCCATACGTCACATCATGGAACCACCACGAATATTTTTCTCTCAGAACGCTCCAAAGACACTTGTTCCTGAGTGACGGTGTGCATCTGTCAAATCAGGGGCAGTTCAAGTTCTACAATTCAATCAGAGGAGCCTTGATAGTAGCATGCAACAAAGTACAAAGTAAAAACTGAATGCACACAAAGTAGTAGTTACACAGGGCAGTGACGGTTCACAATAGGCTTTACCACAAGTACTTAGGTGATGTTCTTGCTGGTTGGCCCCCTTTTTTCGGTCAGGCTCTTACTATGTTGCTTAATCAGCACACATTGAAACCAGAATGCAAAAAAAAAAAAAAAAAAAAAAAAAAAAGGGGGGGCGAAGGATGGATGCGTCATCTGTTCACACGGCAGGGCATTTTCGGTGCACTTAGAACTGTCACGGCAGACTCTGAAGGGGTTTTTTTCGGTTGCCCATTTTATTATGTTGCTTCATCGTCTGACCAGGATGTCCTAGTACTACAGATGACAAGAAGTAGCTATTTCATGTCCCTCTTGTTTTGTTCATCGGCGCATGTCTTTCAGCAAGGTGGCCATGATATTGCCATGATATTATCCGTGACATGTCTTGCAGCAATGCGGCTACGTTTAGCCGTGACCTTGACACATTGTTTTCGACTTACTGCAGCATGTTTTCTACTCATTGCAGCTACACCAGCGGTGATCTTGCATGTTTCTCAGCGATGCAGCAATATCAACTGTGACCCGTGGTTGACATCTTGCATGTTTCTAAGCAATGCAGCGACATGGCTGTGCTCTTGCATGTTTCTCAGCAATGCAGCTATATTAGCTGTGCCCCATATTGTTTTACAGTAGTCCTCTACCGGTACTGTGTGTTGCCTGCTGCACAATGGGCACATGCTGTAGTCCCCTACCTGTACTGTGTATTGCCCGCTGCACAATGGGCACATGCCGTAGTCCTCTACCTGTACTGTGTATTGCCCGCTGCACAATGGGCACATGCCGTAGTCCTCTACCTGTACGGTGTATTGCCCGCTGCACAATGGGCACATGCCGTAGTCCTCTACCTGTACTGTGTGTTGCCTGCTGCACAATGGGCACATGCTGTAGTCCCCTACCTGTACTGTGTATTCCCCGCTGCACAATCACCAATGGGCACATGCCGTAGTCCTCTACCTGTACTGTGTGTTGCCTGCTGCACAATGGGCACATGCTGTAGTCCCCTACCTGTACTGTGTATTGCCCGCTGCACAATGGGCACATGCCGTAGTCCTCTACCTGTACTGTGTGTTGTCTGCTGCACAATGGGCACATGCTGTAGTCCCCTACCTGTACTGTGTATTGCCCGCTGCACAATGGCACATGCCGTAGTCCTCTACCTGTACTGTGTGTTGCCTGCTGCACAATGGGCACATGCTGTAGTCCCTACCTGTACTGTGTATTGCCCGCTGCACAATGGGCACATGCCGTAGTCCTCTACCTGTACTGTGTTTTTGCCTGCTGCACAATGGGCACATGCTGTGGTCCCCTACCTGTACTGTGTATTGCCCGCTGCACAATGGGCACATGCCGTAGTCCTCTACCTGTACTGTGTATTGCCCGCTGCACAATGGGCACATGCCGTAGTCCTCTACCTGTACTGTGTTTGCCTGCTGCACAAGGGGCACATGCTGTAGTCCCCTACCTGTACTGTGTATTGCCCGCTGCACAATGGGCACATGCCGTAGTCCTCTACCTGTACTGTGTGTTGCCTGCTGCACAATGGGCACATGCTATAGTCCCCTACCTGTACTGTGTATTGCCCGCTGCACAATGGGCACATGCCGTAGTCCTCTACCTGTACTGTGTGTTGCCTGCTGCACAATGGGCACATGCTGTAGTCCCCTACCTGTACTGTGTATTGCCCGCTGCACAATGGGCACATGCCGTAGTCCTCTACCTGTACTGTGTATTGCCCGCTGCACAATGGGCACATGCCGTAGTCCTCTACCTGTACTGTTGATTGCCCGCTGCACAATGGGCACTTGCCGTAGTCCTCTACCTGTACGGTGTATTGCCCGCTGCACAATGGGCACATGCCGTAGTCCTCTACCTGTACTGTGTATTGCCCGCTACACAATGGGCACATGCCGTGGTCCTCTACCTGTACTGTGTATTGCCCGCTGCACAATGGGCACATGCCGTCGTCCTCTACCTGTACTGTGTATTGTCCGCTGCACCCTGTACTGTGTATTGTCCGCTGCACAATGGACACATGCCGTAGTCCTCTACCTGTACTGTGTATTGCCCGCTGCACAATGGGCACATGCCGTGTCCCCTACCTGTACTGTGTATTGCCCGCTGCACAATGGGCACATTCCGTAGTCATCTACCTGTACTGTGTATTGTCCGCTGCACAATGGGCACATGCCAGAGTCCTCTACCTATACTGTGTATCGCCCGCTACACAATGGGCACATGCCGTAGTCCTCTACCGACATCACTCCTCAATGCAGCTACACCAGCTGTAATCTTGCATGTTTCTCTGCAATGCGACTACATCAGCTGTGTGTTGCCATGTTTATATTATTATCACTTTGCATGTTTTCAACAAGGCGGCTACATCACCGTGACCCATACTCTACTCAATGCAGCTATTTCTCTACACAATGCAGCTATATCAGGTGTGATCTTGCATGTTTCTCGGCAATGTGGCTATATTAGCTGTGACCTCTTTATCACCTGAGACTGTCAATTAACCGCAAACATGTTTCGCAGGTTCTCAACAAGTTTTTCTGCAAGGTGGCTACATCAGCTGTATGTGGCATGTTTTTATTTATAACTTTGCAGGCTTTTCAGCAAGGCGGCTACATCAGCGTGACCCAGATTCTCTACACAATGCAGCCACATCAGCTGCGCAGGTTTCTCAGCAGGATGGCTATACCAGCTTGGAACTCCGATTTCACCAGTGTCTGTCAATTATCTGTGAAGAGTTTTTGCAGGTTCTCGGCTATTTTTCCTCCAAATCACCAGTGTCTGTCAATCAACCGCGAAGAGGTCTTGCAGGTTCTCAGCTATTTTGCCTCAAGGTGGCTACGTCAGCGGTGTGTGGGCATGTTTATATATAACTCGGCAGGATGCGTTAGCCGCGACTGTGTATCGCAGGTCTCTTACATGGTAAGCCCCCTTTTCGTGTCGGAAGAATTGGTATTTACAGATGCCAAAAACAAGACCGCAGAGACACGAAGGCCTACATGGAAGGCGAGTGAGGACATAGCGGACAGACCCAGCGACACACACACCCAGCCAAACAGCGAGGAAACTGCACATGGCCATGACAACCCGGACATGCCGCCCCCATGGCTCAACACATTCATGAGCAACATCACCGCCCAAATCGACACAAAAATTCAACAGGCTTTGGAACGCATCCCCCACACGCCTACCATCACGCCACCTTCCCTGCCAGCACAACAGGCGACCGCCACACCCGCAGTGGCCCCCGGCACATCGACAATGGCCGACTTGGCACAACGGGCGACCACCGCACCCACAACAGCCTCCAGGACACCACCAATCCAGCAGGCTGCTGCGGACTGGCAGACCAGCATCGTGGGCCCAGTCCACGACGTCCTACAAGGAAAAACCTGCAAATATGCTGTCACAGTCGATAAACAAGTCAGGTACCAGCAAAAATAAAAGAAAAAAATATGGGCTGGGGAATATATAGAGCTTAGTGCTATGATCGATAAAACGGAGCAGACAGAAGAATGTTACACGCTCCAGGTTGAAAATGGAGGGAAGTCCCCAGCACTCCAGCTGGTGCCCCAGACAAAAAAGGGCCACCCGCTACCCCTCATTCAATGGGTGAGAGCATGGAACCGTTTCTGTGCCATCCTCACAGAACAAACACCACCCCTAGGGCCAGTCTTAGCACACCACTTGGGACTGTCCTGAACCTTGCCAACAAAGGGGCAGGTTGGGGGTTCTACGACGAACAGTTCCGCAAGATGATAGCCTCGGGTGACGCAGAATGGGGTGCAGCTCAATTGGAACTGTACCTCAAAGCACACCTTGAGGCAACTCCAAGGACAGGACAGTCGCACCGCAGTCAATGTCACAAAAAGACATACCAAGAGGGGTATGTTTCAAATACCACACCACGGGCCACTGCGCATCTGGAGCAGATTGCAAGTTTCCAGCACAACTGCTACAACTGTATGGGGCACCATCCCTTCACAGACTGCCAAATGCCGGTCAACAAACCTTTTAGAGTGATGACTAGATTCACACATAGCTACAATGCAGCGCCCTTTCGTCCCAGAGCAGAACATAACCGCGGGGTCACACCCAGCACAGCGGGGAACAGACCCAATCCCACCACCCTTAGAGGAGGGCGACAGTAGAGTCCTACCAAGCCCAGTCAAGCATGAAGTGCTAGCACGTTACCTGATAGGTTAGACAGGGAGTTAGCAGTTTTCCTTAGCGAAGGTTTCAGATGGGGCTTCCGAGTGGGTTACAAGGGCTCTTTAACCCACAAGGAGGCACCTAACTTAGCCTCCACAGAAGACCACCCTAAAATAGTAGATAGTAAACTAGACAATGAATGTAGATTAGGACGTTTAGCAGGCCCATTTAAGGACAAACCATTTACAAACCTTCGCATTTCACCGATAGGTCTGGTGCCCAAGAAAGAGACGGGGAAATTTCGTCTTATACACCATCTCTCGTACCCCCAAGGGGAATCGATCAATGACGGAATACCAGACACAGAAGCTATGGTTCAGTACCAATCTATAGACGAAGCCGTAGCAGCAATCACACGCATAGGAAAACAGGGTTACCTAGCAAAGACGGATATTGCAGACGCTTTCAGGATCGTTCCGCTACACCCATCACAGTACCCCCTCTTTGGTTTGTGTTGGAAAGGGCAATATTACTACGACAAATGCCTCCCCATGGGTTGTAGATCCAGCTGTCGTATATTCGAAACGCTCAGCAACGCCCTGCAATGGATGGCCAGTGCAAAGCTGAACATACCAAACATGGCACATGTATTAGACGATTTCTTAATAGTAGAGGACACACAACAGAAGTGCCAGACTAGTCTTAGGAAGTTTCCTAGCACTGTGCTCGAATCTGGGAATCCCAACAGCACCAGAAAAAAAACACGCAACCAACACAAGTACTGACTTTCTTGGGTTACGAGCTCGACACGCGACAGATGGAGATCAGACTTCCTGCGGATAAGCTCGCCAAAGGGAAGGCACTAGTAGCGGATTGCCTGACAAAAAACAAAGTACAGCTGCGATATTTACAGTCAGTCATAGGTTTTCTCAACTTTGCGTGCGGGGCCATTGTTCCGGGCCGACCTTTCTTACGGAGGCTGATCAACCTAACAATTGGCATACAAAAAACTTTTCATTACCTACGGATTACAAAAACTGCAAGAGACGATCTCCACACTTGGGAGCTATTTCTACAAGAGTTCAATGGGAAGTCAGTCATGCTCCCAACTAGGTGGTCATCTTCGCAACATCTTCGCCTATTCACAGATGCAGCGGGTTCAGTAGGTTATGGCGCCATTATGGGTAAGGAATGGTTCTACGGTACATGGGAAGGACAATGGGTAGCACAGTCGATAGCGTTATTAGAACTTTACCCCATAGTGTTAGCGGTAGAAACCTGGGCACACGCAATGGCCAATTCCTGCGTAGAATTTCACACAGACAATAGTGCAGTAACAGAGACTGTGAACAAACAAACATCAAAGGACGGGAAGATAATGGTGCTAGTACGTAGATTAGTATTAACATGTCTTCGGTTCAATATCCTGTTTAAAGCATATCATGTACCCGGTAACAAGAATATATTGGCAGACTCACTGTCCCAGTTGCAGGTACAGGAATTCAGAAGGCTGGCACCTTCTGCCAACAAGCTTCCCACGCCAGTGCCGCCACTGCCCGATTTGCCACAACTCATAGCGACAGCTCAAGATCTATTACAAACATCCCTCGCACCTTCAACCCAGAATGCATACAGGCGTAGCTGGGGCCGTTCATAGATTTCGCTACAGAAGCCCGGTTATCTGCTAGTCTCCCCTTAGAAGCAGGTACAGTTGCATTATTCATTGCAGACCTGGTTCAAAAAAGTTTCAAGCCGGCAACGGTGTCAACACACATCTCGGCAATTAGTTACTTTCACAAGATTAGATCCCTACCAGACCCCAACAGCAGCCTTTTTCATACAGAAGATGCTCGCTTCATACCACAAGCGGCAACCAGCCTGCGACACAAGGCTACCACTGGATAAAGGTATGCTGAAGAACTTGGTCTCCGCCTACGTCATACATGCATCAGCAGGAAAGAGTGCATTTTATTCAAAGCTATGTTCCTACTTGCCTTTCATGCCTTCCTACGCATTGGCGAAATAACAGTACTCTCGGCTACGGACAAAAACCCCAACCTCCTTGGGGTACATCAAATCACAATTCAGCAGTCGCACATGACAGTCACATTTCACCATTACAAACACAGCAAAGGTCAGACTTTCTCTCTAGACATACAGAAGGGGACAGAGGGGGAGTGCCCTATACAGGCCATGACAGATTATTTAGCAGACAGGGGCCGAGCTCCTGGACCCCTATTCCTCAAGGCCCCCGAGCCCCCGTCACCAGATCAGTATTCAACACTCAGCTGCGCCTCACACTGGCATTTTGCCGCTACCCAACATCACAATTCACTTCACATAGCTTCAGGATAGGAGCAGCAACAGCAGCGGCAGCTCGGGGCATGTCAGATGCACAGATACGGCAACTAGGGAGATGGAAGTCGGACGCATTCAAAAGATACATTAGGAACAGTAGCCGTTCTTCATCACTCTAAATATTAGGACAGTCTTGCGCTTACCCTAACATGTTTTAGTCAGTATGACTCCATACGGAGGGAGATACTGCCTCCTCGTTTTTGGTTTCTATGCTTTACAGGTCCTGGGGGCTCCCGGACCCGGGTGGATGCTAACAGACAATGCCGGCGGACAAGGGCACACCAACAGCAGCAAGAAAGACTGACAACCCCCTCAAGACATTATGTATGTGTACAAGTCGGGTACAAAGGAGCTGTTCACTACAACCCCCGGAAGACATTGGGTATGGGTACAAGTTGCTCGCGTACGAAGGAGCTGTTCACTGGGCATAGAGGATGTTTGGCATGCAATATTATGTTCCAGGTGCGTATGCACGCGGCGGTTATGTGTGCACGCGTGAGCATGCTGTGTGCGGGGAGGTTCGTGTGGGTGTACGTATGTTCATGACCTGGGCACGCACAATTTGATGCGTGCGTGGTTTCGGCTTACCATTTTAGCTGTTGGATGGTTACAAGTGTACAGCACCCGCCATCCTACGTGGTTAGGGGGGTGCTATAGCAATTGTCATTATTATTATTTTTTTTATGATGTCATTTAAATTCTAATTTAGATGGTCAATGCGCTTAGGTCCACTACCGTTCGGTTATGACTGGGGGGTCAACACTTCATGCTCGATATGAGCAAGAAGTGTCTCATGGCGCTTTCCCCCCTTCAGTCAAACTCAAGGTTCAGATCCCAGGGGAATTATGTTTTTAAACCCCCTTCAGCAGTGTCGAAAGAAAGCGGCGCAAAGCGCTGGTCAGAAAGCGAAAGAAATACTGGATTATTAGCCGTTACCTGGCAAACAAAGGGTATTGCCCTTTTGAATCTGTAGTGACGTAAAGGTTGAATTCAGTTACCTGGCAAACAAATGTATTTCCTTTGAAGCTATGGGTGAGTTCGATCTTTGAATTCCGTCAACTTACAAACAAAAGGTATGGTCCAAGTGAAGCTAAGGCTGAAGTTATGCGTTTAATTCCTAACTTTAAAAAAGGGACCAGAAAAAAGCACTTGCAAGAACGGGACTTAAAGTCAAAAAATTACTGGATAAAAAGAAATCTGATGTTTACAGGTTCAATATTATATGTACCTGTCCAGATACCCACTGGGTATAAATGCTTTATATGCAGAACTGACAAATTATATTGTCACTCCTCGTGGAGTGGACCTAAGCGCAATATAACATCTTTTGTGTCATGTGTTGCATGTATGTGGGAAGAATGTGAAAGAGAAAGCATGCTGATCGGGGGTGAAGGAAGATGTGAGGACGAAAGAGAACAGTTCTCAATTGCCATGGACCTAACAAGAAGCATCAGCCACAAAAGATCTTATGGGACATAAGGGAATTTGTGGCGGAGCGCGATTATTCCGGTAAATTTCCGCGGTAAGACAAATCCTTAATGCAGGTCACGCATGCGTAAAAGTGCTTCCTTTTCGAGGTAGCACGCTAGCAGTCAAGACACACTCCCTGCTCTCTGAAAAATTCCCACCCTCCCACCCCTTCAGTCAAAGGCGCGGGCTGCGCTTTCCCCCCTTCAGTCAAACTCAAGGTTCAGATCCCAGGGGAATTAATGTTTTTAACCCCCTTCAGCAGTGTTCGAAAGAAAGCGGCGCAAAGCGCTGGTCAGAAAGCGAAAGAAATACTGGATTATTAGCCGTTACCTGGCAAACAAAGGGTATTGCCCTTTTGAATCTGTAGTGACGTAAAGGTTGAATTCAGTTACCTGGCAAACAAATGTATTTCCTTTGAAGCTATGGGTGAGTTCGATCTTTGAATTCCGTTAACTTACAAACAAAAAGGTATGGTCCAAGTGAAGCTAAGGCTGAAGTTATGCGTTTAATTCCTAACTTAACAAAGGGACCAGAAAAAAGCACTTGCAAGAACGGGACTTAAAGTCAAGAAATTACTGGATAAAAAGAAATCTGATGTTTACAGGTTCAATATTATATGTACCTGTCCAGATACCCACGGGTATAATGCTTTTATATGCAGAACTGACAAATTATATTGTCACTCCTCGTGGAGTGGACCTAAGCGCAATATAACATCTTTGTGTCATGTGTTGCATGTATGTGGGAAGAATGTGAAAGAGAAAGCATGCTGATCGGGGGTGAAGGAAGAGGGGGAGGACGAAAGAGAACAGTTCTCAATTGCCATGGGACCTAACAAGAAGCATCAGCCACAAAAGGTTTTGCATATGCCAGATCAGAACAGACACCACTAACCACCACCACAGTGACTTAGCAGCCACACACAGTCACCTCTAATGGTAGTTTCATAGTAGCTCGATACTGACAGCTCCTTGTGGACTGCTGGCTAAGGGACTGCAATGCAACAAAACATGTGTAGGACTGTGTACAGGAGTGGGAATGGCAGCACTGGGAGCAATGCTGGTGATAAGTTACAAAGATGAGACAACAAATTTTATTAAGAATTCCCTGACATTGCAGACAACAGTCTCCTGCCGTACATTAATTTTCTCTACAAAAAATCAAAAGCATTGTTTGATTTGTTCTGATGGCAGATTCCACCATGTTACTTCTTCACACAACACTAACCTGGCTGTCTCAATGAGTTCCTCTCGATCTGGAACATCACGCTGGACCAGAATGCCTCGATTCATCTTGGCAGGATCCAGCGCCCAGTTGGAAATGCCAATGAACGCCACCTGTGAAAAGAATTAGTATAGAGAAGAAAACATTTTCAGCTTTCTTTTTATCAAACACAAGGCATGAACTGACAGCATATATTATTCAATATTTACTTCAGCATTATACATCCATACTTACAACTTTAACTTTAAAACAGGAATTCTTGGACTGATTATATGTATTTACGTCTCTTTCGTAATATGCTCATGTATTTCTATGACTGATTAACCCTTATACTGGTTGTCGCGACACAAGTCGCACCATGATGTAGTGTCCCTTGACTGGTTGTCGCAACATAAGTCACGAGTAGGGCAAGCCTTGCAAGCCTATTTTCACCGACACGCACAAATATGAAACTATGGCTCAGTAACCAGCTAATCTGCATGAATGACTGTACGAGCCCCAAAAAATGGATTTTCAGCATTTTAGATTGGTTTATAGTTAGTAGCAGCTTGTAATGCATAGCGCGAATTGACTCCTATGGCACCCAAAGGAGATCGTGATAGAATTTTGAACTTGTTTGAAGATGTTTTTGCTGAATTTGTTGTGGAAAAAGCATGTGAATAAGAATTTATGGACATTTTGAATGAACTGGGTGTGGTGGGTGATAATTTTGATTTAGATCAAGCACCATGTAATTGTGATTTTGAGACTGACACAGACAATGACTGGATGAGTGTCTAAGGGTGAGGGGAATCTCAACATGCCATTCAGTGGGGAAGAAAAACTCAGTGTAGCGCTTCCAGATGATCCTAAACCTTCAAATGTAAATGAAGGCAGTGTGGCCTGTGACATTTGTTGATAATGACCATTTTGGGTGTTTTTTGTGTTAGCAAGTCATTTCAATGTGAAAGCTGTGACATTTGTTGATAATGACCATTTGGGTGTTTTTTGTGTTAGCAAGTCATTTCAATGTGAAAGCTGTGACATTTGTTGATAATGACCATTTTGGGGTGTTTTTTTGTGTTAGCAAGTCATTTCAATGTGAAAGCTGAACTGTACCTCATTCATTCTTAACTGGATAACGTGCGGAAAAAGGTTGTAACTTATTTCTGGATACTGTGGAACACCATAGACTGGATAATTTATGAACAAGCTCTTGAGAATGACAGGCAGGATGTGCCACCTGTTTTCACCTATCATTTTCACATTCTGGACAGGTAAGCACCTAATCAAACACTCACAAGCACACCATTTCTGTTTTATATTATTCTTTATTCAACTATTAACAATTTTTATTCTGCATGTCATGTTCAAATGCTAACCGTTGAAAAGTTATGCATATTATACAAACATAACTACTCTTTTCAAACTTTCATTCTGGAAATTCACCAGACATCATACATAATAGTACATTGTTAAATGACCAGTGTAAAGGTTAATATATAATTACGTCCTTTTTCTAATACGCTCATATACATTTCATACATCCAATGATTCTGCATGGCACAGAAATCAGTTTAACCTTTCAAGTGCCATTTTTTAAATACAAAAATTCATTTTCAAATGCATCAAACAAAATGTTACTAACAAAAGGTTGCTTAGAACAAAACACTCATCAAAAAGCTGTCTAAAACATATCAACATTTTTTTGCATTAAAATCTAGAAGTGGGTGAGGTGTGCTGTGAATGTGAACGTGTTTCTGTGTTGGTTACTCGCCCCTTTCTGATAAAAAAGGATCTCACACATAATCACAAAGCTAACTGGTCCTCTCACATGCTACCACTAAACTTCGAATTAAGTGTGAGTGCACCTCTATAGTTAACACAGCTTTCCGAGTCATTGTCATTGTGTCTGTCTGTTTTGCTTCAGTTGAAGGATCTCACTTTGTTCCTTCAGTGATCTGTGAAGCTTTAAGATTTCACTTGCCTCTCCTCCCTACTGTTTCCCAATCTTTTTTTCCCAACACCCTGGAAAAGTGTCCCTTTTGGAGGAGAAGGTAGAAACTTCAATTGAAAAGGGTTGGCAGTGGTGGATTCCCTCCCTTCTCCATCAGGCCTTTTCATCATTCTATTTCTGGTCCTAAAGAAGAAGGGCAACTTGAGACTAGTCATCTATCCATGTCATCTAAATGTTTAAATTTCTCGTCCTAAGTTTTCTATGGAAATGGTCAGGAGTCTCCGCTCCTCCTTTCTTCTCCTGGAGTTTGAACAATATGCTTGAATTTCTCAGCTCTTCAATCACCCTCTTCCTCTGCCCATGGTTTTTACTATGGTGATGGTTGCTTTGGTGAGGGCCATGAAGCAAAAAACTTCTTCTCTGTCCTTAAACTATCTGGCCAACCTCTTTCAGAAGAATGTGGCCACATTGCCACAATTCAGGACCTCCTAATCCTCATAGGACTCTTGCTTCTCTGATTTTTATTTATTTATTGCGGAAGTCAGACAGGTCATTGTCACAGTCATTTGTGAAAAACTTTCTCAAACACTTAATTTTCTCCAGCTTTTGACCTGCGCAGAGATGAAATTTTCTCCAGCTTTTGACCTGCGCAGAGATGACTGTTCTCGTCACTCAATCCATGTCTCAGCCTCAGTCTGTGACCCCAAGAGATGTTTAGACTATGTTTGTTCTTGCTACCATAGTGTCAGAGTTGGACCCCCTTTGTTGTATGTATTTGCATCCCTTTCTGTGGTGTCTAAGCAATGCATAGAATCAGCTCACAGCAGAAAGAGATGCTTCCTCTCCTGATGATTCAGCCCCTTTTCTGCCCTTCATCCACTCACAGTTTTTGCTTCGCTGAAATCAAGTGTCCCCTTTCTCCTCCTTATGTTGTCTTATACAATCTGTGCACAAGCGAGCAACTCTGAAATGGAGCTCATCTCTACCCTCAGCTTCAAGAGATCAGCAGCATATGGTCTACCCTGGAGGTGATGGATTACATAAATGTGCCAGAAGTGAAGACAGTCTTTAGGTGTTGAAGTTTTGGTCAGAGTATGAGAAAAGCACATGTTCCTACTTAAAGTAGCTTTTTAAAAATATATCTATCTGTCCAGACAAAATATATCTATCTGTCCAGACAAAATATATCTATCTGTCCAGACAAAATATATCTATCTGTCCAGACAAAATATATCTATCTGTCCAGACAAAATATATCTATCTGTCCAGACATTTGGATCCTCTCCAACCTCCCCACACTGTGGAAAACTGAAGTGAATTATTCATGACCAAGAGAGGTTGATTGGGCCAGGGAGTTCACTTTCAAGCATTTGCTTCTGGAACTCAGATTAGCTCCCTCTCAAAAATCTTGAGATCCCGATTGATAAGATCTCCATCATGTCAAATAGTAATTAGACAATTGTTTGGGCCAGTTGGAAAATTTGAATCTCATTTGAAGACAATCCTGAATCCATTTTAGATTTTACCATGATGACCATCTAATGTTTTATTAGGACCACAATGATAAACATATTACACATTTGTATAAAATTTTGTAAAAGTATCTTATTGTGAAAACATGACTGTTTGATTTTCTGCTTTCACGCACCACAAATTGCTTCATTCACAGTAAGTGATAACTCACAAAGCCTTCCCTTGCTGTAAATCACAAGATCTATTTTCATGTCTGTGCTTAGAAATATATTTCTCTACATCTGATCATCTGCTCGATACAACAATGTAATAGTGGCCTGAGCATGGAAGAAAGCAACTAAGAAAGCAACTTAACATTTTATGCACTATTTGCATAGAATATCATTTTACTTCTTTTTAATCAACTTATTAAGCAATAATTGTTAAATGACCATACTCAAAAAACACATCAATCAGTTTTATGATATAAAAAGTATTGCTGAAAATGTTATCACAGATTTACAGCCTCAAGCATTCTGTAACATCTTCATGCAGGGGATGTCTACAGTTACTGATCTACCAGGTTTCTTTCTGATAACGTTTATTATTGCTACCAAGAATCAGTGCAGCAAGTTTCTCAAAGACACACACACACACAAACAGAAATCTTAAGACCTTATAAGGCTAAATTGTGATAATAGAATCAGAACCTAACCTTGAAAGAAAACTAAAGATCTCAAGACCACCTTCTCACATGACTGCAATTTCCAGAGCACAATGAACGTAGTTCAGAAGAGGAAGAGAACAGTCTATAATAGAGGACAGTAATTCTTGAGCTCGGTGAATGAAGCTGAGGAGAGGAAGAGAACAGTATTTAATAGAGGACTGTAATTTCCTGAGCTCAGTGAACGAAGTTGAGAAGAGGAAGAGAACAGTATTTAATAAAGGACTGTAATTTCCTGAGCTCAGTGAATGAAGCTGAGGAGAGTAAGAGAACAGGGTTTAACAGAGGATTGTATTTTCCAGAGCACATTGAACGAAGCTGAGAAGAGGAACAGAACACTCATCACCTTCTTGCTGTCATCTGGCACTTCATCACCCGGGCAACCATCTTCCAACAGTGGATGAAGAGTCTGACGACAGAGAGATCACAATGACACTGATGTGAACTATCATAGAAAAACTATGATGTAGATGTATTATTGACTCTTTGATGCCAACTTTGTGAATGCATGTATCATAAAGTGAATGTCATAAGGAAATATGATGCAATTATGAAGAAAGAATCTGTTAATATATTGATGTGACTGCGGTGTGGATATCACACTGATTCTGTATAGTAAAAATGATGATACGGTAATGTCAATATTATTATGATTGTGCAATGTTGATATCATGATGATACTGTAATGTATTATGATGATACTGTATTATGGGTATCATGATGATACTGTAATATGGAATACTCAATATTATAATGTGGTATAACTTGATGATACTGTAATGTATGTATCATGATACTTTAACGTGGATGAAATGTGGATAACTTCATGATACTGTAATGTATATATCATTATGATACTAGAATGCAGATAAATTGATGGTATTGTAATACTAATGTCATGATGATTATGTAATGCAGATATCATGATGATACTGTAATGTGGATATCTTGATGATACTGTAAAATGTAGAGTGTTGGGACTTGCACGATGTGAGACACAAACATTTTACAGCGGAGTCCATGAAGATCCTGTTCAGGGATGTCCCGCCTGACGTGATCCTTGGGTTTTTGAGAGAAATTAACATTTTTCATCTGATTTGAGATTTTACGGAAGAAGGATTTTTAACAATGTTTCTGGTTCGTTTGTAGACGATGTCATTTAACGAGATGTGTGAAAGGTTTTTTTTTTTTTTTTTTTAAATGACTGGTGAGTTGATTTTAACGTGGTGACAGCCCTGATGTGGCCCTCTGCGGTCGGCTGGGCTATAAGCAACATTATCTTATCTTATCTACTGTAAAATGGATATCATAATGAAATTTTGTAATGCAGATATGATAATGATGTGCTAATAATGATATCATGATGATTCTATAACGTGTATTATGATACTGTAATGTGGATATCATATGATACTGTAATATGGATGTCATGATGATACTGTCATGTGCATATCATGATGAAACTGAAATGTGGATTATCGTGATGATAGATAATGTGGACTGATACTGTAATATGGATACTATGATGACACTGTAATGTGGATATCATGATGATACTGCAATGTGGGTATCATAATATTACTACAGCAAGGATATCTTGATGAATGTGCACTACCATGACAACGCTGTAATGTGATTATGCCAAAAAAGTGATGTAGATATTGAGATAAAACAATTACGTCCATAGATGTTACTGCAAAGGTGATGCTTATAATCAAATCCCCCAAGACTATCATACTAAAACTATAACAGTACAGACGTGACACTTGTGTTAAACAGTTGATAGCCTGTTTTGGGAAACTCACACTGATTTCCCTGGAAAATTCATATGATTACTGTTACTAACAGTTCCTCTCTAATCCTCTTTCTTTCTTCTGTTCTCCTTTTTTTTTTCTTCTCATGAATAAATAGCTAGTTCACCTTCAGAGGCATTCTGGGTGAATCCTCAGCCAATCCCACTTCATCCAAAACCACAACAGACACAAAACTGGTTTTTGGTTTCCCTTCTTGGTACTTGGCACACTGGCGGAAGGTTCCCAGGATTCCATCGGCTGTGGCAAGGGGACTGCACTGGAATGACACCATCTGGGCCTGCAAACACAATATGTTCTTCACAATCGCTACATTCATGTTCCAGAGAATGTTTCTTGATTATGCCTTGTGTTTGTTTTTATTTCTAAGCCAAGCATTTTGTTTGCACTCCTCTGCTGAAAGCCCTGGGCATCACCTGGCCCTGCCTCACATGCCTGGGCATCACCTGGTCCTGCCTCACATGCCTGGGCATCACCTGGCCCTGCCTCACATGCCTGGGCATCACCTGGCCCTGCCTCACATGCCAAGTGCACTTCAAACGATAAGAAGATCACCTATGTGGATGGATTGTACCTTAATTTCTCTTGGTGCTTATGACCCTCAAAATGCCTTGTGTGGAGGGCTGGGCAACACTAGTAAAACTAAACGAAGAAGACACCTAATCTTACCTCTGGATGATTCAACACAGTGAAGGCTACTGTGCTTCAGGGTTACAAGAACTGAAGGACATCTCAATAACAGTTAACACTGAACTGTATAGCCAACATTCCACTGGAGGCACCAGAGTCCAGCTTGTATTAAATACTGACACAGTTTCAGGCTAAGGTTATATGAAGCCAAAGAACAAAACAATCAAACAGAGAAAAACGTCTGCAGAACTTATTGTACTAATACCTTTGAGTTTCATTTAAGGATGTGTGAAGAAGTGCTGACTGTCTTCATGGCAGAATCCAGCAAATTTGTGACAGGTTACATCAACTGTTTGTGTTTATATGCATGTGTTATGTGTACCAATAAGTACCCATGTTTGAGTGCTATTGTATCAGAACAAGTATACTCTTGCCTGCTTCTCTGTTCTCCTATCTGAATTTTCTATTTCAATCACTGAAACACAAATGAATAACTTAGTCTAGTAAAGCAGTAGTCAAGTGGAGAGCATTCTCACCTAGAAAGCAAAAATTTCCTAGGTCCATAAATCAAGTTTCGCATGCAGCGTTATTCCCCTCTCTCTGCAATACCTTAACACATTTGCTAACTACAAGTACATACATAGCATTGAACAGTGCCTACCTACAGTAAACACTCATGACTGCTTCCATGAAAGCTTTCAGTGCACTGACTTTTGGTAGCAGTAGTTAGTTCTTTTTCTACAAGAAATACTTTTACCAAGGTTTGCTTTTTGTTCACATATTTGGGCTAATTCAGAATAAACGAAAAATTGTTTTAGAAATGCTACAAGGGTACTCCTTTCTTGAGTTATATATCTCTGTTTTGCAGACAGTTTTGGTATATCTTAAAAAGAATAATTATCAGTACTGCAAGACAATCCTGACAAACAGATTACAGGACAAACATGATGTATTTCGACCTCTTGAGTCTTCTTCAGGCAGAACAAATAACATTTAGGACAATGAAAACAAAGAACGAGCAACTACCTATCTTTTCATATTCAGTGCAAAATGGCTGTTGAATGAGAATGAGGCCATTGGAAAGGGGACCATAAGAGTTAAAATAATAATGATGATAATCATAATGATAATCATGATTATAGCAATAATAATGAGAGTCTTGATTATGAAAATATTTAAATGATAAGAGGAGGATATACTGTCACTTTTGGTCATAATATGATTTATAACAGCTGTAGTATTAAGAGTGGCTAAACACAGAAGGGGAGAAAAGAGAGGGATTTGGAGTAGCATTTTTTTTTCTTTGATCAAATTTGTCAACTGTCAAAAAATCAAAACTAACACACTCCTCTGCATGAACATACACAGGCAACTCAACAGCAAGATAAATATGACCATACAAAAACACAAACAAAGAAAATCCACTTATCAGGACAACAAGAGAGCCATAAAAACAGCAAGGAGGAAAAGTTACATTGAAAGGACTAGGCAATACAGAGACGAGAAGGCACTGAAGTATACATTCTTCTTAAGTTTAAGGCCTCCTCAAGGTTTTGAGCTCATCTCTGCTCACAACAGGAAGTCGTTCACAGTGATATATGGAAATATCAGTTTAATCAAATTATTCAATTTGAAGCACATAAGAGGATCACTCATCCATAAAGCCTGGCAAGTTATCTTTTATACATGATGCATACTTTTCAATTGCAAACCTCTGCCTTAATATATTGAGAAGCCCCTGAAAGGCAGGAATAACATTGCAGAATCCACACTGGTACACAAAGAACCTCGCCAGCTATAAAATGAAAAGAAATTTGCAATCAGTGGATATATTCCTGAAGACAACAAATGTAACAATATTTTCTTTAAAGAACTTGGTCTGAGCCATCAAGAAAAAGAGATCTATTATCAGCAAATCGAGAGAGAAGTGTTTTAAATTCATGTCCGTTGAATCATATGACAATATTTTAGCACATATTTAGGTATAAGTACGGCAACCAAGAGCCCCCTTTGTTTAACCCCTCATCCAACATTAAACCATAAAGAACATTAGCCTTTTGTCTGTGCACAAGAAATGGTATTTACATACAAAATTTTCATCCTTTTTTTTTTTTTTTTTTTTTTCGCATACGCAGACTGATACTCCTGCGGACACTCCCTGTATAGACAGGCAAGTATTAATCCATCTACCCAACAAGAGAGTGGAGTTTTGTGTGTATAAACGTTTTTTTATCCCTGGCACATATTTAGATATAAGTGCAGCATACAAGAGTCCCTTGTTTAACCCCTCTTTCAACATTAAACCATAAAGAATATTAGCCTTTTGTCTGTGCACAAGAAGTGGTATTTACATACAAAATTTTCACCCTTTTTTTTTCTTTTTTTTTTTTTTTGCATACGCAGGCTCATACTCCTGCGGACACTCCTGTATAACAGGCAAGGATTAATCCCCTCTACCCAACAAAAGGAGTGCAGTTTTGTGTGTATGACCGTTTTTCATCCCGCCATTAAGGCAGCCATACTCCAACTTCGGGGAAGAGTGCATGCTATGTGTAACGTGTCATCCATACCAACGGCCAAACTGGCCTTCTCTTCCGAAAGTTGGTGATGAGATTTTACATGTGTGCAAGATGTTATGTGTGCGTTCACACACGGAACCTCGATTATAGTCACATTCGAAAGACTGTATGGGAAATGGAGTCGGAACCAATGTTAACTCTGATGGAAAAATTCCCAGTACCAAAAACACCCTGGCGGAGATTCGAAACCCGCAACCCCAAGATTATGAGTCTGGCACTCTACCACTAGGATATTACCACCCCTTACCCATTTAATTATTTGAGCACCAACATTAAAAAAAAGAAACAAAAACCTTTTCTTAACGTTTTTGTCCAAGACAGCAAGGTGAAGGCCTTTTCGAAATCTACTAAATGTAGTATTCAAGAATATTATTCTTTTCTGTTTCCAACAATAGTCATACATCTTCGGGACCGTTAGTTTTTTCTTGAAGCTTCTCGGCAGCAGTCTCTCGCCTGCAGAAACATAAACAAATGCAGCATCTGTCACAACAGCGTAAGCAGTGGCGTGAATGCTTGCTGATTAGATGGTTTAACTGAGAAACCCTATCCTACAGGCATGTCAAACAATCCATGACAACAAGGACGACTACCCTGCCACAACAATCCTGCAGGAAAATCCAACAACAAAAATATAGAGACAGAAAACAAAATTTCAAAAAGATAATGCTGCACAGCAGTGATGCAGTCTCCTTTGAAAATCATCCGAAACTGTGATGACAAATATGTATATTACTCACACACATACACACAAGGACCAAGCCCCGACCTGTTTGAAAGTCTTGAACAGTTCAGAATAGGCAGCATTGCCTGCATGGCGTCAGCCACAATGGTCTTGGCCAGGGACTTGGAGGAGCCAGGCTTGCCACCAAGAAGAGGGATTCGCAACTCGATGCAGACCACCATCATGAACAGGTTCTCCTTCAGTGCCTGGTTGCGGCAATGTTGTCTGCCAGCCGCACGCTGTCCAGAAACACTCCTGACATCTGCAACCATTCATTACAAAGATCAACACCTCCTGACATCGAACCATTGTCAAACATCAGTCAGTACTGATCTGCAACCATTCATTACATAGATCAACACCTCTGTCAACTTACCATTCATCAGAACGATCAGCACCTCCTGACAACTTTCCATTCATTACATCATCATGTAATGGTCATCACCTCCTGACATCTGCATGATTCATCACAACTATCAGACAGTACCTGACATCCACAACCATTCATCAAACTATCAGCACCTTCTGCTACCTCCTACATCTGCAACCATTCATCACAATATCCTGCACCTCCTGACACTTTCCATTCATTACAATATCATGTATTGGTCATCACCTCCTGACATCTGCATGATTATCACAACTATCAGACAGTACCTGACATCCACAACCATTCATCAAATATCAGCAACCTTCTGATATCTCCAACTATTCATCACAACGAACGGACAGACCTGACATCCACAACATTCTTAATGATCAGGTGCACCTCACCTCTGCAGCCATTCATCACAATGATCAGGTGACCTACCTCTGCAGCCATTTCATCAAATGATTTAGGTGACACCTCACTCTGCAGCATCATCACAATATCAGGGAACTACTCTGCAGCCATTCATCCAATCAGGTGACACCTCACCTCTGCAGCCTTCACCACAATGATCAAAGTGACACTATCTGCAGCCATTCTCACAATGATCTGGTGACACGGACCTCATGCAGCCATTATCACAATGATCAGGTGCCCTCACTTCTTGCCATTCACTCACATGATCAGGTGACAACCTCACCTTGAGCATTCATCACAATGATCTACAAGCCACCTTGATCTGCAACCATTATCACAATGATCAGGCAGCACTCCTGACATCTGCAATCATTCATCAAACTTCAGGCAGCACCTGCTGACATCTGCAATATTACACAACAATCAGGCAGCACCTCCTGACACGCAATCATTCATCAACAATAGGAGCACTCCTGACATCTGTAAGTCATCATCACAATGATCAGACAGACCTGACATCTGCAACCATTCATCACAACTATCACAGACTCCTTGAAAAAACTGCATCACAAGTTCTTTCACATTAGACATGCCCACACAAAGCATCTGACCCTAGATGGGACCTCCCCACAAGACATGTTTTCTTACCATGGGGTCTTGTGAAAGGAGTTCATGTTACAACAATATCTGTCTTTATTTATTGCTCTTCCTTGGACCAGGGGGGGGGGGGGGGGGGGGGGGCAAGGACATGTTGGGTCCGTCTTTAAGTTTATCTTTTGGGGACAACAGGGAGTGGTTTTGCCAATGCGGTCCCTGTGGTCTTCTTTCACTTTGCTGGTTGCAATGAGACACTACCGGCACTGGGACCTGCAGAAAGACTTCTGACAATGAGTTATGCTGATATCTGTACAAGGCAAAGAGTTATGTGAAATTCTGTACAAGGCAGTATACAGAACTTGTAATCTGTGACGAGTGGTTCTTGTCTGCCATTCATGTGTTTCACTGGCTCCCAGCATTGTCATCTGTCTCATGGCCCTTGTACAACTAGTGCAGAATCTGTCTAAGCACTTCATTTTAAAATATTGGATTTTTCGTTTCAGATCTTCTGTCTCTGGCCAAGGTCTCACATACAGTCTCCTCATAAGTTTCTCTCTGGGAGGCTAACAGACTGATTTCTCCATGTGCGCGCACCACGAACTTACTTTCATTTATGGTTTGCCTGAAATAAGAAAAAAAAGGGGGTGGGCTGGCGTGGGGGTCTTTAACATATCTAGCATTAAAAAAATCTGGCTAAGGTAAAAGTACCTTTGTAGTGTCTGAGAGAAAGGGACTCCTGAGGGATGTGGCTCAACCGTCGGTGCCTTCACCATCTTGGGTTATGGTGGAGAGCAAACACGGAGCACGCGACCACAAAGTGGAGACAAGTTGGTAGATCGAGAGATCGTAAAGACACTCTATCTACCATGTAATAATGATAAATGGGGTACTAATAAATGTGCACAAGTTGGTAGATCAAGAGATCGAAAGACACTCAATCTACCTGTAATAATGATAAATAAGGTACAGAAAATTGTGCCGGGGAAGCCCCGTACCGCCAAACAAGGTGCGACCGAAGGTGGACACCATGCGACGAGGCAATATGGCGGAAACACCGAGAGTGACGCGCAATGGAGTGCGAGAGTAAAATACCTCTGGTGTACCTTGTACTAATACTAAGGAAGGTAATAATCAATGTGATCGAGAGATCGTAAAGACACTCAATCTACCATGTAATAATGATAAATGGGGTACTAATAAATGTGCACAAGTTGGTAGATCAAGAGATCGTAAAGACCCTCGATCTACCTGTGATAAATTAGGTAGATAATAAATAACGTAATAAATGTGCACCAGTAGGTAGAACAAGAGATCGTAGCAACACTCGATCTACCTGTCGTAAAGATACATAGGGTGCCACAAAGGGTACAAATAAATGTGGCCGGTGAAAACCCTGTACCGGCAAGCATGTGCAACTGAAAGTGGGCACCATGCGGTGAGGCAATATGGTGGAAACGCCAACCGGCATGAAACATCCAAGATGGCGGATCGATTGACCGGTGAAGGTTTGATTGCCGAGAAGCAATGGGCGCGAGAGTAAAATAGACTAACGTGCTGTAGATATACGAGGAGGCCGAAAGGCGAATAGTAGAGGGGAATTTAGGACAACAAATGCTTGTTTCTTCTCTTTAATGCGTGACGGGATATCGTAAGGCGAACTCTTCTTCTTCTTCCTCTTTCTTTAAACATCCGCCATCATCATTTTGATGGTTCTGATGTGTACAAACTCGATCGACCTGAACTAAAAGGGCGATCGCAAGGAACATGATCAGTCAGTACTAATACAATGAGAATAAGGCGCTAATAATACAAATGAAAATAAGGCGCTAATAACAGAGGAGGAAAAACCTCCATAGCACTGAACAGGTACGACGATTACGTCAGACAGTTGTATGTCACATCAACAGAGCGATGAACCAATCTATGAAAGATCTTTCAACATCGAAAACTACAGGCAGGGTTCATACAGATGTGACCAAACAAAATTCCATACTTTTTCCAGACTTTTTCCAGGGCTTTTCATAATTTTTCCAGACCCAGAATGTGTGCGTGCGTGCACCTCTGTAATCACTACCATGCTAAACACACCAGAAAAAACTGCTTTAATGATAGCAGGGCATTCAATACTTACCAAAAAATTTAGTGTGTGTGTGTGTGTGCGCGTGCGTGCACGCACATGCGTGAAAAAGTCAGAGACATGGAGACAGAGACAGAGAGAGAGAGAGAGAGAGAGAGAGAGAGAGACAGTGTATGTGTCTATGTATGCGAGAGAGAAAGAGACGGTGTGTGTGCAAGTGTGAGTGCGAGTGCGCGCGCGCATGTGTGGGTGTAGGTGTGTGAGAGACAGACAGTGTGTGTGTGTGTGTGTGTGTGTGTTTGTGGGAGTGTGTGTGTGTGTGTGTGTGTGTGTGTGTGTGTGTGTGTGTGTGTGTGAGAGACATATGGTCAGGTCAGGTCAGGTCAGGTCAGGTAATTAGGACACTAGGCCTCGCGGCCTCTCAACTGTTCTTTCATTTTAATTTGGATGTTCAACATGGCTGAGTACTTACAAGCCAATGTGCTCTCTATTCAATTCCGTATTACATTTTGACATAATTTTTTGGATAAGAGAGAGAGAGAGCAAGTGCATTAGAGACAGCGTGTGTGTGTGTGTGTGTGTGTGTGTGTGTGTGTGTGTGTGTGTGTGTGTGTACAGGGTTCCTACAGACTTCCAAGAACAAAATTCAAGGAGTTTTCAAGGAGTGCCATTTCTATTTCAAGGTCACAATACTTGCGTAAAAACTGAAAACAGAAACGGCAGTTTGATTTTTCTGTGTTAAGGTTGATGAAAAAAAAAATTACTTACAATTTTTTTTTTGTACAAAGAAAACAAAAAACTTTGTTTTAAAATAATTTTTTCATCAACCTAAACAGAGAAAAGTCAAACTGCCATTTCTTTTTTTCCAGTTTTTATCAGTGAGTGTGCCAGTACACCACACATTAGAACATTAACAAACTCAGACTCTTTGTATTAAATGCCAAAACACTAAAATCAGCAAAAATATGTCCATTTGTAAGAGAATATACAGACTATGCATGGTGTGTAAGAGACTGGTTGGAGGAAAAAAAAGTATTAAAATTTTGTTTTTTTAAAACTAGTTAAAAAAAAAAAGTTTACAAAGGTCGTCGCGAGCGTTAATACCAAGGGGGGTAATTTGATCAAAATTGATGAAGTTACAAATTACCTCCCTTGGTAATCGTCTGCTAAACCGCCGGCCAGAGAAAATCTGAAAAACCGCGATCATTGTGCGTGATTTAATTTGTTTTTATTTCTATTTCAATGTTTTTGTAAAGAAACTTCAAAGCAAATTCGACATGAAAAAGTTTGCACATCTTTTACAAAATTCCAGGACTTTTCCAGACCCATGGCCACAAATGACAAAATTCCAAGACTTTTCCAGCCCTGGAAATGTTTATTTCATTTTTCCATACCTTTTCCAGACTTCCAGGACTCTGTACGAACCCTGTACAGGTACAAGACAAGGACGACCACGCAGGGGTCGGCCGGAATGGCGAGAATAAAGATGGCGGCTGGAGAGACCGTTGAAGATCGATCGACGAAGTGAATTTACCGAAATGAAGAGTGTGAATAAACAAAGCGCCGGGATGGATGGAAATCGAAGGCAAAGGGGAAGAGATAAAGGGAGAGGGGGGACAACAGTGGACGCGTTCCCATACCAGCGAGTGAGGGCCGAAAGATAACAATGGCACTGAAGAGAAGTCGCGAGCCGTCATGCCGTAGAGCATGAATAAAATGTAATAAAACGGCAACCATAAGCCTCACACGGCAATGGTAAACATAGTCTAACGTAAGCCACAACAGAAACAGTAAAGAAGGAAGCACACAAGTAATCTCTACAAAAACAGAAGTATAGGCAAGACAGAGCAAAAAGCTGTCCTTGTTAGGCAGGAGGCCTCGTTGAATGAGGAACAGGAAGTTCACACCGGCTTCTCCCTGCCGGAAGTAAGGTGGGCGTCACGTGATGGTCTTGTTATGGCATTAGCCACAAAAAATTTGGCCTGGCAGAGCTGACTAACTGCCGTGGAATGCAATGGTCTGACATGGTAAAGTATATGACGCCAAATTTACTTCTAGCGATTCCTTTTACATCACAATTAGGTATGCCTAGTATATAACACTACAATGTTTTAAAAATAGTACATTTCATTTTGTAAACTGAGCAAGTCCTTCACTGACCCAGTTTAATTGTTAGAGAAATGGGGGAAAAAAGGTGTTCCTACAAGCATTAAGATTCATATGACCTGGTACCCTCTTCCCATCTTTAACCTATATATCCCCTTTCCGCCTTATTCCGCCCGACCCGCCAGGCTCCTGATCCGCCTTGTGCCGCCTGTTCCTCAGTTGGCTGATTGTCTTGGTGTGCCTCCCTTATTTGGGCTGACCACAGTAATAAGACAAACTGGTCATTATCCGGGTCTTTCCTCCCTTTACCAGTGCCATTTGTGAACAGCAGTTCGTGGCTTTTTTCAATTTTTAATCGATTTTTTGGTCATCCCATCGACTTCCGACTACGATCGAAATGTCGGACTCTGACAGTGACAGTGACATGAGCTTAATTGTGGACCAAATGTTCAATGTGAATGTGTTTCCTACCGAAAATGACGAGTGGAATGAATCAGACACTGATCTAGACTCTGCAGACAGCGACAGTGACTATGAGTAGTGACAGTGACTCGGAGGTAGGCGACGCAGGTGATGCAGTGCACAACGGAAAGAAAATTTCATGTCCGTGATCTGTGTATGACAAAAGTGCTCAAAAGCAAGAACATTTCCAGTGACTGTGTTCTTTGTGTGTGATCACATTTGGATTATATAATTCATTACTTCTGGAACCATATGGTGAGCACAACAAAAATATTTGAGTGTTGTTTTGTGTTGTGATCCCTGCCTTTCTTCCTTCCTACTAACACCTGCATATAGTTAGAAATATTATCAGTCATAGGTATCATTTTTCTCACAAACACACAAACTAACTCATGCAGATCAAAAAGCATGCACTCCAATAGATTTTCAGTAAATATGGTATGATTTTGACCTGTTAATTTTTTTTTCCTGCTATGTAAACATTTTGTGACTTAAAAGCGTCACAAAAATTTCACGTATATTCCTAGCTACCTGTGTAACTACTAACACCTCACAACACCCATCAGTTCTTTTCAGATGGTTAACCTGACCACTTGCCACCAAAAAGTAGGTACTATAAAGTTGATAGGTGTTGTATTGCCTGTCTATAACCTATTTCACTGACGTAGGTGTGTTTTCCAGGTAAAATCAGGTGTGTGAGTGTTGAGCCATAAAAATATTATCACATCCCCCTAAAATAACAAGTGCAAACCAAACTTCAGCTTTCCATAGATTTTTGCTGAAAAGTTGAAGTCTTTCTATCCATTACTTTATTTTTTACGATTTTTTAAACTCAGTACCCCAATTCAGGCAGCAAATTCCAATATAAACTCAGTGGTCGAGGCGACTTCTGTCACACGGAATACAGGAAAACAAAGGTTAATAAAAGAGAACTTACAGGAGTTTAAGTTATGATTACTTCTGGTTCACAATCATTGCCTTCAGCAATTTCTGTATGTGTCCACAAGTCATGTCAACAAGTGTAAACATATGATTGTCTGATACACATATACCAGTTTTAAACATATACACACGCATGCACCGACTCACATGGCGTCGGACCATCTGACGGATGTAGAGTTCCTCCACACGTGTGTTGAGCTGCCAAAGTCCCACACCAGGGGCAGCATGCTCTGAGGCAGAGGCTGCACACGGTACACCAACCGTCGCATCGGCACACGCCCTGCAAATTGGTGATAGCATATTGTTCAGACTTTCATCATGTACTTTTCTCTTTTCCTTTATCCATAAAAACTGCGTGCTTCTTTTAAGGGAGGTAAATCATCTTCCATCCTTGACCAAATGAGTTCCTTTTGCTAAGCATGCCACTGTAAACAATTGTGATTTTCTTCAATTTGCAAACGATTCTTTTAAGAATGGTTTGAAAATACACGGTCTGTTTGTTGCTGTATGTTATTGGCTGTTGGTGGTGTTTCTTTTGGTTAGTCATACTTGTGTCTTTGTTTTGCAGCAAGTAGTTCGCTGTTGTTTGCCTTTCTTTTCGTAATTATGTGTTTGTTTCACTCTGATTGTTATGGCTGCTTTTTCAGCATAGTGTCGGTACTTTTAAAACAAAATCAAACCACAGATTCATCAGTGCAAATACCAATCAAATCCATGCCAATGCAGTTTTCATCTTCATTTTAATGCTTTGCTTTAGGTTCAGTTTTCCTCCTCACTGATGTGTTATGCTTCAGTATCAGTTTTTCTCCTCACTGAAGTGTTATGCTTTGTAATGTTTTCCTCTTCAGAGAAGTGTTATGCTTTATAATCTGTTTTCCTTTTCACTTCGAAGGCATTTGTAACACTCCCTCACACATTTCTTGAGCTTACATGTGTGACACACATGGCGGATCAAAAACTGAACACTTCAGTAATGTAAAAGGCTGAAGATCTCCAAGACAGAGATTGTCATGTTTGATAAATAAAAAAAAGCATTATATCACACTGCACATGATAAGAAATCTCTGTCACCCTCAAACCAGATGACTCAAATCCCCTTCCATAATGATTTTCACTGAATAGCTTCTTCTGCTGCAACCTGACAATCCGACACTCAAAACATGATAGTTTAATTTTCCAAAAGCACAACCAACCCCCAAATTCACAAACGCACAACATGCCATTTGACTGGAATCAGTCCTTTTCAGTGTGTAAAACTCAACACCTTTGAATGCCAAAGAGGGGAATGTTTCTCTCCTCTACTCTGAATTGCTGAGTCAAGTCACTGACTTACCCTGAAGAAAAGTACATGCAATCAACTTTTTAAGTCTTGAGACTATGCATTGTTTGTATTTATGCCTATACTTTCACAAGATAACCATATGCCAGTGTCTGGTAAAATTTCTTAGGATGATCTATGAACTACTGTTTAGAGTTTAAATGCATGATCTATGAATACGTTTAGAGTTTAAATGCATTGTAGTAGGTAACTGACAAATACTTCTGTTTGCCTTAACTGTATGCGAATAGATAAATCCACCACTTGCGTATTTGACTAATTTGAAGAGTGACTTCCCTTCAAATGTCCTGCATTTTCTTATTGCCTTGCACCATTATAAAAATCAACTCAAAATCTGAACAAAGAAACTATAGTCGATACGAAAATCAAAGGCCAAGTGTCTAGCCATTCACCTGCAACCAGGTTCTGTAGCCTCCACAGACCTAGGGCCGCTGTCCATGACAACTGACCCAAAGCTGGAAAAGAATCCATGCTACCAGTGGCCAAACAGCTATCCAGAAGGCATACCCTAGTAGCGATGTCAACAAACGGAGAGATCTGTGCATCTATCTAGAGGATATTCCAAAACAAACTAAGCCTTGGAACTCTTTCTGGACTGAAACAGTTAAAAGCCTAGGGCACAAGCAAGCCAAAGCCCACACTTTATGAGGAGAAAAATGGGGCAATCAGCCTGAGCCAGACCAGACTGACTTTCTTTAATGAATATATAACTGTCTATTTCAATCTTGCAAACAAGAGTAAAGTTTGAAGTGTGAAACTGCACTTAACTTTTGTCAGTTTATTTGTTGTTCATACACCATTTATCATTTCTTGTTTGACCCTATTTCTAATTCTGTCCATCTGTTGGAGCACAAGTACTTATCAAATGCATAAACCTGAGGTAAATTACACCTGAGTGATTCTCAAGTACATTTAACAGTCACAAGAAAAATATAAAGTTCTTTCAGTGACCATTACTGGAACACTGCTCCTTTCACCGCAAGTATGAGAGGGTGGAGGTAAATTTTGATATAAACTTACTCTATAATGTTCACAAAGAACACACTCAAGTGTTCATCCTTAGAGGACTACATCTTCCCCTACTCATTACACATTCACACTGAATTTGTTCCAATTTTGACACACATCTTGAGACATAATTTGTTTAGCACAATTTGGTTTTTTGACTCAAACACATTTCTCTTGTCCCTGAAAGTCAATGTTTAGCGGACTCCATTGTAAACAACACAAAAAGAAAACCAACTTATAATATATCACCACCTGGGGGGATCAAAAGAGATACTCTATCATAAAACAAGTTTTCTAAATTCCCCCATCACTAACCCAGTTTATCCACCGTTTTGTCGGCGTCCACATGGTAACCAGACCAGCATTCTCCAGCCTCTCAATCAACTCATCAGAATGCTGCAGAAAAATTTCAAACAAACACATTTCTCTTCAGCTTGTTATGTGGTTGATGTACAGATATGTCTTTTTCATGTAAAATGTGTGCGCGAGAAAAATTTTTATCAGTGCTCATGAACATCAATTATGTTATCTTGGACATGCATAAACACATTACATACTTGTAATATTTAGTCTGTATGTTATTAAGTGCACAGTAGTATATACACATTAATATTACAAATGGCCAACTTCAGAAATGAAAGAGCATTTTCACACTAAGACATACACTCACACAGACACTTATCAATGCACATACTCACACCAAAAGACGTAACATGGGCACACACAAGCACACACACAGATCCCTTAACACTGACTTTCGGTAGGGATTGCAGGCGCCACCATCTTCAGATTGGAACACAGGTTCATCTGCTGCCCATCCAGTGTTCGTCACACATCACCTCCTTGATCACCCCACAGCCTCTGTGGTGTTGGCTTCGTCAAAGAACGCACAGTGTAAATGGGCCGGTGTTTGACGGCTTTGGCGTTCTGCTGGGCCAGGCATTCTGCCTGATGCACTTTTTTGATGATGTCTTCCCCTGTGGTGCCCC
>CM031607.1:78078994-78121160 GCA_018398815.1 Conus ventricosus | reverse complement strand
CCCTTGCTAAAAAAGCAAAGAACCGGGGAGCCGTGAGCGATCGACGAACCAAAGTCCTCTTGAGAATTGAACTTCAAAGCCAGAACCAGCGTAGTCAGCAGAAGAAGAACATCTGAATGTATATGTTCCAACAGTATCTGAGAAGGAGCCCCAGGGCAGTAGCTGCACAGGCCACTCACCCAGACTTGGAACCGTCAGTGAAAACTTTTGTAGGATGGAATTTCGAACAGAGTCAGCATACAATGCCTTGTACGCCAGAGAGCTGGTAGACTCTTGCGAAAAGCTGCAAGATCGAAACGAATCTCTGGTGTGAAAAAGGTCCCGGAGTTATCCGAAAACTTGGAAAATCTGAAACTACTCCCAGGTCTAGACCTGCATTCCGACGTGAGGCTGCATACGAAGACAAACGGCGGAATACATTTGGTTGTTTTCAACTTACTTTGGAATGGGGGTCAAAGACACAGTCATAGGCAGATTCTGCGTTCTGAGAACAGTCGGATATAATAATTTAAAGACAGTTTCAGCCTGCGGTTGGACAATGAAGGTTCGCCCGCCTCTGCGTACAGGCTGTACACAGGGGTGGTGCGGAACGCTCCAAGACAGAGACGAAGCCCTTGATGGTGAATAGGGTCCAAGAGTTTGAGGTAAGAGGGTCTTGCGGAGCCGTAGACAGCACAACCGTAGTCCAGTTTGGAACGGACCAAGGCTCTGTAGAGGTGCAGCAAAGTTTTCTTATCAGCGCCCCAGTCGGTGTGCGCTACGACCCGCAGAATATTCAGAGCTTTCTGGCAAGAAGTTTTGAGGTTTTTGATGTGGCTGAGAAAGTTGAGTTTTCTGGTCAAAAATGACTCCCAGAAATTTGGCCTCTTTAACAGCTGGAATGGGAGATTTCCCTACTTGAAGTTCAGGATCTTGGAAAAACTGACGGAAATTATGGAAGTGAATACACTGCGTCTTTGTTGGAGAAAAGGTGAAACCGTTTTCAATCCGCCCATCGATGGATTTTATCTACGCAAAGCTGGAGCCTGCGCTGGACACTCGGGTACAGGCTTCCAGTTGCGTAGACAGCAAAATCATCCACAAACAATGAGCAGTCTGAACCCTGCTGACTGATTTCACAATGTTGTTGATTTTAATACTAAAGAGGGCAGGAGACAGTATGCTCCCCTGTGGAACACCAACTCCTGCCCGTGGACATCAGAGAGAGTGGTGCCAACCCGGACCTGAAACTGTCGTTCTGCCAAAAAATTTTGAATAAAAAGCGGAAGATGACCTCGAAAACCAGATCGTGGAGATCATAAAGTATCCCCGACTTCCAGGTTGTATCGTAGGCCTTCTCCAAGTCGAAAAAAATTGCCACTGCATGCTGCTGTTCAAAAAAAGCGTTCCGAAGTGTAGATTCCAGACGAATCAAATGGTCAACTGTAGACCGATGTTTGCGGAAACCACACTGTTCTTTCGCCAAAAGGCCATCGGTTTTTGAGTTTCCACATGAGCCTAGCATTGACCATTTTCTCCCCTCAGTTTACGACACAGCTGGTCAAAGCTATGGGACGGTAGTTTGAAGGGTTAGAAAGATCTTTCCAGGTTTGGGGATGGAATAATGAGGGCTTTCCGCCAAGAGGGTGGGAAAGCAACCTGAAGTCCACACATGGTTATATACTTGTAGCAGTATGTTCAGACCTTCTTGCGGAAGATGTTTCAACAGTTGATAATGAATTTCATCTAGACCTGGAGAGGAATCGCTGCAAGAGAGTAAGGCAGATTTCAGCTCGTTTAACGTGAAGGAAGATTGTAGTCCTCCATGTTGTCGGATGAAAAGTTGCAGGTGATTTGTCTTTTAGGGCTTTGTTTTTGACAAAAGTGGATGATTTATTAGAAGAGGAGGAAGTCTTTTCAATGGTTGAAGCAAGCAGATTAGCAACTGCTTTCTCTCTGTTATTAAAGAATCCGAAAACTTGAGATGGTTCACAGTGGGACAGGTGTTCTCCTTTGATTTTCTTAATGATGTTCCACACTTTTTTCTTGGAAGTTTTTGATGTCAGCCTGGAGCAGAAGCTTCTCCAGGACCGACGTTTACTGATTTTAAAAAGTGTGTCTTGATTTAGCACAGAGTTTCTGATGGGCTCGAGCGTTGGACCCGAAGGTCGTTGGTATACCTGACGCTGAGCCCGTTTTCTAACTTTGGAAATTTGTTGGCATTCTGAATCAAACCAGGGTGTTTTTGGCATTTGAAGTTTATCGGAAGACACTGGAATACAGGCTTTAGCACATTTGATCAAGTTTAGTCAGTGATTCAGCTGAAAAAAATCAGTGTCCTGGAACTCCTTAAAACAGTGGCTGCAATAGATCCCAGTTTGCTTTCTTATAATTTAGATGCTGAGAGCAGAGACGTGTTCAGTTATTACAGGTTGTAGAAGGATAGGGAAATGGTCACTTCGTGCAGATCGTCATGGACAGACCACTCATAGTCCAGGACCAGCGAGGGGTCCACAAACCGACAAATCTAAACACGAAAGTGAACCTGTGGAAGAATAGAGGTAAGTTGCAGATCCGTCGTTCAGACAACACAAATCCAAATCTGAAAGGACATCCTCAATCAGCAGACCTCTGGATGACGTACCAGTACTACCCCAAAGAGGGTTGTGACCGTTAAAGTCACCCAATAGCAAAAAAGGTCGAGGAAGTTCCCCCTAACAGACTGACAAGGTCCTGACGACAAACCGGGACAGAAGGTGGAAGATAAAGGGAACAGACTGTCACAGTCTTGTGGAGAGTGACTCTCGCAGCTACAGCTTGAAGGGAGGTAGACAGAGCGACAGGACTATACAACAAAGTTTTATGTATGAGAAGGGCAACCCCGCCCGACAGTCCAACGTGGATGGTTGTGCAGGTTTTGAAAGAATATTAAAGCCAGAAAGAGTAAAGGTCTTCTGGCTTTGAATTTGAGTTTCCTGAAGAGCCACGACGGAAGGTTTTATGGATTGACGCAGAAGCTGCAGCTCCTCGAAGTTGGAATTTAGACCACGGATATTCCAATGGAATATTGTACTATCCATGGTGCAGAGGGCGAAAAGGAGAGAGATCAGGTCATCTCCTCCTCAACATCTGCTTCCAATGGAGTGAACTTGTTATTTAGTTTCACAGGAGAGTGTTGGTCTACAGACCTGCTGGCAGACTTGCCAACAGGCGAAGAAGGTCTGGATTTGGGAGATGGTGGAGGTTTCTTCCTCATCTCCACCATCTCCACACTGGGTTGAACTCCCTTGCCCGCACGGGCACTGGACAGAGGAGTTCGAGGGGGAATTGCTGGTTTTTTAATCTGCCCAGCAGCAGATGTTGTAGACTGCTGGGCAGTCTGAGGGGTGGTGGATTTTTTGCCTCCACCAGGGGCATTCACTTTGGGTTGGAAGGTGGTGGACCTGCTTCCACCAGAGTTGACAGATCTTACTGGCAATGTCTTCGAAAAAGTAAAATCATCAGTCTGACAGCAGACTGACCGAGTGGGAACTTTGGGTACTGTCTTTACACCCGAAGCATAGGAAGAAGCTGTCGGCGTCTGACTACCCATAACCTGTTTCCAGGCTTCAAAAAACGAGATCTTCTTTTCTGTTTTAATGCGTTGAATAGCAGATTCTTGAATCCAAAGAGGACAGTTTCGTGAAGAGGAGGGATGGTCGCCACCGCAGTTAGCACAATGTGCCGGATCATGACACGGCCCATCATGGGGTGCCTTGCAGCAAATACCACACACCTCCTGCCCAGAACAGCGGTCCCTGACATGGCCAAACCTCTGGCACCTGAAGCACCTCAATGGGGACGGCACATACAGCTGCACACGAACGTTTAGGTAACCAACTTTGATGACCGGAGGCAGCACAGGGTTGCAGAAGGTCAGAAAGAGGGTGTTGGTGGCCACTCTCTCTGAACCTTTCTTTACCGTCACCCTGCGCACCTCCGTCACACCCTGGGACGCCAGCTCCGTCTTAATTTCTGCCTCGAGACACCTGCTAATTCTCGGCAGCGAATCACACCTTTAGACGAATTCAACTGCTTATGGGGAGTCACCTTGATCTCCCTGTCCACTAATTTTGTTGCCCTCAACAGCTGTTCAGATTGTTTTGGAGATTTACATTGAATGAGGAATGAGCCATTCCTCAACCTCTTGATGGACCGAGGGTCACCTGCTATACCTTGAAAGCCCTTTTGGATAGCAAAAGGGCTCAGAGCTGAAAGGGGTCTTTCCTGCTCCGTCCCTTCCATCACGAGCCAGGAAGCCCAGAAACCTGTCGTCTGTCTAACCTCTGTATCGGAATCGCTGTCATAATCGAAATCCCCTGAAATAGGGGATGCTGCCTTCCTCTTCTTCTAGGGGGAATGATTTTTGAAAAAGCCATAGGTATTATTTAATGGTTCATCTCTCCCTTACCCACCCACCTTGGAGTCCAACTAAGGGGCCAGGGCCAAGAAACCAATGTCTTGACCCCTTCCAGGCTTCGGGAGAGATATACGACAAACAGAAACCACCAACCCTATCCCCCCGATCATGCTCAACTCCCGGGGACAGAGAGCTGAGCACTGCAGGGGTTTACTTGGCCAGCAGGGGAACTGTCTGTCTTGACCCAACCCCAAGAAGGGGAGCCGATTAGTACACTCGGGCCAAAGTGTACTCCCTGTCTAGGAGAGGTCCGAACCAAAGTGATGTGTTGAGAGCACTGGCTCTCTCAATCACCAGGATCTCATTCCCCTCCGACACAGGTCGCACCGCACGGCAAACGTGGCGGATCTTAAGGAGACCACAGAGAGAAAAGGAGAGTGGAAAAGAAGACTTGAAGGGGAGACGAAGATAGAAAAGGGCCAAATAAGGGAGGCAGAAAACAAGAAAAGGAGAAAGGCGGGTTACTCTTAGTCAGGATCCTCACCCTTAGCCTATCTGACATGGGAAGCCCTACCAGGGGCATCAACTCCTTACCACGTTACGCTTAGGCCATACAGCATCTTCACCTCTCAGGCCTACAAGCAGTGTGAAAAAACCCAGCCTATCTCCCAAGTATTGATGCCCCCGCCAGCAAAGCCTAAGGGATCATTGGACCGCGCAAGCCCTCCGACCACGACAAGGTCGCAACCCCCCCGGAGGGGCAGCAACAGGTAAGAAACCAACTGTTTAGAATAAAGGCAAAGTGCTGCAACAGGTGAAAAACACACCTATCTGCAACAAGGGCAAAATGTTACATGACATGAAGACCGACTATCTGTACATGAGCTAAGTGCTGTCTATGACAAGGATGAAGTGAAGGCTTCTCATTTCTGTGACAAGAGCACAGTGCTGCAACAGGTAAAGACCTCGCCTGTCAATGAAAACAACAAAGTGTTGAAACTGGTGATGATTCACCTGTGTATGACAAGGGTAAAGCGTCACAACAAACAAAGACCTCATCTTTTTATGACAAGGACAAAGTACTACAACAGGTGAAAAGCTCAACTGTCTCTGATTAGGGGAAAATACCACACAAGAGGAAGACCTAACTTGTCTATGACATGGGCAAAGTGCTACAGGTGGGGATGAATTCATCGGTCTATGAATGTAAAAAGTACTTCAGCAGATGATGAGCCTACCTGTCCACAACAAGGATAAAGAGCTGCAAAAGGTGAAGACCTCACCTGTCTATGACAAAAGGGCAATGTACTGTCGGAAATGGAGACCTTTATGAAAAAGGCTAAGTACTGCAACAGGTGAAGACCTCACCTGTCTATGACATGGGCAAAATGCTGCACGCCGTCTGGCAGTGTGAAGGGAGGCTGGAAGTGAGGGATGATGTGCTGGTCGTACGCCTCTTTGCTGCGTAGACATGCCCGGTAACACACACCCAGCGACAGCACCAACGCCTTTGTCATGTCGCACATGTCCCTGTCCTGTTTAGAAAATAAAAAGATTCTCGGTCAACTGATGTGAAATTTGACTATTCATTAACTGCAGCTCAATACCAATGTGATCAACTGAATGCAAATTTTTCATACTTGTGAACCCTAAACTTCATAGTTGCTTTGCTTTAGATCAGCTTTTTTTCCCCATCCAGAAAAAAAAAAGTAGATTTTTTTCATCTTGGATTATATTTTCAACAGCTGGTGTGTGTGTGTGTGTGTGTGTGTGTGTGTGTGTGTGTGTGTGTGTGTGTGTGTGTGTGTGTGTGTGTGCACGCGTCTGTATGTGTGTCTGTGTGCATTGTGTCATTAATGTTGGGGACTGAATTTTTACAGAATGGAAGAAATAATAAGCAAATAACAAGAACAAAAAAAGCATTATCACATCATCACCATACATTCAATCATCACTCTCATATCACACTAACTGAAAATCTATACCTTTTCCACTTTTTCTACTTTCTCGGAATTGGAAGATCCCGACATAACGTCCATCTCCTCTTCTTCCTCCTGTGAGTTCAGCTTCCTCTCCAGCTTTTTGAACAGAACTCCCTCCTGTGAGTTCAGCTTCCTCTCCAGCTTTTTGAACAGAACTCGTGATTCTCGTGCCTGTTGCAGAAACCAGCTGGCTACCGTCAATGCTCTGTCCACATCACGCAGGCTGACAAAGCTGCACTCGTCCTGCACAGCAGAGGACAATGTCTGTCTACCTGTGTGAACTTTAAAACAGACAATCTAAATTCAATTTCACAATAAGCAATTCTGAATCCAACAGAAACATATATCATGCGCCAAAAACATGTATTCTAAGTAAAAAAAAACCCTGCAAATATGGTACCTCACTTCACAAAATTCAAGTCTTTTTTCTTCCTTGCATTCAAGGTTCTTTTGTTTTAATCAAAATGCTACAAATACCACATACAGAGACATAATTAGAAGGGAAAAAAAATCATTGTGACATGTATACATAATGCAGATACATAATGACCTTGACAGAGCCAGTGACTGTTTTGTGCCAACAACATAATACAGTGCAATGCAAAAGAAAACCATGGCATGTCTCACAGCCAGTTGTCGCATGAACTCCTGGGATTCCATCAGGATCTTGCACAGAACGTTCATGCCTGTTTCATCCAGCTCTGCAAGTTCTTTGTTGCGTACCTGCAATCCCAAACAAGTTTTTCCTAACAAGCAGAAGACAGGCATTCATTTTATCATATGTATCATTGAAATAATAAGAAATTCTATGATCTGATGTGCTGATGCACACAATCTAAATCGTCTCATGAAAAAAAAAATGCAGTACTAAAAACAATACAATAAATTCCAAGTCTTAAGAAGTTCACATCATTCATCATTTCATGATCTAAATATGTGCAAGTCTGCCTATCATTGAGATACTTTTTCTCAATTCAAGACCAAACTCTATATGGTTTACACTATGGGCTGCCTACCTGGGTAGAGCTGAAATCCCTGCTTGCTAAGTTAAATTCCACCCATCTGCAGCATTGTTGGCATCGTTAGTCTCGGGAGACGATGGATTTGCGCCCTTTTCAAATGTTTCCGTTGGTCATACAGCATCTGCTGTGGCTGTATAGACCCACACGGGAGTGGCAGTCTCTGCTGCATTTGATGCACTTGAAGGCCGAGTCAGCTGCTGGCAGCAGCTGCTTGTTCTTTCTCTGTGCACGCTTTGCGTCGGCAAGCTTCCGGAGCTTCTCTTCGCCAGCTTCCAGCCCAGTGTTCACAGTGTGTCTCCAGCTGGATCTGTCCTGAGCGAGCTCTTCCCAGTGTTGGTGTCGATGTCGAGAGCCTTCAGGTCGCGCTTGCAAACATCCTTGAAGCGGAGTTGTGGTCTTCCAGTTGTTCTCTTGCCAGAGGCAAGCTCTGCGTACAGAATGTCTTTGGGGATCCTGCCGTCGTCCATTCGACGCACATGACCAAGCCACCTGAGGCGACGCTGACGGAGAAGAGTGGTCATGCTGGGAATCTTTGCACGCTCAAGCACATCGTTGTTTGTCACGCGATCACTCCATGTGATCCCAAGTATGCGCCGGAGACAGCGCATGTGGAAGGCACTCAGCCTCTTCTCTTGTGAGGCATACAGGGTCCAGGATTCGCTGGCGTACAGGAGAGTGCTTAGCACACAGGCTCGATACACAGCAATCTTGGTGTTCAATGTTAACATGCTGTTGTTCCACACTCTCTGAGATAGTCTGGCCAGGGTGGTAGAGGCCTTGCCAATCCTTCTGTTGATCTCTGTATCCAGAGAGAGGTTGTCGGTGATGGTGGAACCGAGGTACGTGAACTGGCTAACGGCCTCTAATTCATGGTTGTTGATGGTGATGCGGGGTTGTTCAGCATCCTGAGCCATCACATTCGTCTTCTTCAGGCTTATTGTCAGGCCAAACTCATCACAAGCCTTTGCAAAGCGGTCCATCAGACTCTGTAACTCTGCTTCGGTGTGGGTGGCCAGAGCAGCGTCATCTGCAAACAGCATGTCTCTGATGGTCACTACCCGTACTTTGCTCTTTGCCTTCAGCCGAGCCAGGTTGAACAGTCGGCCATCTGATCGGGTGTGAAGGTAGACACCCTCAGTTGATGTCCCAAAGGCGTGCTTCAGCAGGACAGCGAAGAAGATGCCAAAGAGGGTGGGAGCGAGGACACAGCCCTGTTTGACTCCACTGCGTATGTTGAAGGCATCTGATGTTGAGCCGTCGTACTGCACTGTGCCTTTCATGTCGTCGTGGAAAGACTGGATCACACTCAAAAGTCTTGGTGGGCAGCCTATCTTCGCTAGGACGTTAAAGAGTCCATCTCTGCTGACAAGATCAAATGCCTTGGTCAGGTCGATGAAGGCCAGAAAGAGGGGCTTGTGCTGCTCTCTACATTTCTCTTGCAGCTGTCTGATGGAGAAGACCATGTCAATGGTTGATCTCTCCGAGCGGAACCCGCACTGCGACTCTGGGTACACTCTGTCAGCGAGCTTCTGCAGCCTGTTCAGGACGACTCTTGCAAATACTTTGCCTACAATGCTCAGGAGAGATATTCCTCTGTAGTTATTGCAGTCACTAACTGTTTACACTATGGGCTGCCTACCTGGGTAGAGCTGAAATCCCTGCTTGCTAAGTTAATTCCACCCATCTGCAGCATATTGTATTGGATACAGGCAGCTGTGTTACAGGCTACTTCACTAAATCAACTGTATATAAGGAATCAAAAATGGGGGGTTTGTATTATACTCCCTGTTTGGCTAGTATACTTACCATGTCAGACCATAGCATTCCACGGCAGTTAATCAGCTCTGCCAGGCCGAATTTTTGTGGCTAATGCCGTAACAAGACCATCACGTGACGCCCACCTTACTTCTGGCAGGGAGAAGCCGGTGTAAACTTCCTGTTCCTCATTCAATGAGGCCTATGCACAGGGTAACGGGTTAGCGGAGGAATACATATGGCTGCGTTAGCCACAAAAGGAGTCCCTAGAACCATCAGCCCTGGGCATGCGCGACAGGTGCATGTCGACTGCCTTGAGCACCGACGGTATTTAAAATACCGCGCCATGCGATTTTTTGTGGCGATAGTCAGCATGAGTGTGTGGTTTTGAGGACGATCTTGCCCCAGATGCCAAAAGCAGCCATCTTTCGCACACAGAACATAGAGTGTAATGTTGTTTTGGGGATCCTACAGCAAGCAGTCCCTGTACAGCTTACCTTGACCCAACGATACTGAAATGCACACTTTCCTGGCATGTCGACTGCCTTGAGCACCAACGGGAAAATGGCGGATGTAAGTATCGTGTCTTCACGTGAAACGAGACTATGCAAAAGTAGGACGAGACCTTGAGAAAAATCAATACTTCAAGGCGAACGTCGTCTGCTAGGCTAGGGCCGTTTGTCGGAACCCATTGCGAGCAGATTTCAGATTAAGTACAGACAGATTCGAGATTTTCTGGAATCCCCAATCTTGCCAGACGAGACGTTGGTATCGTCTGTGAGATGGGTGTATAAGGATGGGGTAGAACCTAGGTTGGGATGGGGAATCCTTGTGCCGGCCCTCTTAGAGAGTTCTGAGACTTATCTAAGACTTCCTGGCAAGGAGCATACGCCCGGCCCTGGGAAGGGTCGCTGGGAGAGGGCGGGGGAGAACTATCAGAGGAGGGCGTACATGGGCCCAAGGCCAGGGAACCCCTCCAGTAGGACCGCTACCATCCATGGGCTGAGGCCCATACATCTCAAAGGAGGGCATGCAAGGATAAGGTGCCCGCCAAGGGGCCGGGGGGCCGGGGAAGAGAGTGGGTGGGTAGAGGGGTAGCGGTCTGAGTTCTCCCTAATCCAGCTCCCCCGTAGGCGAGTCCTCCGGTCACCTCCGGGGCCGTCCCTGCTGGCCGAAACGAAAATTCTGCTGAGGGAGTTTTGTCTTCGGTCGCAAGGGGTTTAGAGCGCTTGGCGGGATGGGGTCCGGAGGGCACCGCAAGGCCGCCGTAAGCGCCGAGGCAGAGCCTGGACAGTATGGCCTAAGGCAATTGTAGTGGCTCCTGGCTGCTCTGTCCACCACAGCCGAAAGGTGGTGTGAGATCTTGTTGACTAGGAGTCGCATCCAGAGGTCGCTAAAGAAGCGAGATATGGTCTCAGGGTGTGTCTCAGAATACTGAGAGTCTGAGGACACAGAGACCGAGTCGTCCTTCTCCGGCCTGATCTCCTACACGCGCTGTAGAGCATGTCGAAAGACATGTCCAGCAGTGTTGTGTTGAGCCCCTGAAGTGGAACTGCGGTCCCACCCCACCAGGGTATGGGTAGAGAGTGGCAACAGTGGGAGGCCAGATGGGGGGAACTGGCAGCCGGCCCGGGAAATGGAATTTCCACCGTCACCTGAGTGTCCTAGGAGGACACGAAGGAGATGTGGGAGATATGGGCTTTTGGGGGTCCCTGAGGGGATGGTCGACCGTCGGGGGTCTGGGCGACACAGGGCGAGACCTGCGGCCAAGACCCGGAGTTATGAACAGTTTGTGGGTCCCAGAGACTGTCCACAACTCCGCCGCCGGAGTATGGATGCTCCTCGTGCACAAGTGGTGGCTGCACAGGGGCACGGTTGGGGAGAGCGTCTCGAGCATGTGTGACCCTAGTGGGGGGAGACTAGTGGCACGCGGCTCATGTAGGCGAGTGATGGGCGGTGATTCCCAACGCATCCCGTCACCCGTGCTGGTGCGCGCCTTGGCAGAATGCCCCGGGGGCCGAAGGTCACGTGACGCAGCATGACAGAGAGAGTTGTGCGTCTCCCTGTGCATAGGAAGGGAGAAGGCAAGCCAGCCGGTAAGGAGGGAAATCCTGTTCTGCCAGATGGGCATGGTGGGAAATCCTGCTCTGGACGAGGGGAATGAGCCTTGGGCTCCCGCGTGACATGCGGGAAAGTACCCACTATAACAAATGAACTAGGGGAGGCGAATTCGGGTACAAATAAAAGGCAGGCTAAAGAAGAAATTTAGAATTGGTAGCAGCTTGCCTTTCACCCTTCGGACACAGTGATTGTGTGTCCGCCGGTCGGATAGGGGAGGCATCAAAATGATGGTAGCGCGTCCCCTGCGCGGAACCCTCCTCTTCACCGGTCATACGTTCTAAAGTAGGAAGAACGGTTTGCTCTGGGGAATCGGCACACGCGTCCTCCGGAGCAAAGAGCGACTCCTAGAAGGGGATGTGGCTCAACCCGTCGGTGCCCTTCACCATCTTGGGTTATGGTGGAGAGCAAACATGGAGCACACGACCACAAAGTGGAGACAAGTTGGTAGATCGAGAGATCGTAAAGACACTCTATCTGCCATGTAATAATGATAAATGGGGTACTAATAAATGTGCACAAGTTGGTAGATCAAGAGATCGAAAGACACTCAATCTACCTGTAATAATGATAAATAAGGTACAGAAAATTGTGCCCGGGGAAGCCCCGTACCGCCAAACAAGGTGCGACCGAAGGTGGACACCATGCGACGAGGCAATATGGCAGAAACACCGAGAGTGACGCGCAATGGAGTGTGAGAGTAAAATACCTCTGGTGTACCTTGTACTAATGCTAAGGAAGGTAATAATCAATGTGATCAAGAGATCGTAAAGACACTCGATCTACCATGTAATAATGATAAATGGGGTACTAATAAATGTGCACAAGTTGGTAGATCAAGAGATCGTAAAGACCCTCGATCTACCTGTGATAAATTAGGTAGATAATAAATAACGTAATAAATGTGCACCAGTAGGTAGAACAAGAGATCGTAGCGACACTCGATCTACCTGTCGTAAAGATACATAGGGTGCCACAAAGGGTACAAATAAATGTGGCCGGTGAAAACCCTGTACCGGCAAGCATGTGCAACCGAAAGTGGGCACCATGCGGTGAGGCAATATGGTGGAAACGCCAACCGGCATGAAACATCCAAGATGGCGGATCGATTGACCGAGAAGGTTCGATTGCCGAAAGAGAAGCAATGGGCGCGAGAGTAAAATAGACTAACGCGCTGTAGATATACGAGGAGGCCGAAAGGCGAATAGTAGAGGGGAATTTAGGACAACAAATGCTTGTTTCTTCTCTTTAATGCGTGACGGGATATCGTAAGGCGAACTCTTCTTCTTCTTCCTCTTTCTTTAAACATCCGCCATCATCATTTTGATGGTTCTGATGTGTACAAACTCGATCGACCTGAACTAAAAGGGCGATCGTAAGGAACATGATCAGTCAGTACTAATACAATGAGAATAAGGCGCTAATAATACAAATGAAAATAAGGCGCTAATAACAGAGGAGGAAAAACCTCCATAGCACTGAACAGGTACGACAATTACGTCAGACAGTTGTATGTCACATCAACAGAGCGATGAACCAATCTATGAAAGATCTTCAACATCGAAAACTACAGGTACAAGACAAGGACGACCACGCAGGGTCGGCCGGAATGGCGAGAATAAAGATGGCGGCTGGAGAGACCGGTGAAGATCGATCGACGAAGTGAATTTACCGAAATGAAGAGTGTGAATAAACAAAGCGCCGGATGGATGGAAATCGAAGGCAAAGGGGAAGAGAATAAAGGGAGAGGGGGGGACGCGTTACTACAACAGTGGACGCGTTCCCATACCAGCGAGTGAGGGCCGAAAGATAACAATGGCACTGAAGAGAAGTCGCGAGCCGTCATGCCGTAGAGCATGAATAAAATGTAATAAAACGGCAACCATAAGCCTCACACGGCAATGGTAAACATTGTCTAACGTAAGCCACAACAGAACAAGTAAAGAAGGCAAGCACACAAGTAATCTCTACAAAAACAAAAGTATAGGCGAGACAGAGCAAAAAACCTGTCCTTGTTAGGCAGGAGGCCGAAGTTGAATGAGGAACAGGAAGTTCACACGGGCTTCTCCCTGCCGGAAGTAAGGTGGGCGTCACGTGATGGTCTTGTTATGGCATTAGCCACAAAAAATTCGGCCTGGCAGAGCTGACTAACTGCCGTGGAATGCTATGGTCTGACATGGTAAAGTATATGACGCCAAATGTACTTCTAGCGATTCCTTTTACATCACAATTAGGTATGCCTGGTATATAACACTACAATGTTTTAAAAATAGTATATTTCATTTTGTAAACTGAGCAAGTCCTTCACTGACCCAGTTTAATTGTTAGAAAAATTGGGGAAAAAAGGTGTTCCTACAAGCATTAAGATTCATATGACCTGGTACCCTCTTCCCATCTTTAATCTATATATCCCCTTTCCGCCTTATTCCGCCCGACCCGCCAGGCTCCTGATCCGCCTTGTGCCGCCTGTTCCTCAGTTGGCTGATTGTCTTGGTGTGCCTCCCTTATTTGGGCTGACCACAGTAATAAGACAAACTGGTCGTTATCCGGGTCTTTCCTCCCTTTACCAGCGCCATTTGTGAACAGCAGTTCATGGCTTTTTTCAATTTTTAATCGATTTTTTGGTCATCCCATCGACTTCCGACTACGATCGAAATGTCGGACTCTGACAGTGACAGTAACATGAGCTTGATTGTGGACCAAATGTTCAATATGAATGTGTTTCCTACTGAAAATGACGAGTGGAATGAATTGGACACTGATCTAGACTCTGCAGACAGCGACAGTGACTATGAGTAGTGACAGTGACTTGGAGGTAGGCGACGCAGGTGACGCAGTGCACAACGGAAAGAAAATTTCATATCCGTGATCTGTGTGTGACAAAAGTACTCAAAAGCAAGAACATTTCCAGTGACTGTGTTCTTTGAGTGTGATCACATTTGGATTATATAATTCATTACTTCTGGAACCATATGGTGAGTACAACAAAAATATTTTTGAGTGTTGTTTTGTGTTGTGATGCCTGCCTTTCTTCCTTCCTACTAACACCTGCATATAGTTAGAAATATTATCAGTCATAGGAATCATTTTCTCACAAACAACAAACTAAACTCATGCAGATCAAAAAGCATGCACTCCAATACATTTTCAGTAAATATGGTATGATTTTGACCTGTTTAATTTTTTTTTCCTGCTATGTAAATATTTTGTGACTTAAAAGCGTCACAAAAATTTCACGTATATTCCTAGCTACCTGTGTAACTACTAACACCTCATAACACCAATCAGTTCTTTTCAGATGGTTAACCTGACCACTTGCCACCAAAAAAGTAGGTACTATAAAGTTGATGGGTGTTGTATTGCCTGTCTATAGCCTATTTCATTGACGTAGGTGTGTTTTCCAGGTAAAATCAGGTGTGTGAGTGTTGAGCCATAAAAATATTATCACATCCCCCTAAAATAACAAGTGCAAACCAAACTTCAGCTTTCCGCAGATTTTTGCTGAAAAGTTGGTCTTTCCATCCATTACTTTATTTTTTTACGATTTTTTAAACTCAGTACCCCAATTCGGGCAGCAAATTCTAATATAAACTCAGTAGTCGAGGCGACTTCTGTCACACGGAATACAGGAAAACAAAGGTTAATAAAAGAGAAGTTACAGGAGTTTAAGTTATGATTACTTCTGGTTCACAATCATTGCCTTCAGCAATTTCTGTATGTGTCCACAAGTCATGTCAACAAGTGTAAACAGAATGATTATCTGATACACATATACCAGTTTTAAACATATACACACGCATGCACCGACTCACATGGCGTCGGACCATCTGACGGATGTAGAGCTCCTCCACATGTGTGTTGAGCTGCCCAAAGTCCCACACCAGGGGCAGCATGCTCTGAGGCAAAGGCTGCACACGGTACACCAACCGTCGCATCGGCACACGCCCTGCAAATTGGTGATAGCATATTGTTCAGACTTTCATCATGTACTTTTCTCTTTTTTTTTTCTTAATCCATAAAAACTGCGTGCTTCTTTTAAGGGAGGTAAATCATCATCCATCCTTGACCAAATGAGTTCCTTTTGCTAAGCATGCCACTGTAAACCGTTGTGATTTCCTTCAATTTGCAAACGATTCTTTTAAGATTGGTTTGAAAATACACGGTCTGTTTGTTGCTGTATGTTACTGGCTGTTGGTGGTGTTTCTTTTGGTTAGTCATACTTGTGTCTTTGTTTTGCAGGAAGTAGTTCGCTGTTGTTTGCCTTTCTTTTCATAATTATGTGTTTGTTTTGCTCTGATTGTTATGGCTGCTCTTTCATTATAGTGTCGGTACTTTTAAAACAAAATCAAATCACAGATTCATCAGTGCAAATACCAATCAAATCCATGCCAATGCAGTTTTCATCTTCATTTCAATGCTTTGCTTTAGGTTCAGTTTGGCGTCATATACTGTACCATGTCAGACAATAGCATTCACGGCAGTTAGTCTGCTCTGCCAGGCCGAAGTTTTTGTGTGGCTAATGCAGTAATAAGACAGTCACATGGTGCCCAACCCACTTCCGCTGTAGGAAGAAGCCAGTGTCAGCCTCCCGTACCTCATTCTCTCTGAACTGCCGTCCAAGCAAGATAAGTCTTGTGCTCTGTCTCGCCTTCTCTTTGCCGTTGTGTCAAGATAGCTTTGTGATAGTCGCTCACCGATTTGTTCTCCTTTTCACGGACAACACTTCGGTAGCTTGTTACATCAACAAAGGGGGTGGGGGGGGGGCACACTCCATCGGCCTCTCCCTCCGTACAGAGGCCCTCCTCCGCTGGCGTCACACGCAGGGGGTCACCCTTCGCGCGAGACACATAGCAGGGACTCACAACATCCTGGCAGACTCTCTCAGCCGATCCAAGTCTGTCCTCCACACGGAATGGACCCTCAGCAGGCTTACCCTTACAACCGTGTGGGAACATTGGTTCAGACCAATGATCGACCTGTTTGCCACACGGTTCAACCATCGTCTGCCAGTCTATGTGTCCCCGGTCCCGGACCCCCAGGCTTACGCCATCGACGCCCTGTCCCTTCCCTGGTCCGGCCTCATAGCTTACGCCTTCCCTCCCTTTCCGATCCTCCACAAGGTGATCAGGAAGGCGAGACTCGAGAGACCCAGGCTCATTCTCATAGCCCCATGGTGGTCCACTCAATCCTGGTTCCCGGACCTCAAGTCCCTCACTCACGAACCCCCTCTCCAGTTGAACACCAGGTGGGACATGCTCAGGCAACCCCGTTCGGGCCTCCCTCACGCCAATCCCCAGATTCTTCACCTCCACGCCTGGCTTCTGTGTCAGCCCGACTGCGAGCATCTAAATCCTCCTCTCGAATGGACAGGTCCGGTCCGTCCTCATATCCTCTCCATCGCCAGGGCCTCTCAGGAACTCCGAGACCTAGCCATGTCCTCTCGCAGAGCTAGCACAGAGTCCCTTTACGATTACAGATGGAGGAAATGGGTCTCATGGTGCAAAGACAATTCTGTCCCTCACAATCGCCCCACCAATATCCAGATAGGAAATTTCCTGTCCCACCTTAACCTCTCTGCTAGCTCCATCCGGGGCTACAGGTCGGCCATCTGCACGACCATCCGCCAAATGGGCGGACCTTCCTTTGAGAATGATTTCCTTCTCAGAGAGATCTCCAGAGGGGCTTCTCTTCGTGAGGCCCAATCCCCTAGACGTGTTCCCCTTTGGGACCTCTTCACTGTTCTTGACGTCCTCAATAAACCCCCCTTTGAGCCTTTGTCCTCCATTCCTTTCGACCTTCTGTCTATGAAGACTACCTTCCTCCTCGCCCTCGCTTCCGCCAGAAGGCGAGGCGAGATCCATGCCCTTAGCGGGGACCCCAGAGACATTGCCTTCCACAGAGACGGCTCCGTCTCTCTTAAGTTCCTTCCGAGTTCCTAGCTAAGAACCAGGAACCCGGTTGTCCCTCCCCTTACCTCGTCATCCGCCCGCTGGCGGATACACTAGGGGGCGACACCTCTTCGGACATAGCCCTTTACCCCTCTCGATGTCTAACACACTACTGGGAACGCTCGCGCCCCAGGCGCGTTTCGCAAAGACGTCTTCTTATTTCCATCAACCCCAGTAACACGAAAGACATCTCAGCTGGCACTGTCTCTAGGTGGCTCTCCAAGACGGTCAGAACGGCCTATTCCCAGGCCTCCAAGGACCTCCCCGTCTTGTCCCCCGGGCCCATGAGGTCAGAGCGCTGGCCACTTCGGCAGCATTCCAGCACTCTGTTCCCATGCGCCACCTCCTGGAGGCAGCCTTCTGGCGTTCGGAGAATCCCTTCATAAAATTTATTTGAGGGACATCCGCATGACCAGGGCTGATGGTTCTAATGGGATATCCTTTGTGGCGGCTAATGCATCCATATCGGGTAACCCCAGGAACCACTAGGGCACTCGCCCTCCACCTTTTCCTATGAATTCTGCTATTGTCTGACATGGTACAGTATATGACGCCAAAATGGGGAGTTTGTATTATATTCCCTGTTTGGCTAGTATACTTACCATGTCAGACTCTAATGCCCGCCCTGCCTTCCCCACTAGCGCCAAGGTTCTGGGGTTACCTTGCGCGCAGGCCTCGATGAATGAGGTACGGGAGGCTGACACTGGCTTCTTCCTACGGCGGAAGTGGGTTGGGCACCACGTGACTGTCTTATTACTGCATTAGCCACACAAAAACTTCGGCCTGGCAGAGCAGACTAACTGCCGTGAATGCTATTGTCTGACATGGTAAGTATACTAGCCAAACAGGGAGTATAATACAAACTCCCATTTTTCCTCCTCACTGATGTGTTATGCTTTAGTATCAGTTTTTCTCTTCACTGAAGTGTTATGCTTTGCAATGTTTTCCTCTTCACAGAAGTGTTATGCTTTATAATCTGTTTTCCTTTTCACTTCGAAGGCATTTGTAACACTCCCTCACACATTTCTTGAGCTTACATGTGTGACACACATGGCGGATCAAAAACTTAACACTTCAGTAATGTAAAAGGCTGAAGATCTCCAAGACAGAGATTGTCATGTTTGATCAAAAAATGCATTATATCACACTGCACATGATAAGAAATCTCTGTCACCCTCAAACCAGATGACTCAAATCCCCTTCCATAATGATTTTCATTGAATAGCTTCTTCTGCCGCAACCTGACAATCCGACACTCAAAACATCATTAGTTTAATTTTCCAAAAAGCACAAACCAACCCCCAAATTCACGAACGCACAACAGGCCATTTGACCGGAATCAGTCCTTTTTAGTGTGTAAAACTCAACACCTTTGAATGCCAGAGAGGGGAATGTTTCTCTCCTCTACTCTGAATTGCTGAGTCAAGTCACTGACTTAACCTGAAGAAAAGTACATGGAATCAACTTTTTAAGTCTTGAGACTATGCATTGTTTGTATTTATGCCTTATACTTTCACAAGATAACCATATGCCAGTGTCTGGTAAAATTTCTTAGGATGATCTATGAACACTGTTTAGAGTTTAAATGCATGATCTATGAATACTGTTTAGAGTTTAAATGCATTATAATAGGTAACTGACAAATACTTCTGTTTGCCTTAACTGTATGCGAATAGATAAATCTACCACTTGAGTATTTGACTAATTTGAAGAGTGACTTCCCTTCAAATGTCCTGCATTTTCTTATTGCCTTGCACCACTTGTAAAAATCAACTCAAAATCTGAACAAAGAAACTATAGTCGATACAGAAAATCAAAGGCCAAGTGTCCTAGCCATTCACCTGCAAACCAGGTTCTGTAGCCTCCACAGACCCTAGGACCCTGCTGTCTATGACAACTGACCCAAAACTGGAACAAGAATCCATGCTACCAAGTGGCCAAACAGCTATCCAGAAGGCATACCCTAGTAGCGATGTCAACAAACAGGAAGATCTGTGCATCTATCCTAGAGGATATTCCAAAACAAAATAAGCCTTGGAACTCTTTCTGAACTGAAATAGTTAAAAGCCTAGGGGCACAAGCAAGCCAAAGCCCATACTTTATGAGAGAAAAAATGGGGCAATACCCTGAGCCAGACAGACTGACTTTCTTTAATGAATTATAAACTGTCTATTTCAATCTTGCAAACAAGAGTAAAGTTTGAAGTGTGAAATTGCACTTAACTTTTGTCAGTTTATTTGTTGTTCATACACCATTTATCATTTCTTGTTTAAACCCCATTTCTATTCTGTCCATCTTTTTGGAGCACCAAGTACTTTTTAAAATGCATAAACCTAAGGTAAAATTACACCTGAGTGATTCTCAAGTAATTTAACAGTCACAAGAAAAATATAAAGTTCTTTCAGTGACTATTACTGGAACACTGCTCCTTTCCACCGCAATTTATGAGAGGGTGGAGGTAAATTTTGATATAAAACTTACTCTTAATTTTCACAAAAAAACACACCAAAGTGTTCATCCTTAGAGGACTACATCTTCCACCCTACCCCATTACACATTCACACTGAATTTGTTCCAATTTTGACACACATCTTGAGACATAATTTGTTTAGCCCAATTTGTTCTTTGACTCAAACACACATTTCTTTTGCCCCTGAAAGTCAATGTTTAGCAGACCCCATTGTAAACAACACAAAAAAAAAACCCAACTTATAATATATCACCACCTGGGGGGACAAAAGAGATACTCTATCATAAAAAAAGGGGTTTTCTAAATTCCCCCATCACTAACCCAGTTTATTCCACCGTTTTGTGGGCGTCCACAATGGTAACCCAGACCAGCATTCTCCAGCCTCTCAATCAACTCATCAGAATGCCTGCAGAAAATTTCAAACCCACACTTTTTCTCTCGGGCTTGTTAATTTTGGTTTGATGACAGATATGTCTTTTTTATGTAAAATGTTGTGCGCGAGAAAAATTTTTATCAGGCTCATGAACATCAATTTGTTATCCTGGACATGCATAAACACATTACATACTTGTAATATTTAGTCTGTATGTTATTAAGTGCACAGTAGTATATACACATTAATATTACAAATGGCCAACTTCAGAAATGAAAGAGCTTTTCACACTAAGACATACACTCACACAGACACTTCAATGCACATACTCACACCAAAAGACATAACATGGGCACACACAAGCACACACACAGATCCCTTAACATGACTTTCGGTAGGGATTGCAGGCTGCCACCATTTTTAGACTGGGACCACGGTTCATCTGCTGCCCTCCAGTGTTCCTTTCACACATCCCCTCCTTGATCACCCCACGCCTCTGTGGTGTTGGCTTCGTCAAAAAACCCAGACAGTGTAAATGGGCCGGTGTTTGACGGCTTGGCATCTGCTGGGCCAGGCGTTCTGCCTGATGCACTTTTTTGATGATGTCTTCCCCTGTGGTGCCCCCGTGCACCTGAACCCGCAACAACCACTAGACACTCAGTTTGATGGCATTTTATTTATCATCAAATTACCCTTATCATTCCCCCAGACGGAGAAAAACAGCGAACCTCAGAAAAGTTAAATCGCTACATTGAGCCACAATTTGGGTTTTTTTGTGCATTGTGTGTCTTTTAATGGTCTTATCAAGAGCCCCAAAACCCTGGTGATGTGATTTACATAATAGCAGAGATAAAGCAAAAAAAAAAAAAAACCGTTGTGGCCCCAGAGCAAATTACCTATATGTGGGAGCAAACAGGGAACATAGAGCTTTAACCCACTGTGCCTATCCAAAGGAGGGGGAAGTAGGAAAGGAAGGGAAGGCAGACCACTGCTGTTCCCCGGCGGACACTCTTCCCCTCCCCTAAAAGATGCTGGCAGCAGGTGAGCAAAAGTACCGCCTTCCTCATTACACTGACCACATGGCGCGCTCTGACAGCTGGAGGGAGGGAGGACTGGCAGCTGTTTCAGTTGAACACGGGTCCTCTCCGTTCCACCGTTCTCACTTAGTGCAGGAAGGAAATGTAATCAAGTCGCCTCCTTGTGTGTATTCAACAGCTTATCTCTAGTCCACTGGCGAAACCTGAACCTTTGGCAGAATTTGACACACTGTCTTTTCTCTCAAGATAGCGAGCAGTACACAAATTGCTGACTAGGAAGAATCTCCACAACTTCATTTAAACAAGGCGAGTTGTTTGACATGTTACTGAATTTTCTTATCATGTTCTACATCTTTGCGTATGTGTGTGTGTGAAAGTGTGCATGCTCGCGCATGTGTGTGTGTGCGTGCGGTGGCGTGTGTGCCGAGCGCGGGGGTGTTGTGCACGCGTGTGTGTATGTGCGCGCACATGAGAGAGAGAGGAGAGGGGAGGAGGGGAGAGAGAGAGAGGAGTGGTTTTGTTGGGTTTTCGTATCGCGCACACGCAAAGAGCGTGTGTTCGTGGGGCGCCCCTTGCGTTTCCTGCCTGTGTGCGTATGTGTGTGCGTGCGTATGTGTGGTGTGTGTGCAGTGTGCGCGCAAGCATGAGAAAAATGGGCACACGCACGTTTATGTGTGGTGTGTGTGCATGCGTGCGTGTGTGTGATTATGCATTTCATACACACGCGAGCGCGTGTGTATGCCTCTGTGTGTGTGCGTGCGTGTGTGTGTGTCGCGCCCTGCGCATATGTGTGCGCACCTGTAGTGCGGGGTGTGTTTTGCGTGCGGCATGATATGTGTGTGTATGTGATTATATATGTTTTGGCACGCACGAGTGTGCCTCTGTGTGTGTGTGCCTGTATGTTTGTGTGTTGTGTGGTGTGTGTGTTTGCGCGCGGGGTGCCTGTGGGTTGTGCCTGTCGGTTTGTGTGTGTGTGTGTGTGTGTGTGTGTGTGTGTGTGTGTGTGTGTGTCTGTGAGAGAGAGAGAGAGAGGAGAGAGAGAGGGGAAGAGAGAGAGGGGGGTGTGGTGTGTGTGTGTGTGTGTGTGTGTGTGTGTGTGTGTGTCTGCAAAGGCACTTGCGTACAAAAATTTCATCTACATGGAAAACAGTTTTTATCCTACACTTAATTGATGTTTTTGACAGAGATTAATGTATGTACATAGTAACTGCTTTTGTAAATTTTCTGTTATGTTGTGACTCACCCGTATTTCTCGATTTTAAGATTAATGTGTACTCGTATTTATATTTGATGTTACTTCACCCTATTTGATCACTTTTCAAGAAAAAAATTTAGTAAATGTGTCAATGTCACTATTGGTGTACCAATATGTGGTGGGTTTTTGTTTTTTTTTGTTCTTGTACATGTTCTCGAGTGTCCTAAATTGTTCCGCTGTGGACAGTGTTTTAGTGTTTTACCCCAAAACAAAATGTTAACTGTTCATGTTGTTTCTTTTTCTTTTTCGTTTGTTTCAGAAAAGTGAGTAAATGAGCTGTCAGAGGTGATGGGCTGGCTGAGAGACAGAAAACTTGCACCAGCTTTCTGTCAAGATCAACAATAAGTGCCCTTTATTGCAGGCTGATGAAAGTCAACAGTAAGGAGAGGATGGAGGGACCCGCAGCGGGAATTGCTTTTTTCGTGTTACTTCACTGCATTTTGCACGAGGGTGCAGAGACCTCCAACCAACCTCTGTGATTTCATGGCGAAGAATGCTGAAGATTATATCCAGTTTCACAAACAATTCCCGGCTCAGTTCAGTCGAGAGGCAAAGAAGCGTGGGCCTGCTAGATTGTGTGACATGGGCATCACTATTATCATAGTATCCCAAACAGCTACTGTTTAGACAGGCTGCCTGAACCAACAAAACAGAGAGCACAGTACTGATGACAAGTGACTTGCTTTTTTTGCTTTGTTTTACTTTGTGCACCAAGGGATTGTGATCTTTCATTTGCTTCTAAAACTTTTGTATTTCTCAAGGTCAGAGATGCCTCCTGTTTCATGTGCCAGTGTGAAAAGCGTGTATTTAGAAAACTCTGTTAAGTGCTATTCCTTTGGTAATTCATACATCATCATGTGTTTTTTTTTTCGAGAGACACTGTCAGTATAGCATGAACATGAACAAATTTGGCCCGCTGATTCAGTAGTGCACACTGACAAAAGTATTCATTGTAAACATTGTCATATACCGCGGACTGCGTAAGTAACTCACAGTATTAAAAAGAAGACTAAGCTACACTTTCATCTGAACTGTAAACAAGCCATTCTTGTGGATAAAGGTGAAGACTGCCCTGTGAAAGTTCTCATTTGTACACCAAGTATCAAATGCTTTAAACAAATTCCCTGACTCAGACATGCAACCTTAATATTTGATGAAAAAGGTGTGAACTGGCTGTGCACAGTGCCAGCTGCAAGGAAGGCTGTTTCCCTGATTTGTATAAACATTTATGGTCAGGCTGAATGGTGGTGTAACAATAACATGTGAAAGTGTGCAATGTGAAAGTTCTGTCTATCTGGATAAGATAAGATAAGATAATGTTGCTTATAGCCCAGCCGCCCGCAAAGGGCCACATCAGGGCTGTCACCACGTTAAAATCAACTCACCAGTCATTTAAAAAAAAAAAAAAAAACCCCCACTTTCACACATCTCATTAAATGACATCGTCTAGAAACGCACCAGAAATTGCATTAAAAATCTTTCTTCCGTAAAATCTTAATCAGATGAAAAATGTTAATCTCTCTCAAAATCAAGGATCACATCAGGCGGGACATCCTGAACAGGATCTTCATGGACTCCGCTGTAAAATGTTTGTGTCTCACATCGTGCAAGTCCCAACACTCTAAAAGAACATGTTTCATTGTGAGTGGCGCATGACATGGAATACACCACGGAGCTTCTTCACTCTTTAAAAGGTAAGAATGGGTAAAATACGAATGGCCGGTGTGCAGCGGCACAGAACCGTTTCCTCTTTACGACCACCCGACGTAGATGGGAGGAAGTCCTTAAGGTTTGGACGGATCTGAAAGAGTTTGTTATTCATCTGTGTGTTCCAATCCCCTGCCAGAGGTCTCTCACATAATCGTTAATTTTGGGTTTCACATCTGAGCAGGGGATACAAGTGTTGGACAGTTTCTCTCTTGTGGCGTTCTTGGCTAAACAATCAACCATTTCGTTCCCGCCCATGCCAACATGACCAGGAACCCAAGCAAGAGTAATGTTGTAACCGTCCGCCTTCAACTTGCTAAAAAGTTTAAAAAAAAAGAAAAAGTTCTGGATGCTGAAGGTTGCGGCCAGCTATGGCCTCCAAAGCTGACAGCGAATCCGACAGAACCAGAAAGTCCCTCTTCGAAGAATGTGAGATTATCTTCAAAGCCAGTACCAGAGCAGTAAGTTCAGCGGAATAGACAGAAGCATCTGAGTGTATATTTCCAACAGTATCGTCTTTCTGGATCAACGTGAATGGAGAAAACAACTATGAAAGGTGAGATGATTTCTTGTATCTCTGGATGTGTCATTGTACTTTTATCGGAATGAATGAGGGACTTACTGAGCTTCAGTCTTTTTCCATTTTTTCTCTCTTGAAAAAAAGGCAAAAATATATATATGAAATAAATAAATAAATAAAACAAAGAAAACCCATCACATTTGCAAGGTATTGTTCACTTTTAAACTATTTTTCAGTCAAAATACCAAGAAGTGTGACTAAGTAATCAAATGGGTCACAAATAACTGACTAACGATGCACACATCTCCATGGCAGACTTGGGTAAACAAAGCATGCTCAACTGTAGCCCAAACTTTGAGGCAGGAAGTTTGTTTACATTCACGCCCGCAGGGTTAGGGAGTGGCAGTCCACTGTTCCTCAAACCAGCAAACCCAGATGTTAAGTAGAGTGTGTGCCACCACCGTTTACAAGAATGGAATCCAGATGTGGCTTGTGCTGCTGTGGAGGACGGTCAGATAAAGTGCACGCTACAGCAGGTTTACTACTGGAAGTCTGGTTTGCTCCAAATTATGAAGAGCCCTAGCGTGGCAGTTTTCAAGTAAGGAATGACTATTTCTTGTAAATGTGTGTTTTTATATTTTTTATTGAACACTGTTTGACGCTGCTAATAGCACTTATACATTACAACTGGAACTTGAACCACTGTGATTTTTGTCATTGTAGAAGTACTCTTGTGATTTCTGCCATCCTTTAAAAACTTCAAGTGGGCATTTCTCAAATCCGCCATTTTGGAGATAGTCCGGTGTGCCTCTAAAGTAGCGAAATATCATGTTCAAAACGCATTATCATTCCATTAAGCATTAGAGTTGGTTTATCAAGTCAGTGAAGTCGGGTACCTACCAACCTTGACCTGCACCATGGTGTTGATGTGGGGTACCTACCTGTCTTGACCTGCACCATGGTGATGATGCGGGACACCTCTCTACCTTGACCTACACCATGGTGTTGATGTAGGGTATCTACCTTGACCTGCACCATGGTGTTGATGTGGGACACCTACCTTGACCTGCACCATGGTGTTGATGTGGGACACCTACCTTGACCTGCACCATGGTGTTGATGTGGGACACCTACCTTGACCTGCACCATGGTGTTGATGTGGGACACCTACCTTGACCTGCACCATGGTGTTGATGTGGGACACCTACCTTGACCTGCACCATGGTGTTGATGTGGGACACCTACCTTGACCTGCACCATGGTGTTGATGTGGGACACCTACCTTGACCTGCACCATGGTGTTGATGTGGGACACCTACCTTGACCTGCACCATGGTGTTGATGTGGGACACCTACCATGACCTGCACCATGGTGTTGATGTGGGACACCTACCTTGACCTGCACCATGGTGTTGATGTGGGACACCTACCTTGACTTGCACCATGGTGTTGATGTGGGACACCTACCTTGACCTGCACCATGGTGTTGATGTGGGACACCTACCTTGACCTGCACCATGGTGTTGATGTGGGACACCTACCTTGACCTGCACCATGGTGTTGATGTGGGGCAGCTTGGGGGTCTGCAGAGAGCACAGGAACCTCACCAGCCGTGTCTTCCCACAGCCGGTCTCTCCCATCACAATCACAGGGATGTTGCACCTGCCATGGAATAACCATCACCATTTACCCAACATTTTCCATTTCTTCTAACTCTGGACAAAGTGTACAATAATCTGCACCTAGTTGTCACATTACAAGAAAAAAAAAGCTGGCATGTCATAAACTGCAATTAGAAGTAATGTAAAAGAGTTTCCTGAAAGGCACAAAACAGCGGATGACAACAAAGACAACATAAAAACAAGGAATGTCAAACAGCTTGACAGAAAAGAGAGACTTACGAACACTGAATTTCAAGAAGGCAGGGAAGCTTTTTTATTTTTCATTGAAAAGCTGCTCAGCATCCTTACAAGGGCATATTGGCTGAGCTATAGTTAAACTATCATAACACTTAGGCGGAGCAAGTATGTATGATATGGCACACACAATTTCAAAAAGAAAAATCAACAGTTTCAGTTTCTTGCATTTTACCTGAATCTCATGTAGATGGCCAGGATTTTCTTGACATTGTCAGTGGTCAATTCATAGGTGTCATCAGGGTCAGCAATCTGGTTGTTGCCATCAAAGATCTCCTCATCATGCAGGCCCAGGGCATGGTACAAACGCAGCAGGCGGTCCTCTCTGAATAAAACAGACGTGCAAGGCTGTGATACTTCCTAGTAAGACCCTCCCAGTTAACTTTCCCTCTCTTGAAAATTCACTTTTCTGGAACACTTTTTACATCTTATTTACTAAGTTAACACAGCATCCTTCTATTCAGACTATCTCTAATAACATGACTCTCACTCATTCTTTAGTGATCTTCAAGTACTGCAGACAAATATAGAGAGCATTTATTATACTTCTGTTTAGCTTAGTATACTGACTATGTCAAACTCTTGCAACTATGGCCAGCTCTGTTTGGCAAAATTTTTGTGGCTACTGAAGTACTATAATGTCACACTGAAGTACTATAATGTCACACTTAAGTACCATAATGTCACACTGAAGCCTCTTAAGTTTCAGGCCTTTAATATGAAATCCATTCCTTCTGTTCTGTAGAAAACGAAGATGAAAAAAGGCTCATTTCATCCCAGTCTTTGAAAAAGATAGAGTGCTACGAACCTGATAAACCACAAAACCATTTCACTAACCAGTGCTATATGTAAGGTCATAAAGTATATCCTCGACTACTGGGAGAACAGAACCCTACTTTGTCCTCAGCAGCTTGGCTTCTACAGAGGCAGACACTGAGATGCAGCTACTGGGGTTTTTCTTGATGATGTGCATGTAGCCCTGGAGAATGGACACCAGGAAGATCTGTTGGCCTTAGATTTCTAAGAGACAGAACTGATATGGCTTTGATTAGACTCTGAGAGAACACAAAAGATAGGACAGCATCAAAAAGGTCTTGGCCCTGGATCCATAAACTGATCCACACCTTGCAGTGAAATAACAATTAACTAAACTGAGGGCAACTCTTTCAATACTTTCAAGACCAAAACTTCCCATTCACCATCAAGCAGTCCTGGTTTTCTTACCTGCGCAGAATGTCAAAGTTCTCCGAGAGTGGCACTCTGTACTTGCTGAGAATGCCATACAGTTGTTTACTCATGATGCCGTTCTCCAGTATCTGTCCTGTCTGGTGGTCCACCAGGTTGCCTGTGGCTGCATCAATGGAGAACCCCAGGAAGGTCATGCTCTGGCCGTCCGAATTGAAAAAGATGTATGGATGGGGACTGCAAGTACAGGGAGGTCAGATACACTACATCAGTTCCAATATAAATTTACAATAGCATCTATGATTTAACTGTTTTTAAACAAGTTTGAAACACATGCATGATCAACTTTTTCCAATATTTTTTAGCAGCTCCATATTCAACATTTAAAAAAAAATTTGAACAAAAAATACTATGTGAATTATACCTAATGAATGTACTATTCATAATAATCTTCATAAATGTACTCTTTCAAGACAAATATACTTCAGAACTTGTGTCTATTAATGAAAAAAGACTTAATAATTTATATCAAATCCATCATATAGATCGCTTAAATTAGGTTTCACGCACAATGTGTTCCATGCTCAATCTTTCATGACATTCAGTTTACTGTAGGGATTACTTAAATTAGGTTTCATGCACAATCATTCATGACATTTGTTTTATTGTAGGGATCACTTAACTCTCCTACTACCAAGGTTTTCTGCTGCTTACTTCCTGTTGGAAACCAAGTAATTCTTTAACGTTTGTGAAAATTTTCACTTGCTTTCATTAAAAAAAAAAAAAAGAGTAATACATGAATTTGCTTGCAATTTTGTGTTCATGTGCAAAAATGAATTAATAAAAGTCTGGAATGAAAATAAATTGGATACAAGTTTTCTAATGTTGTCTATTTCAAAATCTTTTGGCCAATGATCAAAATCATACACACACAGATGGATCGCTGTTACTTGCATCTTCGTCCTCGGAATCGCTCAAAGATCCCTGTAACCAACATTAGCTTGAAAGTTTTGTCACTTCACGATCTCTTTTGATGCGTTTAAGTTTACTTTCACTAATTTCTTCAGCAGTAAAACCCTGAAAGGTTTCATCGTCGCTGTCTCCGTCTTGTAGGAGCTCTCGCCACAAGTTTTCGTTTGGTTCCATTGCAAAAACTGCTCAAAAATATGACTTTTTCTTCGGTTCAAACCAAAACAATCCGCCATTTGCAAAGCCAGTCCATCTGGAATTGACTGCGCATGGGTGCATTAACGGAAAGTGTGATATAAGTCGCAAAAGAAGGGATGGTAGGGAGAGACTGGAACGGCCGCAGGCCTCGGCGGTTGTGCCCACCCATGGTTCCTGTGTATAGCAGAGATCGTCGGCGGTTCTACCGCCGACGGTAGTAGGAGAGTTAAATTAGGTTTCATGAACAATCATTCATGACACCTAATTTACTGTAGAGATCATGTTCTACACGTCAGTACCATGGAAAATCTCAATAACAACTTTTCAAAAGTCCTGAAAAATGGTGTTTTCAAAGGAAGAAAATCTATGCTGGGAAGTTAACTAGAACAGACAAAATAAAAATGTAAGGAAAAACCTCTTTACCAGGAGAAAATTTCAGCAGAGAGACTTGAGATTCCTTTCTGTAAAAGACTTGTTTTTCCAGGAATATTTTTGATTTGTTGATACTAGATTTACATTCCAACAGAAATACTGCCTCCCCATAAAGACCTAGGCAAGGATTCATGTTCAACTAATAGCAGACTCACAGTCTGACAAGTTCTTAGGAGCAACCAGCCGCTGTGGCGAAGTGGTTAGCATCGCGGACTCCCGGCTGGGAGGTCGTGGGTTCGAATCCCATCAGAGTCATGTGGGTTTTTCTGCCCCGACCGGCTCCTACCCAGAGTTGAGTTGGCTGCGGACTCAGTTGGGAAGACTGGGACCACACAGTCGAGTTTCATCCACTTAATGGAGGCGTTTCTGAGAGTGTTGCTCAAATTTCCTGACCAACACTGCAGGTGCCTGTATCTCTTGGGCATGGTTGACGCCGGGATATATTATGAAAGGAAGCGTAGAGTACAGCCCTGTCATGTAGTCTCAGACCGAAATGGAAATCCGTAGCATCATCTTAATCATCCTCATTCTCATCGATCAGCATTAAAAAAAATGTCTCAAATTCTGTGGCCCTTCATGCCCTGCTCTCATGGTGACCTCAGTTTCGATGTCCTCTCCACGTCTGTGGTCTTGGTTTGGTTCCGTCTGGGTCACTGGTATCGGCGAGTCCATGGGGCTGTCGGTGGACGGACGTGGTGCAGCCCTCCGGGGGGAGAGCTCACTCACGCTGGCTCCGCGACTAAGCAATTATTGTCATCAGTAGGGGGCTTAGTAGTGGTGTCCTGTGTATGTTAGATCAGAACAGGTGCCACTGAACACCACCGAAGTGACTCGGCAGCAGTGCAGTGTCTCCTCTGGTGGGTTGCCTCTTGACGACTTAACACTGACTGCTCCCTGTGGATTGCCGGTGTCGGGGCTGCGGTGGGGCCGACCGGTCTGCGGCTGTGGACGGGGTGTCGGAATGAGCGGCGTGGGTGCACTGCCTCTGAGGTGGCGCAGAGGTTGGGACAGCAAAAAAAAAAAAAAAAAGTTCTTAGGAGCAAAGAGTGAATATGCCACAGTGTCATGATATCTGCTCATAAAAAGTGGTTGAGTTCTCAGTGAACAATCCACTCCATGTGACTCCATGCCCAAATTTTTATGGATATCTGGAGGATGCTTTTGTGAGGTTCAGTTGTGAGCACCTGGTCAAGCGGCCTGGCATAATTACCAGGTATTTTCAAAAAGTAAAACTTTCTTTTTTACCTTCAATGTTTTGTCATTCAAATACAGTTCACTTACCTTGACCAAAGAATCTACAGTCAGATGCATTCAGTCCTGTCTAGGAACGCACCTGCTTTCCCAGGTCCTCCTCATAACGTACTGCTCAATGTCGGTGTTTTCCATCTCATCTGGGACCAGGGCCGCCAGTGATTCTTCTCTCATATTCAATGAGCGGGTCGCAAAATCCTTTGGAGCAAACAGTGGAAAATAAAAATGACTGTCCTCTTAGGGTGAGCATTACCAGTGACACTGCTCAATTACAATCCTTGTGTAACATTAGAATTTAGATTCCCAAGGAGAAGTGGAGTGAAAGGAAACAGACTGTGTTTGTGCTTGTATAATGTTCACATGCATGAATATGTGTACATGTACATGTGTCCATGCTTAGGTACAAGTTTGTCAGTTTTTATTTATGACATATATTGCATCAATTCATTTTGACATTATTTCATTGTATTATTTTAAGGATTCACCATCAGGTTGGTTGGTTGTTTTTTGTCACACATGCTTTTCGCTGGTGGGCTCTGCAGTCATGAAATATGGGCTGGTACACCCATGGAAACGCTCCTGTGGAGGTTCTGTAGTGTAAGATCTGGTGGTCATTACACATTGGTATCTACCAGGAAGCAATTTTGTCCCTTCACATGTTAATGGAATGCCCTGTGCGTGCCTACACCCCATGTGAACACAGCGCAGGCTTCCAAGGGTGGTGCAGGGTTGCTCCCAGCTGGTTAGTTCAGCAGTTAAAGACAGTACTTCTCTGGGTTCTCCCCGCACCTTAGGGTGTATCTTTTCTTGTCTTCTCTTGCACATCTTGACCATTAAAGCATATTTTGTCCACAAGTTCAGACTTTAATCTTTATGCAATCAATTCATAGTTAAAAAAAATTTAAACTGTTAGAATTCTCTGCGCCTAACACTTGCTTTAGGAAGTAGAATATATTACAAATCCCCTTTATCATGTTTACTAAATACGAGTCACTGTGCATTTATATGCACACATACACTTGGGCTTGTATGTAAGCGAGTATGTGCACCAGTGTAGATGTGCAACTGTTATGCACATATGTCTCTCTCAATATGTACATCTGTACATGTATGCTTGTTTCCAAAGCTTCTGTGGGTACAAACACAAACTTTGGAAACAGGCCTACATGTACAGATATACAGATGTTTGTACCTACACAAATGTAAATGCATTCTCTTTTTCATGCTCATCTCTTTCCTAAGTCCCCAAACTTCTTACATGCGATACTGATGACCCAATACAGCATCCTCTTAACCACAGCACTGAGCCCCACAGACAAAATTACCCTGGACATCTGTATGAGGAAGCGCGGGGACAAAGCGGGAGAATCCTGGTAGTCCGGCTGAGGGCCCCCCAAAACAACACAACTGCTAAAAGTCCTGCACTGCTTGTTGGGGAAATCAAAAAGGAGTCACTCCGACCGGAGGGTTCACCACCCCCACATACCTCAAACAGAGTTCAATGTGGCCATGAGACAGCATGCATATACACATAATAGCATAGATACATGGACAAAGAGCATGTACAAAAAACAGAGATTAAGCCCCTTTAAAATTCACAATTAAAACATATCACCCCAAAATGGCACAGACACACGCACACTAAACATAAAGTAGTAAACATCTTAAAGATTCCAAAAAGGGAAAAACCTAGTACAGACACAGGGACGGGGTGCAACCCACACAACACATACAAAAACAAACCATATATAGACACCTGGATTAGACAAACACAACACACACAGAAAATGAAAACTGCAAGATTCACGCACGAAGCATTATCTTTTATGTCCCACTGCAAGGGAAGGAGGAGAACTGGGGTGGATGCAATTTGATCAACAAAAAAGCATCATTGAATATTTGACTCTGTGTGTGTGAACGGCCAAATGTGCTTTGTGGAGCGAGTGTGTGAGTGCGTGGGGTGTGTGTTCGCATGCACATGCATACAGCCATTTCATTGCATTCACAGCAATAAAACACTGAATAGGACAAGTGGTGTTGGGAATAAACACTTGCCCAAATTTTGGGTTGTGATGCTGCGAAATGACTTAAACTATGAACATAACAAGGGATAAAAGTTTACTAAAAAGACAAAAAACTAAAAGGGGCAGTGCACTGACTAAAGGACAAAGCCAGACAGTTGACCACTTTTTGAGTGTTCCCCCGGGGGCCCGCACAGCCGCTGTTCTCCATTTTCAGCTCTTGCGTAGGGGAAGGGTCGCTGGTACATGTCGGGGGCAAACTCTTCCTCATCAAATAGACGTCTTTCTTCTGTAGCCTGCCAGTCACCTCACTTGATGGTCACATGATTTCGACGTAAAAACATTGGTTTATATTCTAAATTACATGTCCTGTGGGGAAGGGAACCTCTACATGCACTTGCAAGAAGTCATGTTCTATTTTTTTTTAAGATCTTAAAAAGACCCGATTTTTTAAATACAGAACCACAGACTGCAAATTGTGTTCGTATCCTATAAATCACAAAAAATGGATGGAGATGGCATTACGTAAAAAATTTTGGGAACCAAAGACTGCAACAGATCTTTTTTCTTTTTTTTTGGTTTATATCGGGAAAAAAAAAGGAGTTTCCCTTTCTTCCTCAATCATTGGGGCTTGTTAAAATTCATTGCAATATGTACCCTTAAAGGATAAATTTTTTTGACACACTATGAAATACAATCATTTAGTGTTCCTTCAAATTGCGGGTGGACAGTGAACAAAATCAGCTTTAGATCACAAATGTTTCATACAAAATTTGATCAACAAACAATAACAAAATTAAGAAACATTGGGTGATTCAGAAATTAAAACCCTTGGGACCTTTTTTGTTTTTTTTTGTTTTTACAAACCCCAAAGGAAACTGAACAATGCTTTTGTTTTTTTTCTTTAAAACGGTCGAGCTTTGAAAACTGCTTGTTAAAGCTGGAACCTGTGTGATGACTAAGTCCTGACCAGACTTTGGGTTTCTCATGATGGCCAACTTCCTGGGGAACCAAAAACGAGACTGGGCAGCACTCAAAGACTGGGGGACCAGGACACCCCCCCTGCACACTTTGCATGCACAACTCGGGGTGAAAAAAATATATGTGTTACAAAAAAGGGGAGAGTCCTTCTGTGAAAAAACCCCTTTCCAAGGATAATGCCTGCTTTCAAAAAAAAATCTATGTATTTTTCAAAGAAGAAAATTTCAAAATATTTTTTTTGGGAAACAAAATTTTTTTCATTTATTCAAAATTTTTTTTTCCTATAATCCAGCATTCTTTTTTTTCACCAAAAAAACCAAAAAACAAAAAAAAAATCAGTGAAGACGGGAAAAAAGTTTAAAACCCTCCTATTTAAAAAAGTTTTTTGAAAACATGTGATTGAAAACATCCTTTTGCTTTTAGCAATTACTTATGAATGTCCCGAAAAATGTAAATATTTTCGTTAAAGTCACCCATTTATTTTGCCCCAAAACCCCCCTTTTTCACATCCAAATCACGCCCTTTTCTCATTTATTTTTGGCCCAAAAAATTAACACCTTTTTTTAAACAAAAATTAAAAAACCAAAAACCCTAAAATTGACCAATCAGCACATTAAAAGGGGGGCTTCGTGCAAAAAAAAATAGGGGATCGTGAACAAAGTTTTTTACATTCTCCCGGAAAAAAAAAATAAACAAAAAAATTATATGGCTTGACAGCCCCTGTTTGGGGCCCTGCTGCCAGACTGGTTCAATAAAATATTGGCCTCCCGGGGCTGCAACAAAGCAGGGTTGCAGTGAACCCGGGCAAAGGTTGGGGGGAAAGTTACCTGAATAGGTGCGCTACGGCTGAGCCCGAAATGGGTCAACAGTTTTACTTTTGTTCTACTCTGTTAAACGCCCCTTTTTAAATTTTTTTGACTCCCCTTTTCAGACGGCCTCCCCCATTAAAAAAAAGGGCTTTTTGTAAAATAAAAATGACTTTTGATATAAGAAAATGACTTTTGCTGTGGGGTTTGGGCTGCTTCAACGTTTCACCTATTCACCTGTTTTAAACCGTTTCAATTCACCTGCTTAAAGGGCTGTCTCAGACGCCGCTGAAGAATTTTGAAGGATCTTGTGATTATTGATTCGGGACTCTAATAATGCTTTTTGGCTTTTCCAAATTTCGTCGTTCAAGTGTAAACCACAAAAAGCCCCTTTCACATTCCCCTGCAAGCACCTCCCACTATTGTGTGTTTTGTGTTTTTGTTTTGGAAAAGGAGAAGACAACAGAGATTGGGAGTGAATGAGGGAGAGAAAAATAATTTTTTAATTTTTTTAATTTATAATTTTATTTTTTTTTAAAAATAAGCCCGAAGAAGTTGAAAGCTTACTAAAAACTTCACACATTAAATTGGAAGCTAATAAGAAAGGTTAAGGACGGGTTTGAACAATCAATTACTGATCTTTTTATTCACTAAATAACAAACAAGCGTGAAAAAGGCCATCAGTGAAATACCAGATCTGGCCCCAACCGTTTAAATAAAATGTTTCCATTTTATTGATTTTATTGCTTCCAAATGTTAATCGACTTTTTCTACCACCCAAGAAGAACTATTCACTTTAATGAAGATTAGGTTTTACGATTAAAAAGACATAAATAACATTAAATTTTACAATTATTTTTTTTATTTTATTTTGATTAAAAAGGGCTCTGAATTTAGTGTACTGTTTTAAAGAATTGTAATAACTTTTTAACGAACAATGAAAGTGTTAAACATGTTTTTAGGAATCTGGTTTTGAAATGATGTAAACAATATAATAAAATCAAGTAACTTTTTTTAACAAGCAAAAAAATGAAAACCCTTGACTGTAGTGATTCAGAAAAACTAAAATGCGGGGGGTTTTTTTTTAAGGGTTTAACGTGCCTTAATGTTGCAACGTTTGGGGTGAAGAAAAAAAGCGCTTTTTACTATTTTTATATACTTTTTTTTTTTAATTTTACTAAAATTTTGAGTTAAAAAATGAACCTCACAAGCGGTCTGAAAAACTGCCACCAGCGCACTGGCAAAAGGGTATGACAAAAAATTTAAGAAATATGTTATGAAAGACATGGACATCATAACCCCTTGAACTTTCAGGAAAGCGTAGCACATGCATCTCTAAAATCCCAGATCTCTTCAAACGACCCGCCATAAAGTTTGTTGGCCGTTCTGATTGATTAAAAAACCCTATATAGTAAAGGAAGTCGGTTTCAACTAAAAAAAATTTTTAGCTTCACAATTAAATTCACGGGGGCTGTTTTACGGTTTACACATTTAAACCATGCAAGTGAAGAAGAAAAAATTGCGCGTTCGGGCGGGTCTGAAGGAACAGTCCTTCAAATTATTTTGAAAAAAACAAGTTCATCCTAATTTAAATTTCTCCCCTTTCCTTTCCCCCCCCCCCAAAAGAGTTATTTTTAAAACAAGCAGTCTTAAAACATACAAAAACCTGACAACATGTGTTTTTTTTGGGGTGTTTTTAGCGCATTTACATCCTTTAAAAAAAAACGCAGAAAATTTTCCCAAATTATGAAAAATAAAAGCAAAGTTGAACTTGATAACATAACCTTTCCAGTAGTATAGAAAGTAATCTCAGTTTGAAGACAAAACAAACCAATCACCAAAACGTATAACAGGGTCTGTATAAACAATCTAGGCCCAAAGGGTTTTTCTCCCAACGCCCCTACCCCTTTGGGGAATCACTTACAAGCTTAGACTTATACTGTTTAAAGATAGTACAAAGATCATTTGATTAATCGAACAATAACAGACTTAGGGTTTTCATCAAAGGATCATGCTAAAAAAAGGGGTTTTTTAAAAGGGTTTGTCAAATCCCAACTATAAAAGCAGCTGCCAGTCATAAAAACATTGTAAAAGTTTTGTAGACTGGGAACCCCAAAATCCTCCACCTAAACCGGGGCTAAAGTTAGTTTTAAGAATGTACACAAAAGCAAATGACCCATACGGGTTTAAGCTGACTTGAATCAATCTTTTCCTCAGTACTACGGTCCACAAAAAGCAAGAACAAAAAAAAACCCATTAACCCCCATCAGATCTTTCTTATGCGTTTTATTGTTGTTAGGCAGACGGCCAACACACACACCCGAGATTTCAGAGGCCCTAACGCAGCTATAGTTTTTAGAGGGGGATGAAACAAATTTTGCAATCAGTTATCCCCCAAATAAAACTTCAACATTGTTATGACTCCTGAAAACCAAAACTTTTGATTTTCTACACACTGCGGGGTATGTAACAAGAATTATTAGGCAACGCAGTAAGAGACCAATCACATTACTGAAAAATTCAAGGGGGGGGGCGCCACCAATTTGTAAACTTCAACTTAAGGTCGACCCCAAAAAAAAGGAAAAGCCTATCTTTTTTCTAACTTTCAGGCTACGATTTTCATTTTATCATGCAACAGTGACTTCTAATATAAGAGGGGTTTCCGCTTGCACAGTCTTCAAAAATACATGACTTTTACTCTTGACGTTTATCCCCTTTTTTCTCGCCCAACATTTTATGGGGGGTTTAATAATTTTGCAGGACGCTACAAAACTTTTTCCCAAACACTAAAAAATACTTTACCCATCTTTAGTTTTTAAAAAGGGTCTATCCTTATGAATAAAATGAACTCGTGGGATGGTTTGACGAGACTCACTTTCCCCTAAACCCTTTTTTTCTAGTCTTTGAGGCCAAAAACATAACCATCTGAAAATGAATAAAAGCTCAAAAAAGGGGCCGGACAGAATTACACTGTCAAACAATGGGCGACTATCGATCAAAATTTATTGGCTGACGTGTGTTATTTTGGGAACTCTTTCAAAATTTCAGATCACATGCATAAACATTACTGTCTAGACCCTCACATTACTCTCGCCCCTGGGCCCTTTCTTTGGGCCCTTTTTTAAAGTTTCAAAAATAAAGGTTTTAAACGTCACCCCCCTCCAGAATTTTTAAAACGGTTTGGGGGGGATTAGCGCCTCACTCCTTCTTTAAAACTAAAAAAAATATTGACATTTGATCCCCCCAACCAATATCTAAGTATTTTAAGCTACAATCTTTTGAGGGGTAACAAAAACCCGTCCATTACCTAACTTTTAGGGGGTTGACACGGACATGGCCCCCAAAAAATACAGGGGCATTCAAAATTTTGGGCATTTAAAGTCAGAAAAAACAACATAGGGTTTATTTTAGAAGTAGCTAAAATATCCTTTTAAAAATGCATGACCTCCACAACATTTATCCTCTTTTCCCCAGAAACTTTAAAATGCCCCCCCAAAAACCTCCTAAAAATTGTTTTTCCCCAATCTTCACCACAAAACTAAAATGCTGTCATAGACGTTACAGTTTTACCTAAGACGGTCTAAACCCACTGCTGTTTATGAATCATTTCTTTTGATCAGACCCTTTAGAGGCCATACATCAAAAGAAAACGACTTTAAAAAACCCCAACCAAGACCTTCAGAAAAAAACTTTTTTTAAACTGATGAAAAACACTGTTTTGGCAAAATTAGGGAACCCAACAAACGTAAAGATGTAAAATTATTACAAAAGAAAACAAAAAGGGAATAAGTTTTGCCTCTAAACCAAAAAAACAAGACTTTAGAAGATTTAACCAGCTTGGTTGGGGATTATAAAGAAGAAAAAAGGGGTTAAATTGACAAGCCTGGTTTATTGGCTTTACTGTGTTAATTGCAAAAATTTTTGATGTTAGTTTCTGTAAAACTTTTAAAACCCCTGTACCCAGAAGCAAAATTTTTTACACAGAACCCGACTCTTTTTTTCAGACTCCCCAAAAAACTTCTATAAGGATTTAAAAATGAGTCTAAAGATTTTATGGATGTAAACCGCGACTACCCAAAGACAGCCTTGCATTCAACTGAAACAAGAAAAATAATTTTAAAGATGAAGGAGAACTTAAAGGACAGTTATCAAAGAATATTTTGGTTTTCGGGCAAAATGTAAGCTTGCTACCAGACTTCTGTAATGAAGAAGGGAAAGGCATAAGTAAAGAATTTTTCAAAAAAAATTTTAAATCACGATAAAAACAAGAAGCTTCCTTTTAAAAAAAAATTTTATCACACAAATGTTTAAAACTCCTCTACCTTCATCAAGTAAACACAACTGCATTTAATAAGAAATCACTAGCCTCTAACAAAAACAAGAGAATTTACGTTAATTCGACTTATAGCTTTGTAGACATTGGGAACTTTAAAAATTAACTTTAATGACTTGGCTTTACTTAACTTAATAACCAACAAGAACTTTCTTAATCCTAACAAGAATTACTTAAAAACCTAACAAAAAAAAACTAAACTTATTTTTTTGCACTTAACTTGTAATTTACTTGCCTTTAAATTTAAAAAATACTTCTATAAAACTAACCTAACTTTACTTTTTCTAGTTCTTTTCTATTCTTAAAAAAATTTACATAAAAATGGGTCTACTGCAGGAGGTTGTAATTTTTTTTTCAGAACTGGTTCTTCTCTTTTATTTTTTTGTGGGGGTTTGTGACTTTGTTGCTAGGGATGGAAGGTATTTTATCTAAAACCCCCACCAACAACAAAACCCCTCCCCCCAAAACAAAATGAACATCTTTCGTTTTTTTGTGATTGTATGTTTTTTTGTTGTTGGGGGTGCGATGTTTTATACTATCTAACAATTTTTGTTTTGCTGATTGGGTTTTCTTTTTGCAGTCGTTCCATTCAGCTAGTTACGCCCACCTCAAAAACTCCCGGACTTTTTGACTTAGTAAAATTACTCACTTGTGGAAAATTCATTTTGGGGAAAAGCTCTGTGGGGCCCTTCCCTTGTGGCACATTCTGGTCCTCATTTTCCGCGGCGTCTTCTTTTTCGCTCATTTTTTTATTGCGATTAATTTAATATGATCAAAATTAATAGATTAAAAGTAATTTCCCATATGATGGGGTAACATAGTCCCCCAAAACGAGTACATGTCACACGCAAGTTTTAGTGACTTGTTTAAAACAAATCTTGCGTAAGTCTTTTTTTTAAAACTTCTTCTGAATCAACTGGGGCCCCTCTTCTTTCTAACTTACATATAAACTAATCATTGTCTGCCCACTGATCTACCATTTTTTAACAGCTGTTTCGACCTAGCGAGAACTTTTCAATGTCTGAGGACATTTTTGGTCTGTTCAACACTTAGTTCATGCCCAAAAACGTTATTTTCCACCGCACCAAAGTAAATCTTTTTTTATGACATGGGCTCCAAGTCGCCCGCTCCTCACACTTTAATTTTTCTCCCAAAAACCCTTTTTAAAAAACAATAAAAAATAATAAAACTTTTTTAAAACCCTGATTTTAAAAAGCTGGTTAATTTTGTATGCCTGTTGTTGGGTTATAGTTTATTCAACCCCTTTCAAAAAGTTTTTTTAGGGGAAAAAAACCGTCCAACATGGGAAAGATAGAAACGCCAAAACAGTTGCAACCTTTTTTTTAGCTTTAACAACAAAAGATTATCGGGTTTAAAAAACACATAACACCTTTTGTAATAAGATTATTTTAATTATTTTTTTAAATTTAAAAAAAAATGAGTGAAAAAAGATTTTTCAAAACATTTTCCATTCTGCTGTAAATTTAAAGTCTTATAAGGCAACGTGTTAGCAAAAAACATTTTAAAATAACCAGCCACCTAGGGAAAGGGTTTAAAATTGAGGGTGTTGTTAAGGTTATAGTTGTAATTACGCGGGGTGCCCAAAAGACTTTCTTTCAAGGGATTACCCAGAAAATATTATTTTAAAAGAAAGATTTAATCAAAAAATATTTATTTAAAAAGATGCTGGATTTTCGAGGGGGGGGAGCTATTGTTAACGCTTTAGCCTTCTCCGCAGCAATTATATGTTTATTTAAAATTTCGGGCCGATGAAAGAGAGAAAGAAAAAAATAAGGAATGGGAAAAGTTAGCCAAGGCAAAAAGCGGTTTTTGAAAAAAAACGAATTGCTCACTTAACTTTTTTAAAAAAAAGTTTAAAAAACAGGGGATGAGACCACATTTACAGACGTTTATGACGCAAAGAAAGAGTATTACTTTGTGACAGGAAAAAATTTTCAAAACATCGCCACCGCCAGAACTGTCTGACTTTATGAACCATCTGAGAACAGAAGACTGCAGAGATAGCTTTTATTGCAGTTGGCATGACCTCATCTATCTTGTTGCTCACTTCCTGTGTAAAATAAAATGCATTTAAAATATGGACAATACGAAGTACACATATATTATTCTCCTAAAGGGTATTGGAAAGGAAAGACTGCTATTGAAAAAACTGAGTAAAGCTGCTAGAGTGTCTGAATCAGATGCAAAAGACTGGCTTTCAAAACAAGCAATTTGGCAAATATATCTGCCTGCACCAAAAAGAATAATAAGGCCTAGATTTGTTAACTCAGTTCCAAATGACACCCACCAGATGGACTTGCATGTATCTTCCACATGACAAAGTTAGAAGAAAAAAGTTTAAGTATGCTCTGACAGTTGTTGACATGGCTTCAAGATACAACACGGCGGCGCCGGCACACTCAGAGCCACTGCATTAGTTCGCTCAACGCTTTGCCTTTTGACCCCGGCTAGGCCTTAACTAGTCAGCCACCGCATTGCCAGACGCTGTGTGTGTTTGGACGCTTCGAGACTGGTGCAACATCATTAAGTTATATTTACTGTACAGAAGTTTTAGACTATAATTTCTGTAGGAGAGCAATCACGCAGTGAGTACTTGAGAGTGTGACAAAAGCTGGCATTTCGCTCTTCTCCTGTGAGTACCATAATTAAGTTTGTGTTTAAAACTTTCTGACAGAACTTTGCGACCGGCAAAACCTATAGCCTGCGCGCACGTGCGTCGTTGGCCTGATGCGCTTGTAAGCCAAAAGTAGGTCAGGCGCTGGCAAAAATCTTTGTGAATGAAAAGTTAGTTTGCATTTGTAAAGGGGTCATATTTACACCGTTGTATACACACATATTTCTTCATTGTTGCTACATTTTATATGTACTATGGTTGCATGTAGAGCCACATAGGCCTAATTAAAGGAAACGTAGAGGATAACATAATTACTACAAGCAAAATAATACTACTGATAACAGTAATGGTAGTAGGCCTAACAATAATATGTGAATAATTATTATAATTATAATAATACTTCATTTCCAATCACTACTACTATTTTCTATCGCAAATTCAAATAAAGTGTTGTTGGTAGTACCATTTGGATGTTTGTGTGTATGTGTGTGCATGTGTGTGGTGTGTGTGTGTGTGTGTGTGTGTACATGTGTGTGTGTGTGTGTGTGTGTGTGTGTGTGTGTGATGAGAGAGAGAGAGAGGGGGGTGGGGGGGATGGCCGAAGGATTATGGAATAAAACAGTCATTCTCTCACTGAACATTTAGAATGTTTAAAGGTCTTGTGTAGACTGTGTGGGAAAAGGTCTAAGAGATCAAAGAAAGATAAAAACAAATCAGTGGTAACATGTTTGAATGTTGCTTCTGAAATAAACGTAATCTTCAATGTGAATGTTCTGGAAGATAGGAAGGAAGTACATTCAAAACTAGTTTGTGTGTTTTGTGCAAAAACTTTGAAAACTCTGACAAACCGCAAAAATTCAACTACATAGTAAAA
>CM031607.1:78041933-78074433 GCA_018398815.1 Conus ventricosus | reverse complement strand
AATGACTATTTCTTGTAAATGTGTGTTTTTATATTTTTTATGAACACTGTTTGACGCTGCTAATAGCACTTACACATTACAAATGGAACTTGAACCACTGTGATTTTTGTCATTGTAGAAGTACTCTTGTGATTTCTGCCATCCTTTAAAACTTCAAGTGGGCATTTCTCAAATCCGCCATTTGGAGGATTTGTCCGGTTTTTGCCTCTAAAGTAGCGAAATATCACGTTTTAAATGCATTATCATTCCATTAAGCATTAGAGTTGGTTTGTCAAGTCAGTGAAGTCGGGTACCTACCAACCTTGACCTGCACCATGGTGTTGATGTAAGGTACCTACCTGTCTTGACCTACACCATGGTGATGATGCGGGACACCTATCTACCTTGACCTACATCATGATGTTGATGTGGGGTATCTACCTTGACCTGCACCATGGTGTTGATGAGCAGTACCTACCTTGACCTGCACCATGGTGTTGATGTGGGGCAGCTTGGGGGTCTGCAGAGAGCACAGGAACCTCACCAGCCGTGTCTTCCCACAGCCGGTCTCTCCCATCACAATCACAGGGATGTTGCACCTGCCATGAAAAACCATCACCATTTACCAACATTTTCCATTTCTTCTAACTGTGGACAAAGTGTACAATAATCTGAAACTAGTTGTCACATTACAAGAAAAAAAAGCTGGCATGTCATAAACTGCAATTAGAAGTAATGTAAAAGAGTTTCCTGAAAGGCACAAAATAGCGGATGACAACAAAGACAACATAAAAACAAGGAATGTCAAACAGCTTGACAGAAAAGAGAGACTTACAAACACTGAATTTCAAGAAGGCAGGGAAGCATTTTTATTTTTCATTGAAAAGCTGCTCGGCATCCTTACAAGGGCATATTGGCTGAGCTATAGTTAAACGATCATAACACTTAGGCGGAGCAAGTATGTATGATATGGCACACACAATTTCAAAAAGAAAAATCAACAGTTTCAGTTTCTCGCATTTTACCTGAATCTCATGTAGATGGCCAGGATTTTCTTGACATTGTCAGTGGTCAATTCATAGGTGTCATCAGGGTCAGCAATCTGGTTGTTGCCATCAAAGATCTCCTCATCATGCAGGCCCAGGGCACGGTACAAACGCAGCAGGCGTCCTCTCTGAATAAAACAGATGTGCAAGGCTGCGATACTTCCTAGTAAGACCCTCCCAGTTAACTTTCCCTCTCTTGAAAAATTCACTTTTCTGGAACACTTTTTACATCTTATTTACTAAGTTAACACCGCATCCTTCTATTCAGATTATCTCTAATATCAGATTCCATTTTCACATATGTTTTGGAAGATGCTGCTAAAAGATTTTGCTGTACAAGAAACACTTCTAAAAACTAAACACAGTTCTGACAAATCATGTTGATTAACATGACTCTCACTCATTCTTTAGTGATCTTCAAATACTGCTGACAAATATAGAGAGCATTTATTATACTTCCTGTTTAGCTTAGTATACTGACTATGTCAAACTCTTGCAACTATGGCTAGCTCTGTTTGGCAAAATTTTTGTGGCTACTGAAGTACTATAATGTCACACTGAAGTACTATAATGTCACACTTAAGTACCATAATGTCACACTGAAGCCTCTTAAGTTTCAGGCCTTTAATATGAAATCCATTCCTTCTGTTCTGTAGAAAACGAAGATGAAAAAAGGCTCATTTCATCCCAGTCTTTGAAAAGATAGAGTGCTACGAACCTGATAAACCACAAAACCATTTCACTAACCAGTGTTACATGTAAGGTCATAAAGTATATCCTCGACTACTGGGAGAACAGAACCCTACTTTGTCCTCAGCAGCTTGGCTTCTACAGAGGCAGACACTGTGAGATGCAGCTACTGGGATTTTTCTTAATGATGTGCATGTAGCCCTGGAGAGCGGACACCAGGAAGATCTGTTGGCCTTAGATTTCTAAGAGACAGAACTGATAGGCTTTGATTAAACTCTGAGAGAACACAAAAGATAGGACAGCATCAAAAAGGTCTTGGCCCTGGATCCATAAACTGATCCACACCTTGCAGTGAAATAACAATTAACTAAACTGAGGGCAACTCTTTCAATACTTTCAAGACCAAAACTTCCCATTCACCATCAAGCAGTCCTGGTTTTCTTACCTGGGCAGAATGTCAAAGTTCTCCGAGAGTGGCACTCTGTACTTGCTGAGAATGCCATACAGTTGTTTACTCATGATGCCGTTCTCCAGTATCTGTCCTGTCTGGTGGTCCACCAGGTTGCCTGTGGCTGCATCAATGGAGAACCCCAGGAAGGTCATGCTCTGGCCGTCCGAATTGAAAAAGATGTATGGATGGGGACTGCAAGTACAGGGAGGTCAGATACACTACATCAGTTCCAATATAAATTTACAATAGCATCTATGATTTAACTGTTTTTAAACAAGTTTGAAACACATGCATGATCAACTTTTTCCAATATTTTTTAGCAGCTCCATATTCAACATTTAAAAAAAAATTTGAACAAAAAATACTACGTGAATTATACCTAATGAATGTACTATTCATAATAATCTTCATAAATTTACTCTTTCATGACAAATATACTTCAGAACTTGTGTCTATTAATGAAAAAAGACAATAATTTATATCAAATCCATCATATAGATCGCTTAAATTAGGTTTCACGCACAATGTGTTCCATGCTCAATCTTTCATGACATTCAGTTTACTGTAGGGATTACTTAAATTAGGTTTCATGCACAATCATTCATGACATTTGTTTTATTGTAGTATCACTTTCTTTCTTTCTTTCTGCGTACGCAGGCTGATACTCCTGCGGACACTCCCTGTATAGCCAGGCAGTGGAGTTTTGTGTGTATGACCCTTTTTTATCCCGCCATTAAGGCAGCCATACTCCATCTTCGGGGAAGTAGGTATCACTTAACTCTCCTACTACCAAGGTCTTCTGCTGCTTACTTCCTGTTAGAAACCAAGTAATTCTTTAACGTTTGTGAAAATTTTCACTTGCTTTCATTAAAAAAAAAAAGAGTAATACATGAATTTGCTTGCAATTTTGTGTTCATGTGCAAAAATGAATTAATAAAAGTCTGGAATGAAAATAAATTGGATATGAGTTTTCTAATGTTGTCTATTTCAAAATCTTTTGGCCAATGATCAAAATCATACACACACAGATGGATCGCTGTTACTTGCATCTTCGTCCTCGGAATCGCTCAAAAGATCCTGTAACCAACATTAGCTTGAAAGTTTTGTCACTTCACGATCTCTTTTGATGCGTTTAAGTTTCATTTTTTTCATTTATGCCCGTCGCTCCCGGTGGAGCATAGGCCATCAACGACTCTTCGCCATCGCACTCTGTTCTGGGCTGTTCTGGTCATTCCAGTCCAGTTGGTCCCTTGTTGTTTCAACTCCGCCTCAGTGTCTCGTCTCCAGCTGTTGCGAGGCCGGCCTCTCTTTCTCTTTCCCTGCGGGTTCCAGGTCAGGGCTTGGCGTGTGGTGCTGGATGCTGGCTTCCTGAGGGTGTGTCCGATCCAGCCCCACTTCCTTCGCAGTATCTGCTTGGCCACTGGTTCCTGTCCCGCACGCTCCCACAGATCTTCGTTTCGGACCTTGTCCTGCCATCGGATTTTGTAGATGCGCCTCAGACAGGTGTTGAAGAATGTCTGAATCTTTTGTTGCATCGTCTGTGTTGTTCGCCACGTCTCGCATCCGTAGAGCAGAACTGATTTCACATTGGAGTTGAAGATGCGGAGTTTGGTTCTTATGCTGATTCCTCCAGATGCCCAGATGTTCTTGAGCATGACGAAAGCTGCTCTTGCCTTGCCGATTCTGGCTGTGACGTCTCGGTCCGTGCCTCCCTGTTGGTCAACCACGCTTCCCAGGTAGACGAAAGACTCCACCTCCCTGATGGGCTCTCCATCGACTGTGACTGGTGTGTTGGCAGTGGTGTTGATTTTCATCAGCTCGGTCTTCTTCCTGTTAATCTTGAGCCCTATCCCAGCTGATGTGGTCTCCAAGCGAGTGGTCTTGTCCTGCATCTGCGTTTAAGTTTACTTTCACTAATTTCTTCAGCAGTAAAAACCCTGAAAGGTTTCATCGTCGCTGTCTCCGTCTTGTAGGAGCTCTCGCCACAAGTTTTCGTTTGGTTCCATTGCAAAAACTGCTCAAAAAAATATGACTTTTTCTTCGGTTCAAACCAAAACAATCCGCCATTTGCAAAGCCAGTCCATCTGGAATCGACTGCGCATGGGTACATTAACGGAAAGTGTGATGTAAGTCGCAAAAGAAGGGATGGTAGGGAGAGACTGGAATGGCCGCAGGCCTCGGCGGTTGTGCCCACCCATGGTTCCTGTGTATAGCAGAGATTGTCGGCGGTTCTACCCGCCGACGGTAGTAGGAGAGTTAAATTAGGTTTCATGAACAATCATTCATGACACCTAATTTACTGTAGGGATCATGTTCTACACGTCAGTACCATGGAAAATCTCAATAACAACTTTTCAAAAGTCCTGAAAAATGGTGTTTTCAAAGGAAGAAAATCTATGCTCGGAAGTTAACTAGAACAGACAAAAAAAATGTAAGGAAAAACCTCTTTACCAGGAGAAAATTTCAGCAGAGCGACTTGAGATTCCTTTCTGTCAAAGACTTGTTTTCCAGGAATATTTTTGATTTGTTGATACTAGATTTACATTCCAAAAGAAATACTACCTCCCCATAAAGACCTAGGCAAGGATTCATGTTCAACTAATAGCAGACTCACAGTCTGACAAGTTCTTAGGAGCAACCAGCCGCTGTGGCGAAGTGGTTAGCATCGCGGACTCCCGGCTGGGAGGTTGTGGGTTCGAATCCCATCAGAGTCATGTGGGTTTTTCTGCCCCGACCGGCTCCTACCCAGAGTTGAGTTTGCTGCGGACTCAGTTGGGAAGACTGGGACCACACAGTCAAGTTTCATCCACTTAATGGATGCGTTTCTGAGAGTGTTGCTCAAATTTCCTGACCAACACTGCAGGTGCCTGTATCTCTCGGGCCTGGTTGACGCCGGATATATGTGACACTGCACGCGAAAATCATGGATAAGGTCAAAATTCAGAAAATGAGATTAAAATTTAATCTAAAAGAAGAGATCATTCTGAACAAGACACAAAAAACAGATTTCAATTATCTTTATTACTTTTTGAGATACACGCGTTTGAGTCTCCAGGTGATCGGTGACCCCGTTTTGAGAAAAATTCATTTAAAGTTTGGTAAAATTCAAATAGTCCTAACTAATTTTCCCAAGCATGAGACTGGTACTATAATATCAAGAATGACCCATAGAACTTAGTTAACTAACTCAATTCCACCAATTAATTGCTGTTTTGATTAAAATTTCATTTGAAAATGTTGGTTACTGGGCTTAATGATGGGCAACAAGTTGCATTCAAACTTTCACAAAAAAAAATTGTAAAAAAAAACCTACAAGTCAGAATCACTTCAAATTTTCAGCAAACATCTATGGGTACCTGTGCTTTAATCTGCATAAGTTAGTTTTAAAAAAAAAACATGTTATATCTGTGAGCCACCTCTGTGATGAGTCAGTTCAATGTTAATTTTGAGGACAGTTAAGTTCATCACAAACCATCACCATAATAGCACTGTCACCAAATGACACTTTCACAATAATCAATCACACACTTTCAACCTTGGGAAATTATTGTCTTTGTTTCAGAATCAGTCTTACACTGCCAGCACCCAACCCCCCTCCCAAGCCTAGCGCACCCCCCCCTCCCCCCCACCCGCTGCAACAACAATCAACTACAGCAATGGCACAATCCCATTTGAAGCTGCACAAATGGCCTTTTGAATGGAGTGTTTTTTTGCACTGAAAGTCACATGTCTGTTTTTTCTTTGACCCAAGTCCTCTTTGATTTTTTTGGGTCTGCCTGGAGTCCTGGCAGGTGGTGGGGGTGCAGTCTGGCTGGTGGATGGGTTTGATGGACAGGGGAAGGAGGTGGAAACTGAGATGGGGTAACCTTTCCTGATGTTTTGAGACTGAGAGGTTGTGGGCACACCAGATCTCTCTTATCTGGGTTCACAAACTCCCTGATCTCATTGAACAAGTACTCTGATTTGCTATGGTGTGAATGAACTGGAACAATTCACGGCATATTTTGAGTCCGTTCAGCATGTACTGACTGCGGCACTTCTTTCTTGGTGTATTTTGCCCACGCTTAGTGTTAACTGTCACAGCACCAGTGTGAAGGAAGGCCTTAAGTTGGCTGAAAATAGCATTGTCCAATTCTTCTTTCGTCATCCCCAGGTGATGCATGCGGAGTTCAGTCAGCTCCTCAGGTGCAAACTGGAGATAGCAGGGCTGTCCGTCATTCAGCTGGCAGGAACAGGAAAACCCAACAGACAGCTTGGCATCTGGCTTTCCTGCATTAGCACTGAAGCGGGCCATCCCCTCTTCAGCACCACAGAGGTCCGCTTTCAAAACGACTGGTGGACAAATCACACAGCCCTCGGCCTCATCAGCTGGAAACACACAGAACAGATATTTTGCATTCAATGAAACTGAAAATAGGAAGGCTCATTTTCCTTCAATAAAACCACACACATGAAATAACACACACAGTGACACACACACATACTTGCACACACACAAACACATAACTGACATATATAACGACAATGATTTTGAGCACACACACCCCTTCCCTAATGAAATCACTACACACACACACACACACACACACACACACAGTCACAGTGACACACTGACAATGACTTACAGCCTTACCCCCATCCCTTACAACTACCCCCCACCCCTCCCCCCTGCCCATTCCCCATCCCCTGCCAGTTACAAAACACCACACACACACACACACACATTCATTCACACACACACGCACACATACACACACAGTGACACACACACATTCATTCATTCACACACACACACACACACACACACACACATTCATTCATTCACACACACACACACATTCATTCATACACACACACACACACACATTCATTCATTCATTCATTCACACACACGCACACACACACACACATTCATTCATTCGCGCGCACACACACACACACACACACACACTGCATTTTTGTGTACAGCCCTCCCCCCCCCCCCCTCACAAAACCACAAACTATACCCTATTAGTATTACCCATCTGTACATCATCTGTCATCTGAAATGCATTATTTATACACTATTTCCTCCTTTTTAAAGAGATTTATAGCACAGCATTCCAAACACCTTAAATTAAGTGCCACAATTATCTATAATCTGAGTGTGATGTTTTTCATACTTCCAATCTGGCCTTGGCTTGACAGTGTTGCCTGTTACTAAAAATAATATCAACAGCATCAGTGTATTTCACTTGTTTTTTTAAATCATACTCGACAACTTAAGCTATCATTCACGGAAATCAAGTAATATGTGTGATATCTTTCATCACAATAATTCCTGTTCGCCATACATATACACAAACTTTAAAAAAACAACAAACTTATGCCGAAGCGACAGCATTCGTGGAACAATGTAAACAGATCACTTACCAGATTCAGTGTGTTGTGTTCAGCCCCATTTTCCACAGGCACAGGTTGATCATCTTCATCCTCACTACTAAAATCTTCGACTTCAGATTCTCTATTGTCTCCAAAGTAGTCTGTCACTGCTTCAATCAGTTCTGGCAAGGTGAAATTCGCCGTTTCCGACAGCAGCCTTGAGATCTGCTCGCTCGACAGCTTCAACGCCGCCATTGTTGTTCCGTGTTCGAAAAGCACGCTTCCAGTTACTCACTTTCGGCAATTACTGAGCTTCAATGAAAAGACTGAGAGCAATAAAATTTTAGACTTTAACAGTAGAAGTATGCTACTTTCCAAAATAATTCACAACAGAGAACAAATCTGTAGCAATGATGTATGCAGCTTCAGTTAAATTTGATCATGGATAAGTCGCTCTGACCACAGTGATCGCACATCAAATCAGAATTACTACGCATAAACACAAGGACATAGTGTTGGAATGTGTAAAAGTAGGGCTTGTAGACAGTTTACAACCAGATTGTGGTGTTATTCCGCTCTTTGCGACTCTGAGGTGAATGAAATCGTGTTGGAAAGTGGGGCAAACGAGTCCGCTTGTTTCCCACAGTTTCCCATCATTTCTCGACAGGAAAATATTAAAATAAAATACTTTTACTTCGTATTTGTTAATAATACTTGAGAACTTAGCAGATAAAACGGCATACAATCTAAATATTAAAAAATGTCAACATCGATATTTTTAGCTCCAGTCACTTTAACCGCGCGCAGCACAAAACTACAGCTGGCGACTTATCCATGATTTTCGCGTGCAGCGTCACATATTATGAAAGGAAGCGTAGAGTACAGCCCTGTCATGTAGTCTCAGACCGAAATGGAAATCCGTAGCATCATCTTAATCATCCTCATTCTCATTGATCAGCATTAAAAAAAATGTCTCAAATTCTGTGGCCCTTCATGCCCTGCTCTCATGGTGACCTCAGTTTCGATGTCCTCTCCACGTCTGTGGTCTTGGTTTGGTTCCGTCTGGGTCACTGGTATCGGCGAGTCCATGGGGGCTGTCGTTGGACGGACGTGGTGGAGCCCTCCGGGAGGACAGCTCACTCACGCCGGCTCCGCGACTAAGCAATTATTGTCATCAGCAGGGGCTTAGGAGGTGGTGTCCTGTGTATGTTAGATCAGAACAGGCGCCACTGAACACCACCGAAGTGACTCGGCAGCAGTGTAGTGTCTCCTCCGGTGGGTTGCCTCTTGACGACTTAACACTGACTGCTCCCTGTGGATTGCCGGTGTCGGGGCTGCGATGGGGCCGACCGGTCTGTGGCTGTGGACGGGGTGTCGGAAGAGCGGCGTGGGTGCACTGCCTCCGAGGTGGCGCAGAGGTTGGGACAGCAAAAAGAAAAAGAAAAAAAAAAGTTCTTAGGAGCAAAGAGTGAATATGCCCACAGTGTCACTATATCTGCTCATAAAAAGTGGTTGAGTTCTCAGTGAACAATCCACTCCATGTGACTCCCACGCCCAAATTTTTATGGATATCTGGAGGATGCTTTTGTGAGGTTCAGTTGTGAGCACCTGGTCAAGCGGCCTGGCATAATTACCAGGTATTTTCAAAAAGTAAAACTTTCTTTCTTACCTTCAATGTTTTGTCATTCAAATACAGTCACTTACCTTGACCAAAGAATCTACAGTCAGATGCATTCAGTCCTGTCTAGGTACGCACCTGCTTTCCCAGGTCCTCCTCATACCGTACTGCTCAATGTCAGCGTTTTCCATCTCATCTGGGACCCAGGGCCGCCAGCGATTCTTCTCTCTCATCTTCAATGAGCGGGTCGCAAAATCCTTGGAGCAAACAGTGGAAAATAAAAATGACTGTCCTCTTAGGGTGAGCATTACCAGTGACACTGCTCAATTACAATCCTTGTGTAACATTAGAATTTAGATTCCCTAGAGAAGTGGAGTGAAAGGAAACAGACTGTGTTTGTGCTTGCATAATGTTCACATGCATGAATATGGTGTACATGTACATGTGTCCATGCTTAGGTACAAGTTTGTCAGTTTTTATGACATATATTGCGTCAATTTCATTTTGACATTATTTCATTGTATTATTTTAAGGATTCACCATCAGGTTGGTTGTTTGTTTTTTGTCACACATGCTTTTCGCTGGTGGGCTCTGCAGTCATGAAATATGGGCTGGTACAACCCATGGAAACGCTCCTGTGGAGGTTCTGTAGTGTAAGATCTGGTGGTCATTACACATTGGTATCTACCAGGAAGCAATTTTGTCCCTTCACATGTTAATGGAATGCCCTGTGCGTTGCCTACACCCTATGTGAACACAGCGCAGGCTTCCAAGGGTGGTGCAGGGTTGCTCCCAGCTGTTAGTTCAGCAGTTAAGGACAGTACTTCTCTGGGTTCTCCCCGCACCTTAGGGTGTATCTTTCTTGTCTTCTCTTGCACATCTTGACCATTAAAAGCATATTTTGTCCACAAGTTCAGACTTTAATCTTTATGCAATCAATTTATACTTTAAAAAAAAATTAAACTGTTAGAATTCTCAGTGCCTAACCCTTGCTTTAGGAAATAGAATATATTACAAATCCCCTTTATCGTGTTTACTTATACGAGTCACTGTGCATTTATATGCACACATACACTTGGGCTTGTATGTAAGCGAGTATGTAGTAGTAGTAGTACTTTAATTTTACGTCTTTTCACAAACTATGTGATATTAGACAAGAAAGGAGAGATAGACAGGCAAATAGAGGGAGATAGATAGAGTTTGTTCATGTTGCATACAATGTGTGTTGTGTGTGTGTGTGTGTGTGTGTGTGTGTGTGTGTGTGTGTGTGTGTGTGTGCGTGTGTGTGTGTGTGTGTGTGTATGTGTGTGTGTGTGTGTAGGGAGGTGGTGGAGATGGAGTGAGCGGAGGGTGGTGTACATAAAATCAGAAAACAATCAGACACACAAACGAATAAACAAACAAACCTACACACACTAACAATATCAGATTAAAGCAAATACCTGACTGGACTACAAATCAAGCAGAAAGTAACTTTCAAAGCAAAATCAATATCAGAAAAAATTCTGTCACAGACAGCCTGATAAATATGGCAGAAATGCCTTGAGAGGCACACATTCGAACAAAACATGATCTCTGTCAATTTGTTTCCCCGCATATGCATTTTGTTGCAGAGCTATATTTAGTTCTAAAAGCATCCAGTTTCAATTGATGGAATATTGAAACGAAGTTTCTGTATTGATGCATATCATAAATGTGCAGATTTTGGATGCTTTTGAAATGATCAATACTAAAAAGAGGATTATTTTGTGTCTGAACATGAATAACAGCGTTGTTCTGCCCATTTCTGAAATATTCCCCAAGCTGTATGTTTTAAAATTTGTTGACTCTCTTTCAAAGTGAACGGTATGGAAATAGTTTGTACCCTCGTTCCATTTTCAGCGCCTTTTTTCGCACATCTGTCAGCAAGTTCATTGCCCGAAATTCCACAGTGTGAAGGAACCCAGAGGAAAGTTATATCTGTTCCTTTACATATCAAGACGTGGATTAAATGTTGAATTTCCTTCAAAATAAAGTTATCTGAATTTGAATTAAAAAACTTGATCGATTGTAACACTGACAGCGAATCTACACAAAACAATACTTGAAAAATTGACTGCGGTAAATCAATTAGAAATGTCAACGCCATAAGTATCGCTATCATTTCAGCTACGAATATGGAGCGATGTTTTCCAATGAAATATGCTTTTTGTACTTTCAGCGATGGAATAACAAATGCTGATCCGGCCTCTTTGTTACTCGTCAACGATCCATCTGTGTACACCTTAAGATGGTTGGAATATCTGTCTTGCATTTGCATCTTCGTTAAATATGACAAGATGTAAGGCTGATTTGCTTTCTTTGTATCAGTGTAATCAAGATCAAACTTCGCCCTCTTTCTTTCCCACGTTGGAATGGGATCTATAACGGACGTTTTTGACAAAGACTTAACATCTATATTACTTTTCTTAAACAAATCAGCAGTGGATGAAATGATAGTGCACAGAGGGGCAATATTTTTGTCTTTTTGGATAATCACTCTCTGGGTTTTATGATATTTCCGTTTCTTTTACACCTTCCTTGGTTTGAACATTTCTTGAAGTATTTGCCAAGTGATTGTTTCCTATATTCATTTAAAAGGTTAAACGTCTTTTTCTATGTATGTCCTCAAAGTGGAGGCATTACGGAAACTCCGTGGCATAATTAAGGCTTTGCTATCCACACTTTGGAGTTTTTGTAACTAATATTTGGTGCGCTAAAGAAAGCCTCTTCGGCGTTATGATAATTTAGAACGTATTAATGCCATAAGCCAAGAGCTTTAATTGTGTTCCATCTTGGCACAGATTTGTTGCTGAATATTTTCAGTAAATTTAAGTTTTTCATTGACCTGTTTAAAGGTAATCAATTTGGGATATTCCATGTGAGTTTCGATGTGGAAAATGGAAGATTTTTATTAAGTGTACGTATGTAAGTGTTTTCCCATCCGCTCTAAAAGTTGGTTTTTAAGTGGGTTCATCCCCATTGTTCGAATTAAAATCCATATGGTTTTTTTCATGGGAAATGCTTTAGACAATTTTATAAAAACATAGTGTTATAGGGTGCTTACAGAAGTAAAATTTAAACATAATCCGTGTGTATAGCCACAAAACCGGAAGTCGTGGTCCGTGAAAGAACAAAAAGCAATTGACGCTACGGAAACCAGGGCAATTTGATGCCTTGGCATAGACCCAAGACATCGAAAGAGGCTGCACACAGAGCCTTAAACGGTTTAGTATGTTTGTATGAGATTGTAGACTTTGAAAAGTTTTCTTTGATCGTTGACTATGATAATGTTTCTTTGATCGAATTTCAAATATTTGTACCCTGTTTGTTTTTACAAGTTGCTGTTTGTGGGGGGCACAACCTTTCCATGCTTTTCAGTTTTCGGGAAATGCCATGTGCTAACTTGCTACTTAATATCTTCCTTTGTTTCATGACCTTCAGTTTTGTATCTGCCACGTGCTAGCTTTGACTACACACAAACTTCCCTTTGTCTTTTAGATCATACCATTCTGTATTGTGAAGTAAAACGTATAATATGTGATAATGTTCAGAATTACCCAGCATCTAATGGATTGTGTGGACTACATGTACTTGAAGATTTATTGTTGATAAAGACTTTATGAGAATACTTTTGACCAAAAGTATCACTTTTGCAACTGGGCATGTCAGCAGATTTTGCAAACATTGTTGTTCATAGCTGACCTGAAATTTTCCTGGCCCAGAGAAATTTTGTCCTAAAGGCCGGGTCTTAACTAGAGCCTTAATTGATTTTTCTGCCTATGTTCCAGTCAACCTTTGAACATGAATTTTTCTTCTTTTTTTTTAGCCTTTCGTTCTTGTGTATTTTGTATGTTGGAATAGTGATTAGGTGACACTCCTGCATGCTGACTAAGTCACACTGTGGCTAGGTAAGCAAGAGTTTTATCCACAAGAGAAACTTTGAAGATAGCTTTTGCCCTAGAATTATATATTCTAAATAGTTAGTAACAAAGGCTTATATACAGCTCTGATGTAACAGTTACACATGGTCAGTTTGGTAATAATGTGGTAAATAATTACAATCTATTTTTGTTTGATTGTGTTTTTTAATTTTCTGCTTGGGGGAATTCGGTCTAATCTGGGGTGAGAAGAGGCCTAATTTGGTTAAAATTGCCTTTGGGGGATATTTCGATTTGGAGTTTGTTGCAATAATGCTAGCCTACTACACGTTTAAATGATCATGGGAGAAGCGAGCTAATTGTTACCAACCCCACATTGAGGAATTCAGGTTGGGAAAGGTCGTGGGGAAAGGGGCAGCAGAACATTCAGTACACCTAGTGGGCTTTCACAACTGTCTATATGACAGATAAAATGGTGGCTGTGTAAGCACAATGAATCATTGCGCCGCGACCCCCAAGGCTGAATTTTATTAGTAAAGCTACTCGCGTTTTGCCTAATCACTTGAGTGTGTGTTCCAGACTTTTGGAAATGGAAATAAAATCTCTCTCTCTCTCTCTCTCTCTCTCTCTATCTCTCTCTCTTCTTTCTCTTTGTGTTGATGTTACAAGTTTAAGTTTTGTGGTTTGTGTGTTTGTGTTGTGTACAGACAACTAATTTCCTATTTTGGTTTGATAATTTCATTTTGTCCTTTTTTTGCACGTGGTATGACATATGACTATCGTTTCCAGTACTCCAACCACTCAATAAATAAAGATAATTGTATTTGGGTAGGTGGACGCTATAAGCCTTGTATCCATGGTAGTGTAGATTATGACAACGTTTGTCTCCTACATTATGTTTGCTAATAAGCTGTTTTCTTGCATGTGTCTATACAGGCTTGACTCCCTGCTGTGTGTGTTGTAGCGAAGATGGAATTAACACTTTCCCTTCTAGTCGCTGAATTGTTCATTGAGTGAATGTGCCAAACGTTACATCGAACCAACACCCCTCGACCACTGACTTACATGTGGCGTAAAACGACAGGATCGGAACAAGAGTGACCCTACTAAACAAACAGGCAGGATGGATACTTGGAAGCATCGAAAAGCCAATCACAATTTATTTCATGTGGTGGCATCTCCCACCTCCTCAGGGAATGAAACCCCAGTATCTTCCTGTGATGGTGGGATTCCCACCTACACAGGGAATGTACACCAGTGAATCTTCCTGTTGTGCTTCCCTCCTCACAGGGAGATGAACCCCCAGTTATCTTCCCTGTGGTTGGGGGCAATCTCCCTCCCTCAGGGAATGTACACCAGTCTATCTTCCTTGGCTGGTGGCATCTCCAACCTGCCACAGGGAATGAAACCCCAGTATCTTCATGTGGTGGCATCTCCCACCTCCCGCAGGGATGTCCCCTATTATCTTTCATGTTGGTGGGCCATCTCCACACTCCAACAGGAATGAACCTCTGTTATCTTCCTGTGGTGGCATCTCCCAACTCCTCAGGGAAATGGAACACCAGTTATCTTCCTGTGGTGGCATCTCCACCTCAGCACCAGGGAATGAACCCCATTTAGCTTCCCTGTGGTGGCATCTCCACCTCCACAGGGAATGATCGCAGTTATATTTCATGTGGTGGCGTCTCCCACCTCCAAAGGGATTGAACCCCACAGTTTATCTTTCCTGTGGTGGCATCTCCCACCTCACAACTGGGAAATGAACCCCAGTTATCTTCTGTGGTGGCGTCTCCCACTCCACAGGGAAAGAACCCCAAGTTATCTTCCTGTGGTGGCGTATCATCCTCCAACAGGGAATGAACCCAGTTATTTCGGTGGTGCGATCTCCATCCACAGGGAATGAACCCTGTTATCGTCAAGGTGGTGGCGTCTCCACCTCCACAGGGAAGTACTCCAGTTATCTTCCTGTGGTAGCGTCTCACACCTCCTCAGGGAAGACCCCAGTTATCTTTCCTTGTGGGTGGCATCTCACCACCTCCTCCACAGGGAATGAACTAGGTTTCATTGCTGGTCTGACATTTGAACTCTCACGGACATATGCTATGCCTATTCTGGCTCTCTAACTTTGTGTCCGTTTCTTCTTTAATACTATTATATATAGTTTATTATTTGTTGGAAAAAGCTAACTGAAGGAAATTATTTTTTAAACTTAGGTTTAAAGCGTTTTTATCCCCTTTCTTGTTTTTGTTATGAAGAGAACTCCTACTAGATTGATTTTGTCTTTGTGTTAATGATAAACTCGCAGAGTGGCAGGATTGCAGTCAATGAAACCATCAGCGAACAAGTCACTCCAGTACCCGGGCAGCAGTGTGGTTTTTAACATGAAAGTTTTGTTGAGAATGTGTCTGACTATATTAAAGGGGCAAACAAATTTGGAAAGAAGAAAGAACCACAGTGTAAGATTTCTGTTCACCTTCTTCTAGTATGCACTACCTGAGCTAGTTACGCTGATAAGCTAAGCCTAGGGCAGATAAGTAACTCTGTATTGGTTCTTGGTTACCAAAGTAAAATTAATTTATAAGAGAGTAAAGGAAGATAATGAATTGCATTTAATTTTTTAAAATTCATAACTCAAGGAACTAAGGCATGTATCGACTCGTGTTTTTTTTTTTTGCCAATCGGAAGTGGATGGATACAGGAAGGAGGAAAGTCACGTTCTCGCAAGACTTCCTTTCTCTATCAGAAAACATGGCATCGCCCATGGTTCGCCACAGGTTTTTCCGGGCGCTGGCTGGCGCTCTGCCTTCATGTCTGTGATGTCCGGTTGGGCACTTAGCGGGGCGCGTGCTTGTCTATGAGTTAAGGGTAGCAAGTAATTGGCTAGTTTTATCTTGAAGGGCCTACATGGACTTGTTGTAGGTATAGTTTGCTATAATTTCATACAAAGACGATATCAATTACATGTTCACCCATAACAAATCCCGTCAATGTTCTCCCATTACTATACTGACTGTACTTGGGAGTGAGGCTAAATATTTGTGATCCCAGTGTATATTTTTCTATATTTGTTGCTAATGGTTACCTGTTTTTTGGGTTGGGTCGGAAACTAATTTCGGCATTAGCAAAAGGATCGCTGTGGGAGCATGGGGGACATTGACGTTCAAAAGCATGGGGTGTGTGTAATAGTTTTAAGGTGTATACTGATTGTTAAATTAACATCATCCGTGTGGATAGCCACAATTCCGGTAGTCGTGGTAAGTGAAAAAAGTACAAAATGAATTGACGAACGGAAACATCCGAGGCAAGTGATCGCCTGGCATAGACCCAACGACAATCGAAGTGGCTGCAAATCAGTGCACATAAAAGGTTAGTAAGTTGGTGTGTTTGTAGGGACTTTGGGATAGTTTCTTTGTTCGTAGACTTCTGAAAAGTTCTTTATCGAATCTTCAAATATTGTACCCTGTTGTTTTTACAAGTTGCTGGTTGGGGGGGTGCGAACCTTTCAAGCTTTTCAGTTTCGGAAATGGCCATTTGCTAACTTTGCTACTCAAACTCCCTTTTGTTTAATGCCCTTCAGTTTTTGAACTGCCTGTTGCTTGCTGTGCTACACAATACTCCACTTTGGTTTCAGATCATTTACCATCTCTTGTATTGGATAAGACATCGTAAATTATGTGAAATGTTCAGATATTACCCGGCCAGCTAAAAGGATTTTGTGGACTACTGTACTGGCAGATTTTTTGTTGAATAGACTTTATCGAGTAACATTGGACAAAAGTATCACTTTTAGCAAAGGGCAGGTCAGCCAGATTTTGCCACATTGTTGTACATAGCTGACCTCGAAATTTTCCTGGACCTGAGATATTTGTCTAAAGGCAGGTTCTTACTAGAGCCTTAATTGATTTTTGCCTTATGTTCCAGCAACTTGAACATTGATTTTTTCTTTCTTTTTTTTTTATCCTTTCGTTCTTGTGTATTTTGTATGTATGGAATTGTGTTTAGGGTGACACTTGCATGTTTAACTAAGTCACATGTTGGCCGTGTTAAGCAAGAATTCCTTATCTCACAAAGAACATCCCCTTTGAAGATAAGCTTTTGCCCTAGATTAATATTCTAAATAGTTAGTCACTCAAGGTATACAGCCTAAGATTTAACAGTACTTGGCTCAGTATAGGTAATATCTGTGTTAATAATTAAAATTCTCTTTTTGTTAGTAGTGTTTATTTAATTTATGCTTGGGGAATGGTCTAATCCTGTTCTGAAGAGACAGTAATTTTGTAAAAATTTCTTTCGGAAATTTCCGTTTGGAGTGTGTTGGCAAAACTAAATGCCATGGCATTGCACACGATTAAATGTCATGGGAGAATAGAGGCTAATTTTAACAACCTCCACATTGAGGACAGGGTTGGAAAGTCATGGGGTGAAAAGGGGCAGAACATTGAAATTGGCTTAATCTGGTCTTGATAAAAATGGTGGCTTCGATGCCATGACATTGCGGCGATGTTTGAAATTTTATTGTATGTTTGTTTGGCCTACTCACTGTGCTGTTCTGATCCAGGACTTTTGGAGAAAAAAAATCTCTCTCTCTCTCTCTCTCTCTCTTCTCTTTCTCATGGTGTTGATGTAACAAGTTTAAATGTTTTTGTGGTATGTGTGTTGAGTTGTGTACAGACAACTACTTCCTTTTTAGGTTTGTTATTTAATTTTGTCTTTTTTTGCTCCGTGGTATGGACAATGACTTATGTTAAAATTATAAATCCATAAATATAGATATTGAATTTGTTAGAGGGGTACGCAAGCCTTGTATCCATTGGAAAGTGTAGATTTTATACAACTTATTGTCTCCTACATTTCACCTGTTTGCTTAAGAAGCTGTTTTCTTTGCATGTGTATATTCAGACTTGCTCCCTGCTACGTGTGTGTTTGTAGCGAAGATGAATAAACACCTATCCTTCTAGTCGCTGATTTGTTCATTGAGTTGAAGAGCCACACGTTCCAACGATACCCAAACCTCGCGACCAATTGAATAATTTGGCAGTCAACCGACAGGATCGGAACAAAGAGTGACCCTACAACACACACTGCAGGATGGAAATTGGAAGATCGACAGCCAAACCCAGTTATCGTCCTGTGGGTGGCATCTCCACCTCCTCAGGGAATGAACCCCAGTTATCTTACTGTGCTGGTGGCTTCTCCCACCTCCACAGGGAATGGAACCCCGTTATCTTCCTGTGGTGGCATCTCACACCTCTCAGGGGAATGAACCCAGTTATTCTTCCTGTGGGGGCAGTCTCCCGCCTCCACTGGGAATGAACCCCCAGTTATATTACCTGTGCTGGTGGCTGCTCCCACCTCCACTGGGAAATGTACCCCAGTTATTTACTGTGGTGGCATCTCCCACCTCCGCAGGGAATAACCCAGTTATCTTCATGTGGTGGCATCTCCCAACATCCACAGGGAATGGAACCTCAGTTATCTTCCTGTGGTGGCATCTCCACCTCCAAGGGAATGAACTACCAGTTTATCTTCCTGTGGTGGCTTCTCCCACCTCCGCAGGGGAAGGATCCCCAGTCTTCGTCCTGTGGTGGCAATCTCCCACCTCCACAGGGAATGAACATCAGTATCTTCATGTGGTGGCTGTCTCCCACCTCCACACGGGATTGAACCCCAGTTATCTTCCTGTGGTGGCTTCTCCCACCTCCTCAGGGAATGATCCCAGTTTTTCTTCCTGTGGTGGCGTCTCCAACACTCCACAGGGAATGTAACCCAGTTATCTTTGTGGTGGGCGTTCCCACCTCCCACCAGGGAAATGATACCCAGTTTTCTTCCTGTGGTGGCGCTCCACCTCCACAGGGTTTGAACCCAGTTATCTTCCTGTGGTGGGCGTTCTCCCACCTCCACAGGGATTGAACCCCGTTATCTTCCTGTGGTAGCGTGCTACGCCTCCACACGGGGGTATGAACCCCCAGTTATTCTTCCTGTGGTGGCATCTCCCTCCTCCACTGGGAATGTACCTCGGCTTTTTCATTGATGGTCATGACTTTTGCACGCCACGGACAATGCTATGCCTCTCAGGCTATCTACCTTTGTTCTTTTCCTTTAATACTATTTATTAATATGATTAATGTTTGAAATATGCAAACTGAAGAAATATTTTTTTAAACTTAGGTAAAGCGTTTTATCCCTTTCTTTGGTTTTGTCTATGAAAGGAGAACACCAAAAGAATGATTTCGACTTTGTGTTCATGATATCTTCGCTGAAGTGGCAGGATTTGCAGCCAAAGAAACACTTCTGCGTTTCCAAGTCACAACAGTAACCCGCAGCCAGAGTGGTTTGTACCATGGACAGTTTTGATGAGAATGTGTCTGTCTATATAAAGGGGCACAAAAATTTGAGAGAAAGAACCAAAAGATTTCAGTTCACCTTTTCAGTTATGCTAATTACCTGAGCTAGTTACGCTGGAAAGATAGGGCAAGTATGTATCTCTTAATTTGAAAATATGGTTAACAAAAAGTAAAATATTAATTTAAAGGAGGATAAGGAGATAATGATATGAAATTTATTTTTAATTTGTATCAAGAACTACGGGCAGGTATCGACTGTGTTTTTGTTTTTTTTTGCAAAAGGCCAAGTGGATGGCTACAGGATGGAGAAGTCACGTTCGCAAGAATGCCTTTCTCTATCAGAAAAAACTTGGCAGCGCAAATTTGTTGCACACATGTTTTTCGGGCGTGGCAGGATCGCTCGCCTTTTGTCTGGGATGTCCGGGTGGGCACTTGCGGCGCTGCCGTGTTGATCAATCGAGGTTAAGGAAGCAATTAATGCTAGTTTTATCTAGAGAAAAGGGTGGGGCCTAATGGATCTTGTGAAGGTTTTAGTTTTGCTATAATTGCTTATACAAAGAGTTATCATTTCCTGTTCACAATAACAAATCCCTCAATGTTCTCCATCTATACGACTGTACTTTGGAGCTGAGGCTAACCTATTTGTATACTACAGTGTAAATTTTCTATCACTTTTGTTGCATATTGTTAACCTGTTTGGTTGGTCGGAAACTAATTTCGACATTAGCAAAAGGATGGATTCTTTGGGGAGCATGGGGACATTGCGTTCAAAAGCAAGGGGTGAGTAGTGTTATAGGGTGCATACAGATTGGTAATATTAACATCATCGTGTGTATAGCCACAAAACCGGAAGTCGTGGTCCGTGAAAGAACAAAAAGCTGTGTCGAACGGAGGAAACCGGGAAATTTGAAGCCTGCCCATAGACCCAACGACATCGAATGAGGCGGGCGCACACAGTGCCTTAACGGTAGTAAGTTTTATGAGATTGTTGACTTTGAAATGTTTATTTGATCGTAGACTTTGAAAAGTTCTTTTGATCGATCTTCATAGATTTTTCCCTGTTGTTGTTACATGTTGCAGTTTTTGGTGGTGTGCGAACAATTTAAGCTTTTCAAGTTTCGGAAGGGCCCATGTGCTAACCCTTGCACTCACATACTCCCTTTGTTTCAAGCCCTTCTGTTTTGAACTTGCCACTGCTAGCTTGGATACACAAAACTCCCTTTGTTTTTCTGATCATTTTCAATACGGTTTTGATAGTATATTGTTAACTTATGATGAAATGTTCAGAATTACCCAGCCATCTAAAGGATTGTGTGGGACTTACTGTACTTGCAGATTTATTGGTGTGAAGTACTTTATGAGAAACATTGAAAAATAGTATCACTTTTGCAAACCGGGGCATTGTCTGCAGATTTTGCACCTTTGTATATGATACATTGCTGACCTCGAAATTTCCCTGGCACCAGTGTTATTTGTCTATAAATATAAGGCGGTTCTTAAACTAGAGCCTTATTTGATTTTCTGCCTAGGTTCCATGTCAACCTTGAACATTGCTTTTTTTCTTTCTTTTTTTTATCCTTTCGTTCTTGTGTATTTTGTATGTTGGAAGAGTGATTAGGGTGGACACTCCGGCTGATTACTAAGTCACACTGTGGTAGTTTATGAGATTCTTATCCTCAAAGAACTTTTGAAGTAGCTTTTGCCCTGTATTAATATTCTTAATAGTTTGTCACCAAAGGTATCAGCCTCAGATTTAACTAGTATTCATGGCTCTCAGTATGGTAATTACTGTGGTAATTAATTAATTCTCTTTTTGTTAGTTGTGTTTATAATTCTGCTTGGGGAATTGGTCTAATACTGGTTCAGATGAGACCTAATTTTGTAAAGTTCCTTTCGGGAAATTTCGATTTGGAGTTTGTTTTGCATCTAATGCACGGCATTCCATGATTAAAATGATCATTGGGGCAGAATCGAGATAATTTTACCAACTATCTCATTGAGGGATCTGGTTGGGAAAGTAATGAAAAGGGGGCAGAAACATTGAAATTGGCTTCAAGAACTGGCTTAGATAAAATGGTGGCTGAAGCCGCTTGACATTGTGGCGAGTTGAAATTTTTATTGTATGTTTGTTTGGGCCTACTCATGAGTTGGGTTCTGATCCAGGATTTTGGAGAAAAAAAAATCTCTCTCTCTCTCTCTTCTCTCTCTCGTTCTCTTTGTGTTGATGTACCAAAGTTTAAGTTTTGGGGTATGTGTGTTGAGTTGTTGTTATAAGACAACTTTACTTCCTATTTAGGTTTTGATAAAATATTTCATTTTGTCTTTTTTTGCCATTGGTATGACAAATGGACTATGTAAATTATAATCCATAAATAATGAAAATGAGTTGGGTAGGTGTAAAGCAAGCCTTGTATCCATTGTAAAGTGTAGATTTTGACAAACTATTGTCTCTACATTACGTGTTTGCTAAGAAGCTGTTTTCTTTGCTGTGTATAGACAGTGCTGCTCCTGCTGTGTGTGTTTGTAGCGAGGTGAATAAACACCTATAACTTCTAGTCGCTGAATTGTTCCATTGAGTGAATGAGCCACACGTTCCAACGAACTCAACAACCAATCGACACGTGACTAACACAAGTATTTGCTAAGGGTTATCAAGCTCTGACGGATAATGTTTTTCTGTGGAGGTAATTTATTGCTATTTCTTGGGTGAGCGTTTTCTCTTACTAGTATTTATCCACATACACAGATCTAATCAGATATTGTACAACTGTAGCCATTTTTTAGTTACATGTTTGGAAGACTCATACAGCAAAATATTAAATAGCCATTGGAGATATTACATGTACCTTGTGGAATACCTGATCCAATGGTTTAATTACTGGAGTATGTGTTTTGCACTCTGAACTGTAAACTTCTTATGTGTTGAACAGAAATTCTTTAATTTAATTACTGTAATAATTACCTGAAATATCCCATATCGCCTTAAGTTGTATAACTACTCTAGCATTGCCTTACAACTATCAAAAGCTTTTCTAATTTCTAAGAATGTAGCCAGACACTCTTCCGTCTGGCCCAAACCGGAAATATTTGATTTTTGAGGTGTTTTGATTTTAACGATTTGGTTCAGGGTAGATCTTACCTTTATAATAGCCTGATGGATTAGTAGGTATTATATGATTTTTGTTTCAAAAAAATAGATAATAAGTCTATTAAGTACAATTTTTCAATAAGTTTTGCAAACATGAGATAGTCAGAGCGACAGGTCGATTCTTGTCGATGTTTGTGACAGGACTTTCCTTGCTTTATAATTGGGAGTACTATTGACTGGTTTCCAAATAACGGGCATAAGACTATCTTTCCAAATCTTTAGAAATTTTTTTTAATAAAAAAGAGATAAATGTGTTTCAGGCTATGTGTGGTAACATTTGATTGAAATACGTTCAGCCCTTTATGACGATGTTTTACTTGCATTTTAAAAGAGACGGCCATCCTTTATTTCTTGTGTGGTGATGGGGTGCATTTTGAAATGGTCATTGTTTTGGAATTGGTTCATCATAAAGTTCTGTTTTTTCTTGCTTTTCCGGATGTTTGTCTGCATTCATGTCTGTAGGCTTTCACAGGCGACCATAGGTCTTAGAAAAATTTTTAGCAACGCTTCGGCTTTTTCATTATGGAGTCGGGAATTTCTTAGTCTCCAAAATTATATTAGGATATCTTGGAATATTTATACCTTTTTTCATAACATGAAACTTTTTTCCTACCTTTTGAAGATCTTTTTGCTGGGAAAACCTTCTCTTGCGCAAATTTGATGACCATTAAAGACGATTTGCTTTTGCAATTAACTCTGCTAGAGTGGGCTTTGCTTTCGTCATTTATTGTTGATTTTCCTCACTTTTGCTTTTAATATATTCCTTGTATTTAAGCTTCTTTAAAAAAAAATAGCTACAGCCTTCTTCACAATCTTTTGTCCACCAGACAATTACCTGCATGACGTGTTTGTTGTATTATGATTAGATTTAAGTATGGATCCATCTGCAGCGAAAGTATCAGTTTGTTGAAAATTTGAATAATACTCTGCCACACTTCTCTTCTATTCCACAAACACTATCTACATCTATGCTGGTAGGAGAGTTTGATACTTGTCCCAGTCGGCCAAATTTTATGATTGTATTTGTGAATTTTTCCTCTGGTAATTCCTGTTTAGTTTTACATGTCATTGACTGTTATTATTATCGGCAAATGATCAATTCCGTGAGTGTCAACCGTAAGTTTGCCAAGTGCAATTCAAAAGCTAATCTGGGAGAATAAAGCAAAGATACGTCCTATAGCACTTGGCTTTATGTGTTAGAAAATATCTGGAATTCTGGTTAACTTAAATTATTGAGCAATACAAATCAGATTCGACAACATTATTCAACAAAAACGTTTGCTTGTTACAGTAGAACATAACCTTTTCCATAAAGGAGGAGTGTGCATTAAATCACGGCCATCAGCCATTTTTCATTAGTGTTTGGTATTGCATGTAGCCACTCAGGTGTTTTGGTCAGTTGGCCCCTTTCGGCAGATATACAGAGACAACATTGAGAACAATGTGTTAAGTTTCACACTGGCAGAGCATGAATTTAAGTGTGGTTGATCGATGGTGGCAGGTGATGGACAGGGAACATCATTCTGTACTTCCTGTTATAATTTGCCGTGTTGATTTTTTCCCTTTTTTGAATCAGAAACTCTGTTTTGTACTGGAGGGTAGTAAAAGTGAGGTACTTCGGTAAATTTGGATTTGCATACATTTAGAGATTGCAAAACCAATATATGTAGCTATGGTATGCTAGATGTAGAATTAACCACGCTTCATTTGGTCGGACCCGTCTGGCATTCCAATTGTAAAATTCTCATTGATTTATCAGGCATGGCACTGATGAATATCAACAATTCAATTTAGTATAAAGAATAAGAATGGAACTAATGTTCAAATTGAACACAAGATGGGGAAGGATGAATTGAAGAGGAATTACGTTTGAATGTCGGTTAGATTTAAAGAGGCACGAAGCCTTATAACATGAGAGAGAGAAAGTTGAGAGAGAGTGAGAGAGAGAGAGGAGGAGAGATGAGAGAGGAGAGAGAGAAATAATCTTCAGATAACGATGATTTCCAACAGTCAAAAATGAAATCTGTAAGGACAAGATTGTGCCGGAGCTGAAATTAGACCCAGATCTACGTCCTCTGTATAATGTTCTGTCCAGCCAGGATCTAGTATAGCGCCAGTTTCTTAAGGGCATCGTAATAGTTCAACCACCGGCCCCTCTGTGTGCGAAAAAAGGTTAGATCACTATGCCTTGGGTAGGAATGAAAAAACCCGGGGTGGATGCAGCACCATGAGTTTGCATGTCTTCTCGGGTGTCTTCCTGAGCAGCGTCGGAGGTGTCTTTCCCAGGTTGCAGGCTGAGGGACTGGATCCTCTTCGTGTAGGAGGGATGTCGTCTCTCAAACGTCTCCGGGCGTTGGATGGAGATTGATGGTTGATGAAAGACTACTCTGAAATATACGAAGAGTTAGAGGTCGTCAGGGCGGTTAAAAGATCTCGCTTCTATTTCCAGTCTATGAATTAATGACCGGGGAGATTTTGCTAATGAGATTTCCGCCTTCTGGTTTCGGGTCGGCAAATACCTTTTACAGTTTGGCAAAATCTGCACTGATGTGGTGGATTCTTATTTTGTGATGTCAATATTCTCATCAGTGAAACATCAATGGCACTATGGTCTTTGCAGGGCTGGTTTGGTTAGAGTTGATTTAATTGTCGGTTCAGGTCTTTGAATTGTAAGTTTTCTTGGATATCGTTTCAAATCCTTTTAAGAAAATCCAGTCTCTCTCCATCTATTCCTTTCAACACTGAGTCGTGCAGAAGCACGACCAGAGGAACGTCCTGTGTTCCTTCCGCTTTCTTTTCTTTGTTTTGACGTTGTACTGCTTTGACGTCATTACTAGTTCAGAGATGGGATTCTCATAATGTGAAAAAGGAGGAAAAAAAATTGGCGGGAGTCCGGGGGCCGCTGAAGGCCCCCGGTGGGGTCCAGGGGCAAGGCCCCTGGTGGGGGTCAGGGGCGAAGCCCCCTGAAGCTGAAGATTTTTTAGAATTTAACCTGCAAAAATCAGCATCTGAGACACCAAAGTATTCAAAAGTATTAATAACCTTGATCCTACAAAACAAAAGACTTTCTCACCTTCGCCATTGATGTCTGTCAGGAAATCATGAAGACCATTGACACAGGATTGGTGATTTTCCAGTTGCTAATAGTCACACAATTTTCCAGCAGTTGCAAGTCAGTTTCTCATTGCTGTCCTTCACATCACCACATTTCAGCGAGCAGTTTAGTTTCTAATAGTAATAGCTATCCTTCAAAATACTTATTAAAAAAGTTTACCTGAACACCAATCAAATAATTTCTTATAGTTGTCCTTCAAAATACCATAAGTCTGAAGTACTATCACCAACAGTCAATGAACAGAATGAGAGACCATGATTCAGATGAATGATGAACATGAATTTTAACCTTTCAAAGAACAGTTTGGATCGAGTTGAAGAATGTCAAAAGAGCTGATGAGCAAATCTGTACTGCAGCCTAAAGAATGAAAAAAAAAAGTAAGGTGAAAGTCACCGACCGTAAACACTAAACTATTTTACACTCTTGACTTCTTCGCTGGTCTTGTGCAACTGTCTGAGAATTTATTTAATGCATGCTGTATAGTATACTCTTCAAAAAGTTTATCTTATCTGACTGCCATTTCCTTGAATATTCTGTTGTTTTGCTTTCAGAGAAAAAGAGAGAGAGAGAGAGAGAGAGAGAGAGAGAGAGAGAGAGAGAGAGCGAATCATGTGGCTTATAGCCCCGCCAACAACAAGAGCCAGACGATCTTTCACTCTTGCTAGGTGCTTTTCAGCAAGAACGTGGTTGATCAATGCTGACTTGCCCCGTGAGCCATACTTGATCGCGTCATTACACCATGTGCAGACTGCTTGTCCTGGATAGGTGATTTTCCTCATGCAGTCTTTCAGAATCACACTGTGGCTGACGGCGCCTTTGGAACTGGTCAGCATCACTTTTGCGCTCACTTCCTCCTCCAACCACTTCCAAGTCCATTTGTTTTTAATTGAAGCATCGACTTGCTTCGCAAGAACTTTCTCGCTTTCTGCTATCTGACGAAACATTCTGGTTTTCGCTACTCTCGTCAAACCGAAAGAAAATGGCGTCAGGAAAAAAAATTCGCAAACAGTTTGCCGCGTTCTCAAACATCAACTTCCGCTTTGATGGTTTCGGTCAACCGCAGAATGAAACAACGACAGCAGTCTCGACCGGCCCAAGCAGAAACCGGAAACATCCATTTGCGAACGGATCAATTGAGAACACAGTATCGATCGACCTCTCGCCGTACATTAGCTTCATCACAAACCTACCTCTACCCCCCCCCCCCCCCCCCCCCATTTTCTCAACGGATTTACACTGATCTCAAAAACGACCCCTGGGGCCATCAAAAAGACGGAAAAATCCCATCTCTGCTAGTTACGTTCTTAACAGGTGTTTCTTTTATTTTCTTTTGTTTCGTTTGCTTCTTTTCTGCTGTGTTTAGGTTCCAACAGCCCCGAATCTTTTGTTGTTGGTGATTTGGGACTGGGTGGTGGTGGAACTGACCTTGTTGCATCAGCGTAAGTAGGCCTACGATAGTTTGTGGAGCTGATGTTTTGTCCCCCGTTCAGGTCTGTAGGCCTACTTACTGGACTTTTACTGAGATTAGCGATGACATGCTTTTGTTCATTTACAGTTTTTTCCAGTGAAGCAACTTTATCACATAAGTTCTGAATCATGTCTTTTAACAGTCTGATCTCACTTACTGTGTCACAGAGTGGATCTTCAGTTTGACTTTCTCCGTCGCTGACAGTCTGGGAGCCGTTAGTTTGTCGTGCAGCCCGCTTCAAAACTTCTTTTCGCAGACATAGCTTTTCTTCATGGTTATTGTTGGTACTGGGTTCTTCTTTGGGAGTCTGGTTGTTTTGGCGTCCTCCCAGACTTCTGGACCTAGTGGTTCTTGTCATGTTTCATGTAGATTAGTCTAATTTCAGCAGGACCTAAGTTTAGGCTTTGGCAATGTCCGCCATCTTGAATCCGTGTCCTAGCGAGTATGTGCACTGTGTTAATGTGCAACTATTATGCGCATATGTCTCTCTCAATATGTACATCTGTACATGTATGCTTGTTTCCAAAGCTTCTGTGGGTACCACACAAACTTTGGAAACAGGCATACATGTACAGATATACAGATGTTTGTACCTACACAAATGTAAATGCATTCTCTTTTTCATGCTCATCTCTTTCCTAAGTCCCCAAACTTCTTACATGCGATACTGATGACCCAATACAGCATCCTCTCAACCACAGCACTGAGCCCCACAGACAAAATTACCCTGGACATCTGTATGAGGAAGCGCAGGACAAAGCGGGAGAATCCTGGTAGGTCCTGGCTGACGGCAGCCCCACAGTACACAGACTGCTCAAAGTCCTGCAGCTGCTTGTTGAGGAAATGCACAAAGTGAGTCATCTCCGACCAGGAGGGGTTCACCACACCACAGTACCTGCAAACATGAGTTCATATGTGCCAGTGAGACAGTCAATGCATATACACATACATATGCATAGATACATGGACATAGAGCATGTACATGCAAACAGAGATTAAGCACCTTAAAAATTCACAATTAAAACATATGCACACGCAAATGGACACAGAGCACACGCACACATTAACATATACAGTATGTAAACATCTTTAAGATTCCATAAGTGAAACCTATGCACAGACACATGGACGTAGAGTGCATACCCACACAAACACATACAAAGAACAAACTCATGTATAGACACATGGATGTAGAGCAAACACATACACACACAGAAAATGAAAATCTGCAAGATTCACGCACGAAGCATTATCTTCTGTATGTCCACTGCAATGGATGAGGGGAGAACTGTGGTGGAGTGCAATTTGATGCAACAAAGAGCATTCATTGAATACTGTGACTCTGTGTGTGTGAACATGCGCAAATGTGCGTTGGTGTGAGCGAGTGTGTGAGTGCGTGTGTGTGTGTGTGTGCGCATGCACATGCATACATGCGCATTTGCATTGCATTCACAGCAGATAAAGACACTGGAGATAGGACAGAGTGGTGTGTGGGAACATAAACACTTGCCCAAATGTAGTGGGTCTATGCATGCAAAATGACTTGCACTAGTGAACATAACAATGGGGATATATGTTACAAGTAAAAAGGCAACAAACGTCAAAGGAGCAGTGCACTGACTTGAGGAGCAAAGCCAGACAGTTGACCATCTGTTGAGTGGTGTCCCCCTGGGGCCCTGCAGCAGCCGGCTGTTCTCCATTGTTCAGCTCTTGCAGGTAGCGGAACGGTCGCTGGTACATGTCGCTGGCAAACTCTTCCTCATCAAATAGACAGTCTTTCTTCTTGTAGCCTGCCAGTCACACATCACTTGATGGTAACAGTGAGTTTCAGACTGTCAAACATTGTGTTCTATATTCTAAATTTCATGTCCTGTGATGGAAGGAACCAGTCTACTATGCACTTGCAAGAAGTCATGTTCTATATTTTTAGATTCTTGAAAGACCTGATGTTACATATCAGAACCACAGACTGCAAGGATTGTGTTCTGTATCCTATAAATCACATAAAGTGTGATGGAGATGGCAGTCACATGAAATATTGGAACCAAAGACTGCAACAGATCATTTTTACTTTTTTTGGTTTATATCTGGCAAAGTAAGGAGTTTCCTTGTCTTTCCTCAGATCATTGTGGTACTGTGTTAAAATTCATTGCAATATGTACCCCTTAAAGGATCAATTTTGACACACTACTGATGAATACAGATCATTTAGTGTTGCCTTCAAACTTGCTGGTGGACATGTGAACAAAATCAGCATTAGATCACTAAATATTCATACTAAATTGATCAACAAACAATAAACAAAATTAAGAAACATTTCGGTGATTCAGAAATTCAAACCCTTGGACCTTTCTTGTTTGTTTGTTTGATTTTACAAGACTCCAAGGAAACTGAGACAATGCTTTATGCTTTTTTCTTTAAAACTGTCTGATGCTTTGAATAACTGCTTGTTAAAGCTGGCAACCTGTGTGTGATGACATGAAGTACCTGACACAGACTTTGGGTTTCTCATGATGGCCAGACTGTCCTGGGGAGACCAGCAACTGAGACTGGGCAGCACATCAAAGATCTGGTGGACCAGGACACGCCCTCTCTGCACACATTGCATGCACAACTCGAGGTGAAGAAAATATATGTGTGTACACAAAAGTGGAGAGTCCTTACTGTGACAACATGCCCTTCCAAGGGATCAATGCCTGCATAAGATAAGATAAGATAATGTTGCTTATAGCCCAGCCGACCGCAAAGGGCCATGTCAGGGCTGTCACCACGTTAAAATCAACTCACCAGTCAGTTTAAAAAAAAAAAAAAAAAAAAAAAAAAAAACCCACTTTCATACATCTCATTAAATGACATCGTCTACAAACGCACCAGAAACTTTGTTAAAAATCTTTCTTCCGTAAAAACTTAAATCAGATGAAAAATGTTAATCTCTCTCAAAAACTCAAGGATCACATCAGGCGGGACATCCCTGAACAGGATCTTCATGGACTCCGCTGTAAAATGTTTGTGTCTCACATCGTGCAAGTCCCAACACTCTAAAAGAACATGTTTCATTGTGAGTGGCGCATGACATGGAATGCACCACGGAGCTTCTTCACTCTTTAAAAGGTAAGCATGGGTAAAATACGAATGGCTGGTGTGCAGCCGGCACAGAACCGTTTCCTCTTTACGACCTCCCGACGTGGATGGGAGGAAGTCCTTAAGGTTTGGACGGATCTGAAAGAGTTTGTTACTCGTCTGTGTGTTCCAATCCTCCTGCCAGAGGTCTCTCACATAATCGTTAATTTTGGGTTTCACATCTGAACAGGGGATATAAATGTTGGACAGTTTCTCTCTTGTGGCGTTCTTGGCTAAACGATCAACCATTTCGTTCCCGCCGATGCCAACATGACCAGGAACCCAAGCAAGAGTAATGTTGTAACCGTCCGCTTTCAACTTGCTAAAAAGTTCAAAGAAATGCAAAAGTTCTGGATGCTGAAGGTTGCGGCCAGCTATGGCTTCCAAAGCTGACAGCGAATCCGACAGAACCAGAAAGTCCCTCTTTGAAGAATGTGAGATTATCTTCAAAGCCAGTACCAGAGCAGTAAGTTCAGCAGAATAGACAGAAGCATCGGAATGGATATGTTCCAACAGTATCTGAGAAGGAGCCCCAGGGCAGTAGGCTGCACAGGCCACTCCATCCTCAGACTTGGAACCGTCAGTGAAAACTTTTTGATAGGATGGGAATTTCGAACAGAGGTCAGCATACAATGCCTTGTACGCCAGAGAGCTGGTAGACTCTTTGCGAAAAGCTGCAAGATCGAAACGAATCTCTGGTGTGAAAAAGGTCCACGGAGGTTGATCCGGAAACTTGGAAAAATCGGAAACTACTCCCAGGTTTAGACCTGCATTCCGCACGTGAGGCTGCATACGAAGCCCAAACGGCGGAATACATTTCGGGTTATTTTCAAACTTACTTTGGAACGGAGGGTCAAAAACACAGTCATAGGCAGGATTCTGCGGTTCTGAGAACAGTCGGATGTAATAGTTCAAAGACAGTTTCAGCCTGCGGTTGGACAACGAAGGTTCGCCCGCCTCTGCGTACAGGCTGTACACAGGGGTGGTGCGGAACGCTCCAAGACAGAGACGAAGCCCTTGATGGTGGATAGGGTCCAAAAGTTTGAGGTAAGAGGGTCTTGCGGAGCCGTAGACAGCACAACCATAGTCCAGTTTAGAACGGACCAGGGCTCTGTAGAGGTGCAGCAAAGTTTTCTTATCAGCGCCCCAGTCTGTGTGCGCTACGACCCGCAGAATATTCAGAGCTTTCTGGCAAGAAGTTTTGAGGTTTTTGATGTGGCTGAGAAAGTTAAGTTTCTGGTCAAAAATGACTCCCAGAAATTTGGCCTCTTTAACAGCTGGAATGGGAGATTTCCCGACGTGAAGTTCAGGATCTGGAAAAAAATGACGGAAATTATGGAAGTGAATACACTGGGTTTTTGTAGCAGAAAAGGTGAAACCGTTTTCCTGCATTTCAAAGAAAAATCTATGTACTTTTCAAAGAAGTAAATTCAAAATATTTTTATTTGGAAACATAAAATTTTTGATTTATTCAAATTCTTCTTCACAGTATAATTAGTCAGTCATTCGATTTTTTTCACAAAAAAAAAACAAGCAAAAAAAATCAGTGAAGACTGGAAAAGCTTTACCCTTCCTACTTTAAAGATTTTTGAAAACGTGTAGTATTGATAACATCCTTTTGCTGTTGATGCGAATTACTTAGTGATGATGTCCCAGGTTTTTTTTTTTCCACTTACTATTGACATATATTTACAATATCTGTGTGTTTTAAGCACTTTTGGGTTGTGCCGAACTATCTACTACTTCAAAGCATAGACCGACTCATCCCGTGCTCGTTAAGCTCCCTCTCTTGGTGGGCCACAGCTTCAATGGCCAATTGGTGTGCTTTGGCCTTCTCTGGAGATTTTCTAATTGCTGATAGAAGCCTCTAAAAATTGATACCTACTTTTCCCAAAAACTCCTGTGCATGTGCTTTGTCAATAAATTCCAGTTCAGCCATGACATCAAGGAGAGCTTTAGATCCCTTGCTGAATCTCTAGATGCAGACTGCAACGTTTGAGTCAACAGTGCATCTGCTGGCCCACCTCTCGTTAGGGCAGAATTTAAGTACAAGTGTGTGAAAACTCTTGTTGGAATTTTGAGTTTTCACGCTCAAGCACCTCCTCATGGGGATCTCCAAGCTATTTGTAAACCACAACTATGGCATCAATAACATTTTTTGTCAATGGCAAGGAATGTTGGCATACTTTTCTTCTGTTGACTTCTGCCTTTTGATAAAAACACCGCTATTCTTTGCCAGAGGAACATCAGAGATGGTGAGG
>CM031607.1:77994845-78041833 GCA_018398815.1 Conus ventricosus | reverse complement strand
GTCCAAACCAATTTTTATGTTCATACAATTCCAACTTTTTCATATTATTTCATTCTTACTAGCAGTTACATAAATAGCACTTATACACATATAATCCCACATTAACAAACACCATCGCAACAAAAACAAACAAAACACACACACAACACCACACACACACACACCACAACATACAGCTGCAAATAATTCAGCAACAGCAACACATGTTAAAGTACAAATCATCATGCAATATGAAACAAAGAACAATTCACAACAAAGTGATAAAGCTAATAACAATGATATCAAAAATACCATTAACGTTTTCACACACAGCCATCCCCAACTGACGAAACAATTGAAACAAAGCCTAAATCTGTCCATACTTGAGCCATAAGCATGGTGCCTTGCTGCAGGTGCAGTTGCATTCGATTTGCAGGTACTGCAGCAGGTGTTCATGCTGCTGCTGGTCATGGTACACCTCGCTCCAATGTTGGTCATGTGACCTCACCACAGCATCAGGGGTCGCGCACCACAGCAACATACGCTGGCTTTCCTCAGGCACCTGCGAGTGACACAATGTCTCGTGGTTTCATTAAAAAAAATTTTTGTTTTTTTAAATGTCACTCCTCTTTCACGTTTTTGATTGATGGTACTGGGCAACAGTTGCCAGAGTTGTCTTTTCTTTTTCTTTTTAATTCCTGGATAAGAGTCAGAATGAAACAGAAACATGTATCAACTGATAAGACAACAAAGAAACAAACAAAGAAACAAACATATCTGACTGACAGTTGAAAAGATGCAGCAGCAAAATCTAAAAAATCAGCAAAACAGACCAAACTTATCATTAGTAAATATCCCATCATAATCTATTTCACTTTTTCTTTTTTTTTCAAAAGACATATGAAGAGCTGCAACTTCAATGTCAAACAGCTCAACAAGCTTAATTTTTTTTTTTCTTCTAATATTCATCGTCATCTCTTCTGTTACCACTGTCAAGACTTTTATCGTTATTACTAATATGTTTTGATGTGATGCCTTTTTAACTTTTGAAATGATTTGTACACCATTAAATAACTGAACTCCAAAATGACCAGCACAGTGCTCATAAATGATACTGTTGGGGAGAAGTTCCATACTTCAATCGGACTTCCTAAGGGCTGCCTTCTACCTGTCATACTGTTTTAACATATTCCTGGAATACATCATGACTGAAGCACTTGTAGATTATGTAAGCATTGGATGAAGAATTCATCAAGAACCTTGCTTTGCAAATGACGTCATTGGTCTGGCTGGCAAGAACTTGACAAGCTTGTTTAAAGACAAGCTGAAATATTAACAGCATATGATGTAGACATCGGCACCCATGTAGACCAAGCTGATGACCAACTAGAATACATCCATCAATACTGATATAAACGTCCTTGGACAGAAGCCAAAACTGTTCAGAGGTTCAGTACCTGGGATCCATTATCAGCACCAGCCAGACTAAAGTCAATTTGGAAAGACAATCCCATCTCCAGAAAAAAAAAGTTTTGGTTCACGAGTGCACTAATAATTTCAAACTCTCGCATCTATGTGAGATAGGGACTATTACACCAATCTACAAAAACAAAAGGGGGCAAAGAAATTGGGTGTTTTTGTCACATATTAAATATCCGTTAAGGGAAAATCACCAATCTGCAGGGGGGTTTTCAAATCGTCAACAACACACAGGACCAAATATAAAACTACTGACATCATTAAGAAAAAAAACTACATTGTCATAGTACATAACAACATCAAATGAGCTTGCTAAAAACATCCCTAGAACCTCTCAAAAAAAGAAGAATGGCAGGAAGAAAAGAAAAAATTAATTTTTTGTGAATAATGCGGAGGATAGGAAAAGACCCCAGACCCCCCCTAGCCTTGGGCCCAAAACAACGGCAGACCTGGTAAAATTTTTGGTGAACTTTTCTTCATGGGGCACCAAAATGACTCCCACAGAGTTAAGGAAAAAGAAAAAAGGAGAAAAATATGTTAACAAAACACTTCAGAATGTAATGTAAATAATTTGAAATGTAAAAAGCATCCATTTTAATCATCTGTTTTGGGCAGGTTTAAACGTCCTCCTTGCATAAACCCTTTTTCCAGCTGCTGAGATGTAATTTTCCAATTCTGAACCAGTAAGCCAAAAAAATAAACCCGTGCATTTTTTTTGGCACTTCAACCTGAAAAAGACATTCAAGCAGAAACAACATTTTCTCATATTTCCCTGGTACAATACAATGTTTTAAATGCACAGAGCAGAAACAACAGTGCCTTGAAATTGGTTTCATGTATAAATGGTTTTTGGTCCCCTTAGTTTTAAACGATAGGGGACAATGAAAATGTTTTTAGATCATTGTCTATGGGTTAGCCTCCACAGCGGGTAAAAAACCCGAATCTTTCACACACAGGTGTTTTTTGGGCCCAAAATTTTTGAGATATAAAAAAAAAAAACCCAAAAAACCAACAAAAAGAATTAGCCCCTAGTCCCAAAAAACCCTAAAGTTTTTACTGACCTATTTGGGCATCTTTCGGGTTTTTGGGGCCAAAAAGGATGTGGGGACAGTGATGATGAAAACAAAGGGGAAAGAAGATGAAATTAAAATTCAAACAGTTGAAAGCACAAAAATCCTCCCCCCCAAATGGCTGAAATCCAACTTTGATCAGCCGGGGTTTTTTTTTCTTCTTTTTTTTCAGAATGTTGGGGTTTTCCACCTTCCCCATTGGGAACCCCTGCCTCTACAAAAGTTATGGATATTTAATTTTTTAAAATAAAAGGGACAGTGAAAATTTTTTTTGGGGTTTCTCCCTTCCAAACCCCTCATCCCAACGAATCCCTCCCAATGAACCCAAAACTTCTGTGAAAGTTTTTTTTTCCCCCCCACACTATATTACTGTTTTGACTTCTCTACAAAAACTACCCCCAAATTTCCCAAACTAATAACCAACCTACTGACAGTGTGTTAAAACTTTCCCTTTGCTAAACTTTTGGAAAAAAAAAGCAAAAACATCTCTAAACCAATCTAAAACTACTTACCTGACCCCCTCTCCTCCCTTCCCCCCCCCCTACTTCCAAAAATTTTTCCTTCAATGTACCCCAAGTAAGAACAGTAATTTTGCCGACTAAAAAGCCACTTTCCACCCTCCAACCGATTTTTTGGGGCGAAAGGGGCCTAGAACCCACATTTTAAACTTTTCCTGAAAAAGTAAGACTTTAATAACCAAAAAATAACGATTATCTACAAACCAAACATACGTGCAGGGTTTATCCTTTTTCAATACTAATTTAACAAAATTTTTCAGATTTCATTTTTTGCTAACCCCGGTTTTTTCCTGATCTTTTTTCAATAACATCATTACCGCGAAACATTCTCAAATGAGTCCGTTTTTTTCATTGAAATAACACACAGTCTTTAACTTTCTCAAAGTCTTTAAAACTGAGTTATTTTTTTGGGCAAAAAATTTCCACACATTTTTCCGGAAATCCTTCCGCTGAAAGCTATTTTTGACAAAGTTTTTCTCTTTTTAACTTGCCCTCTTTCTGCCGAACAGCCCATCTAAAAAAAAAATAGTGTCTGCTTTTCCTTCAAACAGTCTAAAAAAACTGTTCTAGACATTCACTAAGTTTTTTGCTGGGAATAAACAAAATTTATATGTCACCCATTTTGTCCATTTTAAACCTTCTATAATATGCTTTTTTTCCTTTTAAAAGGTGTTGGCCCAAAAAAACCACAATTAAATTAAAAATTAAACATAAACTGTTTGTAATAGGTCTGGGGAACAAATATTTTTTTCCACAACCATCTGCCCACAAATCATTGAACAATGAGGGGTTTAAACATAAATTTTAAACTGCCCCATAGTTTTTAAAAAACAGTTTTAAATTCTAATCCGTTTTTTTTTATCAAAACTCTCTGTTAAAACTTTTTCCCGTATAAAAAAATCCTATAAGATCAAAATGTGTAAATTAACCCAAATTTCATTTTTGTAAAAATTGTTTCTTTTTTAAAACTAATTTTGATTTTGTTGCTTGTTTTTATCCCTTTAATATCCTCCCCAAATGTGAAAAAATACGACGGAAATTTTAAATTTTTCAAACGCCCCTAAGTTTTGCCAAATTAAATTCCTTTTAAAAGGGAAACGTCATAATGCCCACAACCCCATCCCTCTTTACATCTTTTAAGACAAAAATTTTTCAAAAAATTTTTGTGAACGTGTCTCCTAATTTCTTTTGCAATAAACCTGTAATTTTGTAGAACTTTTTCAAAACGATTCTCTTCTGTGGAGGATGTACTGTTTTATTCCCATAGGGCTTTATTTCAATCTCTTCTGACTTTTGCCCTTTCGGGCTAAAAACTTAAAAGTAAAGGGCCAGATTGAATGTTTTTTTTCTGAATTTTTTTTGACGGCTAAAATATGTAAAGGGGTTTAAAGAATTCAAATTTTTTTTCCCCATTCAAATAAGGGTTTTCTAAGTGCCATTTGAGGTCAGGTTTTCAAAACTATTTATATTCAACTGGCCCAAAAATTATTTGCTTCTAATTGCGCAGTTTTCAATTTTTAGGAAACTTTTTGCTGTCCCCCAAACCCCTTTTTTGCGTTTTTTAAATCACCATTTTTTATTTTAAACTAAAACCCCATAAAAAGGCGCCTATCTCACCTTTTCTGTTAAAAGTCCGCAACGTCTGCAAGGTTTTTTAAATTTAAAAAGGGTTTAATACACCTCACAGGCGTTTAATGAAACCCGGGTTCTTTTTGGCCCACCGACATTTTTTTTAGTAGCGAATTATTTTTTTTTCCAAAAAAATTTTGCAGTTATAAAATTTAAAAAACTTTTCCCCCCCCTTTTTTTTGTTTTTGTTTTTTTATTTTTAAAATGACCCCAACCCTCCCCCAAAACTAATCTTTTAAACTTAAATTAGGGAATTTATAATTTCATAATCGAATATGCACTTTCCCCCCGGTTTTAAAGCTTTTAAAAAAACTTTTGAGGGCCCTTTCCCCCATCATATAAGTTTCACCCAGTGTTTCAGCTAAATCCAAATAAAACATAAAGTAATGAATATAATGCAAGATCGAGCGGTTTTTTCCCCCTTAAAAAATAGTTTTTTTGGCGCAACAACAAATCTTTTAGTACCTGATGTCAATTTTAAAGCCAAACTTTTTACTAGCTCTTTTTTCAAATAATAATCTGTTTTTTCAGTTCAAATGTTAATTTTTTTTAAAATTTGCTTTGTTAAAAGTTTGGGGAAGTAATTCCGAATTTACTCATTCTTCTTTAGTAAAGGCAAAAACCCGAAATAACCATCGGGAAATTAAAACTTTATTTTTGGCCCCACAATTTTTGGGAAATTCTTATTTTTCCCCCTTTGGTTTCGCTTATATTAAACCCTTCGACTTTGTAAAAAATATTTCATGGACGCGACCGTTTTAGCCCCGCAATTGTTATCAATAGCATTTCTAAAACAAAGGGAAAACGGCCCTTGGGTTTTTTAAATTTTTTACAAAAAATTTTTTTAAACGAATAAAAATGAGTGCATTCAAATATACAAAATGCAAAATTTTTCTTTTTGGGCCGCACTAAAATCTTAAAAATAAAAACAACTGAACTCTTGCCATTGCGTGACCCAGCCCGCCTCTTTTCATAAAAAGGGAGTATTTCCCAATTGAAAAACAATTTTAAAACCCCCCTTTTGGGAAAACGAGCACAACCAAAACCCGGGGTTTAGTCATCCTTTTGCTTTTTTTATCAAAACCCTTTTAAAAATTTTTGCGTGTCTTGGCTCAAAGGGTGTGGATTTCCCGTATCTATCATCAAAAATCATCCTAATCTTTTGTGAGGTCAGTGTACAGTTTTCATTTTTATTACACCTTTAGACAATTTTGACTGAACTGCAAGCACCATTACCGATAAACAAATCTTTTAAAAACCCCCTTTCAGCAACAGAATAGACATAAAGGGCTTTAAAAGGGAAATTTGTAACAATTCAATATTAAAAACAAGACAAAACTTTAACAAAATTTGGGATCTTGATCTGCCTAGGCCCCCTTTTTTTGGGGGAAAACGCCCCAAAAGAATAATATGTCTTGAAACCTCCTTTAAAAATTGTTAAACCCGGGGCCATAAAAAGAGCATAAAAAAAAAGCGGGACAACTTTTAATTTTTGGGACGCTTCAAAGGGGCCTAACAATAGGGGAAAAATAAAACAATAAACGATTTCCTATTTGATTTAAACTTTTGGTGTTTCTAGGTTCGCAACACGGGCAAGACGAGCATAACGGATTTTTCACGGGTTTTTGATCACAAAAACAACCTTAAAAAATTTTAAGAGGACGCCTTTAAATTCTATTTTTGGGATTTACCTTCAAGTATTCAAAGGTCCCAAACCCTTTTTTTAAAATGAAAGTCGAAAGAAAAACTTTGCTTTTGGGGAAACGGGTTTTAATAAAAGTTTGCCTTCTGACCTCAGACTCCAAAAAGGGTACAATAAAAAAATAAAAAAGAAATTTTTATACAGGCAATGAAAAAAAGGGTTGGGAAAAACGCATAAATTCGGGAGCCAGTAAATATTCCAAACAATAAAAGAACCCCCCGGGTTTAAGCCCCACCCAATCCCCGAATTTCCAAAACCCCAAAAGTCATTGAAGACCCGCAAAGCTCGGGCTCTGTTCCGATGACCATAAATTTAAAAAAGACAGCGCTTTTCTTGATAACTCCCCTAGGTTTATTTTGGTTTTAAATTTTACAAATTTTTAAACCCCAACATTAAGAGAACTAATTCCATAAGTGCTGGGGCCAAAAAAGCCAATACTTTGCTTGCGGGAGAAAAAAGCCACTGACAATACTCCCCAATTTTCCCCTAAAAAAAGCGCCCCGGGTTTTACCAGCAAAATTTTTTAAAAAATTGCAAAAAGATTAAGCTGTTTTTTACCCATTTTTTATCGGGGCGGGGGCGATGGGGGCCCGGAGGCACTGAACTTTGCCCTCCCCCAAACCGCCTGTAATAGCCAACCCAAATGTACTTAAGAAAAACCTAAGGCAAAAATAACGTTTGGGCCTAAGTGCCCGCCTTGCTCTTTTAAAAAAGCTTTTTTAATTTCGTTCTGTAGCTTTTGGTCCTTCATAAAAAATTTTTTCGATATTTCTCTTATTCTTTTCACTTGAGTTCGAAATTTGGGCCCCCGGTTAGTATTTTCACTTCTATCTTCCCGATCTTTTTTGCAAGATCTTTATTTTTTTGGGCTTTTCCCTTTCTTTAAAAACGGGCCCTAATTGGGCGTCATCACCTAAACGGGAATTTTTTTCCTTTTTTTATATCCCCAAATTCTAGTTCACCTAGTTTTGCAAAATTTTGTTTTTTTAAATTCCCCTCTGAGGGTTTCCCTTTAAAGCAAAAATAAAAAGGGCTAATAATTCTCGCATAGGAAAGGGGGAATCATTAATTTTTTTTAACGCTGTTTCTTCGAAAAACTTTTTTTCTGCTTCTTTTGGTATTTTTTTAATTCCCCCTGCGATTGATTTAATTCTTTTAAATTTTCCCTGTTTTGCATTTGGTTTTCTTTGGGGGTTCTTGCAGTGTGGGTTTTTTTTTTAAAACTGCCCCCGCCCTTAATTTTGGGGCCCAAACCCAAAGGCCCCGGATTTTGATCTTTCACACTGGTTTTATTTTTAATTGAACCCAAAGGCTAAAAACTTTTTATGGGGGGCCTTTTTTTGTTTGTAAACAACAAGTTTTCCTTGGGCCCCTCCTCCCAAAACAAATGGGCAACTTTTTTAAATTTAAAATCAAATTTTGGGGCATAATTTTCGGGGGTTCTTGACCTAAACTTTGGTTTCAAAAGATTTAACCTTAAATTTCCCGTTTTTCATGCCCATTTAGCGAAATTTAGCGAAGCTGTTTCAAAGGATCATTTCACTCCTGTCGGCTCCAAGATCAAAAAAATCATAAACTTTTTCGCCTTCAATTCCCGCCATGTTTTTAAATAATTTTAAATTTTTATTTGGGGCCCTAAAAATGCCAAAAACAAACATAAAAGGGGTCGTTCTTTAAACCCCCATAGAAAACCCGAAAGAGCCCCATGGGGTGAAGGGAAAAAAAACGGAAAATTTTTTTTTTTTTCCAAAAAAAATCCAACAAATATTTTATGCAGAAAACAAAATTCCCTTTCTGTCAAAATTTTCCCGACCTAGGAGCAATAAAATTTATTGTGCCAGGCTCTGCCCTCTTACTTTCCAAAAAAGAACTCGTTTTAACAACCCAAACCCAAAAAGGGCAGTTGTAAAAGAAAACTGGGGGGGGCAAACGTTAAAAAAAATTTCTATAAAACTTGAGGGGGAAGAAAAATTTTCTTTACAAAAATGCAGACATATTTTTTTAAACCCATTCTGATCTATGGCTAACCGGGAAAAGAAAGGGCTGATCTTTCGTTTTAAGGAATCGAAAAAGAAAAGCCTAAAAAAATTAAAAAGGCGCTGGGGATACAAAGAAAGTCAAAAAAGGGAAGTAGCCATAAATTTGCGTATGGAAATCGCTTTTTTTCCCCCCCCTTAGATTTGAGTTGTTAAAAACGCCTGCGCCGTACTTTTAAGGGGCATTAAAAGAAAATTTTTCCCTATGAACAACTTTTTAAAGAATACAAACGGTTTTTTCATATCATCAGAAAACCGAAGCAAAGTACAGCTTTCTACATCTCGTTAGATTTGATGTTGTTAGCAAAACCCCAATTTTGCAAGGGTTTATTGAGCACCAAAAACAGTCAAGATTAGCCCAAAAAATTTCGACAGAGGGGTTCATCATACAAAATATCCCAAAAAACCCCAAAAGGGGGAGACCCCTATATTAAATTTTGGTTTTTAAACGGCAGCAAGATCGCTTAAAGGTTTTTTTAAAGGTTTGGGGAAAATGAATAACCGTTCAAAGACAAGGAAAAAATTTTTTAAAAATAAAATAAGAAATGCAATGTACAATTTACGGGAGTCCAAAACCCAAAACTAAAGCTAGCGGGGTTAGACCTTTTCATCATTTTGACAAATAAGAAAATTTTTTTTTTGGGGGGGGGAGGGGGGAAATCCAAAAAGCAGACCTAGTTGGGCTAAAGATTTACATCTTCACAATGTTTAGGCTTGATGATTATTTAACAAAAAAATACGGTTTATGATTGAAACCAATCAACGGGGGATAATCAGTTGTATGGAACCGGGGGAGTGTGAAAAGACGTAATAAACATTTAAATTGAAAAAAGAAGAAGAAGCCGATAAACCCCCTTAATGAAAAATTTTTTTTTAATTTTAAAAGAAACGCCCTGAATATTGAAGAAAAAAGATTTAAAAAATGTACTTAAAACTAAATTATTTTTTAATTTTAAAAAAACAAGTCTTTCAGTTTTTTCCCAAAAGTTGCCTTTTCCCGCGCCGCCCAAAAAAAGAAATAGTAAAAAACCCAAACAAAAAACCTTTAGATTAAAAAAACATTACGCAAATCAGAAAATACAAAAGGGAAGAAAATTTTTAAAATACAGCAAAACCAAACAAAGGGAATTTTTCTGCCTTTTAAGCGTTACATTTTGTTTAAAACTGGGCCCTCAACTATAAGCCTCTATCAGCAGAACGTGTTTGGGCTCTTAGGGAAAGGGGTAGGCCACCCCACTTTTTCCACTAGGAGGGTTTTTCTTTAGCTCTCTCCTTTTTTCATTAAACTGTAATGGGCCGGCAAAAAAAATTAAAAAATAAACTCCAAAAGCCCACAGCTATGGTTTTAACTAAAAAAAGGCTAAAATTATTCTTTTAAACTGACAATAAAAAAACGCTTTTTTGACCTCAAACATCACGGGAAAAAGGGGAAAATTTTAAAACCCTTTACCGGCCGATTTTGATGACTACCAAAAAACAAAAGTTTTTTCTTTTAAAAAAGGCAGGGCAACTTTTTTTTTCAACAGCCAACCCTGAGCGATTTAAAAAAAAAAAGCTTAAAAAAAGTAAACAAACATTAAACCCCCTGTTCTAAACCGCCACAAATTTAAAAAACACCAAAATGTTTATACTTAGTTTAAAAGTCCAAGCCCAAAAAAAACCGTTTATATTTATTCTGATTTGCCGTTGTATTTTTTTTTTAATTTTTAAAAAAATATTTTTTGGGGTTAGAAAAGAAAAAACGCAAAGGGGTAAGATATATGAAGGACCAAACGAATTTTTTTAAGGAAGCTCGAGAGAGAAACGTTTATCAAGAGCAAATGAAAAAATTTTTGAACAGAAGTCATTGACCCAACAAACCCAACAGGGAAGCGTTGACATTTCAAATTTTTCCCAAATTTCCCGGGAAAAATAACAATAGAACCCCCCCGGTTTTAAAAATAAAGTTAGCTGTTTTAATCGACTATGTAACAAAAAATTTAAAAAATCTAAAATCTGGGGCCCCCCAAATAAACCCGCAGCCCATTCTTTCCCCCTAAGACCCTTTAAAACCCTTTTTTCAGACGAACTGCTTTAACGTTTGACGCTCCGCTGAAGAAGCTAAAAAAAAGGGTTTTGGTTGGGGCAAGGGGGGAATCTTAGAGATTTTTGAAAAAAACAAACCAAAATATCACCCCATTGTTTGGGAAGGCTTACATTTTTCCCCTAACCCTCGGGAGTTGGTTTTAAAGAGAGCAGGGGGTTCAAAAAATTCAGACAACAAATTTTTTCAAAAGTGGTTTTTTCTTGCAAGGGTCATCATTTCCCCCGAACACGCAGAAAAGAGTGACTAACTAGGGAATACGCCAAAGATCCCTTTAACCCTTTAATGGAATAACCTTTCCTGTTTGTAGACCAAATTGATCATTTGAAGAACAAAACAACCCCTAAATTTTTAAAGTTTTACACAAAGGGGGAGAAACAAATTTGGGGCCAATAAAAAATGTCCAAGAAAAAGTCCAACAATAGGCGAACCACCAAAAGCAAGGGGGACCCTTACTCTTAATGTTTTTTGCCACAGGGGGGCCCCCCCCCAAAAACATTGATACCCAAAAGCCCGGGTTAAATTTGCGCATACTTCAAAAACATGAACATAAACCCAAAAATTCCCGTAGAAAATGTTTAAACCCAAAAAATTCCAACCGCTTTAAGCCCCTTGAAATAAAAAACAAATTTTAAAAGTTCTGTAACTGTAAGAAAACCGAACTAACAAACCCCCCCCCAGGAAACTAAAGTTTGTTTTTTAAAAACTGGAAACGGGTCAAACAAGTCCTACAAATTTTCGAGACTTCGAGTCCTTATTGTTCCTTATGAAAAGGGGGAGGGACCCAAAAAACCCTTTGAAAACAAATCTTAATGATAATCATCAATTTTTTCATTTGCTTTTGTTATTGTTTTGGTCGGAAAGGCGTTTATTCAGAGCCAGAAATTTTATAAGGGCCAAATTTCGCAGAATACTTTTTTAGAACCCATCAGAAAATGCGTAATGGGCTGTTCTAATAATCTAAACCCTTTTCTGAAATCATAAGACCCCCGAAGACCCCAAAAACAGTATGACTCCCGCACGCATTGTTTTGGGGGTTTTTCGGTTTTTGAGCTAACGCCCAAGGGTAAACCCCCCCAGTAAAGCCCCTGATCACATTAGTGGGAAGTTGGGGGCATCGCACAGTAAAAGCAATCCCTTTAAAATAAAGGGTTTTATCCAAAAAATGGAAGCTGCCTGTTTCTTTCAAAAACTTTTCGGGGTTTTACTCTCCCTTATAATGCAAGCATAACCACGCCTTCCCGGGGAGCATGCATTGCACATCATCAGAAAAGTAAAAATTTTCCAAATTTTTAAAAAACATGTCTTTCTAAAACTCTTCAACACAGGGTGGGGTCATTAAAGGGACGGGTAGTCCTTAAAGTCCTCCCAAAAACGGAAAAAAAAATTTTACCCCAACCTTTTTTTAGAAAGGGGGTTTTTCCCTTATGAATACATGAAAGTTGGAAAGGGTTTTACGAAGATACACTTCCCCTAAAGGGGCGTTCTTTTTTAGCTTAAAAGGAAAGGGCATTAGCGAAATTTTTCCCATTACCAGCATGCCAAAATTTCGGCAAAGTTTTGATGTAAAAAAGATGGGAAAACTACATGAATTTTTACTTGAAGGCCCATGTAAGTTTGTTGGCGGACCTCTTTGAAAAATTTTAGAAAGACCTGCATGAAACAATTTTAAAACCGGGTCCCCGCATTACATTTCTTGGGGCCCCCGGGGTAGTTGGGGTGCTTTTTTTAAAGTTTTCTGGGGTACAAAATTTATTTTTTTTGTCTACCACCAATTATTCAGATGATTGAAAAAGGAATTTTGGGGGGAATTAAATATGGCGTGCATCATTAAAATGTAAACAAACAACAAAAAAACCCCAATGATTATTACCAAGTAAAAGGGCCAACTATCTCATGATTAAATGCAAACAAACTGTATGGTTTTGGGGAAGGGGGCAATCACTTCCATTACCCAAATTTTTAAAAAGTACAAAAAGGTACAAAAATATTTAAAAAAACAATTTAAAATGGTTTAAACAAATTTAACGCTTTATCACAAACGTGGTTTCTTCTAGAAGTTGACTTAGAATATCCTCAGGGAAATCCATGACCCCGCAAAATGACTATCCATTACAACAGAAAACTAAAATGGATCCAAGAGAACCGCCTAAACTTTTGCCTAATCTTCCCCAAACAAAAAAAAAAATTTAAAACTGTCATTACAGACTTCTTCAATTTTTTTAAGACAGGGTTTTTTAAAATTGACAGCATTTTTATCGCATAATTGCCCTTTTTATCCCAAAAACATTCATGGAAAAACCCTACATCAAAAAAAAAAACGATCTCAGAACAAAATTTCCAAAAATGCTTTTGAAAAAGACTTTTTCAAGCTGATGAACAACACTTTTTTGGAAAGACTATGAGAATCCCCACAAACGCAAAGACGTCAATTAACAAACCCAAAAAAACGAAGCAATTAAGCTGACTTTAAAACCTAATTTTTCAGGACTTTTTAGAAATTTTATGACCCCCTTTTTGGCAAAAAATGATGAAAAAAAGAAAATCCCAAAATTGGGCCCAAAACCCGTATTTATTGGTTTTTCTGTTTTTGAATTTTCAAAACTTTTGATTTAGAATTTTTTTATGACCCACTTTTAAACCCTCGTATCCCGAGTCCAGAGTACTTTTCACAGATACAGAATTTTTGTTAAGAACCCTACTGAAGACATCTATAAAAACCTGGAAACCGAAGTGGCCCAAAAGGCCATGCGGGGGGGATGATACATCTGATTACCCTAAAGATTTTGCCTTTGCATTCATCCGTTTTTAAAAAAAGGTTTTTTTAAAAAAATGAAGGGTGAAAATCTGGAAAGGTAACAAGGGGTATGGGGTTAAGGGCAAAAATGTACATATTTCGACCAGGGGAAAATCAATTTAAAAAGCAAAAGGGAATATCTTGCAGCGTTTGCGTCAAACATTCACATGAAAACTAAAAAGAACATTTTTTTGGAAATAGATTTTTTCTCATACAACAAAAAACCGTCAAATCACATGAATCAACACAACATTGTAACAAAAATCATTAATAGAACAAACACAAAACCGTGTTTTTTTAATCCAATTTTCTATGCATATGGTCATTATAAACCTAAATTAATTTAAAAGGGGAACTGTGTCTGGGGGTTTATCCAGTTCTTCCTTCACAAAAGACTTGGGGGGGTTTTTTTTTTTCCCAAAACCGTAAAAATACAGGGGCGGATTCATTTTAAAATTTCTTTTTATTTTTGGGACAACCCCCTCCAAACCGATCATTCCCTGATGCGAGTGTCCCTTCTGTTTCCCCCCGGGTAAAAAAGGGTACCTTACTTTTAAACCAAAATGAATTTTGCCGGATAACTGACCTCCTTCAAACATTTATTTTTTTTCTTTTTTTGCTTGTACGGCTTTAGCCCTTTAATTCTTTTATTCTTGCGCGCAAAACTGGGGGCACTTCAACCCATTCTGTGTTGCGAAATTGTCAATCACTCCTGTGATACTGGGGGAAAAAAGTCTTTCGGCTAACTTTTTTTGTTAAAGTTTTCAACAAACCTTGATCTGTAACTCCCGAATGCCCTTCAATAGTAACTCTATGTTTCAACAATAATTGTTTCACGGGGCCTTTAAATTTTTTTCCACACGACTTGAACCATGCGAGGAAATTTAAAGGGGGCCCGCGGGTATATCCTGTAGGCAACAGCAACACAGAAGCACCTTTTTTTTAAATGGTTCTGCATCTTTGTATTTTAAAGCCATGTCATGACTGTGAGTGCGTACTTAAATCTTTTTCGTCTAATCCTACGGGGGGGAAATAAAAAGATCCTTTTGAGGGTGCTTTTGGAGTTGTATTAAAAAAGGGTTTGGGTCTCTTTTCCTGGGGGCAGTAAAAAAATTTTTCCCAAAAATTGCTTGTTTAGATAACCTTCCTTTGCTTTTTGTTCACGACTCCTGCCTTTTGGCTTAGTTTTTTTAATTGCTGGGGCCCCTTTTCCAAATCCTTTGGGCAATAATAGTTTTTTTTCATTTTTTATTCCCCAAATAATTGCAAAAAAATACACAACGGTCATACCAACGACAAAAACCCGATTTCTTGCATCTTTTTTTTTCTGATGTTGATAAAAGTCACTGAATTTTTGGGGGCAATGCCGTTTGGGGTTTGCCTGTTACTAATAATTTTGTTTTATTGCTTGATCAACTTTTTAAATGTGAAAGCTACCCCCTGTTTTTTTCAGTGTGCATTAAAAAAATCTAACTGCCAATCTCTGCCTTTCATAGCGTTTTTCACGCTTTGCTCCATAGCTTGTTAGTCTTTTTTCTCGCCGTCCATTCCCCCTTTTACTAAATGCAATTACTTCCGCTAAAAGAAGCGCATTCCACCACAGCGCCGCCTATATTTTTTTGCGATTAACCCATTTTTATAAATTTTTTTTTTTCTTACATATTATATTGCGGGAATTTTCCTTGCTTAACTAAAAATTTTTTGGGAGCAACCGAAGCCAAGATAGCAATCGCTTTGCTGAATCCTAAAGTCTAGTTGCCAAGATCTGCGGGTTTTAAATTTCAAACGGGCTTTTACCAAGCATTGAGTACCCTACATTTAGTCCTCCAAAACACGAAGGTATACAAGGTTAGCAACAGTTTTTTGGGTCCTTTTTTTTATAAAATAAAATAATTATAATTATTAAAAAACAGAACAGTGATGACTACTACGTACAAGGCGGCCTAAACCTCCTGAACTATAAATGACCAATTTAAAGATCAAGCATTTTCCCAAAAGGAGGGGCTGTATTCTTTGGCACATGTGGGAAAACAAACATTCCTCGAACTGAATTCAGCATTAAACAAATTAAACAATTCGCCGCAAGCATTTAAAAGTATCATAACGGGTATGAACGCACCTGGGTCTAAAGGTGAAAAGTGGGGGGCAAACTTCTTTTTTTTGTACACAAAAACTATCAGTAGATTTCTCCCATTGATTCTAAACAAGATTTTATGTAATTTAACGCAGGATCCATTTTAACAAAGTCATTAAGTCTCTGGGGTGGATCTGTATTACAATTTAACATTTTTATCGCCTTTAAATCAGGGGATTAAAAATTTTTAAATCTTTAAATTTTTTTTTCCCTTTAAAAATGACCGAGCTGGAAAATCACAGAATCAAAACACTGAACAGGTGGAAATAACCAAAAAAAAATCAGGAAAACGCTGAATCAGGGGGAACCATTAAAAATCCGGGGCGTTTAAACAGGAAAAAAATTACAAGGGGAACAGCAAAAAAATTAAATGTTACAGAAAAACCTCAAAAAACATAACACCCCAGCCAAAAAATTGATTCAATCCCACTTAAAAAAACCCAGGTTTAAAGGGGCCCCAAATCTTCAGGGAATATTGAACTTAAAACTTTGCCATTTTTGGCCCCCTTTTGCTGCTGCGGGGGCATATTATGGTTATAAAAATATAACCAATGCAACAAAAAAAAAGAATAAAACCCCTAAACCCGTTAAATACAGAAAAAGACAACGCACCCAAAACCGCAACAACAAAGACTTTTTTATCCATTTATAAGCAATAATTTTTTAAAATTTTTTTAAAAAAAATAAATCATGGCGTATTAAAAATGATAAAGTCAATAAATAAAAACAGGGATCTATAAAAACATTTCCATACCCCAAATTTGAATCAATGCTTTTGCTTCGATGAAGCCCTTTCCTTAAGATCTATGCAGAAAACCTGACAAGACATCCTCAACGATACGCGTTTTTGAGGGGTGTGTACAAAATTAACATCCTATTTAAATAAAAAAAAGCTTGTATTTTTGATAATTAAAATAACTTGAAACAACTTTGGGGTACTTAGAGGGTGAAATTTAAACAAAAACTTATTAAAACTTGATAAAACTTAATTAAAACTTTAATCAAAACTTATTAAGACTTGAATACTTAATTTAAAAACTTAATTAAAACCTGGGGGGAAATTAATTAAAAAAATTAATTTAAGGGCTTGGGGGGACTTGGGGGGGATTGGTGTGGGGTCCCAAGTTTTAATTGTCATTTTAACACCACTTGGGCAAGACATGCTGCTTTTTTTTGATGCTTGGCTCTTTTTTTTGCAAGTTCAAAGCACCACCAAAGGGATTTAAAAAAGCCTGATTTAAAAAAAACAAACAATTGTATAAAGTACAAAACCCGCCAAAAAAACAGCCTACCTGATTTAAAAAAAACAAAACAATGTATAAAATACACCCCCAAAAAGGCACCTAAGCAAGTAGGCCACCGTTTTACGCCGGGAACGGGGAAGCAGCGTCAAGCAGGTGAGGGAAGAAATATTTTTAGAAAACTGTCCAGGGGTTTGTGGGGCAGAAGTCCAGCAAGTGGCCACCGTTCACGGCCGGGAAAGGGCCCAAACAGACGCAAAGCATGAGGTAGAACATTTTTAGAAAACGCCCCGGGGGTTTGTGGGGAAAGTCCAGCAAGTAGGCCACCTTTACGCGCTAACGCGAAGCAGACTCAAAGCAGGGGGGTAAAACTATTTTAGAAAAATTTTCCGGGGGTTTTTTGGGGGAGGAGTCCACAATGGGCCCCCGTTCCGTGAAAAACGGCTTCCACTGTGACCTTTGGGCCCTTAGGGTGGAGCGCTGAGAAAAGGCTTTCTACGTACCTTTTACCGCTCTAGGTGGAGCGCAGTCTCTCTCACGCTGCGGACTTTTAGAGGATGTGTTTGGGGTTTTCTTGTTCTTGTACGATAGTCCCAAAAATTTCTATCTCCTCACGCTTTAAAACATTTTAAAACAAACCTCCCATAGATAGACTTCTATAAAAAAGACCAAATGTAAAAACCTTTAGCATAGGGTTCAACAAACGACAATCTCTCTAGTTTGCGAGAATATAAAAGGCCTGCCCTCTCAAACCCCCAAAGCATAACAAAATTGCATGGGACCAACAAGCTCGCAAATATTGTAGCTTTGAAATCCCCACGTCTTTTCTGCCATATCAAAATTAATAAACAAAACCAACCTGCACAAAACCCATAAATACTTTTCACACAAACCCCCACCTTTAAGACAATACAACCCTTTTGCTGGGCCACAAATGGGGGTGAACAACTCCCAGAACAAACGCTAAGACACCTGCCGCTGCAACCTGAAATAATACACCCCCCCACCCCCACCCCCACCTACAAGCCCATCCCCCCCGCTTTATTGATTTTTTGGTCCTTGCCTGCGCTGGGGAACAAGTCGCGCGCTCGCTAGCCGTAAATTAAGCATTTGGTTTTCGCCCGGTCAGCCTTCTTTTAACATAGTTTTGTAGTTAGAAATTACAAATAAGTGTGCGGGTTTTATTCAAAAAAAATAAAACTTATCACTTAGCCTAGTTTTGTGCTCCCCTTTTCTCAACCAGGCTTTTAAAAAAAGGCAGATTAAACAATTACTGCCCTAGCCAAGCTTTTATGCGGGTCTTTAAACGCCAGTAGAGAAAATCCCATTGTATATTTTAAAACATTTAAAAAATGTGCTAGCCACACACTACCCTCTCCAACTGGGAATGACTAAGGTCTAACCCCAATTTGTTTGTTTTTCCAGAACATCGAAATCAATAGTCAAAAACGTAAAAACTAGCTACATCTGTTTCATTTTCCTTGAACCAAAAAACCTTTAAGATACGTTCCTTTCCAAGCATTATTCCTTTTTTTTGTTTTCTAAAAAACAATCCTCCGGGTTTTCACAAATCATTAAAATAAAATTATGGCCTCGAATAACAAACCTGTTCTTCAGTAACGTTTTTTGCCATTTTTAAAAAAACACCGTAAAACACAGTGGTCCAACAGAGCGCAAAAAAAAACACAGCCTTCTTGTTCCAAAATTCCAAGCAACAATGCGACCCCAGTCGTGTCAAAGCGACAGCCCGATTCGGGGTTCGACGTGGCAATCATTTTCTGATCAATGGGGTTTCAACCCGGCCGAGTTCTTCGTTTACCAGGCAGGGTAGGTGCAAACTGCCGCGAGCCTAAATTAATGATCAGGTTTCGGCCCCCTTACAAAGTTTGTAGGGGGAAATTAGCAAAGAATGTGCGGATTTTTTTGTCTTTAATTGAGAAGAAAAGAGGTGTGTGTTGTGTTGGTGTTCGCCCCCTCTCTGCTGTCTGTCTGTCTCCTCTGTCTCTCTCTTCTCTGTCGTCTGCCCGTCCCCCCGTGATCTCTCTCTCTCTCTCTTCCCCCCCAGGAAAAGGGGCTTTTAGGCCACTTTCGCCCAAAAACCCCCCGGTGGAGGGTGAAAGTGGCTTAGACGGGCCTTTTTTCCCGTTCTCTCAAATAATATCCAAACCCCGTAATGACTGGGCTAAATAAATTTTTGGGCCTTCTTTTGGTAAAACATGACGCACATACAAAATTCTGAGCTTTTTTGTTTTGAGATTGATAGAAATTGGAATCATGACACATGCTGGTGACCAAATCGGACCACAGTTTGAATAGCACAAATCATCTTTTTTTACACAGTTACTGGAGCTAGGCATCTTAAAGCACTCGGAGGAAAAGGCCATTTTCAACACTGGAAGATCAGTTAAAAAGTGTAACCCACAGTGAAATGAGGGAAACAGGTCAAAGATGCAAAACATTATGGTGTGAGGAAAACAAGTCCCTTCACTTTAAAAGACAAAGAACAAATCTAGCAAGGACATGGAATTAGTTGCAGCAGCAAAGTATGCATGGAAAAAACAACAACTCTGAACTAACTGACAAACACATGTGACTAACTCGGTGAGATAGTTAAGCAGACTTATCACATGATACCAAGATGTAGGAACAAACAGCTACACCACAAACCTGTTGCTTTGCTGCAGGGCTATGCACCACATCAAGAGTGTCCCATACTTTCAGGACAATGGCAGATGCAGTGTCAGGATGATACCCCATGAAAACATCACCCACTTCTTCTTTTTTCCTCTCGCTGATGAAAGACAGACATACACACACATAAGCACAGGCCAACATTTACCTCAGGTAGTTTTTTCATGACATTAACACAAGCAAAAGCAATTTTTAAACAGTACATGAAATATGCAAAGAACAAAAGCCATATCTATAGTCTTCCAAATCCCTAGAGGATTAATATCATTGAAGTGTTTGTTCTGTATACTCTACAGAGGTGGGAAGGGGTGGATTTTAGACTACAGGCTTATATTTGACTTAGAAATTAGAACATGTTTCAAGTTTCAAAATGTATTTATTGTGTGTATATGCATGCAGCCTTGCTCATGAACGTATATGCATACATATGCGCATAAATATCCAAGTGATGCACACATGCATTTGTGTTGTTCTATCTGTGATGAGCTTTCATTCTACCACAATGAACTTCTCATGTCAGATCATAAACAGATTTTTTAAGACTCAGCCTGCGAAAAGCCAACCTTGCTCTGAAGTGCATCATGTGTCCCCGATGGCGGGTGGAGATGAACTCCTGGGCCCACTTCTCCAGCTGCTGGGCCAGAGGCAGCTGCTCATCAGTCATGATGTTGTTCAGGGTCAGGAAGTGCTTCTCCAGGCGGTTGATGAGAGGGATGGGAAACTTGTCATACACCGCCTGCTTCTCTGCCACCACTATCAGTCTGCACCGATGAATCAGAGGGAGGAAAAATCAAATGCAAGATGAAATGAACCATCCAATAAGAGACACAGACAGAGAAAAGGATTCGGCTAATCGGCATGAAATATTCTCAATGGGTAAGATAAGATAATGTTGCTTATAGCCCAGCCGACCGCAAAGGGCCACATCAGGGCTGTTCTCAATGGGTAAACAGCCTACACATAGATGACATCAAAGTTACATTACATGCTGTGAACATGTGTGATGGTGTGGAGTGGTAGGGGGTGCAGGCAAAGACACAGTGAAGATGATTGATTCAGGAACGAAGGGATAACAGCCAGCCAAGGGAAATGCAGAGGGAATGACATGGAAATTCTTTCCATTTGTTTCACTTCCAAAGCCAGGAACACCGATACTACCTCAAGCTAGCAGAGCTGCACTTACATAGCGGAGAATCGAAACGCAAAGCCAGCAACATGGTGCTGCAGACAAAATGGGTCTCATGAGGCAGGAACTGACAGAAATTTGTGCTATCTGTCACAGCTTCCATGTTGTCTGGTTCATCGTCCGTTTAAAGTATTCAAACACCTTCGGGTGTTTCTTTTTCTTCTTTGCCTTAACTAGGCTGACCCTGGAGAAAGGTCCAGTGACGGTGAGGAAAGACCCACTGACCACAGGGAAAGTCCTGTTGACAGTGGGAAAGACTACAACTTTGGATTCTCTCTTGAGGGCACATAAGACCGTATGGCGAAAGCTTGGCTGTGTCTGGAGTGGCACTGTCTTCATCTGTCCGCGGGCAGGGGTGGTTGGGTCTGTGGGGTGTGCTCGGCAGCTGGGGGGTGGTGTTTTTCGCCGGTGGGCTCAGCAGTCATGAAATACGGGCTGGTACACCCATGTGGATGCTACTTTAAGGCTGTTATGAGCTGCATCCTGTAGTCTAATTTACCTCTGTTCAGGAGCAGTTATGTCCCTTGATATCTTAATGGAGTGTCCTGCGCGTGCCTGTACCCATCGTCAACACAGCGCAGGCCTCCAAGGGTGGTACAGGACTGCTCTAAAGGCAGGTGAAGACAGTGCTTCTCTGGGTCCTCCCCAGCACCTTCGGGTGTTTCTTTTTCTTTTTTTTCTTCAAACATATTTACTATCAATGAAAACCTCAGAACCCAAGGACTAAAATGAAGCATATCACATTTTACTGTTCTGTTGCTGTATTAAACTACTAAGTGATTAAAGTCAGAGAATGAACCCACTTTGAATGAGACTGTGTCATATGTTTCTTTCTTGCAATAATAATTACCAAAAAGCATGAAATAATTTCATAAGGAATGAATAGCAGGCACTTCATTCTTTTCACACATATAAATTTGATTATCCAAGACTGGGTTCAAGCAAAGAACTTTGCCTTTGAAAATTGATTTAAAACACACGCGTCTTTCCTTCTCGTCTGGTCATCAACATGAGCTTTTGATACGATTTTCAATTAAAAAATACTCCGTTGAAATGGACTACTGGATAATAATTTCTTTTCAGTTTCAGTTGTATATATCATAGAAATGGAGTCATTTACACGATCTTGATCAGGAAGTTTCATAGAATGACAGTTTAGTTCAAAACTCAGATAATGACGAAGAGTGGAACGAAAAAGATAACTGTTAAAGAGAGTTCGGCACCGTCAGTCATTTGGTATATTCGCAAGCTAAAGCTGAGAAATATCGTAGGCATGAGGTATATGAAATGAGAGGTTACAGGCTTCACTTTTTAATGTACATTTTTGGATTCTACCATTTTTCTTATACCTTTTGCAAAATCAAGAAATATTCAAGGTGGTGGCGGGGAATTAAAAATGGTGCAAAGAGTAATAGTGCAAATACAGTTGTAACAAATGATAAACATTAATTTTTGCAACTTCATCGACGTATATACAATTATGTAGGTTCTGAGGCATTCATATTTTAGTGAGTTTCCACAAATAATCAAGATTCATCAGTAAAGGGAGGTAAGGAGGCAGGTAACTCTCGAACAAAACATTTCGCCTGCTAGGGGTAACCTTAGAATATGTGCACTTATAGCGCCTGGCTACACATGCGTGTGAACATATGTGTACACCTGATCATGTATACACATATCAACATGATTTCACATGTGGTTCCATTGTCCATGGGTATGTTTGTCTGCCTATGTGCAGGTTTGTATCTTTATCTCTTGCAAACATGACTTCACATGTGGTTCCATTATCCATGGGTATGTATACATGTATGTTTGTATATTTATCTCTTACCTGCTCATAAAGAATAAAAGATCAAAAACTCTCTTTCAAACACACTGTAATGCAAAAGCACAAGTGACCAATACCTGAACTGGCGATGGACTTTGCATTTGACACGGTGTGTTCCCAGACCCAGGTCCACAAAACGGTCTGATCCCAGCATGGCATAATACTGTGAAAACATTGCAGTTTTACAGTTCAACATGATGTACAGTATAAAACTAAATTATTGTTGAATTAGGCACATTGTACAGCATTATAAACTTTCTGCAGTGTTGTAAACATAATAGCAGCATCTTGACAAAAACATCTTATTAATTTCAGCTTTTGCTTTCAATAATATTTTCTGAAACAATTTGACAACCTACATCCTAAAGTAGAACAGAAATCACCAGCCCACATCTTTACAACAAACTGCTATCAGCAAACAGATCACTCTTGCTATGTATTTCACCGTCGGTCAATATAAAAAATGGAGTCATGTATACAGTGAATTCTTATTCCATCAGCTGCATCCAAATATTTAGCTTCACAGAAATAAGTCAAACATTTTCAAACAATCTTTAAAAAGCATTATTGAAAAAAAAATCATGCTTTTACTGTCATAGCTCAAGGTCAAGGTCCAATTAACCTCTGAACTACCATTCTGCCTTTGCTAGTGAACTATTGATCTGCATGGTGATCAGCTGGACCTGGAATTAGAGGAGGGCGGGATCAGCAGAGATAAGGTTATTGGCAAGGGCTGCTCTTTGGCCTCATGGGCTTTCAACAGAGCAATCCACAACAGGCTGAAAGTCCCGGGAGGCCAGATACTCCACAGCCTGTGGTAGACCCCAAACAGGGCACAGACTGCATTTAACAGATCCCAATAAGCAGCTTAACCTTTCTGGTAAAGCGGCCACATTCTCAATTTCTTACTGGACAGATCCAGCCTCATTGCACCAGTTGGAAAAAACTTTCCATTTATTCTCAAAAACCTTCAATGCTGATTGCCTCTTACCAGCCAAAATTTTTTCCACTCATGAAGGGCAGAAAAAAGTCTCTGCAGAGATGGATCATCTGAAATGTGGCTGGCATGGGAAGACAGAGACACAGTGCCTACATAATGCTTCCTCAACGATGATAAGGTAGATAATGAGATGATTATAGGGATTTCCATTCTGGTCTGAGACTGCATGACAGGGCTGGACTCTATGCTTAGTTTCATAATGTATCCCAGAATCAACCAGCTTGCGAATTACAGACACCTGCAGTGTCGGTCAGGAAATTTGAGTGACACTTGTCAGATGTGCATCCATTAAGTGGAAATGAAAGTCAACTGTGAGGGCCCAGTCTTCCCAACTGAGCCCTTAGCAAACTCAACTCTGGGTAGGAACTGGTCAGGTCAGAACAATCCCACAAATTAATGGCTCTGATGGGAATCGACTCTATGACCTCCCAGCTGGGAGTCCACTGCGCTAACTACTTCACTATGGTGGCTGGTTGTTTGGTCATTTGGATTTGACATAGGTACCCCAAAGGCTATCACTTTGGAAATCAATATAATACTGGGGCATGGTTAGCTCCGTTCTCTCAAATTAATGTTACCAGGATCCTAATTTTATGGTGATATTGCACACTAAGCAGGTATAAGGTACTTATTTCGACATGTAAGTATGAAAAAATGTACATTTTGCCCAACAAAAGGTAAAAACTTATGATTCAGTATTTTTAAAAAACACAAGTAAACAAATTTAAGTATTAACCTATTCTCTATTCAATGTATGTAATAGGATCCCTACATGAGAAAAGCTGGTTTCTTGATCCTTTTAAAAATGATAACTTTTCCTTCTTTTTTTTTAACAGGGGTGAAGGACAAGTTTTTCAAGCAATATGAAACTGGAAATGAAATGAGGAAATTATGGGAGCAAAAGTTAGCCCACTTGTTTATTGTCTTTAAGCAATACATTTTCGTAAAAGTAACACAGGTAGACGAACAAATGCAGGCAACTGAAAACAAGATAGATATGTAACAGAGAGAGAAAGACAAACAGACAAACAGATGGACAGACAGACACACACACAGACTGAGACAGAGAGAGAGAGAGAGAGAGACAGAGAACAAGATAAATACATAACGGACAGAGAGAGAGAGAGAGAGAGAGAGAGAGAGAGAGAGAAACAGAGAGATTTTTTTCACCTGATTGAGGGCATCATACAGACTCTCGTACAAGTTCTCCAGATTCAGAAGAATCACAGTCTGTCCTGTCTCCATACACACTTTGATGCGGTTGATGTTTCGGCAAACCTGTAAAAATCACAATGTTTAAATAACTGTATTACTTGTTAACTTGTCCTTTTTGAAATTAAATGATTTGTAATTTTACAATGGATTACCTCCATTAACACATAAACCACCTGCTGCTTTTTTTTCCGTACCTGTTGTCATTTCCCTCAGTAAACAAGTTCAACATTTTCAACAAAAGTATTCTAGCAGATCAACACAATCAAATGAAATCCAATCAGTTTATGTTGTTGTGCACTAATTTTCATGTCCTCTATGGCAATACTGTCATTTCCGACTTCTTGCACAGCAAAATCCAGATTCATCTCGTTGCAGTTCTATAACTGGCTGTTCACAGTTAGCTATATGGACTCCATAAGGTCACCCACTAAAGACGATACTGTACTGTTACTGAATCATTCAGATGGTGTTCTGTAAAGCCTGTTTGATTCAATTATGAAAGACAGTGTCAACAAATGTCAGTATTTCATTCAATAAATGACCATCATCTTCTCCAGGAATCTGCTGACCTAAAAGGTTTTGACACATCCTCATCACAGACACAGATGTCATTATTTCCCTCAAGAAAGATGATCATCACCTTTGCAAGGAATCTGCTGATTTTAAAGACTTTTACACATCCTCAATACAGGCATAGATGTTACTATTTCCCATGAGAAAGATGACCATCACCTTCTCTAGGAAAGTTCTGACCTCAAAGACCTTGACACAACCTCATCACAGGCGAATCACCATGAACAACAGGCTGTGAAGGACCACAGAATCTGAGACAAGTTCAAAATGACTGGTGTTTTCATGGTTTGTTTGTTTTTTACCTGGGTGTACTCCTGATCTTTGGGGAAGCTGCTGCCAAAAATGGGAACCACCCGCCGGTCTGCCAACAGATTCTCAGACAGGATGCTCAGACCTCCATAGTTCTCTGTCAGCAGCAGCAGGTAGCGTGTCTCCCTGTAAACCAGCACGAATTTTGCATCCACTTCTCCCTCAAAGGATACTGAAAACATTAATGGCCCATGCAAAACCAAGTGAAGCGAGTACAGTGAAATCCGCTCAAGGAACACAAAATCCTTTTGATATTTTTAGTTCACAATTCCAAGTTAAACTTTTATGAAACTGTTGCCAAACTGCAAAAACTGTTTCAATCAAATTTCAACAATTTTCTATGATGCGATTCTGTTCTCTACCTGGGCTTTGTGTGTGTGTGTGTGTGTGTGTGTGTGTGTGTGTGTGTGTGTGTGTGTGTGTGTGTGCATGTGTGTGTGTTAGTTTATACGTGTGGTTTTGTGTGTGGTTTTGTGTGTATTTTTGAATGTGTGTATGTGTATGTGTGTGAGCGTGTGTATGAGTGTGCACGCATGTGCATGGGGTGGGTGGGGGGAGTATGTGTGCACAAGGTGTGTGTGTGTGTGTGTGTGTGTGTGTGTGTGTTTGTGTGTGCATGCATGCATGTGTGTGTATGGGTCTAGGTCTGTGGGTGCGTGCACATGCACATGTTCATGTATGTGTGCACGTGTGTGTATCCATCATGGATGTGTCCATGTTTTTTAATGACAAAATATCTTTCTTTCACATACACAGGGATCTGTGGGCTCTTGTTTAAGGTGAGAAGGAATATAGAACCATAATGTGAAACAGACACATATTTCTTGTACAGTTTTTTTTTTCCAGACAAGTTTCCTCAAACACAGATTTCTATCATTTGGTGATCAAATCACACATACACAATGATGATCTGCCTCTTTCACACACTATTTTTTTTACTTCAATATATCGAACACACAGCCACATACAAGAAGCACAGACATACTGACCCGCCCATGTCATCCCCACTGAGAGCAGCCTTGATCAGACCTGAAGATGAGCAGTCTGGGTCTCCAGGGCGAGGCTGAAACAGATGCAAAAGCAAATGTCACATAACAGTGCTTTTAACTGAATAGTACCTTAATTCCCAACAAATTTAGAGCTTTGTTCATTTTCAAGCTGCAGCATAGGGTGCATTATATGATAAAATGTTCATGGTACACTCACAGTGCAAGTGGTGATGCATGCTGGACTGATACAAAGAATTAACCATCAGCAAGACCTTGTAGATGATGGATCTGAAATGAAGCATTGACCATTTGTACATTTAAGGTAGGCCTGTCTTTTCTTGCCAGCTGTTTTTGTTTAAGTGTCAAGCAGGCATAGTCTCATGCTAAGCAACAGTGCTGTTTAGTTGTTTAGGAAACCCGATTAAAAAATGCAAATTTAGAGCTAATCATAAGTTGAGAACATGCATGAAACAGCTTTGAAACTTAAACTATCTCATACAAAACAAAAGCTCCTAATAACTCACCATAAAATTCTTAATTCCATATATAATGGCAAGAAATGGCCGCTCAAACATTTGGAAATATGCATTCTTTAAAGAAAGCAGAAATCTACCTTCGTACTTTTATCAAACACCATGACAAACCTTGGCCTTCCATACATTTCTGTTCAAACTGTGATATCACAAAATTCGTAAACTTTTGAACCATTACATGCTGACATCCTCCACTGTTTTCTACAGAAAAAACACCAGTATAATATAACCCTTCATTTTCTCCCAAGTGCTTGAAACATCATTTTAAGCACAGTTTCACAACCTTACATAAACACATACAAACACTGTTTCTTGTGTGTATGCAGTTCCACAATCTCAAAGGACATGAACACAATTTTATCATGCCAGCTTGACAGAAACAAGAAGACTTTTACATACTTACACAATTGAACATTAACAGATACAATCATAGTTTTTTGTACTCATATAGTTTTCTTTAAAGGACTGTCTGAAAGACTGGTTATAATTTGTTTTAAACAGTCTGTATATCATATAACAACAGTATAGAATTCATTTCATGAGATAGTTTAAAAACAACAAAAAAACATTCATAAAAAGCCACTTTTGCTTACCTGTGGAAAACAGTAGCCCAAAAGAAAATAGGGATGATATCTGTTTTCCTTTGAAACCATTTGTCATCACTACTTGAAGGATAATGGCTGTTTTCCTCATTTGCTAGCAGAATACTATATTCATAACTCCATGAAAGTAAATGTTTTCTGGACAATCATAAGAAGACTTTTACATACTTACACAATTGAACATTAACAGATACAATCATAGTTTTTTGTACTCATATACTTTTCTTTAAAGGACTGTCTGAAAGACTGGTTATAATTTGTTTTAAACAGTCAGTACACTGACAAGAAAATAATAATACACACAACAAAACATTATGAAACAAGAATGATGTTCATCAGAGGTCAATGAAGTTAAATGAAAAAGGTCAAAACAAAGAATAGTTTCTAATCACACTGGGTGGAAATCAATGCAAATCATATGTGCTAGGTCCTTGCGTGGCTAATGGCTCCAGTGCCTTGTTGTGGCCCACAAAGGTGGCATCTTTACATCTAAAATGCACCGGAGGTCAGCTGTTAGTTTTGGTGAATAAACATTTATGTAATGAAGTTTCTTATTTAAATTAACATTTCTTCATTTTTTTAGATTCGCTTATATTTTCATTTTTGTGCAAACACATCTTTTCTTTTTCATCATATTTTTTGGTTATCACTTGATGATCTAACAAAATAAAAGTCTGAATTTCATAACTTCTTGCTACATGTTACTAATTTTGCTCTGCCTTATTTTTTTCCCCCTTACCCATGTAGAATGCAAAAAAATATATAAGAAGACGGACTGGAACTTTTTTGTCTCTGGTTTCCCTACTCAGGCCTTTCCCTTGTTAGTCTACAGTCTGGATGAAAACACCCATGACTAATTGCAACAGAAAATATTTTTTATGAACAGAAAGAATATATTCGCCTGAACATATTCTGAAAGTTATAAGTTTTAGCATGCTCAAATAAAGTTGTAATTAATTTTTAATTATTTTGTCGATCGGCGATTTCACACTCATGACGCGAATGGCTCTCTGTCGGCAAACTTCCATCCCAGGCAGGAATTTCCCAGCCGCTGCAACCGTGCGCGCTGACCTTGAGGCGTTATCAGTCGGTAAGTTTATTTATGTTTTGGGGCATTTCCGCCTTCATACAACCGTTTTGGTTATCGCACAACTTTCCTTTTTAACGTAGCTAACTCCTGCAAGTCACACAGCATTTATTCAATTTGTCAGCTTTGAACTTCAGGCTGAAATGTTGTGTTCAGCGTTCACCCAAAAAAATCGTCTGCTCCTCTGTCTCACGTCAGCTTTAAAAATAAAAAAAAAAGAAAGCGTGAGGTGGGTTTGAGGGCGTAAGGAGTGGTGGGAGGGGTGGGGGGAGAGGATGGGGGTCTGTATGAAGTGCAAAAGTAAGCTCCTGTTGTATACTTTTAATTACTTTCTTTTTGGCATCAAATTGTTTCACTTTTGCCAGCGCAAGGGGTCGGCAGTAGAGTAATAGTATGGTTCACAAAACATGTTAAAAGTCACAAAAATGCTTAACAGATTCGTTCTCCATAGCAATAGCAACGGTGCTTTTGATGATAATAATATCATTTTAATGATCATTATTGCTTGGAAACTATTATATTTTGCTTCCCCCACCCCCTTCCCCTCCCACAACGGGACTGATTTCCACCAAAATGTAATGTAAACATGGTTAAGTTTCAGAAATACATTGGGAAAAATCAAGTTTATTTTTTCACCAAATCAAGATCAGTCATTTCGGAAAATCTGTCGGATGGTTAGAGGATGAAAGGAAATCAGTTCAATTTGAGTATGTCATGCAATAATTAGAAGAAAAAAATACTAACAGAATTGAGCAGAAGTTTGTGATGTTCTGTTTGATCTTTTTTTTCAGATTGAAACATTATTCAAAGCTGTTCCTTGATGAGACACACTGGAAAAGTAACTTGGTGAGTGATTCTTAATTGTGTGGTGTCTGCGTGTGTGTGCGCACGCGCAAGCACACACATATGTGTGTATGTGTCCATGGCGCGCATATGTGTGAATGTGTGCATGTACTCATCACACATGTATCTGTGCGCGCGCGCACACACACACACACACACACACACACACACACACACACACACACACACACACACACACATCACGCACACACACACACACATCACGCACACACAAGCAGGATGCATCTACACACACAGAGCTTGCATGTGCATGCATACGCTCACAAACACACACACACACACACACACACACACACACACACACACACACACACACACACACAGAGGTGAATGAGAAAGACATAAGTCAGTAAAATAAATTTGATAAATCTCCCTGTCTTGTCATAATATTTCACACAATTAAGAAACATCGAAAGATTGATATTTTAATATTGTGTATTTTTTGGTTTTACTCATAGTGGACTGACTTGGTTGATGCGTTGTACATCCATCCATTCATTTATTCATTTTCCAGTCATTTCTTCATTCATGGATTCAATCATTTTTATGTAAACAATCATGTTGACAAGAATGCTTCAGGGCAATATTACTTTCCATTGTTTCAGGTCATGGAGAACTGTGTCCTCTGTGGCCAGAATCTGGACTCTGGGGAGAAGACAGTGATCCCACCACAGCGAGGCAGACACCATCAACAATGCCAGTGTACAGAGAGGCAGAGACACCGTCAACAATGCCAGTGTACAGAGAGGCAGAGACACCATCAACAATGCCAGTGTACAGAGAGGCAGAGACACCGTCAACAATGCCAGTGTACAGAGAGGCAGAGACACCATCAACAATGCCAGTGTACAGAGAGGCGATGGGATCTGCATTACTGAAGGTCAGGCAGTGCATGAACATTGTCGTCGTACCTACACTAACAAGCACAACATCAGCAGTTTCTTGAAGAAACAGCAAGCAGAAAGTGAAGTGAAACCCAGCCAAGCATTAAGATCAAAGAATAATGTCTTTGATTTAGAAGATGCTCCCTATTTTGTGGCAGGGATGCAGAACTTGATGGAAAGACTGTGTGGCCTGTTAGAACATTGGACTTCCAAAAGTCCATCACGAAGAGCTGCTTGGAGCGTGCTGACGAATGGGCTGAAAAAGTGAAAGGTAGACTGGAGTTTGTATCTGATCTTCCAGCAGCTGATGCTGTGTACCACCAGACATGCAGCACAAACTTCCGAACAAAGAGAAAAATACCCAAATCGTTCGCTCTGGAACCAGAACCCAAAAAAGTAAAATATGGAAGACCCAAAGATGAGGGCAGAGTTGAAGCTTTCAGAAAAGTTGCTGCCTTTCTTCAAGAAAATGATTCAGAACAGATCACCATCAATGACCTGATTAGCATGATGGTGAACTTACTGGTGGAAATCCATACTGTTTCAAAAAAATGAAGGAGGAACTGGTAAAACTATTTGGGAAGAAATCATTATTGCTGAAGTTGATGGCAAACCAAATGTTGCCACATTCAGAAAAACTGCTTCATCAATTCTTCATGCATTCTACTCTGCACCTGATACTGATGATGGGGAAGCACAGAAAATAGCAGTCATTAAAGCAGCCGCTGAGCTCATCAAGAGTGACATAAAGAGCATTCCTGTTTCCAGAAAAACATACCCATCGCCAGATGATGTTGCATCTGTGTCAGCAAACGTGGACTTTGTGCCAAAATCTCTCCAGTTACTGCTTGATACAGTTTACAGTGGAAAGGATTGTGATCTTAGAATTGCATTCATTGGTCAAGCAATCATGCAAGCCGCGCGGCCACGCTTACTGATCACCCCACTGCAGATTAGACTGGGCGTACAGGTGCACCACAATTTTGAGTCACAATTTCTAGTGGATCTTCTTTATTCACTTGGATTCTGTTCGTCTTATAAAGAAGTAAGAACATATGAGCTTAGTGCAGCTGCAACTCAAGAACTGAAATTACCAACAGATGACAATCATTTCGTACAATACATGGCTGACAATGTGGACCACAATTCAGCAACCTTGGATGGAATGAATACTTTCCATGGAATGGGTATGATTGCAGCAATCACACCAAGTGTACAAGACAGAGAAGCTGTACCAAGGAACACTGATGTTAAGCTGAAGAGGTTGTCAGAAGGCAAGAGTTGACATACGGTATTATAAAGAAGAGACTATTGGCATGTTGAACTTGAAGTTCGAAAAACTGAACACTGTGTTCACATCTGATCCAACAAAAGAAATAGAAATCCTATGGAAAACGTCCTGGTTGCTTCTTCCACAAAGGCCATCTTTGGTCAGGAGTGATGCAAACTGTACATGCTGGAGACTTTCCTGGACAGACATCTTTCTTTTTTTTTGCCCCTGATTGATCTCAATCCCAGTGATAAAACATGTATTTATTCAACGTTACTGTTCATTTGTGGTGAAGCAAAGCGTAATGGCAGAACACCCATCATTATATTTGACCAACCACTTTGGTGGAAAGCACTAGCTATCATCATGAGTGAACCTGAGACAAGTGACCTGCGAAGCATTGTCCCTCCGGCTTTGGCCCTTTCCATATGGAGACGAGTTTTTCTTGCCTGCATAGGACATCTGATGGCAGGCACAGGTCTCCAGGAAGCCCTGTCTGTGATCTATGCTCCAAATGCAGTCAGTGCCATGCTGCAAGGAAAAGCTGTCACACGTGCTGTAAGGGGACATCTGTTGATGGACACAGCCCTAAATGCTCTGCTGGCATCTGACACTTTCCACGCACCTCTGCCACAACTTGAAGTCGGAGAGGAGGGAGAGAGATCATGTGATCAAACCTGCAATGTGCCACAGCTTACAACAATGTTTGCACAGTCTTCGCCAGAGAGTGTGAGTGCCACTGACACACAGGAAAAGTACCAAGCAGATCAGACATGTGAACTTGGGACTGAACAAAAACTGGTGCATGTGTCAATGGAAGATGTTCCCCAGGATGTCAAGGCTGCTGTCAAGTCTTCTCTCACAGAAAATGTTGATGCATTACTTGACAACACAGATCCTCATTTCTTGGAAGCGATTGAAACCTACAAAAAACTAATGGAAGGAGATCTGTCTTTAAACGAGCTGGAAACATTGAATCCATTTGTAACATCTCTAAAAAACTTGAAGCTCACAAGATGACTTTGAACAGCAGAACGAGCGTACTGTGGTTACAGTACATGTCCATGATTGACATTCTGAAAACATTCATCAAGGCAGAAAGGACTGAAACTGGCTTTTGCATCTGTGTACCGTCCAGGACATGCTTCCTTACCTAGCGGCAGCAGGACACAATCTATACACCAAATCAGCTCACCTCTATCTCCAGATGATGAACAAACTTCCTGATACACACCCTGTTGTCTACAAGAGCTTTCTCGATGGACATCACGTCGTTCGTAGGAGTAAGAGGTTCTGGGCAGGCCTTTCTTCAGACTTTGCTATTGAGCAGGTTTTGATGCGCAGCATTAAGTCAGCTGGAGGCTTGACCAAGGAAGAGGGATGAGTGAATCGCAGCGAGCAACATGGCTTCTGTCTATGCCAGCATGTGCAGAAATCAATAGCGCCATGCAAGAAGTGACCTGCACTCTCCCGCTGTCAAGTGAGCAGCATAACGAAATGGCCCAGCCAGAGTGGCAAAGGATGCACAGGACGTGATGACCCTCACGTCATTTTTGAATCAACACAGTCCATTTGCTGATGACCCCAGTCTGAGAAACGTCATTACTGGTGTTGTTGCAGAAGCATCAGTCAATGTGGACGGTGCAAAACAAATTGGACTCCACATACTGAAGACCATGGAGGGTCAAACAGCTTCAGATGCTTCACTGAAAAGGAAAGACAAGGCTGTGACAATGAATGTTAAAAGCTCCATCAGAATAGACGAGACTGCTGTGACCGTTGATCCTCAACTTCTTTTCAGCGCTTAGTTGCAGCTGCCAGTAACCTGTACGAGGACAAGACAGAAGTTTTCAATTATGAACTTAGCAGCTTTCCATCATCATTGTTCGAGTCACCTGGTTTCTTACTGCAACCCAACAAAGCAGCCCTTGCAAATGAACTGTGGAAAATGGTCAAGAACACTGAAAACCAGCCTCAGCAGACTTCCCCTCAGTTTGTTCTTGATGGAGGTTCTTTACTTCAGCGCATTCCCTGGCGACGTGGAACCACATTTCGAGACATCATTGAAACATATGTCTGCTTTATAAAAGGCAAGTATCCAAATGCAACTGTCGTATTTGATGGATACATATCAGGACCAAGCACCAAGGACATCACCCATCTCAAGCGTGGGAAAGGGATGAAAGGGCAGGCTGTGCACTTTGCATTAGATATGATGCTCCAGTTCTCCAAGGAACAGTTCCTTTGTAATGTAGAGAACAAACAGCGCTTCATCTACGCCCTTGGTCAGCTTTGGAATCATTCTGCACTGTGATACATGCCAAGAGTGATGCAGACCTCACAATAGTCCTGACTGCAACCAAGTGTGCACGCCACCAGGTGACCGCTGTCATAGGAGAGGACACTGACATTCTGGTGTTGTTGGCATATCATGCCGATTCAAATGATCATGACATTTTCTTTTATTCTGATAAACAAGGAGGAAAAGTAGGTGCTGGAACATCAAGCACTTGATCCATGAGCTTGGAGAAAATCGACATTTGCTGCTTTCTCTCCATTCTCTTACAGTTGTGATACGACCTCCAGGCCATTTGGAATTGGGAAAGGAACAGCACTGCAGAAACTGTTGAAAAATGTTGAACTTAGAAGTCTGGCTGATGCCTTCCTTCAACAAAGGACCCAGGAGGACGTTGTAGAAATAGGTGAGAAGGCATTAGTGCTTCTCTACAATGGCTGTTCCGGTGAGACTCTCAATCACTTGCGACACCGGCTGTTCTGCATGAAAGTGGCAACTGGTACAACATACATTCAGGTGCATTCACTGCCACCAACTTCAGCTGCGGCCAGGTTTCACAGTCAAAGGGTGTACCTTCAGTTCAGCAATGGATGGACGGGACACTGTGCTGAAACCAGCTGAATGGGGCTGGCAGATTGAGAACGGACTATATGTACCCCGAATGACTGATTTGCCAGCAGCACCGGCTAAGCTCCTGAAGGTCATTCGGTGCACCTGTAAAGAAAACTGTGACAGTAAGCGGTGCAGCTGCAAAAACATGGTCTTCTGTGTTCTCCTGTGTGTGGTGAATGCCATGGTGTCAGCTGTTTCAATTCCCCCGCTGTGTGCTTTGACTAGACAGTGATGCAGAAACTGAGGTATGCTGTTCTATATATAGAACATTATTGAATACTATTGTTTTGCCTATTTCAGACATTTTCTGACATTATATTGCCAAATCCTGGTTCCTACGCATTTATTCCAAGTTCCTCTTTCAAGACATTGTTTCCCAGCTTCAAAATAAGTTGCTACATGATGAGTTTTCTATGCACAAATGACAATTTTCCATTTTGGGCCTATGACGTCACTAATGCTCATATTACATAATTATTATGGTCGCTAGAACATTATAACTTGCTGTGATGGTGATGTGGGTTATAGTGATTAAGTTACTGCAAACAACTTTCTGTTGCAGTCCTGGGTGAAGGTATTTATTTTCACCCAGTCAGTAGCCTATGTTCTTGTGAAGACCACACAAGATATTTCATTGTCCTTGTTTGTTCTCCTTTCCTTGTTTCAATTATGTTTTCTAATAGGGTATTTGTAGGAATACAAAGGTAGAGAGCTTTAAATTAGGGTTTCTATTCCAGTCTGTAGCGTTGGATTTGTATTAATACAGCCTGATACCATTAAGTACTCAGACTTTCAATGTCGTTTTGTTCATTCTGGTGTGCTTCCTGATCACTCTTTTGCAAGAAAGGTTGAGTAAAAGGGCTGGATGGGTGGGATTAATCTATCTCACATGCAGCTGCCATTGCTTAGCCATCTACCACAAAAGACATCATATTCAAGAGCAGTTTAAGCAACACCAAGTATTTGTTGATTACATTCCTTAATCTTGGTTACAAGTGAAAATGACTACTTACGTGGATTGATTCTGTACAATTGAAAATGTTCATTATTATTCCTTGTGAAATACATATCTCCCATTAGCTTTTCAATAATACCTTCAATAAGTACAACTATAGATTTAACACTATCAACACAGACCCTTGTTCTGCTCTATGTGCCCAGTTAACACTGCAGTCATAGCACTGAAATTCCCTCAGGACACCTGATTTTGACCATTTTAATTAATTTTCCTTAAAAGCCTAAATTTGACAGCGACTTTATTTTTGTACTGTGAAACAGAGCTATCTTTCATCTTTTTATGATAAATGCTTTTAAAGTCAAAATAATGATTTGCTGTTGTTTGATTGAGTTGAAAATGACATACTTCGAACAAGGAACACTGATTCAGTGCTTGAAGACGCCGATGGGTTGGTTGCTTTCTCTTCAAATTAACCAATGAAATCAACTGTTAGTAGCTTGCTTAATGGTATAATATGACATAGGAAGGACTGTATCTGTTCGCTGACACCACTTGTTAAAAATTCTCCAGGAAATTTGTTTTTTTTTTCTTTTAAAGACCGTTGCTACCATTCTTGCGACGTGTTCCGAGTGACATATCGCTTGCAGCGAGTGTTTTCACCCCATGTCGCCGAGTTGTGAAAAAGTAAAGTATGCTAGTTTCACAATCTCACCAAAACAGACATACTACACACAATTTTTGCTTTTAACCCGCTGAGTGCGATGGGCCACGATCGTGGCTCAGACGAGAACCGTTATACCACCACCGCTAAACATCCGGATTGATCAGTTCACGTGACTTGCTAGTATCCATTGTGCACCGGCAAGCTTTGTCAGTCAGTTATCTCCGAGTTTTTTGTGCGTTTTGACTGAAATAATGAGTGAATCAGCGACCGAGTTTAAGCAGGCGTTGCGTGGAAGTGGCACGTGTGAAGAGCCAGTTGCCGAAAGCAGTAGTAACGAAAGCGAAGCAGGTGAGTTGACAAACTTTGATTATTTTGTTTGTCGAGTGATGGAACACTTCCTGTGTGCGGTTATTGGTTATTTTACATTTGTTGGTCTGCCACATGAAGGAAGGGGGGGATGGAGGGGCAGGGTACATGGTTACTTACAGGAGTGATAGGCTTTGGCCTGATCAAACCAGAAGATCGTTTCTGGGTGATTATAGGTGTTTTGAAAGCACTTTAGACATGAATAAAAGTGGTGATTTGAAGAGAACAATTTATAACTTTTGTTTGTTTGTTTGTTTTTTTTAGTTTGGAAACAGTGTGGGCGTGTCACGAGTGGGCGTGTCTCCAATGAAAGCTATAGCCCTTCCCCTTCCTTATATGCTAGTGATTCAGATTTTATTCTTATTTATGATTTTATGCATGACTTCATTTTTCATAGAATGAATAAGTAATGCTGTTCATATTTTTTCTTTTTGAAATCAGACTAGTTAGTGGAAACTGAGTCAAGCTCTCTGTAACAACTCTTGCACCATTATGAAACAATGAAATGAACAGAAGACTTAGGATATATGTTTTCTTGTGTGATCCAGAATCTGGAAGCACTACTGCAGAGGAGAGTGATGCTGAGAGTAAAGGAGGTCAAGAAAGAGGAACTGTGCTGCTGGCCATCCTACTCGTGTGTGCTCTGGCTGGGAATGTTCTGGATGCGACGTGGTACTCTGCCCCAAGTGCTTTTCAGCCTTCCACAGAAGACCAAGGCCCTAACTTTGTTCTGTGTCTTTCAAGGACATGTTCTTCTTGTTTTCTCTCAAGTTTCAAGTGTTTTGACATTCAAGCAGGAAAACTGTGGTGTTTCAAACAATGTGACTGACATTTTGGATTACCTTTTCGCCAATGTTCTGGATTACACTGTGAAGAATATCTTCAGCTGCCATCAGGGTACTGTCTTGTAATTATTTTTTTCAGATTCTTCATTATCTCTAGTTTACAAAAACATATAGTTTTACCTATCTAGCTTCAAGACAAGCCTGCACAAACCCCATTTCCTTATATAGTGAAATTTGATTGTCTGGATGCTGAATTATAGGTACATCATTTGAGCACAATTCATTATACATAGCTCAAGTCAAGAGAATTATCATCTTTCTCATGTTTCTAGCACATATTTGTCTTCATTTTATCTCCAGTCTGAAGTGTTTAGGTGGTACAGAAGAAAATCTGTCTCTCCTAACATTTGACTTACTTTTCAAATAACTTTTTCAGAAATTTTCTCTGCTTATATTTTGAGGTCAGTCTCCAAGTAGGTACCACCTACGGTATTTTCAGGTATTTCACTAGATTCTATAACATCTCTAGTTTCTAAAAATGCATAGGTTTGCGTATCTAGTGCAAATAATATGTATGCAGAAGCCAAATTCTCAAGTGTGGTGTGTGACGAATTTCCCGTCCTAGATTTTAACTACATTTCTTTAAAGTTTAAATTGATATACAGAGCACTGTGAGGGTTAATACAGCTTATAATCTCACCTTGGTATACACAACAGTTCAACAAACTCACCTTGATACACACAAGGAGTTCCACAATCTCACCTTAGTACATACAACCACAATTCAACAATCTCATCTTGTTAAATGCAGAAAATTTCAGTCTCATCTGGTATATGTAACCATATTTCAATTAGCTCACCTCAGTAAACACTAAGAATTTCACAATCTCACACTGGTACATTCAATCACAGTTTCACAATTTCTCCCCGGTACATAATAATCACAGTTGAATAAACTCTCCTTGACAGTCAGAGTTCTATAATATTGTATTGGCATGGTAGACACAAAGTTTTGAAATGCACTTGATAGATACAATATTAATTTTTACAAGATCATCTGGAGATGCAAAATAAGTTTCACAATCTCACTGTGACAGACCAAACATTTTCACAATCTCATTCACTTTTATAGATACAAACAATTGTCACAATTCCACTCTGGAAGATACAAAAACAGTGTCATAATCTCACTTTAGTACAATCAGAGTGTCACAATCTACCTTGGTAGATTTTAAATGCAAATTCACAATCTCAGCTTGAGAGATGCAAACACAGAGTACAATCTCACTTGGCTGATACAAAGTTTCACAATCTACCTTCTGGTCACAGAGACTGGTGGGCAGGAGCTTCTGAAGGACTCCACTGGTCAATGGTGTCAAGGCCACCAAAGTTGCGCCGGATGGCTGCAATCAACTGACAATGGGATGGCCTCCGATGTGACTGGGCAGCAAATGTGTACACCATCTTCACCAAACTGAAAGAAGAGAGGATATTGTTTGTAATATGCAATAGAAAGTAAAAACAACCAATGATTTACACCGTTCAACAAAAAGGAAAGGTAATTACAATCTGTGTGTAATCTCTGTGCAGTCGAGCAAGGGTTTGCAAATGTAAATACAAGTTTCTGTATACATTTTACCATTAACGTCGGCTACTACATCATGAAATATTCACTGTCAGCTAATTATCTTCACCTGTAGAAATCTCGCAGTCCAAAGAACTCGCGCTTCTTCTTGGCCTCCTGGAAGATGTTGAGATAAGCTTTGGCCAACACCGGGACGAGTTCATTCATGTTTGCAGTGCAAGCTGGTCCTGTGTGGTACAAATACCCCTGCAACACCAAAGTGGATAATCATGATACACAATTACATACACCTCTTTGCCACAGTCAGCAGCTGAAAGTTACCAGATGCGTACTAAAAATGCAAGTTTTGCTTTCTACATCTGCTAAATGAAATGAAGCAGAGACATGGCACCACATTTGGAAACATTTCTGAGTAAAACCCCAAATAATTCCTGACAACAAACAACAGTGTATGGAGGTCAGTGTCATGGAGTACTGCTGGAATGCGGCAGGATCAATCAGAACCAGTATTTTGTTGTGGTACAAGTCTTTGGCTCCAGCACTTTCCTATTAGACTGAGTTCCTATTAGACTGAGTTTTTCCAAGAATCTGAAGATGGTCTACCTTTGGGTCTGGAACTATAATCGTATGATAGTGATCACTGTCTATGATGGAGGCTTAACAGATAAGGTTTTGCATATGCCAGATCAGAACAGACACCACTAACCACCACCACAGTGACTTAGCACCACACACAGTCACCTCTAATGGGTAGTTTCATAGTAGCTCGATACTGACAGCTCCTTGTGGACTGCTGGCTAAGGGACTGCAATGCAACAAAACATGTGTAGGACTGTGTACAGGAGTGGGGAAAGGCAGCACTGGGAGCAATGCTGGTGATAAGTTACAAAGATGAACAACAAATTTTATTAAGAATTCCCTGACATTGCAGACAACAGTCTCCTGCCGTACATTAATTTTCTCTACAAAGAAATCAAAAGCATTGTTTTTGATTTTTTCTGATGGCAGATTCCACCATGTTACTTCTTCACACAACACTAACCTGGCTGTCTCAATGAGTTCCTCTTGATCTGGAACCATCACGCTGGACCAGAATGCCTCGATTCATCTTGGCAGATCCAGTGCCCAGTTGGAAATGCCAATGAACGCCACCTGTGAAAAGAATTAGTATAGAGAAGAAAACATTTTCAGCTTTCTTTTATCAAACACATAGGCATGAACGACAGCATATATTATTCAATATTTACTTCAGCATTATACATCCATACTTACAACTTTAACTTAAAACAGGAATTCTTGGACTGATTAATATGTATTTAGGGTCTCTTTCGTAATATGCTCATGTATTTCTATGACTGATTAACCTTTAACTGTTGTCGCGATGCAAGTCGCACCTGATGTAGTGTCCCTTGACTGGGTGTCGCAACATAAGTCACGCTGTAGGGCAAGCCTTGCAAGCCTAGTTTCACCGACACGCACACATATGAACTATGGCTCAGTAACCAGCTAATCTGCATGAATGACTGAACGAGCCCCAGAAATGGATTTCAGCATTTCAGTTTGGGGTTTATAGTTAGTAGCAGCTTGTAATGCATAGCGCGACTTGACTCATATGGCGCCCAAAGGAGATCGTGATAGAATTTTGAACTTGTTTGAAGATGTTTTTGCTGAATTTTTTGTGGAAAAAGCATGTGAATAAGAATTCATGGACATTTTGAATGAACTGGGTGTGGTGGGTGGGATAATTTTGATTTAGATCAAGCACCATGTAATTGTGATTTTGAGATTGACACAGACAATGACTGGATGAGTGTCTAAGGGTGGGGGGAATCTCAACATGCCATTCAGTGGGGAAGAAAAACTCAGTGTAGCGCTTCCAGATGTTTCCTAAACCTTCAAATGTAAATGAAGGCAGTGTGGGCCTGTGACATTTGTTGATAATGACCATTTTGGGGTGTTTTTTGTGTTATCAGCAAGTCATTTCAATGTGAAAGCTGAACTGTACCTCATTCATTCTTAACTGGATAACCTGCGGAAAAAGGTTGTAACTTATTTCTGGATACTGTGGAACACCATAGACTGGATAATTTATGAACAAAGCTCTTGAGAATGACAGGCAGGATGTGCCACCTGTTTTCACCTATCATTTTCACATTCTGGACAGGTAAGCACCTAATCAAATACTCACAAGCACACCATTTCTGTTTTATATTATTCTTTATTCAATTATTAACAATTTTATTCTGCATGTCAGTTTCAAATGCTAACCGTTGAAAAGTTATGCATATTATACAAACATAACTACTCTTTTCAAACTTTCCTTCTGGAAATTCACCAGACATCATACATAATAGTACATTGTTAAATGACCAGTGTAAAGGTTAATATATAATTACGTCCTTTTTCTAATACGCTCATATACATTTCATACATCCAATGATTCTGCATGGCACAGAAATCAGTTTAACCTTTCAAGTGTCATTTTAAAATACAAAAATTCATTTTCAAATGCATCAAACAAAATGTTACTAACAAAAGGTTGCTTAGAACAAAACACTCATCAAAAAGCTGTCTAAAACATAATCAACTTTTTTTTACATTAAAATCTAGAATGGGTGAGGTGTGCTGTGAATGTGAACGTGTTTCTGTGTTGGTTACTCGCCCTTTCTGATAAAAAAGGATCTCACACATAATCACAAAGCTAACTGGTCCTCTCACATGCTACCACTAAACTTCGAATTAAGTGTGAGTGCACCTCTATAGTTAACACAGCTTTCCAAGTCATTGTCATTGAGTCTGTCTGCTTTGCTTCAGTTGAAGGATCTCACTTTGTTCCTTCAGTGATCTATGAAGCTTTAAGATTTCACTTGCCTCTCCTCCTACTGTTTCCAATCTTTTTTTCCCAACACCCTGGAAAAGTGTCCCTTTTGGAGGAGAAGGTAGAAACTTCAATTGAAAGGGTGTGGCAGTGGTGGATTCCCTCCCTTCTCCAACAGGCCTTTTCATCATTCTATTTTCTGGTCCTAAAGAAGAAGGGCAACTTGAGACTAGTCATATATCCATGTCATCTAAATGTTTAAAATTTCTCATCCTAAGTTTTCTATGGAAATGGTCAGGGAGTCTCCGCTCCTCCTTTCTTCTCCTGGAGTTTGAACAATATGCTTGAATTTCTCAGCTCTTCAATCACCCTGTTCCTCTGCCCATGGTTTTTACTATGGTGATGGTTGCTTTGGTGAGGGCCATGAAGCAAAAAACTTCTTCTCTGTCCTTAAACTATCTGGCCAACCTCTTTCAGAAGAATGTGGCCACATTGCCACAATTCAGGACCTCCTAATCCTCATAGGACTCTTGCTTCTCTGAGTTTTTTTATTTATTGCGGAAGTCAGACAGGTCACTGTCACAGTCATTTGTGAAAAATTTTCTCAAACACTTAATTTTCCTCCAGCTTTTGACCTGCGCAGAGATGACTGTTCTCGTCACTCAATCCATGTCTCAGCCTCAGTCTGTGACCCAAGAGATGTTTAGACTATGTTTGTTCTTGCCACCTAGTGTCAGAGTTGGACCCCCTTTGTTGTATGTATTTGCATCCCTTTCTGTGGTGTCTAAGCAATGCATAGAATCAGCTCACAGCAGAAAGAGATGCTTCCTCTCCTGATGATTCAGCCCCTTTTCTGCCCTTCATCTACTCACAGTTTTTGCTTCGCGGGAAAACAAGTGTCCCCTTTCTCCTCCTTATGTTGTCTTATACAATCTGTGCACAAGCGAGCAACTCTGAAATGGGAGCTCATCTCTACCCTCAGCTTCGAGAGATCAGCAGCATATGGTCTACCCTGGAGGTGATGGATTACATAAATGTGCCAGAAGTGAAGACAGTCTTTAGGTGTTGAAGTTTTGGTCAGAGTATGAGAAAAACACATGTTCCTACTTAAAGTAGCTTTTTAAAAATATATCTGTGATGGTGTGGAGGGGTAAGGGGTGTGCAGGTGAAGACAGGCAGATGGTGAGGAGTGCAGGAACCAAGGGACAGCAGCCAGTCAAGAAGACACAGTGGACGAAGCAGAGTTTTCTCCTTTTATGCTGAGCGCTCCCTCTCTCTGCCTCTCACGCCAGTCGCTCACATCATGGAACTCTAGGGGAACACTCTGCTCATTCTCACACCACGCTCTACTTTTATAACACCGTACCGGACCGCAAGCCAGCACCACGGTGCCGAAGACGAAACGAGCCTCACGAGGCCGGAACCAACAGAATTTTGTGTTTTCTATGGCAGCTTCCGTGTTGTCTGGCTCGCTGTCCGTTCAAACTATCAACACATATTTACTATCGAGGAAAACCTCAGAACACAAGGAATAAAATGCAGTAAGTCACATTTTACAATTTTGTTCCCGTACTAAATCATTGCTGATTGTCCCAGAGTGAAGCCACTTTTAACAAGCTTACGTCATATTTTCCTTTATTTTTATGAAAAATACTAAACAGCGTGAAATAATTTTGTAATGAATAAAAAGCTGGCATCTCGCTCTTTTTATACATATAAATTTCATTTTCCGAGACAGTGTCTAAGTGGAGAACTTTGCGTTCAAAGTTTGATAGAAAACACAGCTGACTTTTCACCTCGCTGGGCTGTCGGCACCCACTTCTGACACAATTTTCAACTGAAAAATACTCTGTTGAAACGGTCTGTTAAATAATAAATTCTACACATTTTCAGTTGTATTCATAACAAAAATGGAGTCATTAGCAAGATTTCGATCGGGAAGTCCGAATTTCGTAGAATGATAATTTGGATCAAAACTCCGACAGTAAACAAAGAAGGCGACTCGCTAAAGGGACCGGCGCTGTCAGTCATTTCGTATAGTCGTAAGCTTGTACAGAAAAGATCATAGGCATGCGATATACGAAATGAAAGCTTATGGACTTTACTTTAACATGCATGTTCAGATTCTTCGGTTTTCCTCTTACTTTTTGTAAAATCAAGAATTATTCAATATTCATTCGACAGACAATTGAAAATGGCGCCAAGATTGCTCGTGCGAAAATACCAGTTTAGAGAAAATATGGGCTTCTCAACCCAGTACGGTTGTAATGAATCAAATACATTAATTTTTGTGACTTCAGCGACGTACATACAACTATGTAGGTTCTGAGGTATTCATGATTTAAAGAATTTACACAATAAAAAAAGGAGATTCGACCAAGGGAGGTAAGGGAAGATAACTCTCGAACAAAACATTTTCATCCACGAAAGGTAACCAAAAGAAATATATACACTGTTAGCACCCGCTACATATCTATCTGTCCAGACATTTGGATCTTCTCCAACCTCCCCACACTGTGGAAAACTGAAGTGAATTATTCATGACCAAGAGAGGTTGATTGGGCCAGGGAGTTCACTTTCAAGCATTTGCTTCTGGAACTCAGATTAGCTCCCTCTCAAAAATCTTGAGATCCCGACGATAAGATCTCCATCATGTCAAATAGTAATTAGACAATTGTTTGGGCCAGTTGGAAAATTTGAATCTCATTTGAAGACAATCCTGAATCCATTTTAGATTTTACCATGATGACCGTCTAATGTTTTATTAGGACCACAATGATAAACATATTACATATTTGTATAAAATTTTGTAAAAGTATCTTATTGTGAAAACATGACTGTTTAATTTTCTGCTTTCACGCACCACAAATTGCTTCATTCACAGTAAGTGATAACTCACAAAGCCGTCCCTTGCTGTAAATCACAAGATCTATTTTCATGTCTGTGCTTAGAAATATATTTCTCTACATCTGATCATCTGCTTGATACAACAATGTAATAGTGGCCTGAGCATGGAAGAAAGCAACTAAGAAGCAACTTGACATTTTATGCACTATTTGCATAGAATATCATTTTACTTTTTTTAATCAACTTATTAAGCAATAATTGTTAAATGACCATACTCAAAAAACACATCAATCAGTTTTATGATATAAAAAGTATTGCTGAAAATGTTATCACAGATTTACAGCCTCAAGCATTCTGTAACATCTTCATGCAGGGGATGTCTACAGTTACTGATCTACCAGGTTTCTTTCTGATAACGCTTATTATTGCTACCAAGAATCAGTGCAGAAAGTTTCTCAAAGACACACACACACACAAACAAATCTTAAGACCTTATAAGGCTAAATTGTGATAATAGAATCAGAACCTAACCTTGAAAGAAAACTAAAGATCTCAAGACCACCTTCTCACATGACTGCAATTTCCAGAGCACAATGAACGTAGTTCAGAAGAGGAATGTGGATATCATGATGATACTGCAATGTGGGTATCATATTGAAACAGAGGACAGTAATTCTTGAGCTCAGTGAATGAAGCTGAGGAGAGGAAGAGAACAGTATTTAGTAGATGACTGTAATTTCCTGAGCTCAGTGAACGAAGTTGAGAAGAGGAAGAGAACAGTATTTAATAGAGGACTGTAATTTCCTGAGCTCAGTGAATGAAGCTGAGGAGAGTAAGAGAACAGGGTTTAACAGAGGATTGTATTTTCCAGAGCACATTGAACGAAGCTGAGAAGAGGAACAGAACACTCATCACCTTCTTGCTGTCATCTGGCACTTCATCACCCGGGCAACCATCTTCCAACAGTGGATGAAGAGTTCTGACGACAGAGAGATCACAATGCACTGATGTGAACTATCATTGAAAAACTATGATGTAGATGTATTATTGACTCTTTGATGCCAACTTTGTGAATGCATGTATCATAAAGTGAATGTCATAAGGAAATATGATGCAATTATGAAGAAAGAATCTGTTAATATTTGATGTGACTGCGGTGTGGATATCACACTGATTCTGCATGGTAAAAATGATGATACGGTAATGTCAATATTATTATGATTGTGTAATGTTGATATCATGATGATACTGTATATGTATTATGATGATACTGTATTGTGGGTATCATGATGATACTGTAATATGGAATACTCAATGATATTATAATGTGGTATAACTTGATGATACTGTAATGTATGTATCATGATACTTTAACGTGGATGAAATGTGGATAACTTCATGATACTGTAATGTATATATCATTATGATACTAGAATGTGGATAAATTGATGGTATTGTAATACTAATGTCATGATGATTTAGTAATGCAGATATCATGATGATACTTTAATGTGGATATCTTGATGATACTGTAAAATGGATATCATAATGAAATTTTGTAATGCAGTATGATAATGATATGCTAATAATGATATCATGATTCTATAACGTTATTATGATACTGTAATGTGGATATCTATGATACTGTAATATGGATATCATGATGATACTGTCATGTGCATATCATGATGAAACTGAAATGTGGATTATCGTGATGATAGATAATGTGGACTGATACTGTAATATGGATACCATGATGACAACTGTAATGTGGATATCATGATGATACTGCAATGTGGGTATCATAATGTTTACTACAGCAAGGATATCTTTTTTTTTTTTTTTTTTTTTTTTTTTCCACATTTTTAATGTCACCTCTCTCATCCCTCCACTCAACAATTCCTTCATTTCTCACACATTCATCCCTCAACATAAACCTGGCAAGGTACTTACTTAAAACAAATTAATTATAAACTCATGTATGTACAGATATAAAGGTAGTTACAATAAGAGTTCAAATCAAAATATCCTATGACATTTGACATGGTGTTCTTTGTGTTTGAAGGAATGAATGGGAGAATGAGTTGAAATAACTGACCCCATGTATGTTGGAATTGTATAATTGTGCTATTAAAGTATTAGCAAAGAGGTTTTTTGTTTTTAAACAAACATGCCGCACACACACAAAAAGACATACGTATCATAATAATTGTACCAAAGAACCCAAAAGAATCAGAACATAAAAGAAAAAACGATATCCCCCCCCAAAAAAAAAACAAAAACAAACAAACAAAAAAAAACCATCATTACATGAATTGTACAGGATAAAAACGCCCCCACAAATAAAATAACTAAAAC
>CM031607.1:77962194-77988419 GCA_018398815.1 Conus ventricosus | reverse complement strand
CGGAACAAGCTTATTATATGGACACATGGCAGCTTACAGAAGATAAAGACCTTAAAAGAAGAAAAAGATTTGGGAGTAACTTTCGATAGCATGTGTCTTTTGATCTACATATTGGCAGAATAGTTAATAAAGCCAATCAAATGTTGGGTGTCATAAGGAGAAGTTTCTCTTACTTAGACAAGGAGGTATTCCTAAAACTTTATAAATCTTTTGTGCGACCCCATTTGGAATATGCTAATGTGATTTGGTGCCCATACTTGAAAAGACAGTCATCACAAATAGAAAGAGTTCAAAGACGTGCTACAAAGTTATTAAAAGAATGCAAAGATAACTCTTATGCAGAAAGATTACAATATTTGAATCTACATTCACTAAAAGGCAGAAGGACAAGAGGTGATCTTATACAGACTTATAAAATATTTAATGGGTTTGACAATGTTTGTGTTGACTCACTCTTTTCTCTTTCAAAACATAACATCACAAGAAATGCAGAAGGAAAGATATTTATTCAGCACTGCCGTACTAACAGAAGAAAATTTTCCTTTTCACACAGAGTAGCCCCTTTATGGAATGAACTCCCAACTAATATAAAATTTGCAGAAGACACTAACAAGTTCAAGAATCTCTTGGATGTAATTCCAAAGTATAAGGAACTTTTCAACCAATTTGATGATTAAAATGCCATATTAGGCATTGAGTAACAAAATGACAATTGCGTTTCAACACCTATAATAAAAAGTATTGACAAAGAGGGGACGTACATAGGCCGCGAGGCAAAGGCTTTCGAGCCAGTCCCTACTACTACTACTACTACTACTGGTAATGAAAACTAAAGCAATACTCAAATTCATGAAATAATAATTCTCTATATAACCATTAAAACTAGAAAACAAGAACTGAAGAAGAAAGAAAAAGAAAAAAAAAAGGAGCGTATATTCAGTCCAGAGCAATTATCAGTCCAGAGCAATTAGGTTCACGTCTGCTCCATACGAGTGCTCTCTCTTTTTGTCTGAAATGGATTCTAGTTATCGCTGCATCCGATTCGCAAACATGATCGCGGAACTACTGCGATCTTTCTTTCTGTCTGTCTGACCAAAGATAGTTCGCCCTACGGAAAGATGGTTCACTCCGCGGAAAAGTGAAGCCAGATGGCTGGCACATTCCATGCTGCCACTCCCACCCTCACAGGCTATCTTTCCACGCGTGTCCAACATGGCGAGTAAGGCAGGAGGCAACTGGTGCGCCGCGCCGAACTGTCATAATTCTCGGAAGAAGGGGTTCCGGTGTTTTTTCTTTTCCAAAAGACGAAGAAAGGTGAGATCATTTTCTGTGTTACATTTCCTGAATACGTTGTTTTAAGAGAGAGAGAGAGAGAGAGAGAGAGAGAGAAAGAGAGAGAGTCAGTTCAGCTGCGTGAGCGAGGAAATTGCTCCCGCGATGTTGTCATGCAGAAGCAGAGAGAGAGCGTACATGCATGCGCGCATGTGTGTGTGTGTGTGTGTGTGTGTGTGTGGTGTGTGTGTGTGTGTGTGTGTGTGTGTGGTGTGGAGTGAGAGAGAGAGAGAGAGAGAGAGAGAGAGAGAGAGAGAGAGAGAGAGAGAGAGAGAGAGAGTGTGTAAAAATGCATAGGATACTACTAGCGCTCACATACACACACTTATAGGTGCTTGCACACACACACACGCACGCACGCACGCACGCACGCACACACACACACACACACACACACACACACACACACACACACACACACACACACTTGTATGAAGATGATACGCATGTGCATAAGCAAGTGACCATGTGCTCACACGGCGCACATATGCACACACTGAGGAGAACGTCTACAGACTGGCGTTAAAAAAACAGTTTCTATATTGAACCAAGTTTCACCATTCTTTTTGTGTTCTTTGCAGATGCAAGAAGTGGGTTCAGAACTGTAGGCGTGAAGATCTTGTGGGCAAACCAGCTGCGTACCTTCATGCAAACTGCTGTATTTGCTCTGAGCATTTTGAAGCCAATCAGTTCATGGACCACACCCGCAAGAACTGTCGACTGATTTGGAGTGCAGTACCAACTTCTTACAGACAAAATATCCCATGTAAAGAATGCAAAACAATACCAAACAAAGATAGGAGAAGACACCCCCCCCCCCCCTCCCACCCCCTGCACTCTCTTTCTCTCTGAAATACAAGACAGAGTGATGTAAACAAAACAAAAAAATAAGAAATAAGATGACGACACAGAGTGATGTAAACAAAAAAGAAGAAGAAATAAGATGACGATAAAGTCCACACACACACACACACGCACGCACGCACGCACGCACGCACGCACACACACACACACACACACACACACACACACACACAAACAACATACACACACACATAGACAGATGAGACAGAGAGAACACGAAACTTGTAAAACATTGTGTTCCATCACTTCCTGATCTGCCAGTCGGCTGTGTTATGGCCCGGTAAAGTGGGAGTGGCAGGCAGAGCCTGCTCGCGGCACGGCGCTCAGCCGGCTTCACTGTAGCTACGAGGGTTGTTCAATTTAAGATGACACTAGGCTTGCCGTTTGGAAACGAAGCACCGCACAGAAAAATGTTTATACCAAACACAACTTTAAAGTTTACCTGATTAGAATTGCAGAAAATAAAGTTGACGTCATGACGCAACTCGGAGTATGACGTAATTACAACTGTGTTTCAAACAGCTGAGCCTGAAAAAAATGGACGTCACCAATGAGCAATTTCGTTTCTACACTTTCACAAGGCTACAACTTGGTGACGATTGTAGGAGGATACACGCAGATTTGCAAGCTGTTTACGGAACGGATTGTGTGTCTTACCGCACAGTTTGCAGATGGGTCAAACAATTAAGAGCAGGTAGGGCGCCATCTGATTGGGGTAATCGTGCAGAGCGAGCTTTACCAGCTCGGAACGAACAAAACATTGCATTTGTGAAAAGACTGATAGAGGAGGATCCACATTCGACTGTGCGGGAATTAAGCGAGGCATGTGAGCTTTCAATTGGCACCATTAACAACATTCTGCACAAAGACCTTCACATGAGAAAACTGGCTGCAAGATGGGTGCCACATCTCTTAAGCGATGATCAGAAGCAGCAGCGGGTGGCATGTTCACGCAAACTGCTCGACGAGTTTGAGCCCAATGGGCCAAAACGACTGTGTGACTTAGTGACGGGAGACGAGAGTTGGCTGACATTCTACGGCATCCCCAACAAACGCTGCAACCGCATGTGGGTTGGCCCTGACGGAGACCGACCAGTTGTTCTTCGCCCAGGATTCCAGAGTCGCAAGCGAATGTTTTCTATTTTTTTCAACACGCAAGGCCTTGTGGCAATTGACATTTTGCCTGAGAAATCAACAATCACTGCCTCCTACTATACCCAAGTTGTGCTCCCAAAAGTTGTAGGAAAAAATCCATGAGCAGCGCCCAACCGTCAGCACCCAGAGGACCCTTCTTCTGCATGACAATGCCAGTGTCCATAAGGCGAAGGTCACCACGACCTCCCTGAGCGAGCAAGGAATCCAAGTTTTGGACCACCCACCCTACAGCCCCGACTTGGCCCCATGCGACTTCTGGCTGTTCCCTGCTCTGAAGGAAAAGCTCGCTGGGCGTAAGTTTGACCGGGTACAAGACCTCGCCAAAGCCGTAAGATCAGAGTTGTCCGGTCTGCCTAAAACCGACTACCAGAGGGCGCTTGAGAATTGGCGTAGGAGGCTTGAAATTTGCATTCGAGCCAACGGAGAATACTTCGAGGGGATGTAAAAGTTTCAAGTTGCTGAGATGAGAGGTACGTTTTTTAAGGGGGTGGTGACATCTTAAATTGAACAACCCTCGTAATACTGCGGACAGAGTAACCGCTCAGCGAGTGAACCGTCTTTCCGAAGGGCGTACAGTCTTTGGTCTGACTCTTTCCTAAAAAAAACAACCTTGATCTGGTACTACTTATGGAGTGCTACCATCGAGAAGTCAGCAGCTGAATGTAAACATTGTGACCGACTGCCATCAAAGCTGCTGTTGACGTATTCTTTCGCCTCCGTGAGCTAAAAGTGAAGAATACAGGTAACGATGCATTTTAATCTTTCTACCAAGTTACTTTTTTCTTTGACAGTACTCGCTGTGTATGATGTATTTCAAATGCACACGAGATTTCTAAAATGCGCAGCTCTGATTCATGGCATGATGCTATTTATTACTCGACTTTACGATTAGACTTCATCAGTTATGGGCTGCCTGATTTGTCGCTTCCGGAACAAGTTGCAGCCTGCAGTGCAGAGTGTTGCATCGTCCTTGAGAACTGCTTGCCCGAGCCAAATAGATTATGGAATTTGGAACTGCAAAAAGCTGTTGTAATGCTTCGTTGGTGATAGTGGAAGTGTATGGCATTTTCAAATTTCTATCGCCAGCCAGCTACGTTCACACACCCAGATCGAGAATTCCCATTTAGACTGAGTATACATAATATACTTCAGAACTATGTAGTTGTGTTTGGCAATGACTTTTTGTCCTCCCCCCCCCCCCCCCCCCCCCCCAAGAACTCCGCCCTCTCATCCCCAAGCCGACTGCACCTGTCTTATTTTTCGTTCTTTCAACGAAGTGTGTGTGTGTGTGTGTGTGTGTGTGCGTGTGTGTGTGTGTGTGTGTGTGTGTGTGATTTTTTTAATTAGAATCTGTGACATACCATAGGAATTTATATGCAGACGATTAGGTTTACTTGCACAGAAAGTCAAGATCGAGGATGGGAGAGAGGGAGGGAGAGAGGGGTGAGGGGATGGGTAGGGATTGTAGCGGGTGAGGAATGAGAGGCAGAAAAAAGGATAGGTGCTTTTTTTTTTTTTTTTTTTAAGTGGGCTTGGCTGCACCTTATGTGCAGCCAGGGCTGGCTTACCCCCGAGGGGGACAGGGTGACCATGGTAGCCTGCCAGCAGATCCACGCATAGCTATTTTAGCTTTATTCAAATTACTGTCTGTTGTGTAGTGAGAGTGTGAATGCTTTTTTTTTTTTTTTTTGCGTCAACCCCAAAGCGGCAGAGTAATCAACCTGATGATTGTGGCCGCTCAACGGATGATGATGATGATGGAACTACCTAATTGATTGAAATAAATGATTCCTTAAATGACAGTAGAATAAGAGTTTATCACAGTGGTACATAGAGATTCAGTATCCCGAACAGCTAGACTGTAGGGTTTTTTTTATTTTATAGAATACATAATTATTTTGAGCTGTTGCATTTTGCAGAGAGACCTGCAGTCGAATGAATAGACCATTTGCCAGCAGGCAAGAACTGATGGTTGTGAGTTCAAAGTGCTTGTGGGGTCACATTTTTTCTGCTTGAAAACCGTCTCTGTTTACCCAGCTATAAATGGGTACCTCATTCAGTTCAAGAAAGGTTAAACACAGCAGAAGGAGAGGAACGGACCATCCTTCAATTGTACCATGCCGTAGACACAGTGAACCTCTCATAGTTTGTGGCTCATATGGCAATACATATCCCTTTAACCTTTTGATATGTTGTAGACTTAACCCTGATCCAGTACTGTTCCTTGTTCTTGTAAAGAAATATTGAAGGTAAAAGGATCACCACAGTTTTTGTAAGAGCCATATGTGAAAGCTCACCATCCACAGATAAGTGCAGGGTTTGGCACACAAGCTGAAATGGTCATTAAAGTGTGGGTGAGGGGTGGGGGTAGGATGAGGGAGCACAAATAGCATAAGTGAATGAGAGGGGAGAAGGGCAGAGACAATGTATAAATCTTAGTAAAACAAAATGTCTGGATGTTCTCCAGTCCTGTTGAAGCAAGCATTCATGAACAGAGGTGAACCGAAGCTGATTTGGAGAAAACATTGGTTTGTTTGGTATCATCATGCCAAGTGCTGGCATTTGAAGCTCATAGCGATTTTCAACAACTTTGGTGGGGCTGTATAACACCACGCTGCTAGTGGTGGTTGTTCTGGTTCAACTTCAAACCCAAGCCATTTCATTAGTGTAATTCCTTTTTTTTTCCTTTAATTGTATCTATCGGCCTTGAACACTCGCATACATACACACACACATTGTGCACACACACACATTGTGCGCGCGTGTGCGCACACACACACACACACACACACACACACACACACACACACCACACACACACACACACACACACACACACACGCACACACACACGCATGCGTGCACACACACACACATGCTCAACATTGATGTAAACACAAACAGTGCACTCTGTCATACACAGTCATTCGCATGCAGTCGCATCAGAATACACAGGCACATGCTGACATGCTGATTTGAGCATGATTAATCCTAACTGGCCAACCATATCGAGTAGCTCTTAGATGACTAACAATAGCAGGCTTATTTGTGGCAGTATTATAGTAATAGTCATTTTTATCTAACCTCTCCCCAACTTCTTTTTCAACAACAACAACAACAAAATAAAAAAAGAAACCTTTCTGTACCCATCGTCAACACAGCGCAGGCCTCCAAGGGTGGTACAGGACTGCTCTAAAGGCAGCCGAAGACAGTGCTTCTCTGGGTCCTCCCCAGCACCTTCGGGTGTTTCTTTTCCTTCAACCAAAATTGTATTTAATTTAGCAGGTGAGATAGCATATTTGTGATTTTTGACGTAAACCCGGTGCAGTTAACTGTCTTAGTTACACTATTTGAACACGTTTACACCATATTTCAGCAATTCCTTGATAAGGTCATTTATCAGCATAATTATGATCTATCCAGATGGATTGGTACAATTCAGACAAAAATCATTAGGAAAAAACCTTTAGATTCAAATGGACTTATCAGTATAAAAGATGAAGAGCATTATTTTCTCATCTACGTAACTAGCTTGCTACTATCAGGCCTAGTCTTGTTTGCCCCAGCATGGTGGTGCTGGTAGTCATACTGGGGATGGGCCTGCAGGCTAGCAGCACATTCATGTACCCAGCTGCACCATGCACCGAACAAACACTCCTGTCACCCATCTTGCGTACTTCCGTCTGTCTAAAAGTTGCTGTGTGCTGCACAGTTTTACAAGGTCACATTGTTGCGATGTCCACTTTCAGCTGCAGTGTCGAAAGATGTTTAGCGCTGGCATATCTGGGTATTTGCCAGCTCTGAAACCCAGGCATAAGATGATGCAAGTTCATCCATCAGGTCATCACCTTTGCTGTGTAAATGCCATGAAGACAATTGTTATATCAATGTCCAGTTTGCTAATATCACACAACACCAGGCCATGGATCCGGAATTTTGCATACATCTTTCTGACAGGTGACACTGGCCAGTTTTGGCCCATCTGCTGTGTCCAAATTGAGTTTTGTTCTATGATCCGGTCCTGTTTCAGTTTCATTCACATCTTGTGTCCATTACCATCAGGAGCTTTAGCTTACATGGTGCTGACATGGAAAGGTCCAATCTGGATCCTGGTCCTGTCAGCTAGTCCTTCATATGACTGCATTCATGCTGCCACCTGGATTGGAATCACCTTGTGAGTCTGTGAGGAGGACTGGAGCCGTCACTGACTTTGTAACGTCTGCCATTTTTGAAGTCTTAGGCATGAGCAACCCTTTGTTGCTCACACAGTGCCGCAACAGTTAAAGTTTAACTAAACTCTGATACACTCTGTGCTGTGTGCCAGCATTGTTTGGTTCTGAATTACGGAGGCTGTCAAAGATCATACTCAGAGATGAACAGCAGATTGTTTTCCTTATTCAGAAACTCTAGGTACCACCCATATTCAATTTGTTGTGACATGTACACCTTCTATATGTCCAAAGGTGAAAATGAAGTCATGGAGACTTGATTATATGGCACCAGAAGGTTTTAGTTTTAAAAAAAAAGTTGTAAACAAGCCAAAACAAAATGAAGCCAGACACGCACACGCACGCACACGCACGCACACACCCCCACACACACACACACACATACACATATACACACACACACGCGCGCACGCACACATATCCTCTCTCTTTTTCGGTCTCTCTCTCTCTCTCTCTCTCTCTCTCTCTCTCTCACGCACACATGCATGCATGCACGCACATAAAGACCCTGGGACCGTGCCTACTATTAAAAGAAGAAACTGCAATGGCATCCTTTCAATAATAAGTACGTTTAGAAATCATGTTGCTTCATTGTGTTACAGATCACTAGAATTTGTTTTAAAAAAAAAGAGCCATTTCCTGTTATATTTCCTGTCATGTCCAGTTTTTCTGTATGCTTACTACGAAATGCTGGGTTGATAAATACTTATTATGTTGTATGCATCCTTTTTTCAGACCCTTTGCATGAAGACAGGGTGAAGCTGGCAGACAGTATGACATCCCCAGCGCCTAAAGAGACCCCTAAACCCAACGAACGCCAGCCGCTTCACAACAACCCTGAAGCCCCAGATGCCGATGCTTCCCTCATTCATTCAGGACGCGGCACCCATGAACACAACCGTGGGGGTTATTATTCTGACACAGTGTTTGGCAGCAGCATGGAGAACCCGTATGGCGACACCACCGAATGGGATGGCAACTTGCGTCACATGCCTCTCTCTGAGGTGATTCCCAGACCTTGGAAGTCCTACCACCAGATCAGAATTGCTTCCTACGTCAGCCTTGTGTTGTTTTTGTTGACAGGCATTTTTGCTGTCAAGTTTGCTCACCGCGGTTGTATGCATCAATCGAAGGGTCTGATGGGAATGGCTCAGAGGGACCTGCTTCTGGCTGTGCGACTCATCTATGCCAGTGTGTTCTTTGGTATCTTTCTGTATTTCATTATCATTCCTGTGGCAGTCAGTTGAATGTCTAAGAGCTGAACTTCTTAGTGGTGTGTTGTGCGGAAAAATTGGGTGTTGAAGCGTATTTCTATTCTAGAAGTAGAAGAAATGAATGATTCACTCTGTAATGTGAACATAGCGACTCCATCAGCCTTATAATTGTTTATTAGTGTCTCTTTTTTCCCTTATCTTTTTATGTAATTTTGTTTTCTGTTTGTGAAAATTTACGGAGACTTTGATTTGAATCAGACTGAAAAAAAAAGAGGATAAGATGCATCATCTGTTTTGACTTGAAAGTGTCAGGTTGTGTATCTGTCTGATATGCAGACGTGTGACTCTAGGATCTGCTGTGCAATTTTGTCGGTTCTTTGAACATTAGTTTAGTACATTCCTATGAAGCAGTTCTCAGTTAAATGGAAGAAACATCTGTCGCCTCAAGTGATTCAGAGTTATCATTGATTTAGGCCAGTAAGTAGGAAAAGAAGGGAGTTAATGAGGGGGGTGGGGGGAGTAGGGGTGAGGGGGAACCTCGGGCAGAAGTTTCATGGAAGGTTGTCTGACTCACAGTGCTGCATATTGGAATGCAGGTGAAAAGAACACATTTCATAATGGAAACCAGTTTTTTTTAAATTTTGGTGCTATAGTATGGAATTGAATAAAAGATGTTAGCAGGAGGATCCAGTTACAAACCGGCCAGACTCTGAGGTTAAGATGTTTTGTTTAATATGACATTCATTCCAAGTGAGGCCACCATTTCTGATGCCAGCAATATGTCTTTTGAGGGTGGATAGATTTGACAGCAAGTCTGTGATGTTCAACTCTGTGTGTGCCAGTAGACAGTACATATTTGGTTATTGATGACGGATCTACATCTACCAGTACATATTTGGTTATTGATGACAGATCTACATGTAAATCACTTTATCGACAATCAAATATTGATCTGACAATAGATAGATCTACAACTTACAATCATTGTTAACAATCAGTCTTTAAAGCAAAGAAAGATCTGATCATAGAATGTCAGATCTGGAATAGCATTCAGACTAGCCATGTTTTGAATTATTCCACTTCATTGCCTTTCACAGTCTCAGATCTTATTGCGGGGCCTACCAACAGGCCTATCCCTAACCTTGGCCTATCCCTAACGATAGTGTGGTGCATGCTTAATCTTATGATTCCCCTTTTTATTGTAGCAAATGATTAGAAATATTGCTTCCCTCCCCATCCTATAAAAAAAGAAGGAAAGACAGAAAGAAAACTTCATGAAGTGCTTACAGAAATATTTGCATCTTCAAATGTACCAGCAAAAGGAAGCAGGGGGGAAAAAAAGCTGGTAGGTGAATTAATGTGTTTAAAAAGCAAAGCAAACAAAAAAAGTTGAAATGGGATGTGGAATGATAGTATAATTGATTGGGGAACCTTTCCTGTGTAGGTAGTTGTTCACTTACCCCACCATGCTCTCTTCACACTTGCTGTTTCTTCTCTTCTCTGATGTCAGGTTTATTTGATTACCTATTCTTTTAGGGATGGAAGGCTGGAGGGGAGGCGGACATGCTGATTATGCTTTCTGGAAGTGCTGAGTTGTAAGACGAGTTATTTTTTGTTGACGACTCCACTCCCCAGATGTCTGATGTTCTGCTCCCCCCCCCCCCCCCTTTCCCCCCTCCCTCCCTTTCTCTCCTTCCCATTCAGGCAGTTACTTGACATGCTTGCAGTGTATTATAGTAAGCCAGGGACACAGTGAAGACACCCAGGTGACTGGTCATCAGTGGCTGGAACACATGACTTTCTATGTTGAACTGTATGTGCAGCTGTCTGTTATGCTATATTTATAACCATGCCATATACATAGCATCGTTTTCAATTGCATCTGTATTGTATTTACAAGCCATATAGCATAATATTACTTGATATTACACATGTGTGTGTGTGTGTGTGTGTGTGTGTGTGTGTGTGTGTGTGTGTGTGTATGTTGAGAGAGAGCGAGTGTATCTGTGTTAGAAATGAACTGATCGTCAAAATTTACTATTTTAGCTCATTTTTCTTCTAAACAAACAATCAGTAACACAAGTATACACACACACACACACACACACACACACACACACACACACACACACACACCACACTCTCTCCTTCATCTGTCTGTCTGTTTGCCTCTCTCCTCTCTCTCTCTGCTGTCTCTGTCTTTTTCTCTCTCTCTCTCTCTCTTTCTCCTCTCCTTCTCTCTCTCTCTTTCTCTCTCTTCTCTCTTTCTCTCTCTCTCTCTCTCTCTTCTCTCTCTCTAGGGCTGGGTGGAAAAAAGCATGTACAATTTGCTTATCTCATTAGCCTGGTATTATAAAATTTCGTTTGTTTGTTCGTTCTCAGACTTACATACAGAGACAGAGTAAACTGTAAGGGCACTGAACTTGGGGAGGGGGGAGGGCAAGAGAGAGAGAGAGAGAGAGAGAGAGAGAGATAGCAAGAAATATTCTTTTAGTAGCTACACTTGATGTTTATAGTCATGGTTTTGCCTTTAGTGCCACATTAATCAATAAGACCTCATTAAGACTATGCACGACAGCATTTTGATAGTGTGATTTTAATCAGACGTCACACATGTGTTATGGCACTGAAATAAGTGTACAATAACTTTGCATTCTTTAACATGATACAAAAGGCACATGGAGAATGAAGCAAGGGAAAGTACAAGGCACAGAAGTTGATATAGTTGAAATATGGGGTATGTTGTTCAGTTTTGGATTGATGATTAAGAAAAAAACCCCGGTAATTTTGGATGGCTCCTTTATAGTTTACACATACAACAGATGTCTGGCCAATATAGTATAATAAATTGGTAAAATAAAGCTGTCTATTATGACTGTCATCTCGTATTCTAGCAATTGGATTGATTCTGTTACGTTGTCATATGTCACATTTGCACATTTTCTTTTATCAGACCAGTAGGAGTGTTCAAAACTGTTGAACATTTGTGCATTTGTTAAACATACTGTGTTATCTTTACATGAATCACAGAAACTACATTTGTGGTTGTTAATGACTCAAATGTTCTTCAAAATAAAAAGAGATTTATACCAAGACACCATGTTGTCTTTTGAAATGGAATCATGTCAGTCTAGGATTTTTTAGTTAATGTATATAAACAGCATTAGTTCCAATCATGACATACCAACATTTTAAATTCCACTTGCCACATCATTTTGCTTGCAAACTTTTTTCATTTTATGGTAATGTTATCTAGGACCTTTGTGAATGGCAAACAGTATTCTTTTTAAACATTTTTCAAAGTTATAGATGTGCTTTAATGGATCATGTTTTGTGAGTATGAAAGCTTAGTCTTTTTGTTTTTGTTTTGTTTCTGTTTTTGTGTGTTTAAACTGAAATTATTTTCCTTTGAAATGAAATTAGAATGAGTATATTGTAAATGCTTTTTTTAATTCACATGTTATTAATGATAAGATTTTTATGCATAAAAAATGTTATATACACTTGACTTGACAAAATAATCCTATTTGGCTTACAAAATGTATTGTTGTATTATCTGACTATGTAAACTAGATCTGAATGATTTTCTCTTTAACACATTTTTGCACTATGTTTTTTTTTTTATTCCATTATATTACTTTCTGTACATGTAATCTTCAGTATCAAGACATTTCTCATTCTCTCAGTTTTTATAAGAAAAAGTATAGGAAGAGAAAAAATGGTATTCTATGTTCTCAATGAGAGACTAGCATAACTAACAGTACAGCAAAGATGTTTGGGAAAGATCCGTCTTGTTATAAAAAGGATGAGGACGATGCAGATGATGCTACGGCATTCCATTTTGATTAGAGACTACATGACAGGGACATCATGTATGCTTCTTTTTATATCCCACCATTAACCAGGTAAAAGAGAAACAGACACTTGCAGTGTTGGTCAGGAAATTTGACCAGCACTCTCAGAGATGCAACCAGCAGGTGGATAAAACTCGTCCGTGATTCCAGTCTTTCAATATGAGCCTATAGCATGCTCAACACTGGCTAGAAGCTGGCTGAAGTGAAAAAAAAAAAAAAAAAAAAAAAAATTACTGCAAATAGATGCCTGTATTAGGAATCAAACCCATGCCTTTCAGCCTGCAAGAAACAAAACTAACCACTGCACCTCAGCTGCTAGTGAGAGAATAAGATTTTGGCAGATACTCTGTATTTGCAAGGTCAGTGCAACCATTCCACTGGATTGTCTATGTGCACAGACTGTCTTGTCATTTTGTGTGATGAGGTGCACATGCAATTTTGATCGGATTGCCATAGTACTATTACTTCTAGTGGGCTGCCCACATAATTGTCTATTAGTTTACTCTAAAATTAGAGGTCTATTACTTTAGAAACAATTTGAACTGTTTGTGTTTCTATTTCATGATTTCTGATGACGTTTGCCATTTTGATCAAATTCCCAATTTTGATTATGATTGATGGCATTTATCCTTAGTCAGTGACATACGAGGTATTCTCTGAAGTGTTAGATGAATACAGCTACAAGAGAGAAACTTCACAATTTTCAGTGTGACAGATGGTCTGGTCTCAGTGATATACACGCTTAGCCCGGCAGACAGCCGTGCTGCACTGGTCAGTGCGTTTAGCGTTGGTCCTCGTGGAATTCAATCAGTGAACTTCTCAACAAATGCAGCCACACTCACTGCCGTACATGCACACGCATGTGCACATGCACAAACACCCAAGAAAACTCAGATTGTTTTAATTTTGATTGACCATTGAAATTGAATGAGGAGAAATTTTGAAAAGGGAGGTTGTGGAGACAAAGTAGTAAAGCATATTGCATGGAAAAGATTCATAGTTTCAATAAAAAGGAACCACCTGAAGGCTGGAATTTCTCACAGGAGGAAAGTGTTGTTGTTTTTATGTAGATCTTTGTGTGAGAAAATATTTTTTTTAAATGTCTGTAATGGAAGTTAATATTTTCAACCCAAAAAGTTTGCTGGGAAAAAAACAAGGATTTTCATGATTATGCTGAAAGGTTGGGAATTATCTGCATACACGTATAAAGTGTATAGCAATTATTGATGAAGATACAGATCTGATTTACTGTTGTTGTTGTTGGTTTTTTATTTTTTTAATTTTTTTTAAAGGCTTTTTGATTTATTACTTAATGGCTGTGCATTTAATCAGAGATGGAAAATGCAACCAAAGATAGTAAATCATGTTTACATTTTACACAAGAATATTTAAACTTGGACATTAGATGGAGAAATTACAGTAATGAATTAGGGACAACAGTGATTTTGTATCCACCATTTTTTTTTTCTCAAAGACATCTGAAATATATTGAGGTGTAAAATCTTATTGCTCAAATAGACTCTTTGACTGTTGTCCAATTTTTAAACATGTTGAAATGTTTTATATCTCTCCACCCCTCATGTTGCATCACCGCCAGCTTATCCGCCTGTTTTTATCGTATTACACTGTACCCTGTGTTACCACAAGTTACTCATTTGTTCAGTCACTTAATGGATAGTGTGAGTTGTGTTTTCATTATGATATTGAGGCTTCAGGGCAAGCAATCAAGGTTATCAGATATTAACTGAAAGCAAGGTCCCATGTGCCTCTTAAACCTTTTGTTTCTTGATTGGTCAGGTATGCTGGCATCAGCAGAGTGTGACACTGCCAGCATATGATATTTTGTTCATCCAAGGTTGTGCTATGAAAGCGTTCTTTCCTTGTCAAAGTTGTGAAGCATTCATTTGCCATACATGGTCAGTATTGTATATGTGCCAGGGATTTGTCTAAATGGCTCTTGTGGTTTGTCTTGAACCAATGTTTTTATGTGACTGAATGCTGTATCTTTGAAACTTGAAATAAATCATGTAATGATTTTGTGGTATAAATGGCTAATTTAGAGAGCAAAAATCTTTTTAGATTAGAGATATTTTAGCTATAGGGAGACATGTTATTTTGAGAATGAAATCTTTTTCGTTTGCTTTTCTGAAGTGAAATGTTTTGCAGGGAATAATGATTATAGTGATAAAAATATTTATTTAAGTTGATTCATGTAGTTTATTCTGTTGATGTCGTTCAGCTGATATATTTTTGAGTGTGCACACACATATACATATATTGTATCACAGAAAGTATGGATGCAAGCAAACAGGCACCTCTCGCTGACAGACACGTTTACTCGCATACCACAATTTAGTATATTTTAAATGTATAGATTTAAGGTGTGTTTTGTAAATAGGTGTCTTTGATCTTTTGAAAGGAAGAGGATAAACAGCGGTTGTAGCCAGTGGTTGCTTGCTGTGCTATCTAGCTTTTAACACTTGCTTGTGGCCAGTGGCTTGAAAACCCCCTGTGTTAAGGAGTGTGTTCAGAAATGGCAGGAACAATCTAGTTAGCTAGAGCTCATCATTCCAGTGATGCATCATTCCAACCGATGGATGGTTTTACAGTAGTCTTCAGTTGTGTTCAGCACCAAGGTGTGGAGTTGTCAATTTATTTTGATCTCTCTTTTTTGTACTCCCAGTTCTTTTAGAACAGGGAGTACTTTACAAAGGGAACGAAGAAATGCTGTCTGTCTGTCTGTCCGTGGTCAAAATGTGTTCCACTCGCTCCAGACAGAATTCTGGGCCGATCTTTCCGAAAATTTGTAGGTATGTTCATTATGGTTCATGGATAACTCCTGATGTTTTATTTTGCCAGAATAGCCGTTACAAACGGCTATAACGGCCCAAAACGGATTTTCTTCTTTATGGAATATCTCAGAAAGTATGAATACATTAAGATGCATGTTTGATTATACATTAAGACGCATGTTTGATTGTGACGTCAAATACATTATGACGTATGTTTGATTGTGACGTTTTTCAGGAAGATGAACTGGGAGTATGTTTATATGCTTTGCATCTTGTTTTTCTTTGTGTCAGGTGATGGTTTTGTACTTATTATGATCCTTGTTTTCAAAGCCACCTCTAGTGAAATAGTTTGAGTGTTTGGGTGTAGAGATGATTTTCATGAGTTTGAATCACTTGAGGAGTCGGAGTTTTACAGTAAGAGATCTCTCTGTTTACCCAACAGTAAACTGGTAGCTGCAGCATTTCAGGGAAGGTTGTAAGCAGTTAAAGAGAGTGGTTGGTTCCATCTTTCATAATGCTGTCATCATGGTGAATTTACAAGAGCTCATAGGTCTTTGAACATTTTGACATTTGTCATAAAATTTCTTTGTAACCAGAGAACTGGACAAACAGCTGTTTCAACTTGTCCTAGCCGAGCAAGTTTCTGTTGGCAGCAGGGTCCACACATGTTATGGCAAATGTGGAAAATCTGGGAATTAAAGATAAAAAGCCTTCAAGAGACACAAATGTTTAGTGTGGCTACCTTTTGCTCAGTGTGCAAAATTCAAATGAACTTTAGCCCGTCACAGGTTGAACTGAAATGGCTATTTTGATAACATGTGTTGTGTATGAAAATAGCTGATTTGGGGTCATGGAAATTTGCCCAAATGGCATAAAAGAGCTGTGGAAAAGTGGTGGAATATCTAACTTGTCACCCTGTACAGACCCTGTATGGAAGACACCTTATATTTACTGGTTAAGTAGCGAAAAAAAAACCCAACAACTGAAGTTGCTAAACAACTCTTTCATTAGTATAGAAATGATGTAGCAGAGACTAGTGGCATAGACATACGTTTTTTTTCTTCTTCTCCTTTTGTTTTTAAAACAAAGGAAGGAAAATGTTTGCTTTCGAGTCATGTCAGACATTCAGTGTGTGCTCTTTTAAGTTGTCACATTGTTAAACTAACTGATGGTGGTTGCAAAGTGGGGCGACTGCAGGCAAAAGTGTGAACAAATCTTAGAAAAAATTTTTAAGTACTGGATCCGCCAAACATGAACAAACTGATTGCGGATGATGCACTTAGCACTCGCAGTTCCATGATCAGACCCACAATGAGTGATAAATAGAGCCGTCTTTTCCTGCTCCTGGTGGCAGCTGTAGAACCTAGCCTAGCCTAGCCTAGCCTAGCCTATCCTAGCCTAGCCTAGCGATGGCAGAGCGTCCAGTGGCCTCACTTTTCATCTTGCCAGTTCATGAAGGGGGCATAAATGGAGCTCATGCTTTGCAGTCTGGTCTTCCTGTCCACAGGGACGGGTTGAAGAGGGCGCTGTTCTCAGCTTCTGGTTCGTGTAGTCTGTTGTCTGCAGTGTGGAGCCTCACCAGGACACTTGGCTGCTCTCTAGTCAAAAGGTAGTAGTCATCCTTGAACAGTGTTGGCGTTGTTGAGTGCCATGATGTTACTTGGCATCTCCATCTATGATGGAAGATAGCCTAAAGGGTTTGTCTTTTGCTGTCATGCCATAAATATGATGGCCATTGATCATGTTTGAAAAAGAAAAGTAAAGAGCTTTATTTGTGGGTGCTGTTGCAAACAAAAGTTAAAGTCATGCAGTGTTTAGTCAAACACTATTATTGTGGATCCTCAGGCATAGGCTCAAAGATTGTCCCCTACATTTTATGGAGGAGTTGTTGGTCTGTGCTTGTTTTTACTCCACTATTAGATTGTTTGTCTTTGTATTTGTCTGACTTTATTCTGTGTCAGGTTTTCTTATGGGAGCAAGAGTTACCTTACTTGTTTATTGTTAATTGTTTACTGTTCCCTGCCTCATTTTATTTTTAACTATTGTTGAGTTTGATTATGTCGTGCCACATGTTTTGCATCTTACTTTTCATTTACATAGTTTTTTTTTTTCTCTCTGCATGATTAAAAACATGATGAATATTATCATTAAAGAAAGTTGTATTTTTACAAAATGAATTATTTTCTTTCTGTTGAAATATGACTTGTATTGATAAATAATTGATGAAATGAAAAAAAAATTCTAACAGTTTATATAATGATGCAGGTGTGATGAGTCATCATTATGCAATAGTCAGTGTTTTTCCCGTTATTTTTTTTTTTTCACAATTGTGTGGAGATCAGTTATTGCTTGCAAGGCAGGCCAGTTAAGATACATGTTGATATTTTGCTACTTGTCCAATCTTGTCCAGTAGAATACATTGCAGAACATTCCAAACTTTAACATTCACAGTGCCTCCACTTTCTCAGAGATGTGGCATAGACTTATGCATTTAAAAGAGAACTGATTTTGCAAACTATGCGTTCCCATTTAGGATGATGGGATGTTTTACTGTTGTAAATAGTATCCTGCCTTCTGGAATTTCAGCACTCATGGTTTTCTCTCTTTCTTTTTCCTGTTTGTTCTGTTTCTTTTTGTCCTTCTTATTGCATTTCTCCCTTGAAATGTTTTTTGCACATTTTTGCCTCCATCAGCACTTGACATTGAAAATTAGTGTCTGCAAACTTTTTAAAAAACCTCACGTAGATAGGATGTTTCGTGTACTTATTGCTGTTTTCAACACATAGGATGTTTCGTGTACTTATTGCTGTTTTCAACACATTTTGAATTTCTTACATTCGTGGAGAATTTTGTAAGTATATATGTAAAATTAGACGAAAGAAACCACATTTTGCCTGTAGAATCAGGTCGGTTTTACATAATTATTTATGGGTTTTATTGTACCCCAAATCTAGTTGTCTTGCATATAAAATCATGTCTTCTGGGTTTATACAAGGCATATATAGTCCATCTCCCATGTATGACAGACTGTCAAGGGATTGAGAATAATTATATGCTTGTCAGAATGATCCAACTGGTATAATTTTCTGTTTCAGTAGATTACAAATTAAAAAAAAAAAAATTTGAGTGGCGGTGTTTAGGTTGAAAACTTGTGTTGATGTGGTTGAGACAGGTGCTAGGTGGAGACATTGACTCTAGGTTCATAGCAAGATTTTTTTTTTCTGTATGTGATGCACTGGGCATGAAGCAATAATGATAATAATTACAACTGTTTTTCATGTTTGATAATATATTGATGTATTTCTCATAGTGAGCAGTAAAGTTGCTGATGAAAGTGATGGGTAATGGTTTTTAATACCCATTTGCAGTGCCTTCAGCATTTCAGTAATTATTTGTGTGCTTTTCTTTGTTCCTTCATTTTGTTATACCAGTTGTTCTGAATTGAAGACAAAAGTAAACAATAGGCAGAGATGTTGTGTGTGTGTTTTGTGTATGTATTATATGGACACTGTACAGAGCAGATCTGACTTCTCTTTGGAGGACCAATTTTTGAAATGGATTTAAATTTCATCTGGGCTGAAAGTTTAACTTATGAGAAAGTGAAAATGAGAAAAAGAAGAAAAGAAGAAAGAGAAGTTGCAAGGGGAAATGACCATTGATTTGCGGACTTTTTTTTTCTTTTTCTTTCTTTCATTTTTTCCCCCAAATATTTATATTTGATCATCAGAATCCAGTGCAAGATGTAAAGTGTTAAAATGCAGGAATCTCTTGCTGGTCATATCAGAACATAAAGATCAGAAGGTGAAGATCATATGTGGACACTAGTCCTACACTATGCCCGAATGGTTATAGCTTAGTCTGAAAATTGATGGTTAAAAGTCCAAAGCGGTGCACGTACACACACACACACACACACACACACACCACACACACACACACACGCGCGCGCACACACATGCACACGCACACACATGCACATGCGCTCACTCACACACACACACACACACACACACACACACACACACACACACACACACACCTCAGGCTCTATCAATAATTACTGATTACTGAGAAAAAAACAACCGCTATCAACTTCTAATGAAGTGGGTATAAACTGATCACAGTAGGCTAAATTGAGTTACTGGCCCAACTTAGCCCATCAGGGTGAGTTCATCTTATCCATTTTAACCATGGTCATTAAAAATCCTCTACGATGACAGCACATTAAAATATTTCTCTGATGTTTGTTTCAAGGGCGTTTATAATATGTTAGAATTCGTTGAAACAGAAAGCAAACAGTTCCTATTATTTTAGCCATGTCTTTGATTTAACAGAACCATAGAGGTAAAGAATTAGTACAAAATGTTTCTAATGCTTACTGTTGGTATCCTTTCCCGCAACAGGCCATGGTTTTCTAGCAGAGGAAGTTATACATGCTGACAATGCAGCACACAAAAGATCTGAACTTATCTCGTCATAGTTTTCTCAAATTAGCACCAGCCCAATTTATCTACTGGCCCGCATTAACCAATCTTCCCTTACAGGGTAACAAACGAAAGTAACTAACCTTTCAAGTAGGTCCCACATTTCTGGACAAGACACATTACTTCTAACTGAAGGCTAAAAACATCTTTCATTGGAGAATTGTTTATTGCAACCTAGTTGGTTGTACTTTTTTTTTACAAGGGGTCCATTTCTGCTTACTTATAAAAGAGTGAGTAGAGCTCTCTGCATTGATCATTTTTACTTATTCTTTCATAGAAAGGAAAACTGTGTAGGGCCCTTTTAAATGAGTCACAATTAGCCCTTTGTGAATTATCATCATCATCATCATCATCATCATCAATCACAAATAACAAGATGCTCTGCGATCTGTGATTTTATGATTCAGCCAGCACACACGACACGCACGCACGCACGCACGCACGCACGCACCATCGCACGCACGCACGCACGCACGCCACACAACACACACACACACACACACACACACACACACACACACACTGCCGACAAAGCTGGATCTTGAACCTCTGAAGTCTTGCGGTAGAAGACCGAACCGAAATTTTCAAAAGATGAAGTTCCTTTTGATCAAGATGAAAGACATGTGTTCGTTTTGTGATGCCGCGAAGTTAAGAAGTAAAAAGGTCACATAGTCCAATAAGGTCGAAGCGGTTAAATAGCTAATGACGAAAATTTATCAAATATCATTGTCATAATTATTTCTCTTTGTTCGTCGTACACTATTTAGGCCTATTAATAATGAGCAGTCCAAAAGCTGCAACTTGTAATAAGTATACTATAATGCCATGGAACTACTACATATATTTTGTTTTTGTTTTTTTGTTTTGTTTCTTCTTTAAAATAAGATTCAAATCAGAAATTCGAAGATATTTGAGGTAGAAGGAAAGGAGTTTTAAGAGTTGGGTTTAGCATGTAATGAATTAGGATATCCATAATATAAGAATGCGGCTATTATACGATTTTGTGTCTCTCGTTTTCTTCCCATGATTATCCATACGTCTTCCCATGATTATCCGTATTGGCATTCACATAGCCCTGTTACCCTATTATGTAATATTATGGGGATAAGTATATGATTTGTTCCCTCGGCTTTGACCTCCCCTCTGCCCCATCCATCTCTGACCTATCATACCTCCTTCAACGGGTTTGTGTCCCTCCTGTATCTGTGACCAATCATACCTCCTTCAACGGTTTGTGTCCCTCCTGTACTGTAAGGGAGTGCATGAGTGAGGAAATGTATGTGTGTGTTTTGTGTGCGTGGTGCCCAGGCATGAGTATTACTGTGCGTGTTGTGCGTAGTCCTCTCTCTCTCTCTCTCCTCTCTCTCTCTCTCTCTCTCCCACACACACACACACACACACACACAACACACACACACACACCACACACGTGGAACATAAACGCATGCGCGGAATACACACAACAAACTCAATCACGCATAAACATATCTGCAAAGACATTGTTCGTACTGGAGATTTGTGGTGAGAAGTTCTAAGGGTTCTATTAAATTGTCTAGGGGAAAGTATATGGGTCCACGAGAATGTTCATAGCTGGGGGTATGTAAAGTGATAGCTGGGGTATCCTAGGAGAGAGAGAGGAGAGACAAGACAAAGACAAAATTCTTATTTACGAGGATAATAGATAAGCAACTAACAGGTTGGTTTTACATCCAGTCCTCGCCTGAGTAGGGACTACAACATGCAGGAAATCATTAATGTAAGAAATCAAAGAAGCAAGCAAAGCGGGTCGATGTAATCATAGAGGAACATCAAAGAAATAGAAGATAATGAAAACAAAACAAAAAATAAGAATAAAATAACAAAACAAACAACTAAAAATAACACAACAAAAATAAAAAAATAAAAGTGAGAATAAATAATAAGAGAAGGAGAGAGCGGGGGTAGGAGGAGGTGGGCTGGGAAACAATGTAAGTGTAACAAAGTACAAGAGTGGGCGATGGTATGAAAACGGACGGGAAGTGAATATGACAAAGTGCGTACATATTTTTGAACACACAAATACAACGCACGTATGCAGATAGAGAGAAGAGAGAGAAAGCAGAAGAAAAGAGACGAGAAGGACAGTAGAGAGAGAGTAAGAGAAGAACGAAGAGAGAAGAGAGACAAGGCACACAGGCATGCATGTTGCAAGGCGAGAGAGAGAGAGAGTAGTTAGAGAAGAGAATAAGAGAGGACAAGGGATGGGATAGAGCAGAGAATGTACAGAAAGGGGGAGGAGAATGTTAGCAAGCGACAGTAGTGGAGGGAAGAGAGGAAGAAGAATGAGAGAAGGAGAGAAGATGAAGGGGGTAGGGAAGAAGTGAGAGATGCGTGATTTATGGACAAATAATACAACTGATTTTGAGCATGAGAATTGTTTCTGTACGGCGTTCAAACCACACCACAGAACCGACTCGCACCCATCACAATCGCATCGTCAGCTCTTGCCTTCAACGCGCATCACTGCGCCTTTTATCCCATGTAAGAGAACGAGAGAGACAGAGAGAGACAGGACAAAATTAGGGGGAGGGGAGGGGGGGGTGGGTGGGAGGGGGGAAGCAGAGATCCAACTGCAGACAGTTGATGGACAGAGTGAAAACTTAAAGCAGTAAATCCAGATAGAGGAGAGGCCGATACATAGAGAAATGAGCGAAGAAAAACAAATAGAGCAGAAAGTAGCCCGAGTCAAGCAGACACAAATAACATATAGACGAAAGACCATAGGGCAACTGATTACGTAAAACCATGAAGAGGAGGGGGTGTCGAAGTAGTTGCATAGGGCAGAACGATGTCTTCCGAGTGTATTTTTTCCGAAAAATACTGTCTACAAGCGACAACTGTTTCCTCACGAACGGTAATCTTTTTGTATTCAATATAGAAATGGCTTGTAGCTTGCTCATGATTTTTATTTTTAGGCAGACTTAACGATTTTATGGAATTTCTCTGTGAAATCCGTCGCGCAACCAATTTATGAAATTATGTCGCTCAGCGATAATTTTTCATGAACCAGCTGCAGTATTTCCCGGGAAATACTGTCGCTGCGACACGATTTTATGAGCGACAGTATTATATACGACACTGGCGTGTCTTCTCCCCCAGTCGTCAGAATTTGTTATTCCTGTCGACGAGCGGTTTCCACGCCATACCAGCATGGAACCGGTGTCTTCTGCACTCGCTGTTTTCCATTCGCTCGTTGCAGTACCTGCGAATGTTTGCCGTTTTCAACGTGGCGCTCGGTGTCCACATGGCGCCCGCTGTTTTTATACTCCCAGTGCTTATAGAACAGAGAGTACTTTGCAATGGCTTCATGGCTAGAGTCTATGGACTATCTAAATACTTTACAATGGGAACGAAGAAATGCTCTGTGTGTGTGTGTGTGTGTGTGTGTGTGTGTGTGTGTCTGTCTGTCTGTCTGTCTGTCTGTCCGTCCATGGTCAAAATGTGTTCCACTCGCTCCAGACAAAACTACTGGGCCGATCTTTCTGAAAATTTGTAGGTATGTTCATTATGGGTCACGGATGATGCCCGATGTTTTAGTTTACCGTTATATCCGTTACTAGCGGCTGTAACGGCCCATAACGGTTTTTCTTCTTTTTGGAATATCTCAGAAAGTACTAGGCCGATCTTTCTGAAAATTTGTAGTTATGTTCAATATGGGTCACGGATGATGCCCAATGTTTTATTTTACCCGTTACATTCCGTTTCTAACGGCTATAACGGCCCCAAAACGGTTTTTTCCTCTTTATGGAATATCTCACACGTATTCAAGATAAACTGTGAGTGCGTTTATATGCTTTGCATCTTGTTTTTGTACTCCCAGTTCTTAAAGAACAGGGAGTACTTTTGAATGGGAATGAAGAAATGCTGTGTGTGTGTGTGTGTGTGTGTGTGTGTGTGTGTGTGGTGTGTCCGTGGTCAAAATGTGTTCCACTCGCTCCAGACAAAACTACTGGGTCGATCTTTCTGAAAATTTGTAGGTATGTTCATTATGGGTCAAGGATGGTGCCCGACGTTTTAGTTTACCGTTACAACCGTTACTAACGGCTGTAACGGCCCATAACGGTTTTTCTTCTTTATGGAATATCTCAGAAAGTACTTGGCCGATCTTTCTGAAAATTTGAAGGTATGTTCATTATGGGTCACGAATAATGCCCGATGTTTTAGTTTACCGTTATAACCGTTACTAACGGCTGTAACGGCCTGTAACGGTTTTTCTTCTTTATGGAATATCTCAGAAAGTACTTGGCCGACCTTTACGAAAATTAGCGGTATGTTCATTATGGGTCACGGATGATGCCTGATGTTTTAGTTTGCCCTGTTATAGCCGTTACTAACGGTTGTAACGGCCTGTAACGGTTTTTCTTCTTTATGGAATATCTCAGAAAGTACTTGGCCGACCTTTACGAAAATTAGCGGGTATGTTCATTATGGTCACGGATGATGCCTGATGTTTTAGTTTGCCCTGTTATAGCCGTTACTAACGGTTGTAACGGCCTGTAACGGTTTTTCTTCTTTATGGAATATCTCAGAAAGTACTTAGCCAATTTATAAGCGGTTTGGATGATCTTGTGACAAATCGGATCCTCTGTCCATATGTAAGTGATGTAATGCTGAAAACGGATTAAACAACCGTTAGAAACCGTTATTCTGCCGTTATTTCTTATATATAGGTGGATTTTATTGAAATTTGGTATATAGAAAGGTTATCACACACAAATGGCACTTCTATATAGTGTTCCAAAATTTGACCGTTAAAAACCGTTATTCTTGACATATTGTCCAATTTGGATGAAATTTGATATGTACACAGGCTTTAGCCCAGTGAGGACAAAAATATCGGTTTCAAAAGTGCATATCGGTTATATAACCGTTAAACCGTTATTTTGCCGTTATTTTTTATATATTGGTGGGTTTTAATGAAATTTTGTATACAGAAAGGTTATCACACACAAATGGCACTTCCAAGCAGTGTTCCAAAATTTGACCGTTAAAAACCGTTATTCTTGACATATTGTCCAATTTGGATGAAATTTGATATGTACACAGGCTTTAGCCCAGTGAGGACAAAAATATCGGTTTCAAAAGTGCATATCGGTTATATAACTGTTAAACCGTTATTTTGCCGTTATTTTTTATATATTGGTGGGTTTTAATGAAATTTTGTATATAGAAAGGTTATCACACACAAATGGCACTTCCATGCAGTGTTTCAAAATCTGACCGTTAGAAACCGTTATTCTTGACATATTGTCCGATTTGGATGAAATTTGGTATGTACACAGGCTTTAGCCCAGTGAGGACTAAAATACCGGTTTCAAAAGTGTACATCGGTTATATAACCGTTAAAACCGTTATTTTGCCTTTATTTCTTATCTCATAAAGCACTTGGCCGATTTATAAGCGGTTTGGAAAACTGGGAGTACGTTTATATGCTTCGCATCTTGTTCTTCAATACGACGGTCAGTCAACTTTGGCTTGAGTGGTGACAAACGCTCAATGCTACACCGCTTCTGTCTTGGTCCCGGTTGTGGCGGAAACAGACCAGCGTCTCCCCTCAGCACGCTATCCTTCCCTACCCCCGGGGCAAGCAGTTTTGGGAGAGCGGCTGTCTTGTTTTCCTTCATGCCGGCCTCAGGAAGAGGACCCATGCGAGTGGCACCGGCTTGGAGCACAACCTGAACGGGTCGTTCCAAGGGGGGGGGGGGGGGGGGGGGGGGGGGGGGGAGTGGGTTTACTGGTGCGAGTGGGCAACCCATGGGTAACGTGAGCAAGGAGGACAGGTCGCACTCTGACCAATTTTGAGGTATGCGTGGTTGGTTGCGTGCGAACGGGAATCGGTCGAGCAAGAGGATTTGATCATCATACTGATGACGAACTTGGTTATTTTGATGATGAAGACATTTCTTTTTTGAGCTCACTATAGCGTGGTCTCAGCCGATAACGCTTGGTCAGCGATCCTAGTACTCTGGCTGAGTCCAGTTTTGATTCTCCAGCCCCTGCCTCTCAGAGGACTAGTTTCCGTTGCTCGACTATTTTTAAAGGTTGAGCAGTATCGAGAATTCATGAATGTTGCTCTTCTCGACCTCCCGCTCCGCTTTTTACGGGGCGCCGTTGTTATAAGCTTTTGTCCGTAAAACATTCCGATGAGCAAGGAACTCTACCTCCTTTTCGGACGGAACGTGCTGAGTTGGGTTACCGTTACCTACCGTTTACGACTCCATCTCGCGTGGTCGTGTTTCTGATTATTTGTTTTCTCCCATCT
>CM031607.1:77947194-77957194 GCA_018398815.1 Conus ventricosus | reverse complement strand
ATACATGATATTCCTCTTAGCTGACACACATTTCAGGCCTTTGCACTCACCCGTGACCCTATCTTTTCGACAGCTTCAAAAGCACAAAATAATCCCATTCCTTTGAATTTAATATGGCTGCTTGGAAGCACCTGGCTTGTACCTTAATTGTCATATGAAATAAAAGGAGGAGAATCAACTTTCAAACACAATAAAGTTTCTCAAACAATCCAATTGCGACAGTCTATAATACTCGACTTCTTAAGCAAGACCTTGGCACATTAATTTTTGGTGTGCAGCCTGTACAGAACGTCCAGAAGACAGGGAGCTCTTTTGTACTTAAGGAGTCCATGGCATTCCCACGGGGACAATTAACTGGATAAACGAGCCGATAAATGAATGCCTGAATTAATTATTGGCTAGCTGACCAATAGCCACAACAGACAAGCGATTGGTCTAAGTTACGAACCATGTATGTAACGAACGAATCCTCAGTACTCGACGTATCCAGCTGTCCGATTGTCCGTGCCAACGAAATCATCTGACGGACAAGTGAAAATCCTCTCTCCACTTGTCCGTCTGGCAATCATTTTATTTCTTTTTTTTTCTTATTATCAGTGAACGGACGGTTGAGAAGCCTTAGCGCAGACTAATCACGTTATCATCTTTCGTTTTTTGTTGTTGTTTTTTACTTTCACAACTTAACGATATCTCTCTCCTTGTTATCCCTTCCTTCTCCGTCCCCACCCTCCGGACTCTCCCCTCTCCCCCCCCCCCCCAATACTTTTGCTCATAACGGAATCCTAAGAAAGAGCTGTCTTTCCACACCACACAAACACCACACACACACACACACACTTTCTCACACACACACACACACACACACACATTTTTAAGGTCACAGACCCCTTCTCACATTGTGGAGAGAGCAGATGACAGTGGCATGGCGAGGATATAGATCGGTGGAAAATGACAACGAACATTGGTTGGTCCCGTTGAAGAAACGTGGAAAATGGTAATGAACATTTTGGTGGTCCAAACTGCTCCAATACCTGAGCCATGATGCCAATCAACTGTTAAAAGATGGCCGCATTCCCTGACAGACACAACCGGCACAAGTAGATTGGGATCGACGGAAAGGGGGATCACTCAAACTGAGATTTAGTGAGAGGCTTATGAACCTCAGTGGAATGAAGGACTTCAGAAGTCTACATGGTCCGCTTACCGCCATTAGCAAACAGCGTCTGGCTCATTTTGCTGTTTACAAAGACTGATAATGCAGACAAAATGTTAAGCTGATTTGTTGCAGAACATGCAGAGCATTTGTGACTTCATCACAACAGTTCAGGGACACATGGTCGAAGGAGAGCCATGAAGTTTGCTTTGGCGGTCAGGAGATCTCCATACCCCTCTGTCTTCAATCATTTGTAACACGATAGAGGTGTTTGAACCAGTCTAGTCCAGTATCCTAAAATGGAAATGCCGTGGCTTGTCATGGTTTCATCATTCTTGGCTGTCATCTGCATCAAGAACAATGTAATCATATGTATACAGTGTAGCTTTGAAAGTTGTGAAAATGGCAGTGTGAGATGCCTAGTTCAAATCTTACCCAAAAAAGGCCAATCAGCAAACACAATGTTGCATGGCTTTGTTGTGTCTGGGCACCATTTGATTTCTTCCGGTTTTTGATTCCTCGGGATTTCAAATCAGCTTTTATAACTTAAAAGGATGGCTGATCCAGCTGTATGACATCTGATGGGGTGAAAATCAGAAATGTGTATTTTGTTTCTTGAATTCATTGACTCAAATTGTCTCCATTTCTTATGTGAATTTCAATAGCAGGTCTGTATCGTGTACAGCGAAGTAAATCAGTGCCTTAAAGAGTTTACTGTGAGTTTGGCTCACGGCTTCAATTGGAACTCCGTGGCTGAACCTCGTTGGTTGGTTTGTTTGTTTGTTTGTTTTGGTTTGTTTTTTTTTAACCCCGTGTTTCTGGTCTGACTAAACTACGTCCTGGTTAATGTTGAATTCTGATAAGTGAAGGAAAAGCTGTGACAAACGAAAACATTTAATTTGAAAAGATAAGTGATCGCTAGTTCTTCGATTTCAATGTCCTAAACGCTGTTTATCCCCCGGAAAAAAACCAAGAGGCAAAAAGCGGTGTTTTGTCTTGAATTTGTTTGTCCAAATCCCGGGCGGGTTTTTTTAAAAATTCCACTCAAAATTTTTTTCAATTCCCGCCTGCATCCCCTATTTTAAAAACTATCTGTGAAAACGATTTTCACACTATAAATCTTGCTTAATAGAGCTGGTTATCTCGATTAAATTGTTTTGAATCGGAAAGACCCCAAATCAGATAGAAAGAATTGCTACCCAAAAATACAAAGGGGCCCAGGTAGAAAGAAACGCCTTGAAACTCCCGTTCCCTTTAAAGTAAGCAATAAATTTTCCCATGCACGTCTTGAGTTTGGCAGGTAAAGTGTAAAAAGCATTTTTTTTATGATCCGGGGTTTTTTTTTAGCTTAGCCGGGGGTGGGACTGCCCAAAGATTTGACGCCCCCAGCTGTAGTTTCCCTTTCATTAATAATAGAGAGGAGAGAGAAAACTTTCACTTTTTCTGCAAAACGAAGGTCAGTGCTACACCAAAAAACTCCCCGGGGACGATTGATTTCAAAAGAAATAACACTGGTGACCACAAGTAAAGATAACTGAGTGATGGACTACCACGTTCATAGGTCTTTTTCCTCCAAGGGATGTTTCACACGAGTCGTTGAAAGGTGAGCCGACAGGGCATTCCGCATGATGTTTTTCTTTAAACTTTTTCATCCCACTAAAAAAACTGTTTTTAAAAGTTTGTGTGCAAACTAGTATGATCTTTTATCTGCTGGGGGGTGTCACAAGCAGCCCAAAAAAATGTGATTGGTTGGTGGAGCGAGTAAGGGTAAGCAGATACTTGAATCACTCATGTTGATGTCTGTTGTTGGGGAAAGGGTTTGTGTCCGGAAGGGGGTTGGGTTCGATAGTACACTCCACTGTCATCTGTCTTTTTGAAAGGGAAAAAGGCAGGATGCTTGCGTCGTGCTTGGTTTATACCAAACTCTCTGAAGCCATCTCACATAGATGAGATCGCCAGACTTCAAGGGTTGCAGGATTTGGGCAGTTAGTGGTATGCTGCTGGGCTGACTGCGAACTTGTCACGGTCCGTCCTATGGACTTGGGCTTCTACTGCTGGTCAAGATGAAACATAGCGCTGGACCCCATCAGCAGTTCAGCTGGTGATGTCCCACCCACAGGAGAACTGCAGTTCTCAAAGAGTAACTTTCGGGGGGTGCACATTCGTGTGGTTGGTGTGTTGGTGTGTGTGTGTGTGTGTTGTGTGTGTGTTGTCCTCCAACCTCCTTTTCTTCCACTTTTCTCCCCCCCCCCCATTTTCAACTGGGTCCTCCATCCTCCTATTTTACCTTTTTTTTCTTTATTAATTCTCACTCACACGCAAATCGGCGTGTTCTATTATCGATAGACATTCTCATGTTAACTTTAATATTTTAGTATTTGACACATAGCGTCTGGGATTATGAATGTGCTATGTTTGGTGTTCTCGAAGAGTGTTGGTCAGCCTGCTGCTTCCATTAGTTGAAAAGCATTTCTAATCTTGCAGTATTAGACATCCATATTCCATTTCCAATGATGATACAAGCTTAACCTTGAGTATGCTCACATTGTGAACTATTTCGCGATCTTGTTTAACCATGTGTACATGGTCTTCTACATGTGTACATGTCATAGTTTGAGAACCTGGTGTGGTTCATAATTTTACAAGTGGTAACTGTCTTGGTCCGATTTTCAGCTGCGCCATCAATTAGTCCAACACCAGCTGTGATTTCAACCAGAGACTGTAAATCACCGCAGCAACACGGGAAGAGGATTGTAACGTTATATTTGTTGTAACAGACAACTATTGGTGTAAAAGGTAGGTTGGATAGCAGGTACAATCGGGAGAACAGAGTAGGGTCAGGGTAAAAGCGGTAGTGTGGACCCCGTGCAACCAGAAACATACAATCACATCGCAGTCAAGTTACAGGGAAAATGCTTTTATTACAACACAAAGAAGACGGTGCCTGAAAGACACAAACAAAACATAATAAGTAACATGGCTATCAGAGTCAAAGATGTAGTAGTCATGCTCAAGATGCACTTGACTACACCTTTTAAAAACGTTAAAAGCATAAGTATGTGAGCAAAGGGCAGTAGTAGAAAAGGAAAAATCAGTCTAGTGGACAGAAGATTACAAGATGTTCGTTAGAACTTTATACATGGATTGTTACACAGCATCGAACTGAAATCGAAATGTCTTTTAGCCGTAATAATTGAATTAAAGGGTAGATATTACTAAGTTTATTTCATTTTTCTTATCTTCTTATCATTCCAAGCCCTTGGGCTGATCGGCAATCACACATTAACATTAGAGATATTAATATTTCCCAAAGTACAGCAGTAAAACCCAACTTTTCGGTGGTATAGTGAATGTTTTCAGTAGTTTGAAAATTGTTGCATTTCCACAAACGATATATAATTGACCTGAAGTCTCTTTCTTCCTTGTGGATTTATTGGTACTCCTTGTCTGAATGTGTATAAATACTTATTTTCACACAAATGAAGCCAATTCACAATTGATTTGTTGGTATTTTGTGATTGTTACAATCTGATATGTTTTGTAGAATATTGTGATTAACGAGTTAAAACATGACAGTAAAGATACTTTTAAAAGTAGAACATCAAAATGAGTGAATGTAAAAAAAAAAAAAAAATGAGAAGGACTTGGACGACAGGAACAAAAAAGAAAGAAAAACAACCTGCAAAGCTTCTGAGGTGGTACTCGGCAGATAGCCACAAGTTATCTGGGATGTCGACTTTTGTTTTTAAATCTGTCTTAGGTTATTGACAGATCAGGTTTTTTAAGATGCCGACAATTGTAATCCCCTTTACCGATCAAAATATCTGTCAAAACAAGTCACTGAACTCGTCTTTAGTACAGAATGTGTGTGTGTGCGCGCGCGCGCGTGCGTGCGTGCGTGCGTGCGTGCGTGCGTGTGTGTGTGTTCCCCTCATCGACGTCTGATTTTTCTATTTGGGTAAAGCTGTTTTTGCAGCCGGCATCACTGACTGCTCTTCCGCTAGACCCCAAAGTAGGCAAAAACACCCAAGGTGAACCGAGAGAGAGTGAAATAAAATCGCATGTTTTGCGGTCAGCAGTATCGTAGTCTATTTATTTGCCTTAAGTGCTCCAATCGGGAGGGGGGGGGGGGGGGGCGAGGCTGAAACCCCAAAACTACCGACGAATCGTAGTACCAGGCAGGTCCGCTAATAGTAGTCTCACACACACACGCACGCACGCACGCGCGCGCACACACACACACACACACCACACAGTGTCATCAGTATTTGTCCTGTCATCATCTGTCATCTTACTCCATACAAGCACGGAGTACCCGAGAGAACTACGTATTACATCGGATTCATTTGTAGCGAAACGTATTGCATGCACACACGCACGCACGCACGCACGCACGCACGCGCGCGCGCGCGCGCGCCCTCACACACACACACACACACACAGGTTTGTAAAGTGGTCGTTGACAATACTTGTGTTTCAGACCCCCACTTCTGGTACTCCTAAACTACATGGTTTACATTGAATTTTTTTTGATAAATGGGCTTCTTTTGGAATGAAATTTCCATTTTTCGACTGAAATCAGAAATTTGTTAATAAACAAAGAAAGAGCTTTTCACCATACATCTGGAGACACACAGGTGTATACGTTTCTTGTAAACTATAACACAATACTTGTGTTTCAGACCCCACTTCTGGGTACTCCTAAACTACATGGTTTACATTGAAATTTTTTGGGATAAATGGGCTTCTTTTGGAATGAAATTTCCATTTTTCGACTGAAATCAGAAATTTGTTAATAAACAAAGAAAGAGCTTTTCACCATACATCTGGAGACAGACAGGTGTATACGTTTCTTGTAAACTATAACACAGGACTAGTCCTCTGAAAAGCAAAATGCACATCTGTTCAACCAGTGAAACCTTTAACATACTTATTATATGTATTACCAGCTGGCAAGTTGTAAAATAAACAAAATTATTGTGAAAAAAATGGAACTGTGGATGCACGTATGCATGTGGATGCACATTGATATTTTCCGGTTTGTTTTTTCTTTCTTTTTTTCCCTTCTTGCTTTCTTAAATCTGGTTTTACTTTTTCTGTTATAGGAAGAAAGGCGTAATGCAGCTGCTGACTTTTTTTAAACTTTACTGTATTTTAATTGGAAGTGATGGTGTTTGTGCCTTTTGATTATCAATTTGCGCTGTATATATTTAGTTCTGCAGCTTAGTCTCTTGTGAAAGACTGACTCAAAGTAGGAGGAATCTTTGTACTGGCTCTTAGTGATGCAGCCTTGAGAGCTGGTTGGCCTTTACGGACCACTGCAAAACCAACTGTCCTAAAGTTCTTTTGGCCAAGAAAGTGGGGATATATCTTGGGCAAGGCATCTCCACTATAATCAAATTCAAGTCCATTTTTGCAAGGACAACAACTGCCTCCTCTGCTATTCTGGAGGTCATTGTCGGACACGACTGACTGACATACACATTTAGTAAATGAACCTACACCACAGTGAAACCCCACGAAGTCAGAGCGTGGCTGCCAAAAAGGCAGGGAATAAAAACTTGCCACACACATGATCTTCCATCCTAGTGTGTTCTGTCTTGCTGTGGCGAGACAGAGTGCATATTATTGGGTGACCCCCAGAGTGATTAGCTGGGGACTAAAACAACCAACCAACAATCCAAAAAAAAATGACATGTGCCCCTGTTATTTCCAAAGTAAACCTTTTATGTAAAATTAAATAATTTCTTGTCCTCCGTAGATTATTAAATGCTTCTTAAGTATGTCTGTATGTATGTATGTATCAAACTTTTTGTTGTTGTTGTTGATTTTGTTTATTTGTTATGAAACCACACTAGAATTGTAGCTTTTTCAATGTGTTTTATTTGTACGTCTGCTGGGAAATGGTGATGAAATCAGGTATTTGCATGCTGAATGGGAAAAATGTAAATGTTGTCAACCACAACAGAATTTCTTATGAAATTTAAAAAAAGTTTATCCGAGTTATACTTTGTGTTGAATCTTTGAGCTGATTCTTTCTTTCTTCAGGAATGGAACTCACAGGTCTCGCTCAAAACGATTTGTTGGGACTTCCCCGGGGGAAGAACTCTCCACAAGAAATTATAGCTCCAGCTCCCTAGTTTGCATGCAAGTTATCTTACTATTCGTTTTCAGAATTACCAAGAATAATGGTAAGCTTTAGAAGTCTCACAGCATCCAAACATAGCGGAATGAATCTGACAAAGTGGTGGCTTGCCCGACTTGGAATCAAAAGATCCCAGGCTCGACTCAGGTTTGGGCAGGGATTTTCCCCTCTCCACAAGACTTCAATGGTGGTCTGGGGACTAGTCTTTTGGATAAAATGATAAACTGAGGCCCCACCATGCGCAGCAGGCACCTAGCTCAAGTAAAAGAACCATGTCAATATGAGTATTGTCCCCGGCAAAATTCTGTAGCAGAAGCCACAGTCATATTAAAAAAAAGAGGAACACACACGCACACAGGTCCCTGAAATCAGTAGTGCGACTGCCTAAAATGCTGGGAACCAGGCATGAGATTCCAAAATTGTGAAATTTACTGAAAACATGACAGGAATCTGGAGAACACTAAAAGCACCAAAATGACGAAGTAACAGAGATTAGGGTACTGGTAAACGGTTAGGGGGTACAGTCCCCAGGATATGACTGTTTTTGTTAAGTTATATTCACTGTTTTTGTTAAGTTATATTCGTAAGTATAGAAAGAGGTGGAAAAGCAATTTCAAAGTCTTTAAAAAACCTTTAAACCTCTAATGCAAATTGAGTTTGTCAGTATCAGAACGTATCTTGTATAATTAATTTTCATGATAATGTCAATGATTTTCACCCTTTTCAGCTACCCTAAGCTAATCTTTTTACAAACATGAGATAATTATAGTTTCATCTAACCAGGCAACATTTCAACAGTTGAACTGGAATGCAATTATTTTATTTATTTATTTTTATATTGATTCTCACAAGAAAACCTAAATTAAGACATTCTGCAAGTTGAAAAAACAAACCTACCACATACATAACACATCCTACAATTTTCCCAACAGGTTTATACAGACTCAAGAATGACTCCTGAGGCTTCCCACATTACTGAAATCGTAAATTTACTGAAGACTCTCATGCCTGGGGAACTAAAAAATTGTCAGACTCAATCTGGTCACCAATTATTTGGGGACCCCCACAGTGTGTTGCTGGGAAATGAAAGCAAACAATTCAAAGACAGCATGTTAAACAACTGGAATGGATTCAAATAGATATTTATTTCGTTCTCAGTAAACTAAAGGAGAAAGCTCAATCTTCCTGATTCATTAACTCTACTGAACATAACCATCAAAACTTCCAACGTTGTTCAACAGAGCTCAATCTTCCTGATTCATTAACTCTACTGAACATAACCATCAAAATTTCCAACATTGTTTAACAGAAAGCTCAATCTTCTGATTCATTAACTCCACTGAACATAACCATCAAAACTTCCAACAATGTTTAACAGAAAGCTCAATCTTCCTGATTCATTAACTCCACTGAACATAACCATCAAACTTCCAACATTGTTTAACAGAAAGCTCAATCTTCCTGATTCATTAACTCCACTGAACATAACCATCAAAACTTCCAACATTGTTTAACAGAAAGCTCAATCTTCCCGATTCATTAACTCCACTGAACATAACCATCAAAACTTCCACATTGTTTAACAGAAAGCTCAATCTTCCTGATTCATTAACTCCACTGAACATAACCATCAAAACTTCCAACATTGTTTAACAGAAACAGGGGTTCCACTGACTTTTTAGTTTTGCGTCAAGAAACGCACGCCTCCGCAAAAATTGCGTCAGCGCTGAAAAAAAAGCGTAACAAAGTAAACTGTACTCCCTCCCGTCAAAACAGCTCTGAATCGTTTTCTGTGCCACACGAGTCCGGGATGATCGTGTGTGCGTGGGAAGTCATAACGTATTCCGATTGGAAGATGGCACCATCGCAGACGCGGGAAAGATTCCATTTTATTCGAGGGAGAAAGGATGAGGCGTTTTGGAACATTCTTGATCTAGCAAAAAGTCAGCCAGTGCCACAGAGTAAAAATGTGCTGACACACGAGCCTCCCCGCCCGTTACGCTTCGGACGTACCGGTCGAACCCCGATCCCAAACTGTCTGTCATAGTAAACGTACGTCTCGTGACGTGTACGTGACGTACGTCACTTCGGCATCCAGTTCAGACCCGACCGTTCGAGATACACCGTGATCTATTCGAAACGGACAGCTAGTATCCTCCAACCAATCAACGCTCAGCATTGAGCGAACACCATGACAACGGAAAAATGGCGTCGTCCAGCAAGGCGATCAGACTGTCCGATTCGGGACCAAACATTTGATTGAATCGTACCAAGGCCATGATGTGCTTTGGAATGTCAACTCAAAAAATTATAAGAATCTAAATATCGAGAAAAAGCTTCGTATTCAATTGTACAGTCCTTTGAAGCGGCATGTGGATCAAACTCGAAAGGTTTAAAACTCGCATATAGGTCGGACCGCACAGGTTCAAACGTTTCGTGAAGCACTCCGTCCGTTCGACACTGACTGGTCGGAGCGCACAGGTTCAAACGTTTCGTCTCAAACCGTACGGGCGGGGAGGCTCGTTTGTCAGCGGTGTCAAGCAGTCTGCTGTAGGTCTGTGCCGTGTTTTGCCCCTCTGACATAGCTTGCGGTTTAGAACAGGGTCCCGGGAAAATTGCGTCGCTAAACGCACGGCCCCCGAAAAAAATGCGTAGTAAGGGGAAAAACCAATAATTAGCAAATTTTGCATAAAAACCCCGGG
>CM031607.1:77925337-77942837 GCA_018398815.1 Conus ventricosus | reverse complement strand
ATGATGGCTATCAGACTCGTCAAACAGATCGTAAGGAATCATTTGGATTCTTTCACAAAAGTGAAATTACAACTGAAACTAGATCACGTAAGTAAAGAACACACACACACACACACACACACACACACACACACACACACACACACACACACACACACACACACACACACACTGCATCATAAACATTTTTGTATAATGCAAACCAAAAGACGAGAACATTTCTGAAAAAGCAGTGACTCTGTATGTCTATTATTACTCTGATTATTGCTGGATAAAACAAAGAAATAAACTTCAAAATGGTTACTCTTAACATCAGAATTGAAAACACTGCTTCTTACGCATGATCTCGTTTGATATAGTAACCTTGCATAGTTCATTCAGATTGAAGATAACAGAACATGTTGGGATGACATATGACTCATAATAATACGATGATATGACTCGTTTTTATTTAATTGTGCTGATTTCGAACATGATTTTCTTTTCAAATAAACATAGCGTTGCCTCCAGTCCCCGATTGGAGCTTTGGTCGTGAACTGGACTGGGGTGGACAAGCAATGATAGATCCGTGTGCACCAACGTGCTTTTTTATATTTTTTTTTTACAGTGAACATTCTCTGAATGAAATCATTTTTGAAACACGCATACGTTTGAAACTAATTACATATAGAGTTATAGATTACAAAACAACAACAACAAACCAGCCGAACAATCAAACATTCACACACACACAAAACAAAAGCAAGACGGGGTAGGGGTGGTGAATCAAGGAGACAAGGGGATGGAGGAAAGGGTCCACTAACACACTCATGCAGAACGTAAATCATGCAAGTATTCAACCATCTTCACAAACACGACGTTGGAATACATCTTGATGAGCGTGGTGAAATTACTGATGAAATATATTTGCACAACCGCATTTACAAACTTTGTTACATTATTCAAGGACAGATCTGACTTATTAGAACATCACATGGCATTCATGAATGGAACTTGTACACATTTTGAACAAAAGTTGCTTTTGTACAATTCGATTTTCGAAGAATTTGAACTTCAAAGTTCAAAATACAGCGTGAAGCCTACATCTTGTTCAAGTCTACTGATGTTTTCACAGTTCTGGTTGCTTGTTTCAGTGTGTCAAGACCAACTCGCGGTGCACTCCTTACCCAGGCGAAAACCCCCACAAATGCTGCGATGACGATCAGTGCAAATGCGCCCAAGACGGCCATGATGACCTGTGTATGTACTACACCTGCCAGAGTGGCATCACCGTTGGCTAATAAACCTGTCTGGACCGGAAGCCAGTTAGAGATGACACCGAATGACAACCCGCTATGACACACTTTATACGAACCAGTCATCGGCAGCAACAGATTCCTATTACTATTACTAGAAATACTATTATGAAAATAAAGAGAGACTGATTTTTTTTTCTAGCTGAACAACATATTCGACAGAAGTTGTTGCCAAAGGTACAGTGTTTAAACAGTCAAACTGTTTCACGAGATCTCTATGATGACACTGTTTTTGATATAAGACGGGAGGGAAGTCCCATGTTAAATTTCGGAAGAACGGATGGTCCTGGTGATTTGTGCCAACAACAAAAGGCAGGCTCTCTTGAAATATGATTTTTTTAAAGTGGCTGAAAAAAATATCTACATTAATTCAATTTTCATTGTACGGCACAAGTGCCATTTTTGATGTTGGTTTTCGTCATGAGCAGGCATTACGTAGAATTACGTCAAAGTCTTTTATTTCCATAACTCCATCGCAAACAAAAATCAGAGGGAAACAATAACACAAAACAGTTTCATTTGAGCAGCAATCATCAGTCTTGATGATAATGATCTACCACATCGTGTTCTATGCAATGAATAACTTTACCCAAAATTCGCTTTAAATTCGCCAAAATTCCATTATAAGCAAACGTCCATTTCAGGTTGTTGCCTCTATTGTAATTGATTAAGTCACCATAACATACCTCTTACACGTTGACTTCAAAACAGTGTGTAAATAAAAAATGTTAAAATCTATTAGCAAATTTGCTTTTGAAGGTTCGTGTATCAACGTTCATTGCAAAAGTGCTTCATAACGCGATGGCAGAATATGAAAAATCAGAGCAGCGACACAGTCTTAACCATGAAAATTTTTAAGTCCGAGCTCGTGAGGAGCAATGCTGAAAAGAGGTAGGTCTTAGTTTGTGAGTAGTTCTGTTGAAAAGAGGTAGGTCTAAATTCGTGAGTAGTAATGTTGAAAAGAGGTAGGTCTCAGTTCGTGAGTAGTAATATTGAAAAGAGGTAGGTCTCCGTTCGTGAGTAGTAATATTGAAAAGAGGTAGGTCTCCGTTCGTGAGTAGTATTATTGAAAAGAGGTAGGTCTCAGTTCGTGAGTAGTAATGTTGAAAAGAGGTAGGTCTCCGTTCGTGAGTAGTAGTATTGAAAAGAGGTAGGTGCGTGAATGGTAATGCTGACAAGAGGGAGGTTTCAGTTCCTGAGTAGTAATGCTTGTCTGCAACATGACAAATATTCACATCTAGTTTCATTTCATAATGGTGCAACAAACATTAATAAACTTCATAGAAAATTTGCTTGTTGTAGGAAAATAATGACCGTTATCAGAAGTTTTGTGCACCTGACAACGGCACTCAGACTGCTTAACCATAACACAAAGCCCACTCTTGGTTCGAAAATATTTACGTTGACAGTCTGATTAACCAGTAAACGTAATTGTTCACGGCTAACATATCTGTGAAATCAGAAATATACAAGTGATAATCAACCTCCTTGGTAAGGAATACCAAATGTATCAGCACCTACCATAAAACTTTATTAGATTGATTAGGTAAAACAGTCATTGTTCAGGCCTTCAAACTCGTAAATTTGGAATGAGAATAAAAGATACGTATGAAATTACGATTTGAATTGCTCGTATATTGAAATTGATGTCTGCCTCAGTCTTAAAAATCTCTCTCTCTCTCTCTCCTCTCTCTCTCTCTCTCTCTCTCTCTCTCTCTCTCTCTCTCTCTCTCTCTCTGTATGTGTGTGGGTGTGTCTGTGTGTGTATAGTGTCAGAAAATATTTTGCATTCAGAAGGGTTGGGGCGTGGGGGGTGAGGGAGGGCAACCTGAACTGACAAAATTACACAAAAAAACGGAAAAGGAGAAGGGAAGGGAACCAGTTTTTGGTGAACGGATGTGGTTGGATCTGTCTCCAAATTCTCGTAGAACCGGGATAAAAGAGGAAGGGGCTTGTTTCAAATTTTTCATAAAAGCACGTGCACGCGTGCATGTGTGTGCGGGTGCGCGCGCGCGCCTTTGTGTGTGTGGTGTTGTGTGTGTGTGTGTGTGTGTGTTGTGTGTGTGTGTGTTGTGTGTGTGTGTGTGTGTGTGTGTGTGTTGGCTTAAGAGGACTCCCATTTTCCAAACTTTTACGGAGGGTATTCTCTTCAAAGTTCCAACAGGGTTGGGGGATGGGGGAACGCACCCACAACATGCAGTCCGTGTTTTTCTTTTTGTCTTTTTCTTTTCTTTTTTAGCATCAAAAATGGGAGCTGGGGTTGGGCCAGAAGATACTTTGACACCCACCCACCTCCTTCCCCTCAGCCCCATACATTTTCATTGGAAGCCAATGTAGGCCTAGGCCTACTCTCTGATCCCTCCCCCCCCCCCCCAGCTCACACGCACACACACACAACACACACACACACACACACACACACACACACACACACACACACACACACACACACACACACACACATGCTATCTCCTGTTCCAACGCGTGTGTGTGTGTGTGTGTGTGTGTGTGTGTGTGTGTGTGTGTGTGTGTGTGTGTGTGTGTGTGTGTGTGTGTGTGTGTGTGAGTGGTGTGTGTGAGTGTGTGTTTGTGTGTGTGTGTGAGTGTGTGTGAGTGTGTGTGTGTGTGGTGTGTGTGTGTGTGTGTGTGTGTGTGTGTGTGTGTGTGTGTGTGTGTGTGTGGTGTGTAGAAAGTTGAAAAGGAGACGTGTTTGAAAGAAGTAAGGGGCTGAAACAAAACTGAGCTTACAAACGTAACGTCCGATAAATTATCACCAAATAATTCCATACGAGTGACGTGAGCACGCTTGTGTCATCATCACCAGTTGCATAGATCCGCCACTACGCAGAAGCACCACGCCGTCACAGCGAATCGATATAATGCAGTGGCATGGAATCGTTCTTCTTCTTGTCAGTTTTCCGCAGAAATGCTTGACGACCATTTCAACGGCTGGGACAGCTTGGTGCGGCTGGCACGCGACAAATAAAGCACTAAACAGAGCGAAACACAACACGACACTGACAACTGAACTTTGGAAAACGTACGTCTTCTTCAGTCGCCACAAATTACAGACTTTAAAAAGTATCCACTAAATAATATTGCTGCAGACAGCTGTCAGTAGCTGAATGAATTATGACACATTTATGCCAGCTCTAAATGTTCCTCAACTGCTAGTCATGTTGAATGGATAACAAACTTCTCCATACATCTTTAAAAGAAAAAAAAAGAAGAAAAAAAAAGAAAAAGAAAAGAAAAAAGCGGACTACTCGTCAAGGTCTTGATTCAAATTGTTCAAAAGATGACAGTATGATAGCGAGAAAAAAAAAAGATTGATTGATCCACATACACGCAAGTATGCTTTACAAGTAGCCTACGAACGTGGAAAGATTATTTCTTCCTGATATTTTTTTCATATGAGTAGTTATCCAGGTCGTGCTGCTATATGCTGTCCAGTAATTATGTGTAATTTAAATGTAAACGAGAACGTTTTTATTTTAATACAAGTGTGTGACGGAATGTAACTGCATTCAGTGTTTCGGCTCTGCCTCTGTCTGTCTGTCCCTTGCATCTTTGGATGGATTCATGTTAATTGTTATAAATTGTGACCGCTGAAAATGTTTAAAAGGCTTAGCAGAAGGAGGAGAAAAGAGACAGGAAATGAGCCAAACTGGCAGAAAATGTTGAGGACAGTGAAGAGAAACTAAAGCAGAGTCAAAAAGAGTACCAGATAAGAGGACGTTACCAGCGCAGACCTTTCAGAAGGCAGAAATATAATTTGTATTAAAGCAACACACACACACACACACACACACACACACACACACACACACACCACACCCACACACACACACACAACACCACACACCACACACACAACACACACACACAGATCATGTCTCTAGTTTCTGCTTATGTCTGATTCTGTCTCCCTTCCCCCTTTCTTCTCCTCCTTGCCTTCACTTACCAACTTCCTTTCCAGTCTCCCCATAGAGATGCTGGGGCGTTGCTTTAATACAAATTATATTTCTGCCTTCTGAAAGGTCTGCGCTGGTAACGTCCTCTTATCTGGTACTCTTTTTGACTCTGCTTTAGTTTCTCTTCACTGTCCTCAACATTTTCTGCCAGTTTGGCTCATTTTCCTGTCTCTTTTCTCCTCCTTCTGCTAAGCCTTTTAAACATTTTCAGCGGTCACAATTTATAACAATTAACATGCCTTTTTTTTTCTTCTTTTTTTTCAATTAATGTAATCTGGCTGTCAAATAGTTGGACTTTACATTCTGTTCCAAGTGGCGGCATTCTGTCTATACTGCAGTGTCTTATTTGCCCCAGTGGCCTTCTGTGTGATTTTGTTACATTTGGAACATTCAGACGTTGTTTTCCCTTCCCCTTTTGTTGTTGTTGTTGTCGTTCTACAGTTGTGTAAACTGAGGGTGAAAACAAATCGGAACGGTCAGCACTTTCAGCACAGCCTTGTTATCCGTCTTGAAGAAAATCAGTAGTTCAGCTTCCATGTTATTAATCATTGTTCGTGTGTAGGTATTGTCTTTGCTCTCGCGTCTTTTTCAGGGTAGAACCTCTTTCCACCTACCCGATGACGAACCATGGAAAGGCTCTGTGTGGATGGTACCATTTTATTCCTTTCCATTTCCCTCCACAGCGCACACAGATGCTCCGTTTTCAGACACGGACGTCAAATCTAATCAGTCAAATAATTGGCGCTGAAAAAGAAACTCCTGGTTTATTAAGTGTACGTGTGTGTCATAGCTCTTTTCCAAGTACCCCCCCCCCCCCCCCCTTCACCACCCCATGCTCACCACGCAGAAATACTTGATAGTATGAATTGTAGGTGTCCCACAGGTCTGTCCAGGAGCTGCATGACGTCTGCTGTTCGAATCCCAGTTGTTCCTTGAGGGTTTGAGGTGAATGTGTGTGTGTGTGTGTGTGTGTGTGTGTGTGTGTGTGTGTGTGTGTGTGGTCTGTGTCTGTGTCTGTGTCTGTGTGTGTTATCAGAGAGAAGTTCTTTTCCACCAGTGATTTATCGGTTCTTTTTCGTGAGATTTCAGTAGATCTTATTTTTTCTTTTTTGAAAGAGGTAAACTTATTTTATAAAATATAGTGTTTTAATAATGTATACAGGTGTTGCCGGAGTTGAACAGATAATTGTGTTTTTGTCCTCATAAATTTTAAACGATGTGTTAATACTAGTGTGGGTATTTGTATTTAGAGACTTAGATATGATAGCTGAGGTCCTGATTTGGCTCCTAGTAGTCCGCTGGACCCTATAAACACTAACTAACTAACTAACTAACTGTGTCTGTGTCTCTGTGTGTGTCTGTGTGTGTGTCTGTGTGTGTGTCTGGTGTGTGTGTGTGTCTGTGTGTGTGTGTGTGTCTGTGTGTGTGCCTGTGTGTGTGTGTGTGTGTGCGTGTGTGTGTGTGTGTGTGTGTGTGTGTTTTGGGGGGTTTGGGTTTTGTGCGGACATTCGAAAATTACCCCCTCACGTGTTCGACACCGAAATTTCTCCGGACGTTTTAAAAAAGTTAAGTAGTATAGTAGTGTAGTAGTAGGGACTGGTTTCATTACCTAGCCTCAGGTCTATCATGTGCCCCCCTCTAATTTCTTCATTTTTTGGGTCTTTTGGGGCCCATGCTAAAATTTTATATCTTCATTGAAATTCCATCATAGTCATAAAACCAATTCTTTTAAATTTTGAATCATTGTCTAAAAATTCTTAAAAAGGAATTAATATCGGGGGTGAAAATTTTAATGGTAGTAGGTATTTCTTTTCCAGTGGTTAAAAAACCCTATAAGAAAAAGAAAAATTTCCCGTTGATTAGTGTTACGTGCTTTAAAAAATTTTTTCCCTTCAGATTCTAGTACCCCAAAGTTTGTGAAAACAGAAAAGAATGTCTAAAAGCCCAATATCAAATACCATTAAAGATTTTAAAAAACTTAAAATTAGGTAACCTTGATCCTTTTTCCCCCTTTCGCGGGGTGCAGATTCAATTTTTTCAATCTTTATTTTATGATAAATTTTTTTCAATGCTTACAAATTTTGGGAGCTCGTCTTTGAACCTTTTCTAACATTATTGATTGAAAGCTTTAAAAAAAGGGCTCAGGGAAAAGTATTATGCCGCTTTTTAAAATCACTTCCCCCCTCAAAAACCCTTTTCGGGGGAAAGTACCTAGAAGCGGCAAAAAAAACAGTTCTCTATAAGCATGACTTTAATAAACCCAAAAAAATAAAGACCCTACAAACAAACATTCTGTCAGGGTTAAACCGTTTTCAATTTCTAAAATTTTCTAAACTTTTTAGAATTTTTTGTTTTTGTTTTTAAACCTATTTTTTTCCTGGTTCCCTTTTTAATAACCATTTTCCCCCGAAAAAAATTCTTCAATGGGGTCCTTCTTTCCCTGTGAAATAAAATACAGTTTTTTAACTGTTCTCTAAAGTCCCCTTTTAAAACCGGTTTTTGTTATATTTCTTTATAAAATCCCACCCCCCACTTAATCCGCCCTGTCTTTTCCCCTAAAGCTTGTTTCGACAAAGGGTTTTTTTTTTTTTAAATTTGTCTCTTTCTGCTGAAAAAAGTCATCTATAATAAATTTGTGTCGGTTCCTTTAAAAAAATATAAAAAAGCGTTCTTTAAAAACTCCCTCAGTTTATTGCCCGGGGTCAACTAAATATATGTCATCATCTGTCCATATTAACCTTTTATCATGAATGCTTTGTTCCCTTTAAGGTTGGGGAGAAAAAACCCCCATAGATTAAATTTTTAACGATAAAAAGTTTTTAACCCGGTCGAGGGAAAAAAATTTTTTTTTTCCACAACCCGTTTTTCCCACAAATCAATGAGCAATGAGGATTTTTGTTATAAAAAATTTTTAATGCCCCCATAGTTTAATAGCAAAAATTAATCAATCCTTTTTTTTTAATTTTAAATCATACCCTCTTTTCAAAAATTGTTTTTTTTTCATATTAAAACCCCACGAGGAAAATTTTAAGTTAAAACCCTAATTTCCCGTAAATTTTCTTTTTAAGAACGATTTTTCGGAACAACCTCCCATTTAAGAAGAAATTAAAAAAACTTTAAACTTTTTTAATTTTCCGCTAAAAATTTTTTTAGACGTTCCCCCAACCCCCCCCCTTTCTTTAAGACGTTTTCAAATACATTGTAACTCCCAATTTTTTTAAAAAAATTTTTTTTTTTAAAAGTTTTTTTTAATTTTGTTTTTTAAATTTAATTAATTCTTTTCCGATTTTTGGGGCAAAGACAACATAAAAAGGGCCCAAATTTTTAATCTTTTCTAAACTTTTTTGACGGCTAAAAAGTAAATGGGTTAGAATTCAATTTTATTTCCCATTCAAATAGGGTTCAATGCCATTTGATCAGGTTTTCAACTTTTTTTAATTTCTACGGGCCAACATTATTTGCCTCTAATTGCGTAGTTCTCTTTTTTAGAACCCTTTTTTGTTGTCGTCAACCTTTTGCTTTTTAAAAAAAACACCATTTTTAGGAACTCAAAACCATAAAAGTGCCTATCTCACCATTCGTTAAAAAATCCGAAACATCTGCAAGGTTTTTTAAATTCTAAGTTATACACCTCACGGGAGCTAATGTAACCCCCTGTTCTTCTGGCCCACGCGACTGTTTTATACAACTTTTATTTTTTTTCCAAAAAAATTGCGGGTTTTATCACATTTCACAACTTTCCCCCTTTTCTTTGATTTTTTTAAAGATCCAACCCCCCACAAACTAATTTTTAAACTGTAAATTAGGGAATTGTAAAATTTTTCATAATCGCAATATGCAGCTTTCCCGATGGAAGACCCTTTAAAAAACATTGAGGGCCTTCCGTCTTTAAAATTTTCATCAGGCCACTCGTCCAAATGAACATAGATTAATGTAATGAAAGATCACGGACTTTCTCCCTCAAAGTTTTTTTTGTCTGGGTAACAAAAATCTTTTAGTGTCCTCCTGAGGTTACTCCAAAAACCCTAACATTTAGCTAGCTTTTTATCAAAAAAGTAATTTCTTTTTCGGGTTTGAATGTTAATATTTTTTTTAATTTGCATTGTTAAGTTTGAGAAAAAGCAAAGTTTCATTGTTTCTTTTTATGAGAAAAACCCCGTAAAAACCATCGGGTATTTTTAACGGGCAACTTTGCCCCCTTGGTAAATTTTTTTTTAAATTTTATTATTCTTCTTTATTCACTTAATTTAAACCCATACATTTTGAAAATTTCAGGGATGCACCATTTTGGTTCTGCAATCTTTTTCACAGCATTTTCTAAAACAAGGAGGGCTTGATTTTAGTTACAAACATTTTTTTTAACGAAATAAAATGATGCACAAATATACAAAGCAAAATATTCTTTTGGGCCCACTACAATCTTAAAAAAAAGAAACCTGATACTTTTGACATTGCGTGACCCAGACTGCCTCTTTTCAAAAAAGTGAGTACTCCTTGAAGAGCTATCTTAACCCCCCTATTGAAAACGCCCACATCAAGAAAGCGTGGTTTAGTCATCCGATGCAGTTTTATCAAACCATTAAACCCTTTGCGGTTTTGCGCATAAACGGGGTGTGGATGGCGTTTCAACAAAAAACACCAGACCCTTTTGGTGGGCAGTGAATATTTTTTCTTTCATTACACCTAAAGACTATTTTGTCTGAACGCAAGCTCCATTCCAAATGACAAACCATTTAATCCATTTAGCAACAGAAAAAACATAAGGCTTTTGAAAGGATCAAAAACGAATTCAATTTTAACATCAAACAACTTAGACAAAAGTTGGATCATAATCATGGCCTAGCGACCTTTATTTGGGGGCCCACAGAAAGTAAAAAGCGGATCCTCCTTTCAAAACTTTTTTTTCAGGCAAAACTGTTCCCGGGGCCCTACGCAAGAGCAAAAACAGCAGGACAACATTATCTTAGCACTTCTGGGTTAAAACTGGGCGGGAATAGAACAATAAACACTCTATTCGTACTTACTTTTGGGGGTTTTTGCTGGGTTCGCACACAGGCGAGATCGACATAACTGACCCTTCTACTGGCTTTGACCACAAAACAATATTTACAAATTTAGGGGACGCCATTAATTCACATTTTAAATTCCTTCAAGAAATTCAAAGCCCCAACATTTTTAAAATACCAAGACGAAAGAATTTTGCTTTGGCACTGGTTTATACATGCGCCTTCTGCCCTCAGACTCCGATGGTACAATAAAAACTAAATAATAAAAATTCTTTAGGGGAAATGAACAAAGGGTTGGGGAAAAACGACAAAATTCGGGGCCATAATATTACAAACAATAAAAGAAAAACCCAAGAATAAGTCACCAAACCCCCCCGAACCCAAAACCCCCAAATCTTTGAAGGCTCAGCAAAGCTCGCGGACCGGGTTCGCGATGCCCCGAATAAAAAGACAGCGCTTTTTTTGGGATTAACGGGCCTGGGTTTAAATTGGTCTTTACTTACAAATAGAAACCCAACTTTTACGAGAAAATGTCCATAAGTCCCGGGGCCTAAAGCCAACACTTTGCTTGCAGTAGAAAAAGCCAGCGACAATACCCCCAAATACCGGGTAAAGCGCTATAGCTTTCTGGCTAATTTTTTTAAAAAACCGCAAGATATCAAGCTGTTTTTTTCCCAGATTTATCAGGGGGAGGTGAGGGCGAGGGGGACTAGACTTTACCGCCGCCCCCTTAAACCAACCCCAAGTATTTATTGCAAACCAAAGGCGTTAAAAAACGCTTAAAAAGTGACACCTTGCCCTAAAAATGTTCTTATTCTTTCTGATGGTTTTTTGTTTTTCAAAAAAAATTTTTTTTCGATATTTTTCTTTTTTTCTTTTCACTTGAGTTCGAAATTTGGGTTCCCGTTAGTATCGTCACTTCAGCCCTTGCTGATCTTTCTGTTCAAGATTTTTTGTTTTTGGGTTTTCTTTTTTTAATACAGCCCAAATTTGGCTAAACAGCCCCACGAGTTTTTCTTTTCTTTTTTTTATATGCCCATCTAGTTCCCTATTTTGCTAAATTGTTTTTTAAATTCGCCTCTATGGTTTTTTAAAAAATACGACAAGGGCTAATAATTCCGAAAGGGCAAGGGGGAATCATTAATTGTTTTTAACGCTTTTCTTCTGAAAAACGGGTTTTTCTGCTTCATTGTATTTATTAATTCGCCTGCTGTTTGATTTAATTTTTTAAGTTCCATGTTTTTGCTTTTGGGTTATCTTCGATTCTGCAGTGTGTTTTGAATTTAGAAACTGCTTCCCCCTTAAATTTTGGCCAAACAAGCCAAAGGGGGCGATTTGATCTTTCACACGATTAATTTCTAATTGAACCCACCTAAAAATTTTGATGGTCTTTTTTAGTTGAAGCAAACAATTTTCCTTGATCGTTTTCACAAAAAAATAAACATCTTTTAATTAAAAATCATTTGGCTAAAATTCGGGAGGTTCTTGACCAAATTTTGGTACAATGATTTAACCTTACTCTTTAATTCATGCCCCTTGAGTGCATTGAGCAGCGTGTAAAAGGGGATCATTTCACTCATGTCGTCTCCACGAAAAAAACATAAAAAAACTTCTTCAGCTTCAATTTTCCCTTTTTTTTTAAAAAATTTAATTTTTTATTTTTTTTAAAAAAATGCCACAACAAACAAAAGGCCGTTTTCTTGCCCGCATAGAAAACTAAAAGAGCCCCAAGGCTGAAGGGAAATAAACAATATTATTGTTCCAAAAAATCCATCTACTATTGATGCAGATCAAATTCTTACTGTCAAATTTCCAACTTAGGAGGGGATGAATTGATTGTGCCGGGCTCTGCCGCTTACTTTCAAAATAGAACTCGATTCAACAACAACCCAAACGGGACATTTTGTACAAATCGGACGGCAATCTTAAGAAAATTTCTATAAAACTGAGGGGCAGAAATATTTTTTTTACACAATCAGACAATTTTTAACCTATTCTGATCTATGGCAACCGGGAAAAAAGGGGCTGATTCTTTTCTTTTTAAGAATAGAAAATAAAGAAGCACTAAAACACAAATAGGCCCGCAAATGCGAAGACGGGGAAAAAGATGCACCTAATTTTTGCCCTATGGGAAACCTTTCCTACCCTTTGATTTTGAGTTGTTAAAGCGCATCACCATACTTTTTAAGAGCATTGAAAACAATTGTCAATGAACAACTTTTTTAAAGAAAACAAAAAGTTTAAGACATCAAACCCCGGACAAAATACACATTTCTGACATCTCTTAGAGTTTGAGTTTTAGCAACCCAATTTTGCAACTGATTTCCGACCAATATCAGTCACATTTCCCAAAAATTCGAAAGGGAAAACATCAACAACTACCCAAAGCAGGGCACACATATGGAATTTTAGTTTTAGCGTCTCAGCAAGATCCTTTAAAGGGATTTTTTTTTTCTGTTGAAGAGAAGAACCGTTCAAAAGAGGAAGTGAAAATTTTTTATCCAAAAAAAACGAAAAGTGCAAGTTTGATAGGGAGCCTAAAACCCAAAAACTATCTAGCGGGGTTAAACCTTACAGCATTTTGATGAAATAAGAAAACTGTTTGGGGGGGAGGGGAGAAGCCAACAGTTGGGCCTTTTGTCTAAAAATTTTTCTCTTCCAATGTTAGGGTTTTATGATTTTTAACAACAAAATACGGTTTAAAGGGTGACCCAAGGTCAAAAGGATAATCATTGCATGGGAAACGGGGAGCTGGAAAAGAACGTAATAAACAACAAATTGAAAAAGAAAAAAGCCGAAAACCGCTTAAAACATTTGTTTTTATTTTAAAACGCCGCTGAATATTTTAAATAACAGATTTAAAAGATGAGTAAACTAAAATTTTTTTTTTCATTTTATAAAAAGCAGTCGTTTAAAAATTATCCAAAAGGCCTACGCGCCGCCAAAAGAAAGGGTAGCAGGGAAATTTTGCTGTTATAGAAAAACCCCGAAAAAAAACCCTTCAGATAACAAACATACAAAAAGCAACAAAAACTAGAGCAAGACCTTTTTAAAAACAGCAAAACCAAACGAAGGATTCTGCGCCTTAATGCTGTTACATAAGTTTTACTGGGGCATCGCTATAAACCTCTATCACAGGAACGAGTGTTGGGCTCTTAGCAAAGGGCAAGGGGCACCCCCCAGCTTTACCTCTAGGGGGTTTGTCTTTAGCCCCCCCTGTGTTCATTAGCGTAATGCTGCGGCAAAAAATTTAAAAAATAAACTCCAAAAGCACACGCTAGGGCAACTAATAACCTAAACTTTGCTCTTCAAACTGACAAAAAATAAAGCACTAGCACTCAAAAATCACGGATGAAAAATTAGGTTTTTCGGCCATTTTTATGACTATAAAAGACAAAATTTGATCTTCAAAGAAAAAGGGGAGGGGAAAATTTTTCTCAACGCCAGACGCCGACAGATAAAAAAGGAATGCTTTTTTTAAAAAAATAAACGAGACTTAAAAATCTGTTTTAAAAAAGCCCCAAAAACACCCCAAAAGGGGTTAATACTTTGTTTATGAGTCCAAGCACAAAAACCTATATTGATTCTGATTAATTAAATTTTTTTTTTAAATTTAAAAAAATATTTTGAGTTAAAAAAGAAACTCACACTAAATATAGAAGGGGAAAACGAATGTTTAAGGAAGCTTTAAAGACTTTACAAGACACGAATGATATTTATTTTGAAGTCATTGATCCACAAACGACAGGCAAGTGTTGTTTTATGCTATTCTCAAGTTCCGGCAAACTAACAATAGACCCCCATTAAAGTAATGTTTTCGTTTTTAATCGACTATGTAACAATAAATGAAGAAAATTAGAAGTCGGGGCTCGACTAAACAACAACTATTCTTTCTCGTAAAGACTTAACACCCGTTGGGCAACGAACTGCTTGCACAGTTTTGACGCTGCCGCTGAGAAGCAAAAGAGAGGCTCTGTTGGGCAAGGGCCAGTCTTAGAAATAATTAAAAAAGGCCCAAGTATGCACCGATTTAGCAAGGCTTTCATTTCCCTACCTCCCCATTATCCCCAAAAAGACAGTTCTAAACAAAAATTCAGACAAAAATGTTCATGTGGGGGCGTTCTTCAAGGGTGCATCATGTTCGCGAACACGCAGAGAGAGTGACTAACACGGCAAACGCCAAAAACTTAACTTCAATGGGGAAAATCCTTTTCCCGTTAGTGTAAACCCAAATTTATCATTTGAAAACAAAAAAACCCAATAACTGTAATGAAACACATGGAGAGAAAAAATTGGGCCAATTAAAGTGTCCAAGAACTCCCAAAAATAGGGGAACCACCAAAAGTCTTTGGACTTTCTCCTAATGTTTTCGCCAGCAGGGGTGCCCCCTTTTCACATTATACGCACAATGAGCAGATATTGGGGCATACTTCAAAGCATTACCATAAACAAGAATTCTGCAGAAAATGTTTTAAAAAGAATTCCCTCTTGCAAGCCGCGATGAACAATAAAACATTGTAAAAGTTCTGTAGACGAAGACAGAACTAACTACGCCCCCTCCTGGATCAAAGTTTTTTAAGAACTGGAAAGCTGCAAAATTCTCCAACGTATTTACCAGATTCGATCGCTTATTTTTCCTTATGAAGGGCCACACCACAAAAACTTCGAAAAACAGTCTTAATGTAATCTTTAATTTTTTTCATTTGCCTTTATTATTTTTAGGTCGGATGGCGTTTTTTTCAAGCCAGAATTTTATAGAGGACCCGATGCTCAGAAACATTCTAAAACGCATCAGCAAGTGCCAAAGACGTTCTAATAATCTGAATTATCTGAAATCTAAGGCGCCCGAAAACCACAACAGTATACTCACCACTCATTTTTGGGTTTTGGGTTTTGGCCCTCAACGGAATCCAACATAAAAAGACCCCCACACATTAGCGGAAAGTTCAGAGGGGCGTGCACCAACAAAGCAATCTTCAACTAAAAATTTTATCCAAAGACATGGAAGCGCCCACTTCTTTCATAACTTTCGGGTTACGACTCTCATCTTAATTGCAAGCAGTAAACCCGCCTTCAGGTAGCATGCATTGCACAGTCCCAAAAAGTAAAATGTTTTCACTTTAAAAAACATGTCTTTTTTTTGACTCAAGCAACACCTGATGGGATCGTTAGATCACGGCTATGTTCTTAAAGTCCGCCCAATAACAGAAGAATATTTTGACTCAATCTTGTTAGAAAGGGCGTTTACCCTTAAATACAGAACAGTTTGGGGAAAAGGTTTTTATGAAGATACACTTCCCCAAAGGCGCGTTCTTTTCTACTTTGAGGAAAGGGGATCAGTGATCTGATTACCACATGCCAAGATGCGGGCAAAGTTAGAGTGTAAAACGATGGGAACTACATGACTCCTATTTAAAGGCCGATGTATTTTTTTGCGGACGTCTTTGAAAATTATAGAAGACCTGCAGAAACATTACAGTTTGGGTCCTGCCATTATATTTTTGCCCCGGATATTGGGACGCTTTCTTAAAGTTACTGGGGTCAGATTATTTATTTTCAATTTTTCCAAGCTTTTAAGATTGAAACGGATTGCGGGGAGAATAGTAGGCATCGCATCATTACTGTAAAGCAAACAACAAATACTTGGACGACTATGATCCAAGTAAAAGGTCTAACAAATCTCATGTATTTAGATGCAAACAATCTGTATGGATGGGCAATGGCGCAATCCCTTCCATTACGCAACTTTAAAATGTACACGGGGGCCGGCGATCCGAATAATATTCAAAAGGCATTAAAGTGGTTGAACAGTTAACGCCTGATCAGCAGCGCGGCTTCATTCTAGAAGTTGACTTAGAATATCCTCATGAACTCCATAAACCTGCATAATGACTATCCATTAGCTGCAAAAGTCTAAAGATGGACCCCAAGAGAACCACCTAAACTTGTGCCTAATCTTCGAGGCAAAAAAAATTATGTCTGTCATTACAGACTTCTACAATTTTTTTTTAAGACATGGTTTAAAGTTGACAGCTGTTCATCGTATAATTGCTTTGATCAAGAACAGTTCATGAAACCATACATCATAAAAGAACACTGATCTCAGAACTAAATCCGCGATGCTTCAGAAAAAGATTTTTTCAAGTGATGAACAACAGTTGTTTGGGAAAGACTATGGAGAATCCGCACAAACGTAAAGATGTCAGATTGGTTACCAAAGAGAACGAAGCAATTAAGCTGACTTCAAAACCTAATTATCAGGACTTCAGAAGATTTCATGATCAGCTTTTTGGCATAATGATGAAAAAAAAGAAAGTCAAATTAGACAAACCTGTATTTATTGGGTTTACTGTTTTAGAATTATCAAAGCTTTTGATGTTGAGTTTCTTTATGACTACTTTAAGCCCTCGTATCCTGAGTCCAGAGTAACTGTACACAGATTTCAGACAGTTTTGTTATAGATATTTCCCACTGAAGACATCTATAAAGACATGGAAATGGAAGTAGCTAAAGAGCATGCAGGATGGTATGACACGTCCCGATTACCCTAAAGATTCGCCTTTACATTCAAAATTTCTAACAAGAAGGTTTAGGAAAGATGAAGATGAATTATCTGGAAAGGTGATCAAGGAGTATGTGGGGTTAAGGTCAAAAATGTACAGTATTTCGGCCAGGAGAAAACATTAAGAAAGCAAAGGGAATATCTCGCAGTGTGTGCAGTCAAACATAAACACATGACAACTACAAAGAAGCATTGTTTAGCAATAAGACTTTTCATCATGACAACGTAAAACTGCGATCTATCAGAGATCAACACACAGTTGTAACAAGAATCATTTGATGACAACACAAACGGTGTTTGTTAATCCAAATTTTCTAGCAATTGGCACTGGAGAAACCCTAAATTAATTAAAGCGGGAAATGTGTTGGCGAATTATCTGCATTCTTCTTTCAAAAAATCTTGAGAGTGGTGTTTTGTTTTAGTTTCTCTAAAAATACACGCGATTATTTTTCAAATTTTTTAATTCTATGGGTCAACACTCCAAACTGGATCTGTTGCCGATGCGAGTGTCCCTCTGCTTCCCCGGGAAATAAAGTACCTACTTTCAACCAAATGGTAATAGTTTCCGGAAAGACCTCCTAGCAACAAATTTTTTTTTTGTTTTTCCTTTTTCTTTTATGCTGGGGGTTTAACCCCGGGCTTTTGCCTTCTTAAAAAATTTTT
>CM031607.1:77909117-77919117 GCA_018398815.1 Conus ventricosus | reverse complement strand
TTATACTGGCTACAACGGCCACTGCCACGAAGTAATAAACTGGAGTCTATGGACACAATTGGAAAACATTGTACTTTGGACTATGAACATAGCTGTGAAATATTGCATTGAGAGTAAAGGACACAACTATGAAACATTACAGACACCGAAATATTGCAATGCATACAGTTGACACAGCCACAAAGCAGTGTGCTGGAGGCATTGTACATATTAATTGTATAAATATTGCTCTGGCGACAGATGACACAGCTGCGAAATATTACACTGGGAAAATGGACACCACTTTGAGACACAAACGTGAAGTACCGCTAGGAGACCACAGACACAAAGGGATTGAGCTTAGTTGGCACGGCTGTAAAATACTGCAGTAGAAAAACCTGGCATCGAAGATTTAGTCAAAGTATCAACTGAAACAAAACGATAGTGAGGTTGTAGAAGAAAAGAAATAGTGTCAATATGTATTTTGATGTCAAGAAACTCTACGCTCAGGTTTGGCGTAGTAGTTCCAAGCGCGAGTTGAAAAAAAGTATTTTTCTACAGACATATGCAATGACCTAAAAACTTCCTAATAGACAGGACTACTGTGGCTGGAGTGGGAGCGACATACTCGGTTTTCAAGAAAAATAATATTGAAATTCCACATGGCTCAGTGGTTGCTCCAGTCTTTTTTATATATATTATGATACATGGCACACATGAGGCTGTGCTAAAAATGCAACATTTATTCAATAAACAAATAGCTTATGTATGTGTATGGATGTAAATTTAAAAGAAAATGTCAATGGCACAAATAACAAAAACCAAAAAAAAAAGTGCTGAGTTCGTTTCAAATCCAGTCTTGATCATGTTTGGCTGCACGTGTTAGAGGATGTACTCTCTTTACTATCTGAAAATTGTCATTATCTGATATTTCATTATATAAAAAAAGTGAAAATACCTGTGAGTTGTTATAACAACAAATAACGCCGACACAGCAATGTGAAAAGATGATCATACATTAACAGAGGCAAGGACAAGTTATAAAGAAAAAGTTCTACAAGTCTTATCTAACCTAAACTTTCTCATGGGCAAGGAGCGTACCTTGGTGCCCAAAATATAAAAACGCAAAAACTGCACAGCTTAGACTGCAAAGACTTTCGATTAATGTTGGTGTTCCTAGCAGAGTCGTCATATACGGGAAAATCCCAGGCAGTTAGAGTTTTACCATTTTACATATGCCAAGAATGTGTATCTTCAAACTTTGTTATGAGAACAACTAAAATTCACAATTGCATCGGGAAGAACTATGAGTGAAATTAAAATACGAGTTTCCGAAAGGGCAAACGATATTCATCGCAGATGGCAGTAGTTAAAGGCGCATCACGTTTTCTTGAAAAGTCTGGAAAAATAAAACGAAACGAGAGAGAGAGAGAGAGAGAGAGAGAGGAGAGAGAGAGAGAGAGAGAGAGAGAGAGAGAGAGAGAGAGAGAGAAAAAATACAATTACATGCGCCTATTCCATCATGGAAGGCATTAAAGCCATCGCTTGATATTCTTAAACTAAACCGAAAAAAGACAAGAAAGCTTTTTCATGAAGTCCATTGCGAGAGAAAAAATCGATGAGAAGTACCACACTCACCCCCTAGTTTTGAAGGACAGCTAAGTACTTAGTGAAACAATGTTACTGCAGCTTTTGTCTTATCCGCTCTCAAAGTTCAGGTCTGTTCTTTCAAGGCAGCAAACTGTGTCACAAAGTCACAGCTGAACTTACACTTATGATGGCAGCTTTGGAGTATCTAATAAACCATCCAATGACTATAGCTAGAACAGCCTTTGTAGTCGACTTCAAATCGGTTTTATATAGCATAGATTCCTTCAATACACATACACAGCTTGATCTCGTTCACAAAATGCTATTCATTACAACGCCTGTCAGTGAAAATCGCTGTTATAAAGTTTTGTTGAATACCATCTCTCCCTGGCGTACACGGCGATGATCGGGCTAACAGAGTTGCTAAAGGTACAAGAAAATTACAGAAAGCAGAAAGCTAACTATTCTCCCATCAGCTGCTGAAAATTATAGGCTCTTAAAAATAAAGCAATGGACAAGATTTGATAGAACTATTGATGGGAAGATTTTAATCCTGAAGAAAACTGCATTTTCATTGAAAACTACATCGTAAAAAATTATTTCGCATTATTTTTTATACTTTATTTTGTTCTTTTTTTTAAAGTTAATGGTTGTAAAAGTTTTTCTCAACAAACCAAAAAAAACCAAAAAAAATGGAACAAACAGCTGGCAGACAAAAAAAAATCCTTTTTGGTGAATCATTACAAAAAAAAAACCCCTATTTGGTGAACTCATTACAAAAAAAACCCCTATTTGGTGAACTTTTACATTTAAATCTCGCTGTCCCCCGGTTTCCCTTTTTTAAAAAATCCTTATTTAAAAAATAAAAGTTTTAAAAAAATATTGAATTAAAAAAAAATCCCCGAAAATTAAAATCATAGTTAAATTAGAGAAAAATTTTTGAAATGATTTTGTTATATTTTTTTTTTTTTTTTTTTATTTTTTTATTTTTTTTTGCAAATAAATCTGAAAATTTTGAAAGGATAAAAATTACTTAATAACTAAACAAACTATCATAACCCATACACATTGACCCCCCCCCCCCCCCCCCCCCCCCCCAACCATTCCCTTTTGGGGCAAATGAAGTTTACATTTTTTATATTTTAGTTTATTTTTTTTTAATTCCCTTAAAAACAGGGGATATTACTACCAAAAAAAAAGAACCATTTCTGAAATTTAAAGCATTCCTGATCCTAAAAAATGTAGCATATTTTTTTAAAGCTAAAAATTGTCCTTTCTCTCTCACAGTATTTTTCAAAATATAAAAAATAAAAGTAACATCAAAATACAATGATCACAATATAAAAATACTATCATATACTTTTTACTTGTTTAAAGAATCTGGAATAATAACACGGGACAAAATAGTAATGGGGGTTCACAAATAACAACAATGATCTGCTAATGTACAAAATAGAGACCTTTTAATCAGCAATATATATCTACAGTGCTTCAAGACCATCAATACTTCATATACACACAATCCCAAGTTTATGTAGCATTCTTTTTTTTTAAGTTGCAACTTAATTTTGAAATCCCATTTTGTACTTTGTGAATAGCAACATGAAAAAACCCAGGGGATGAAATTTAAACAAACTCCTTTTATATCACAACACACCACACCCCAAAACCACACACACCCACCCACACACACACACACCCACACGCGCACACCCCAACACCAACACCACATAATACACAAACAAAAACCCTATACATACACACACACCTGCTACATATACATACCGTAATAACTACACCTATAATTTATTACTTTCTACAACATACTATAATCACATGCATAAATAAAACATAATACACAATATACATACCAAAACCCCCACATATTTACATAAGGTTACAACTATACTGCATACCATTTTCAAACACACTCATATATGCAACAACGTAAAAATAAAACCTATGATCAATAAAAAATTTTCCCTTTGAAAGCCCCTACATCAAACACACCCACACCCCTACAACTTTTTCACAAACATTTTAAATATTTTTGTCTCGCGTCCATGACTCTACGCACCACTAAAATAAACTTGGTATTTTGAATTTTACTACAGGAGAAAAATAAATTAATTATTCTGGCTTATTTTTGGGGTCTTCAAATAAGGGGTTAAATTTTGTCCATTTCATTCATTTTTGTATAGGTCTTATTCTGATGCTTTTATTCTTTCAAGGCTAAATCTTCTTTGAGATTTTTTTGAACACTAAAAAATATTGGATGACTTTTATTTATTTTACATTATTATGTAGTTCTTTGCTATTAAATTATCAAATCAAATACTGCATCAGTTTTTAAGTGACCTCATTTCCCAAAAATAGACAAAATTTTTGAAAATTGTAGTTTACACACCACTGAACTTTTTTTCCCTAAATCTTTTTTAATGTTTTCCAAAACTTTTTAACATGTTTGCACCCCCAGAACATGTGTTAATACTGTTTTCTTTTGGTTAAAAAACCACTTTTCTTGTTTTATTCCCTTTTCTTTCAGTACTACATTAGTAGCTATAATTCTGGAACAATTTTTTGCAACCATTTCAGTTTGATATTTTTTTTAAAAGTAAAATTTTCTGGAAGCACACATTCCAAGGTATATCTCGTTTAACTTGTCAGCCCTTTGGTACAACAGTTTGGGTCTCCCACGTCTTTGTTAATTTTTTATAGATACTTGGGAGCCTTTTTCAACCTTTGTATACTTTTAAGTGCTGCATTTATTCAAAGGGTATATTATTTAAAATATGGAATCCTTGTTTTCTAATATAGTTTTTATTGTGAATCAGGGCATATGAAGAAGTCTATTTGTATTCTGTTTTTTGCCTAAATTTTCCTTTTTAAAAAATCCCCTTTGTCTTTCTAAACTAAAAATATTCTATTAACGTTCTTTTCATTCCATGTTAAATTTTTTTATATTTTTTACCCCCTTAATGGGTTCTTTGTATAAAATAGGTTTGTAAACTTCTTCACCTTTTTCTGGCCCTTTTTCTAAAAATTTTTTTATTGGGGGAAACACATTGCCCAGAATATATTATTTTGTTTTCATCATAAGAGTTTGGAAAATATTTTTCTTTTGTTCAAAAAATGGATGCAAGAAACAAAAAATCTTTCCATTTAGGGTTTGTGTTTTTAAGTCTTTTTAACCTTTTAAATTTTTAAATGCTGAAATTTTTTGCTTGTATATTTGGTACTTTCAGTCCCCCCTCTTTCTATTTTGAATAGCGTTTTACGGCTTTTTTGTTCGTTTTTTTCCCAAAAAACCCAAAAACAGTCTCTGCAGTTTTTAAAAAAAGAATCTGGGGGGTTTGGGGTGCAGTACCAAAAGATGATAAGTTTTGACAAATTAGGTTTTTAAAAAAACTGCTATTTTTCCAAAGGGTTGAAAATTACTTTTTTCGCCAGGTTTTTTTTAGTGTTTTCCTTTCAGTATTTTTTTTTTTAAATTTTCTTTGTTATATTTCTGTAAGGTCTTTAGTAAACTACTCCAAGTTCTTAAATTCATCGGGGATCCACATCATTTTTAAAGCTCCATATATTTCATTACGTTTTTTTTTCTTCCAAGCCAAATCCTGAGTTTTTTCTTTTTTAAAAAACGCCCCTGTGTCTTTCCAAACTTTTCGAAAAGAGGGAAAATTTTTTTCAAATGATATTTATCTCCTTTGATCCGTTGTGTTTCAGCAAATTGTGATTCTTGTATTCATGTTTCCCAACCAAACCCCTTTTATGCTTTTTTTTTTTCATCATAAGGAAAATATCCCCAGAAAAAGCACGAGTATAGGGTGACTGGGGTCCCCCTCCGACAGCCCCCCCAAATCGAAAACCAATCTGTTTCTGACATTCACAAAAACAGTCACAAATATTTTTTAAAAATATTCCCCATTGACATATACTTTTTCCAAAATTCAAAGGCTTTTAGAACTTTAACATAAAGTTTCCAATTAAGGGCGAATTTTTCCCAAATCAACTTTAAAATTAACATACCGGAGTATTTTTTGAACTGGATGTTTATTAGTCATATATTAGTCTAAGTTGCATCCCTATATTTTTTTTGGGGAAAAAAACCCAGTCTGATCATACTAACTAGTGTTGGAAGTACCTTTTTTTTTGTTGGCTATAATGTTGTCCTATTTTATAAAACATTTGGAAATGTAATGGCCCAGTTTTTTACATACTTTTTTGGTTTACTTTTGGGGATGATGTAATTATCCCCTCTCTCTGGTTTGGAGAGTTCTCCCTCTCTGTAGTTTTCATTCAAAGCCCTAACCCCAATAACCCAATGTTCCAAAAACTTTGAAAAACTCTGCTCCAAATCCATCTGTTCCTGGCCCTTTTCCCATTCTTCATGTTTTTTAATGCAGCGCTTGTTTCCCCATGTTTTTCCCCCCAAAAGATTAGTCTTCCCTTTTAAAGTTGGGTTTTTTCTTTAACAAAAATCTTTTATTTGCTTTTTTCCCGATTCTTTTTTGTAAATTTTTCTAAAAGTGTTGAACTTCCTTTTAAATCTCACCTGTCTCTTCTTATTGTTCCTGAGTGTTCACGAGTTTTGTTATCTGCTTCAATAAAGTTGCGCTTTTCTAAACTACAAAAAATTTAGTTATTTTTTCCCCCTCTGCAACCCTCTTGCCTTTTATCTTAACAATACCCATTCATTTTGTTTTTCCCCAGAGTTGTTAATTCTTTATTATAAATTTAAGTTTTTTAAAACTTCTTGTTTTTTTGTTTTCCCTTTTTTTCAATTTTCTTTTTTTTTGGTAAGTTTTTTTCTTTTTGGGTTTTTCTTCTTTTTTTATTGTTGCTATAAATTTCTTAGCTTTTTTCATAAATGAAAATCAAGAAAAGTCCCGTAGAGATGTCAATTTTATTCCGAGTCTTTCGCACTTGATATTATTGTAATCTCCCTTGTTTTTTGGGGGTATTTTTTATTCGTTTTTGGGTTTTTGTGTTTATTTTATCCAAGTATTTTTATCTTTTTTAAAAAGGAGGTATTGAATTTCCAAAAAGTACTTGTTTAGTGTCATTTTCCAAAAATTTAGTTTCAGGGTGATCAGTGATGATCCGACATACCCGGCAAAAAATTCGCCATCCTCAAAATACCAAAATTTAAAAAGTTTTTAAGAAAAGAAGTCTAAATTTCTTTTTTTGAAAGGTGAGGCCCTTTCCCCGATTTCTTTGCGTTGGGTTATTTTCCCTCCAATATCTGTTAAGATTGTTCAGCATCAATCTTCAACACTTTCTTCGCCCTTTGGGGTTTTTTTAATGTTTGTAAATTTAAAAAAGCAATTTTTGTTCAAATGTAAAAATTTTAAAAATTCCCAAACTTGTATTGTTGTTATTGTATCTTTTAATCTTGGTAAATTTTATCAAGAAGGGGATTTTCCCTTTTTGGGGCCAACACATTTACTAACACGCTCTTTCCCATAGTTTAAAAAATTAATGATAAAATTTTTCCCTTTGGTCTGTTTTTAAATTTTTTATTTCAAATTCAAAAATTTATTAAAAAGGGCCGCAACCCCCCTAGAAATGAAAATGAGATGCAAGAAGATTTTTAGCCCCTTCTGATTTAAATTTGTGCATTTTTTTGAAAATGGGTGTCCGTAAACATATATTTAAAGCTCTTTTTTTCTAAGGAAAGAAATAATCTCTTCTTTTCTTGCTATTTTTCCCAAAATTGACAATTTAGATAGATATTGTCAAGCGTGGGATTGTTGTTCTATTATTATTTTGCATTTTTAAAAATCCACACTTTTTTTTATTTTTAAATGTTTTCCCCGTATTTAATTTTAAAAATAAAAATTTTTAGTTTTATAAACCTTTTGTCAAAGTCATATTCAGTCCTGTGATGAAAAAACACTTTTTTCCCAAATAACACACTGCCTTAGCTCCACTAATCCAACTTTTTAAAAACAAAAACAGTACAATTGATTTTTTGATATAAAATAAACATCCACCGTTCAAGTGTATCCCATTTCAAATTTTACACATCCTTGTATCCCCCTTTGGAAAAAATTTTGCACCTAAAAACCCGGAAGTGAAGTTTTTTACCAGTTCAAGAAATCATCGTTTGTTTGAAGGTAGATATCTTTTTAAAAATTTTTCCCCTTTCCCCCCTCCCTTGCATTCACTTCATACCCCCGCTCACAATTACACTTAAAAAATAAGAAATAAACACAAAAAGAAAACCATAAAAAAAATAAGACTTACTTGGGTCACCCTCCAACAACACCATTTTTGTATAATCATAATGTATATTTCATCAAAGTTCTTGCCAAAACAAACAATGAAAGAATGTTAAACCCCTTCCCTCTTTTTTTCACCATTGAAAGAGAAAATTTTAATAAAACAACATCGATTTATCTCTGTCAGGGGAAAAAAAGGGGAAAAAAAAAAAGCAAATTTTTTTCCTTGGGAACACAAACACACACACACAACACACACCACACACACAACAACCCCCACACCCAAACAAAAACCCCCTTTAGCTGTGTTAATTCACCAAAACACAGAAAAGGGTTAAAAAAGCCAGTATAATCAAAGAGTCTTTAAAAAGGAATACCCGCATACTAAACCCAAGACAGTATCACTTTTAGCCTAATTACAGTCATGAAGCCAAATAAATTTCGACAACAACAAAAAAAAAAAAAAATATAACCCCTCAGGAAAGGGAACTAATACTTTAGGTAGCCCAAACCCAAATGACAAAACCTACAGTTGGGCATTAATCAAAACTTTAAGTTTTGAGCCGAAAAAAAATTTCTTAAAAATCCAATGTGATGACAGAACAATCCCAAGTTACTACATAATCATAGTATTTTTTGAATTTTTGGGCCCTTGAACTCCTGAGGCATGATGAAAAACTGATGATTTAATTTGAGTGATCGTTCCATTTTTTTCCCCCAAGCTTAACAGATCAAAACAAAAAGTGTCCAGGCACTCTGCATCCGCCTTTCCCTTTGATCTGAACTTCCAAGTAAAACAAAACCTTTATCTAAGGGTTCCAAAGCCTTGATCCAAAAAAAAAAAAAAACTTTTTTTGAAAAAAACAAGTAAATTTAAATTTTAAAAAAGATTTTGAAACCAAATGATTCATAAAATTAAAGTAAATGTTCCAAACGACATCTGAAAATATGGCTTCATTAGTCTCTAGTGTCAGACCAAAAATTTTAATTCAATTTTAAACAATACTTTTTAAACCCGGTTTACTTTTTCACTAGGCGTGGTCTAAACTTGCACAAGCATTTATTTTTTGCCCAGTGGGACGATGAGCAGAAAGTTTGAACTCCCCCCCGAGTCGAACGTTTACGATCTTACCGTTATGCGTTTTTTATAAGACTGACCTTTTTTTTTCCCAAACTTTTGGGACAAACATGGGATCATTTTTTACGTGCATAGTAGTGTGTAGCTCTGGGGGTAAAATCTTTTACAAAATACTGTCTTAGTACCTTTAAGACCTTTCCGGGCATTGACACAGTATCTCAACGCTGCGACACGAAGTACCACAATACCTCTCGGTTTTTGGTATCCCTTGACGGTCGGGGGGGTCCACAGGGCGTGTGGTCCGACCTGTGCACGGCCTCGACTGCTCGCTCGTGACTTTCGCTTTTCTTGGTGTTAACAAGACAGCACCTTTGGTTTACATTTCCGGGTCTCGTTTTCCCCTCTTTCCCCCCATAATCCGCATGTTTTTCACGTACGTAGGAAGGAAATTCTTTAGATCGGGGTCTGCAATTTCTGCCAGATTCGGGCTTTTGCAAGCTGCTGCGTGGTTTTTCTCTCTCCTTTGCTCTGAGACCCCTCTTTTCAGTTTTCATTTTCCAAATTTAAAAGTATAAGCTTGCTCGGAGTTCGTTACAATGTACAGAGTTTGCACGTTTGTTTGATGTCAAGTTTCTAACCCCGATCACATCCCCCCCCATAGGCAAATTCCCTTTCAACGAGTTAGTCATGTCGGAGTTCCCTTCCCCCCCATCAGCCTTTCTCCCCAGAAACTGAAAACAAATTTAGGGAAAACTTTTTTACTTGAAAAACAGGAGAGCAGTTTTTTCTCAATCTTTTTCTTTTCTTTTTCCTTTGATTAATTTTTTGAGTCACTGAGCACTGGACATGACTGAGCGAATCTGAACCCCGTTGATGTTTCGTTTGACAGGTTCTGACGCCAGTTTTCCGTCCCTGTTGGTTCACAGTCCCACCATATCCAAATTTTCACAGTGCCTCGGGCCCGCTGATGACCAAACGGGGTTGGTGTGTGGCAGTCCGATGTCCCCGGACCATCCCGGTGGACTCGGTCGATAACCAAATTCAAAAACCAAATTTTAGGGACCCCCAAACCGGGGGGCCCGCCTCCGACTGAGCACCCGGAAGTTCGTTTTCGTCTATATTATGTGCC
>CM031607.1:77896617-77899117 GCA_018398815.1 Conus ventricosus | reverse complement strand
TGCGTGCGTGCGCCCGTTAACAAGCGGTTTTTGGCTGCGAAGACGTATGGTTTCCGCTTTATGCAGTGATGTTTACCTCTCATCTCCCTCGCCTCCCATCAGAATCCCTCTGGTCGTCCACTGACCCCGGTCAGGTCTGTAAAATATTGCACTGACAGCAAGAGGGTGGAGGGAGGGGGAGGGGATGGACGGGACTGGAGGGGTGGAGGAGGTCAGGGTGGAGCTGGTGAATGGGGGAAGGGTTGGGTCAGGTTAGGCCCATGGAGACAGCCAGGAAGAAGACTCCGCAGGAAGGGCATTTGGCCTGTATCCCCTTTCACTGACGGAGGAATGAGCGAGCAGCACAACAATTACAGACTTCATTGCCACCAGGAGACAGAACAGGAAGTCATTAACAGGGAAAGGATTTTTCAATAAAAAAAGAAGAGATTATTTCCGTTCTCAAAGAAGACTTCATTCTTTCCATTTGTTTTAATGTTACGATATTGCTTTTCAAGAAAGTGTGTGCTATGTCTTTATACTATTGGCTCCTCAAAACTATTCGCATATGTATAATCCCGAAACTATTCTTGTTCATATTCTTTTTCTCCCCTCATTCTATGGAGAATCACTAGGGTACCACAGTAAAGAAAGGTTTACCAGTTTCTTTTTTCTCTGTCATTAGTTGTGTGCCCAAAGCCTGCGTTTCTGCAGATGACCATGGGTACTCTGCCCATTCCGCAAACTTATCCTTGTTTTCATGGTCTTCCCCTTTCCATCTACCCCCCCCCCCCCCCCCCAGCACTTCCCTGTGAGACTGTTTTAGGAAGGCCATGGCATCTTGTTACATAGCACCACCAGCGTTGTTTTCTTTCCTTTTTTAAAAACTGATGTCAGGAGATGTTTATGGCTCAGTGTGCCATTTCATGGCTTGACGTCCTTGTTCATTGATAATGTGATCAGTTTGTATCATAATTAGTATCTTGCGGTCACACCACATTTCTGTGGTCTGGATCTCTCTTTCTTTCCAGACCTGCTTTGAGGGTCAATGTCTTGCATGCATACATGTATGGTTAGGTTAGAAGTTCTCCTCAGCTACTAGCGACCATGTAATCCAGCACCAGCGGCTAGGTATAAAGTTAACACAACATCCGACCCGAAGAAAGGACGGGCTCTGTTAGACTTGACTTGCCAAAGACACGTCACATGGCATGGTGTCTCTAAATCAGAGAAACGATATCCAGAAAAGCGGCCATCACAATTTGAAACAGGGCATTTAGATACCTTTACAAGCCCCCGCCTCCTTTCCACTCGTCCACCAAGACTCTCCTCTATGACCAAAATACCATCTTCCGAATAATACGTTCTGTCTGCCCATGAATCTAATGCCAGACTCTAGTATTTCCAGCCCTCCCAACCATTTCCACCCTCTTATTAAACCTGTTACTGGCACCATCCCCTCTGTCCCCTCCCTTCTCGTTCTAATCACCCTTAATATCCAAACACCCGGCTTTCCTATTCCGTTGTCTTTGTCGCTGCGAACGGTCACGTGTACACTTCTCATCCATCATTGTTACAGAATATTCAAAAATTAAAAAAAGACTGGACAGATTTTAAACCTTCTTTGATAACGGAAATATTCTCTCGTTCTTATTTTTTTCTTGAAAAATCCTTTCCTTGATAAAGACTTCCTGTTCTGTCTCCCGTTGACAATAAAACCAGCCATTTGTTTTTAATGCTGATCGTTTATTTCTCCATCAATGACAGTGGATACAAGCAAAATCCTCTTTCTGCTGAGTCCTTTTCCGGGCATTCTCAACAGGCCTAATCTGACCCAACCCTACACCACCCACCGTATCTTCCCCTACCCCCCAGCCTCCTCTATCCTAACCCCCCCCCCCCTCCCCCCTTGTTCTTAGTTCAATATTTCACAAACATGACAAGAGCCAGTGGTGGGGCAGGGGAACTGTGAAGGGGGAGATGCACGAAAGGAGCGGAACGTCACTGCACGAAGCAGAAACCATTAGTCTTCAATCCGAAGTCCGCTTGTGAATGCGCATTCGCGTGCGCGGTCTCTCTCTCTCTCTCTCTCTCTCTCTCTCTCTCTCTCTCTCTCTCTCTCTCTCTCTCTCTCTCTCTCTCTCTCTCTCTCCGCTCCTCTCTCTCTCTCTCTCTCTCTCTCTCTCTCTCACACACACACACACACACACACACACACACACACACACACACACGAACGCACGCACGCACACATACACACATGCACACATTCTCTCTCTCGCTCTCTCTCTCTCTGTTTATGTGTCCATGCGGTAGAACTTGCATGCACACACATATGCACGTACATGTACAAAAACACATACGCACACACACACACACACACACACACACACACACACACACACACACACACACACACACACACACACACACACACACACACAAAAGCAAGTATGCACGTACGCACGCATGCGCGCGCGCACGCACACCACACACACACACACACACACCACACACACAC
>CM031607.1:77871617-77891617 GCA_018398815.1 Conus ventricosus | reverse complement strand
AAGCTGGGGAAATCAATTTTTTACCTTATTAAAAAGGGTGATGTTGAATCCAAATAACTACGGGAATTGCGTGTTAATGTATGTAGTAAATTGTTGTACAATTATTTAAAAGGACTTAAATTTTTGGGTGAGGATTTAAAAATTACAGGCGAATTTTCAAGCGGGTTTTAAACAAAATCATTCCACAATTGACATTTTTCACATTATTAGTTTCGTTAAAAAAAAGTTTTGTTAAAAATCGAAATTTTGTTGTTGTTTCTTTAGTTTTGAGAAGCCTTTGTTTTTTTAATGAACTATATTTGGGCCCTATTTTGTTAAAAAAAGGTTCGGGAAAGATGTAAAAAATGTTTTTTGTGTATTTATGACCAGGTAAAGGCAAGGGTGGTTTGTGGTGCGTTTTAAAACAGATTATATCAACTTACATTGGTGTTAAGCAGGGTGATGTTTGCAGCCTTTTTTGTTTTATTTATTTATTAATGAGTTGACTTCCAAAGTCAAAAGTTTGGGAAAAAGCTGGTCCCCCTTTTGAAAAGATTTTTCTTAAATATTTATTTTATTTTCTTGCTGTGACGTTGAAATAATTCAGAGATGAAATAGGCCTCCAAACTCAGTTAAATATTTTGCAAAGGGGCAGTGTTCACTCCTTTAAAAAAGTAATTTGAGAAAGGTAAAAAATTGTTTTCAAAAAGGCGGTTTCTCGCTGCAGAGAAAAAGGGAGTACATGCAATACTTGCCTGTTGAAAATGTATAAAATTATTGGGATTATTTTTCGGTTTAAATTTTCACTTTTGCATGTAAAGTTTTGTTTGCGAGCCAAAAACGCTTTGCTATGTTTTTATGAAGAAATTGTCGTTGCTTAGAATGAATCTTTTCCCCTTGTTTTGAAATTGTTTGTGAAAAATTGCCTTGTTACAAAGGGGGGTGAACTGTGGGGTCTTGATGTGGAGGGGCAAATGCGAAAAGGTTCATTTATTTGCTTTAAAAAAATTTTTTGGGTGTCAAAACCCAAACAAAAAAATGATCTTGTTTTATGTGAGACTGAAGATCCCCATGTCTTTGCACTCCACTGTTAAATGGAAAAGTATGGTTAAAACTAAAGTGGCTGAACGTGATTGCTCATAAAGAGTAAAAAAATGCTTTGAAAAATAATAGGGCAAGTGAAGGGTGTGCTTTTTAGAATGAAATTTACGAATATGTTTTGGGTATGTGTGGTTAACCGGGTGTGGGGAATATAAAACAACTTTGTCCGTACGTTTAAAAAAAAGATTATCGATTGTGATGGCAAGACGGGAATTTCCTTGTTCAAATAGAATGGTTTAGTTTTATAAAAATTTTTATGATTTATTCTCTCCAAAATGTAATGTCAATGCGTGTGGCAGGCCCCTGAATTTTAAAATGATAAGGGAATGGGTGTTGATTTTTTTGTTCATCTTTTTCGTTTAAAAAAAATAAAATAATCAGAAAACGGATTGCGACCTCGCCACTTTCGCCCTCACCCGTTTTCGGGCGAAAGTGCGTGAGTGGGCTTTTTCCGGTCTTAAAAGAAACCCAAAAAAAACGACCCTCAAAAAAAACTTACTTTTTTGGGTTACCGTTTTAATACTAATTTATAAACTTTTCAGATTTCATTTTTTGTTTAATCCTTTTTTTTTCCCGGTCATTTTCAAATACATCATTTTCGCGAAAACATTCTTAAAAGAGCTTTGTCTTTATGTGAATAGAACCGTTTTTAAACTGTTCCTAAAGTTTTTAAAAAACCGAGTTATATTTCTGCATAAAATCCACCCCATTTATCCCAGCATGTTTCGTGAAAGTGTTTTGAAAAAGTGTTTTCTTTTTTAAACTAGTCTTTTTCTGCCAAACAGTCATCTATAAAAAATGGTCGGGTTTCCCTTTAAAAACGTCAAAAACTGTTCAAACCTCCGTTTTTGCTGGTTTAAAACTAATATATGTAATCTGCCAAAAAACTTCTTCTGGGGCTTTGTTCCATTTAAGGTTTTGGGCAAAAAATCACAATATGATTAAAATTATAGCTTTTAAAAAACGTTTGAAATAGGTCGGGAAAAATTTTTTTTCCCAACCGTCTGCCCACAAATAATGAACTGGGGGGTTTTTTTTTAAAAAGTTTAATGTCCTAGTTTTATAACAAATTAAATTAATCCGGTTTTGTTTTTATCAGCCTCTGTTAAAACTTGTTCAGTATAATAAAACCTATAAGGTTTAAATGCGAAAAGATAATCCAATTCGTTCGTAAGATTGTTTTCTTTAGACTATATTGATTTGGGTTGTTGTTTTTTTGACCTTTTAATTTCTTCTTTGTGAAGAATGCGCGGTAACTTTAAGTTTTTTAAAACGTCAAAGTTTGCCAGCTAATTGTTTTCCTTTTAGAGGACGTCACTAACCCCCACAACCCTCCCCCCCCTTATCTTTTAAGAAGAATTTCAAATATTATTGTGAACGCACTCCTAATTTCATTTGCGGAATAAACGAAATTTGGGTAGAAGACCCTTTTAAAAAACCGTTTCTTTCTGTGGAGGATGTATGTTTTTCCCATACGGTTTTATTTCAATCTTTTTCGACTTTTTTTTCGTCTGGCTTTGATTTAATTTTAAAGGGCGAGTTAAATGCTTTTTGAAACTTTTTTGATGGTAAAAATATGTAAATGGGCTTTGCATTAAAATTTTTTATGTCCCCTTCTAAATATGGTTCAAGTCCTTTGAGGTCGGCTTTCAAAACTTTTTATTTCATAGGGCCCAACATTTTTGCCTCAGATTGCGCATTTGTTCTAGTTTAGGAAACTTTTGCGTCGCAACCCCTTTGCGTTTATAATCACCATCTTTAGTGTACTAAAAACCCATAAATCCCTATTACCGTTCTGTTCAAAGCCCGCAAACGTCTGCAAGGTTTTATTTCAAAAGTATACCCCTTACAGGGTAATGTAACTCCTGGTTTTCTGCCCACGCGAATTATTTTTTAGTAACGTTTATTTTATTTCCAAACAATGTGCAGGTTTCACATTCAGACTTTCCCCCTGTTTTGTCTTTGTTTTTTTTAAAATAAATACCCGACCCCCCAAAAACAATCTTTTTTAACTGTAAATTAGGGAATTGTAAAATTTCAAAATCGCTATGCAGCTTCCCTGAGGGAAAAGAGCTTTAAAACAGTTTTGGGGGCCTTCCATCATATAAGTTTTCATCAGTGTTTAGCTTCCAAATGAACTAAGAAATGAATGAAATGAAGATGAGGGACTTTCCCCAAAAATTTAGTTTCATCTGGCGAAACACAAAAAACTATGAGGGGGTGATTGCTTTTGGAAAACCCAGCTTTTTAGCTGTCTCTATCAAAATCGTTTTTTGTTTTTTCGGGTTTTGATTTTAAATATTGTTTTTTTTTGCATTTTTAAAGTTTGAGTAAGTCTAAGTTTCATTGTTTTTTTAGTGAGCAAAACCCGTAATAACCATCAGTATTTTTAACGTTTACGTCGTTTGTTTTTTTTATATTTTGAAATCTTATTTTTCCCCCTTTGGCTTTAGTTATTTTAAACATAGACTTTGTAAAATATTTCGGAGCGCGCCCGTTTTGGCCCCGCAATTTTTTATCAATAGCTGTTCAAAAAAAACGAAGGGCGGTCTTGAGTTGTTATTGTTACAAACTTTTTTTAAAAAAATTTAAAAATGAGTGCATTCAAATTACTGTCCCAAAAATTCTTTTGGGCCGCACTCAATCTTAAAAATATAACAATGACACCCTCGACATTTCTGTGACCCAGGACTGTCGCTTTTCAAAAAAAGGGTGGTAGCTTAAAAGTATCTTAACCCCCCTTTAAAAAAGATCATCGGGGAAAGCGGGGTTTTTAGTACCCGATGCATTTTTATCGAACCAGTTAAACTTTGCGTGTTTTGGGCATAAATGGGTGGGGAGTGTGTATGCTGATCATTAATTCCCCTGATCCTTTGGTGAGGTCAGTGTACAGATTTCATTTTTATTCCCCTTTAGGCGTATTTTGACTGAATGCGGGCCATTCCCAATGAAAAACTTTTAATCCATTAGCAACTTAATAGAATTAAAGGCTTTTGAAAGGAATCTGTAACAAATTAAATTTTAACCCCAAAGGGGGGGCTTTAGAAAAAAGTGGTTTTAATCTGGTCTGGGAAACCCCCTTTTTTTTGGGGCATGAAAAAAAATTTTAAAATTTGACTGGAATCCCCTTACAATCTTTCTTTTAAAGCGAAAAAGCTTTTCCCCTCGGGTCCATGAGCAAGGCAAAAAACGCTTGGAAACATTTATTTAGACATTCTAAGGGCCTAACTGGGCGGGAATAAACAAAATAAACGACTCTTTCGTACTTCTTTTGGTGTTTGCTAGGGTGCAAGCCGGGCAAGATCAAGCATAATGACCCTTCTACTGGCTTGAGCGAAAAACAATATTAGAAATTTTAGGGGACGCCATTAATTTAGTTAATTGCCTTAATTTTTTTTAAAATTTTAAAAAATTTTTTTAAAATGCAAGATCGAAAGTGACTTTGCTGTTGGCAGGGTTTATACATGCTCCTTTGACTTAGGTCCGATAGGAAACAAAAATAAACTATAATAGAATTCTTATAGAGGCAATGAACGAAGGTTGGGAAAAACGGCAAAAATTTGGGGCTAGTAATATTACAAACAAAAAAAGAAACCAAGATTAAGCCACCCAATCCCCAAGCCAAAACCCCCAAAAGTCATTAAAGATCGCAAAGCTGGGGGACTTGTTCCGATGACCTGAATATGAAAGACAGGCTTGTTTTGGTTTAAAAGGCATGGATTACTTGGTCTTTTTTTTACTAAAAAAAACCCAAAAATTTAAAGGGAAAAACAAAATGTCCTTAAGTGCTCGGCATAACCCAACACTTTGCTTGCTGTAGACAAAGCAGCTAAAAATACCTCCTAATATACAGGTAAAGGTCTATGCTTTTGGCTAATTTTTTTAAAATAACCGCAAGGGGACCCAAGTTTTTTTTTTCCATATTTATTGGTGGAGGGGGATGGGGGCGGAGGTAATAAATTTTGCCCCCGCCCCCCAAATAGTTTCCCAGTGTTTTTTGCAATTTTTGGGCCCGTTTAACGCTTGTAATGTGATCCTTGCTCTCTAAAAGTTTTCGTTTTCGTTTGCTAGCGTTGTGTTTCATAAAAAATTTTTCGGATAGTTTCTTTATTCTATTCATTGAGTTCGAAATTTGGCTCGGTTAGTATTTAGCACTTTAGTCTTGCTGATCTTTTTGTTCAAGCTTTTTGTCTTTGGGTTATTCTTTTTTTAATATCAGGCCCAAAGTTTGGCGTCATCCCCTCAACGAGTTTTTCTTTTTCTTTTTATAGTCATTGTTTCCCCTATTTTTGCTTTTGTTTTTATTCGCGGGATGGTCTTAAGTACGTTCAAGGGGCTATTTCCGCAGGGGTGCGGCAGTCGTGATAGTCTTTACGCGTTTCTTCGAAAAAGGGGTTTTGCTTTATTAAATTTTTAATTCACCTGCTGATTGTTTTAAATTTTTTAAATTTCCATGTTTTGCATTTTGGTTATTTTTGGGAGTTTTTGCAGTGTTTTTTAAATTTTTGCAACGCCTCCGCCCTTAATTTTGGCTAAAAAGGCCCAAAGGGATTTTGTACGCTCGCAGGGAGTTATTTCTATTGACCCCACGGCTAAAAAACTTTGTTGGGTTTTTTTAGTTGTAAGTGAAAGTTGTCCTTGGTCGCCCCTCACAAACAAATGGTTTCTTTTACTTCAAATCTTGGGTCTATAAATTCGGGAGGTTTGGGGGCCTAAACTTTGGTATAATGATGCCCTTATTTCTGTTATTTATCCCGCTTGTTGGTAATGTACCCCCGTTTTCTGCTAATTATCATGCAATGAGAGCCCGGCGATCCCGCCCCAAGGGGAATCATCATTCGTCCCACGATCAAAAACTTTAAAATTTTCTCTTCAATGCCTGCATGTTTCTTTTAATTTAATTTTTTTTTTTTGTTTTAAAAAAAAAATTTTTAATGCTTGGCCGTTTCTTACCCGAGAAGACTGAAAAAAACCCCTTTGGCGTAAAGGGGAAAAAAGGGAAATTTTATTTTCCAAAAAATCCATTATATTGAGAGATCAAATTTTCTGTCAAATTTCGGACCTGGGCGATAAAATGATTGTGCAGGCTCTGCGGTTTACTTTCAAAATTTTCTCGATTCAAACAACAGACACAAACAGGAAGTTGTCCGAATTTGGGGGGGCAATTGTTAAGAAAATTCTATAAAATTGAGGGGAAAGAAATATTTTCTTTCACAAGGCAGACATATTTTTAATATTCTGATTATGGCAACCGGAATAAAAGGGGGCTGATTTTGGTTTTCAAGGAATCGAAAAATGAAAAAAGCCTAAAAAATAGAATGGGCGTGAAAAACTAAAGCGGCAAAATTTTGTAGCCGTAAGTTTGCGTATGGAAAATGGTTTTTCCATTCCCTTATTTTTTGATTTGTTAAAAGCGCATGCGCCAATTTAAAGGGCATTAAAAAGACGACTGTCATTGAATAACTTTTAACGAATACAAATGTTTCGTAACAGCACCGAAGCAATGTCAGCTTTTTCTGCATTCGTTAGATTTTGAGTTGTTAGCAACCCTATTTTAGCAAGGCGATTGAGCACAATTCAGTCTAAAATTTAATATATTACGAAAGGTGATTCATTCAACATATCCCAAAAGCAGGGCGCCTATAGGGAATTTTAGTTTTGTGCGCGCAAGTTTCGCTTAAGGTTTTTATTGCTGTGTGAAGATGAAGAACCTTTCAAAGAGCAAGTGAAAAATTTTTTTTAATCCAAAAAATTGGAAAAGTGCAATGTAAATTGATGGTAGTCCAACCAAATCTCGTTTGCGGGCTTGCCCTTATCTTCATTTTGACAAAATAAAAAAAATTTTTTTGGGGGGGGGGGGGGGTAAAAGTCTACAGAGACCTTGGTTAAAGATTTACATTTAAAATTTTAGGCTTGATGATTATTTAACAAAAAAATAGGGTTTTTTGGATTGATAAGGTCAACAGGGGATAATCAGTTGCATGGAAGCGGGGGAGAGCTTGAAAAGGTAATAAAATTTAAAAAGATAAAAAAGAAGAATGTTTTAAACCGCTTTAATTGAAAATTTGTTTTTTTTTTGATGCGCGCAATATTGAAATAAAGTTAAAAGATATAAATACTAAATTTTTTTTTTTTAAAAAAAGCATTCTGTTCAAGTTTATCCAAATGTGCCTACAGCGCCCCCAAAAAGAAGGATGTAAAAAACCCCTAACATAAAACCCTTTGATTAACAAAACAACGAAAATGCAGCAATACTAAGCAAGACCTTAAAAATACAGAAAAACCCAAAAATGAAGGTATTCTGTGTTTAATGCGGTACAATGTTATATGGACATCGACTATAATGCTCTTCAGCAGGAACGAGTGTTGGTTTTGAAAAGGGTGGGCGACCCGCAGTTTTTCCCTCTAGGGGTTGTCTTTAGTTTCTTGGCCTGTGTTCATAGTTTTGGTGCTGTAGCAAAAAAAAAAAAAACAAAACCCCCAAAAGACACAGCTAGGGTTTAATTTAAACGGTAAACTTTTTTTTTTAAATGACAAAAAAAAAAAGCGCTAGTTGACTCAAAACCCGGATAAAGATTTTAATGTTTACAGGCCGATTTTGATATAAAAAAGAAAAAAATTTTGATCTTCAAAAAAAGGGGGGCGTTTTTCTCACACCCAAAACCCCCGGCAGATAAAAAGGAATGCTTAAAAAAAGTAAACGGACTTTAAAACTCTTTTAAAAGCTAAATTAACAACACCAAAAGGTGTTTTACTTAGTTTATGAGTCCAAGGCAAAAAGGGCCCCTTTTGTTTTGGTTTGTTTAAAGTTTTTTTTTTTAATTTAAAAAAAAATATTTTGGGCTTAGAAAGAAAGACGCATGGCGAATTTATAAAGGGACAGGGCAAATTTTTTAAAGGGAAATGCTCGAGAGGAGGTTTTCAAGGCCTGTGATATTGATTTAGAAGTCATTGCCCCCAACAAACTCGGCAGTGTTGTTTTTTCTTTTTCAATTTCCCCGGGAAAAATAAAAATAGCCCCCGGTTAAGAAATGTTAGCTGTTTTTGACATGTAAAAATAAATGAGAAAACTAAAAGTCTGGGTCTCGAAAACAACAGACTATTCTTTCTAAAAAGGGGATTAAACCGGTTGGGCAGGAATGCTTGCCCAGTTTGACGCTCCCGCTAAAGAAGCCAAATGAGAGGTTGGGTTTGGGGGCGGGGGCAAAAGTCTTGAATTAATTAAAACAGGAAAGTATGCCCGATTGTGGAAAGGCTTCTTCCCTACCGGGAGTTGGTTTCTAAGAGAGCAGTTTTAAACAAAAAAAATTTCAGCAAAAAGTTTCTGTGGTGGTTCTTGCAAGGTGCATCTATCGCGAACACGCAGAAAGAGTGCCAAAACTATCGGCAATACCCCAAGATTTTAACTTAAATGGAATTCCTTCCCTTTTTTTGTGTGCCCAAAAATTGATCGTTTGAAAAACAAAAAAACCCCAATAATGTTAATGTAAAACCCGGGGATGAGGAAAAAAAATTTGGGAATTAAAGGTAAAAGAACAGCCAAAACAATAGGCGAACCACCCAAAGTCAGTGGATTACTCTTAATGTTTTCGCCAGCAGGGCTGCCCCTTACACATTGATACCCAATGGGGCAGATTATTAGGCATACTTCAAAACTGAAAAAAACCAAGAATTCTGTGAAATGTTTAAAAAGAATTCCAACCCCTCAGCCCCGTTGAACTATAAAAATTGTAAAAGTTCTGTGACGTAAGACGAACTAACTACGCCCCGCGGATCAAAGTTGTTTTTAAAAAACGGGGGAAAGGCTGCAAACAAGCCTACGTGTTTCGCGATTCGAGTGCTTTGTTCCCTTTTGAAGGGCAGCCCACAAAAAATTTGAAAAAGTCTTTGGTAAACTAGATTTGTTTTTGCCTTTTTTGTTAGGTCGGATGGGTTTATTCGAGCCAGAATTTTAAAAGAGGGCCAGTTTTCTGCAGATACTTCTTAGAACGCTGCGAAGTGCGTAAGACTGTTCTAATAAACTAACTTATTGAAATATAATGAAGCCCGAAGACCAACAACAGAAGATTACCACGCATGTTTGGTTTGCGTTTAGAGTAACGCCCAAAGAGTGTAAACCCCCCGTAAAGGACCCTGATCACATTAGTGGGAGGGGTTTTGAGGTGCGCGCCCCGAAAAGCAATCTTAAAATAAAAATTTGTCCAAAGCATGGAACTGCCCGTTTTTTCACAATTGCGGGGTTATGCTCTCACCCTTTTAATGCAACGAACCAGCGCCTTCAGGGTGGGTGCATTGCACAGTTCATCGAAAAGTACATGTGTTTTTTAAATAATGTCTTTCTCGACTTTTATGCAACACCTGATGGGCTCATTTTTGAGGCACTGGCTATGTCCTTAAAATCCCGCCCATACGGAAAAAATTTTGACTCAACTCTGTTAGAAAGGGTGTTTACCCTTTTGAATACATGAAAAGTTGGAAAAAAGGTTTGACGAAAACCCTTCCCCTAAAGGCGGTTTTTTTTAGTCTTAGAGGAAAGGGGAAACGTGTTCCCATTTCCCAAAATGCTCAAGATGCTGGAGAAGTTAGAGTGTAAACGATGGGGATTCATGACCTCTTGATGGCTGACGTTTTTTGTTGGCGGGTTTTGAAAAAATTTTAGAAAAACCTGCAGAAACATTTAAAACCCGGTCCCGCGCATTATTTTCTGCGCCGGGTGGTGGGACGCTTTCTTAAAATTTACTGGAGTCAGATTTATTTATTTCGGATTTACCAAAGATTTTAGATGTTGAAAAAAAGGATTGGTGGGGAATTGTATGGGTCGCAATTCTGAAAGCAAACAAAAAATATTAGACGACTTGATTCAAGTAAAAGGTCTAACTATTATGTATTTAGATGCAAAAAATCTGTTTGGGGGGTTGGCGCATCATTCCATTACGAACTTCAAGATGTAACGGGCGAAAAATATTTAAAAGGCTTAAAGGGTTTAACAGTTTAACGCCTGATCGCGCGTGGTAATTAGAAGTTGATTGAATATCCTATGAAATCCTGCCTGCATAATGACTATCCATTTTCAGCAGAAAGCTAAAAATGGTCCAAAAGAGCCGCCCCAAATTGTGCCCAATTTTTTGGCAAAAAAAATTAGTCTTTTACGACTTTTTCAATTTTATTTTTAAAACATGGTTTTAAGTTGAGGCAGTTTATGTTAATTGCTTTTTACAAAAACAGTTCTGAAAACCATACTCATGAAAACATGATTCAGAACCCAAAACACAGTGTTTAGAAAAAGGACTTTTTCAAGTTGATGAACAAAGCGTTTCGGAAAGACATGGAGAACCACAAGCGCAAAGTGTCGTTGGGCACCAAAGGAATGAAGCCCAATTAATAAATTTAAAACCATTATCAGGACTTTAGAAGTTTATGATCAGCTTTTGGTTTAAAGATGAAAAAAAAGAAAGTCAAATTAGACAAAAATGTATTTTTTGGGTTTTTCTTTTTAGAATTTCAAAGCTTTTGTGTTAGGTTTCTTATGACTACTTTTAACCCTCGTATCCCGGTCCCGAGTACTTTCACAGATCAGACGTTTGTTATAGATATTCCCCTGAAGACATCTATAAAGACATGGAAACCCCCCAAGTGGCTAAAGGGCATGGGGGTGGTATGAACATCCGATTACCCAAGTCGCCTTTGCATTTAATTTAACAAGAGGTTTTTGGAAAGTGAAGGAAAATTTTCGGAAAGGTGACAAAGGGGTATTGGGGTTAAGATCGAAAATGACGTATTTGAGCCCGGAGGGAAAAAACATTTTGAAAACAAAGGGGTATCTCGCAGCGTTTTTGCAGTCAAAATATACATGAAACTAAAAGAAAGCATTGTTTGGCAATAAGACTTTTCTTACAACGTAAAACTGCGATTAATTAAAGAGTCAACAAATGTTTTAACAAAGAAGTGTTGATGAACAAACACAAAAGGGTGTTTGTTATTCCCGGGGTTTTCATATGCAATCGGGCCTGGAGAACGCATAAACAGGGGGGTTTATTTTTTTCATCAACTTTTAATTTTAAGATCAATCAAGTTATCCCAATTATTTAAATTTTTCTCTGTTTTCTTGCGAGTTCGATTTTTTTATTTTTTAAAATTTTTTTTCCCCTTTGGGGGTTTGGTTTTAGGTGATTGGGGTGATTTGGATTGATTAATCCCCGAAAATGTTTCCTTAATAGCATTTCAGCCTGAAATGATTCCGTTTTTTTCAAGGTCTCTTCCTTTTCTTTCTTGTTTCGTTCTGCGCTTCCTTCTGGCTTCCTTTTAAAACCAAAAAATGTTAGTAAATTAATTAAAGCGGAAAAAGTGTCTGGCGGAATTATCGCAGTTTTTTTCACAAAAAATCTTGGGGAGTGGTTGTTTTGTTGTTCGTTTCTGTAAAAAATCACGGGGGATTCATTTTTTCAATTCTTTTTTTTTCATATGGGGGCAACACTCCAAAGGTCTGGGGGCCCCATGCGAGTGCCCTCGCTTCCCCCCGGGAAATAAAGGTACCTTACTTTTAAACCCAAACGGCAATAAAATTTGCCCGGGTGAAGACTCTCCTTCAACAAAATTTATTTTTTTTCTTTTGATTGCTTTATGGTTTAGCCTTTTAAATTTCATTATTTTTTGCGGCAAAATAGGGCAGCTTTTTCCCCCCTTCTGTGTTTCGGGGGTTGTCAAAAAGCCTCTGTGTTTTTGGAGGAGAAAAGTCTTTCGGCTAATGTTTGTTAAGTTTTCAACTAAGCCCGTGATCTTGAACTCCCCGGGAATGCCCCCTTTAATGGAAAATCTGTGTTTTAACAATAATTGTTCACTTGGCCTTTAAATTCTTTTTCGTCGACTTGAATTTATGCGAGGGTAAATTAAAGGGTCGTTGGTATTTCGTTGTATGGCAACAGCAAAAAGCAGAAGCACTCTTTTGTGTTAAGGGTTCCCCATCTTTTTATCTTTGGGTTATCATGACTGTGAGGCGTATTAATCTTTTTGTCTAATCCTATGGGGTAATATAGAAGACCCTTTGGGGGGTGTCGTTTGGTGTTGTGTTCACAGTGTGGTCTCTGTATTGTCTAGGGGAGGTAAATAAATTTGCCAAAATCGCTTGTTTGATAACCCCTTTTTTTGCTGTTTGTTCCTGCTCCGCTGTTGGCTTGGGTTTTTTATTGCTGTGATGCCCTTCAATACCTTTTTGGGGGAAAATAGTTTTGTTCTTTTTTTATTCAGCCAATATTTTTTGCAACAAAAAATAAACGGTCTACCAACGCAATAAACGCGATTTCTTTTCTCTTTGTTTTTTGTGGTTTATAAAAGTCACTGAATTTTGGGGGGGGCAAGTTGGGACTGGTTGCCCGTTATTGTTTTAATATTGTTTTTTTTTAAAAATTTTTTTTAAAAAAGTTAAACTGATTTTTTTCGTGTGTTTAATTTTAATGTTATTGTTTTGGGTTTGTGGTTTTTTTATTTGTTTGTTTTTTTTTTGGTTCCCCCTTTTTGGTTTTTTTCCGCAAATTAAATATTTTTGGGTAAAATTTTTTTTTGATTTTTTTTTTTTTTTATTTGCTGGAAATTTAAAATTTGGGTTGCTGCCCCTTTTGTGGAAAACTAATGTCAACTGCTTTGGGTCCCTCAAAATCTGTTTCCAAGTTGTGGTTTTTTCTTCGGCTTTTCCCCTTATTTCCAAATTTCCTCCTAAAAGCAGAAGGATCAATTGGGTACATTTTTTTCGGGCCCTTTTTATAAAAAAAATTTTTTTTTTTAAAAAAATGCGGATATTCCTACAGAAAAGGGCAAAACCCTGAATTAAGACGTTGTGATAAGTTTTTGCCAAAAAGGAAGGGTTATTCTTTTACCGCTTGGGGGAAAAAAAAAAAAATTTTTCCCCCAATAATTCGTTGAACAGTTTAACGTCCGGCAAGTTTTAAATATATTAAATTAACGCAGTGGGGTTTAAGTAAAAGGGGGGCTAACGGTTCTTAGTTTTTACATTTAAAAACAGTAAATTTGTCCCAATTTGAACGTCTTTTTGGAGAAGAAAAAAAAAACCAGTTTTAAACAAAACATTAAGTTTAAAAATGGACAACAAAAATTTGGAAATTTTTTGAGCGCATGGGTTAAATTTTAATCATTTTGTTTTTTTTTCTTAAAATGAAAACTAAATATCAGAACCCGAAACACTGAAACAGGGGGAAAATTTTTAACGAAAATCCAGAAAACTTGAATCATGGAGGGCCATTAAATTTGGGGTTTTTTTGAAGCCGGAAAAAAAATTTTCAAGTGGCCCAAAAAAAAAATTTTAGAAATTGAACATGAAATAACGCGCCAAGCCCAAAAAAAAGTTTATCAATGGCATAAAATCCGTGTTAAAAAAGGGAAAAAAATTTCATGGAAAGAAAAAATGTTGATTTTTGGGCCCTTGCGCTGTTGGGGCAGTTATTGGCTATTAAAATTATACACAAAATGGAAAAGAAAAAAAAAAGTTAAAAAAAACCCAAAATTAAAATACAGAAAAAGACAACTGACGCCCAAAACCGCCAAAAACAAAAAACATCTTTTTTTCCATTTTAATGGAATAATTTTTAAAAACTTTAAATTTTTAAATTTTTTTATAAAAAGTTTGGGGGATTAAAAATATGAAGTCAAAAAATAAAGACTGGGTCTATAAAAAGACTTTCCTGACCCCCAATTGTAAACAATGCGGTTTCTTCGGATGTAAACTTTCCTTTTGACTTTGAGAACGTGGCAAGCTTCCCCCAAGATGACCGGTTTTTTTGGGGTGGTGTATTTTAGACATTATTTTAAAATAAAAACATGTTGTATTTTTTTTAAAAATTTTAAGATCTTAAAAAAAGAACTTGGTTGTACTTAGAGGATGACTTAATCAAAAACTTATTAAGAACTTGATCAAAAAACTTAATTAAAAAAATTAATCAAGAACTTTTAAAAATTGAAGTATTAATTAAAAAAATTTAAATTTAAAAACTTGGGGTAATTAAATTAAAAAAAATTTTTTAAGGACTTGGGGTGACTTGGGGGTGGGGAGTGTGGTGGTGTCCCCAGGCTTTATATTTGTCATGTGTAAAACCATTGGTGCAAGACAGTGCTTGCGTTTTTGTAATGTTGGTCTTTTGTTGCAAGTTCAAAGCAGCCCCCAAGGATTTAACAAAAGCCCGATTAAAAAAACAAGAAATTGTATAAAATAACCCCCTAAAAAGGCCGCTAAGACGGGGGAGGGAAAATTTCGCAAGTAGGCCACCGTTCCGGGGGGTTTTGGGAACCAAAGCATGGTTCAAAGGGTGAGGAAAAAATATTTTTTTAAACTGTCCGGGGCTTTTTGGGGCAAGGTCAGCAAGTAAGCACCGTTCCGCGCGGTGAAGCGAAGTAGAAAAGCGGTGAGGTAAGAATATTTTTAAAGAAAACTGTGGGGGGTTTGTGGGGCAAGAGTCCCAAGTAAAGTACCCTTCAGGCGGGGAAAGACGAAGCTGCGCCCAACAATTGACCCTTCTGTTTGGTGCTCCCCTTTTTTCAACCAGGCTAGCAATGGCTTTGGCGAGTTACGCAAATTTCGTGTAGCCAAGCTTTTTGGCGGCTTAATCGCGTATTTACTCCGTATTGTTATTTGGAGCTTTATTGAAGATATGCGGCCACACACTATTTCTCCCTATGTGTTTTATAAGGTCTTTCCCTTCCCCCGTTTAAAGATTTGGGGGGAATTTCTGGGTGCTTGCATTTTATGTGAGATTTGTTTCCCGTTTTGTGCAAAAACGGCACTTGCAGCATGGTTTTAAATTTTATTAGTTTCTAAAAATGAAAAAAAAGGGAAGGCCTACAGCAAAATGGATATCCAAAGAACTTGCAAAAGCTCGTAAATTTTGTCCCTGTACTTTAGAATACCCCGGTTTTTTCTTTCAACCAACAGCCAAGTTTTTTGTTTCCCTTTTTTCCTTTTTTTCTCCCTTGTTTACAAAATTTAAAAAAGTAACCCCAACCGAAAGTAAATTAACAGGACGTGCATCTTTTCTCCTCAAAATTTTCATCCCTTTTGTTTGTTTTCTAAATTTCAGCTTATTTGCTGTTTCAGAAAAAAAAATTTACGTAAAACTTTTTAGAAAAAGGGATTGAAGTCAGCTGTTTGCCTAAGTAAGATGTAATTTTTGCGGGTTGAAAGATTGTTCTCCTTTTTTTGTTCCTTTTTTTTCTTTTTTAAAAATTGCTCAAGCTTTCTTTTAGGCTTTTGTGGCAATCCCGGGGGGGTTTTCCCCCTTTAATTTTTCAATTTTTCGTATTTTTTTAAAATAGTTTGATTCTTTGCAAATAAACATTTTTTCTTCAGCCCCAATTCCGTGGTGTAGCGGCGGTAAATTTTGGGGGATTTTGGTTGTTGGAAGTTGTGTGATTCCTGCTTTCCACCGGTTTATCCATTTCTTGAGTAATTTGTGTCCCCTTCCCGGGTAGTAGAGGCATTGAAAAAACCCCTTCCTTGACTGCCATGTTTTAAAAACCCACACAAATTTCTCCCCCCAGCCGCCTGTCGAATGAAAATCACAGCCGTTAACCCCGTGTGATTGCCCCGCGGTGAAAAAAATGTGTGGCGTGAGCAGCCAGGGCTACGTTAGTCGTGTTGGCTAGAACAGCGCCCCCCCGGGGTGTAGAAGTTCTGAAATCTGTGTATGCTAAGCGGAAATAAGGGGTGGGGGGAGGGGGGAAAAGGGGGTGGAGGAAGGTGCAGCGTTTGTTTTTTTGGTGTGTGTGAGTGGGGGTGTTTTTGTTGGAGGTGTCCCTGTTTTTTTTGCGTGGGTGTGTGTGTGTGTGTGTGAGAGAGAGAAAGAGAAGAGAAAGGGAAGAAAGAAAGTGTCTGGTGTGTTTGTGTTGTGTTAGGTGTGTGGGTGTGTGTTTTTGTGTGTGTGTGGTGTGGGTGTGTGTGTGTGTGTTGTGGTGTGTGCCCGCCCCTCTGTCTGTTTTTTTGTCTCTGTCTGTCGTCGTCTGTCTGTTCTGAGGGCAACTAAACCCTTAGGGTTTTTCCCCCCAACGCTGTAATTGAAAACGGAAAAACCCTACACGTTGTTTGTTTGTGGGTCGTTATTTTTTTGGTTACTTGAGAGAACGGATTGCCCCCTTTCGTCCTTTCGCCGAAAATGGGTGAGGGCGAAAGTGGCGTGAGTCGGCATATTCCCGTTCTTTAAATCTGATCTGCTTGTCCTTTGTGACAGTCAAGGGAAAATGAAGGCTTTTTTTTCAAATGTCAGAATTCAAGATTTAAAAGGGAAAAAAATTTATTCCCCGGGAAAATTTACACAAAACCTTGTTGTTAGGGGCCTTTCTTGTTAATGCATCTAGAATGAAAGCATTGTAAACAGTTTGCTGTTTTTCTTTATAAATTTTCAAAAGGCGAAACGTTTTGTAAGTAATTTCATATTGAAAATTTGGGGTTTTCTGCTTTTGTGTCTATGTAATCCCCCTTCTGAGGGGCCAAGGCCTAAGAATAAACATCTGAAATTGAGAGGAGGGGGAGAGAGGGGGGAGGGGAGAGGAGGGGGGGGGGTTCTAAGGAAAAACTTTTCTGAAATTAAGCCGAGCGTGTGTGTGTGTTGTGGTGTGGTGTGTGTGTGTTTGTGTGTGTGTGTGTGGGGTGTGTGTGTGGTGTGAGTGAGTTTTTAGTGTGCGGTACGTGCTTGTTGTGCGGCATTCGAGACGTGTGTGTGTGTGTGTGGTGGTGTGTGTGTGTGTGGGTTTTTGGTGTGTGTGTGTGTGGTTTGCGCATGTGTGTGTGTGTGTTGGTGTGTGTGGTGTGTGTGTGTGTGTGTGTTGTGTGGTATGCGAGAGGGGAGAGAGAGAAAGAGAGGAGAGAGAGAGAGAGGGGAAGAGGGAGGAGAGAAAAAGAGGAGAGAGAGAAAGGGGGGTTTTAAGGAAAACTTTTTGAAATTTAAGCACAAGGGTGTGTGTGGTGTGTGTGTGTGTGTGTGTGGTGTGGTGTGTGTGTGTGTGGTGTTTTGTGAGTGAGTGATGAGTTTGGTTTGCGCGTCGTCGTGTGATGTGCGTGCTTTGGCACGTGTGTGGTGTGTGTGTGTTGGTGTGTGTGTGTGTTGTGTGCGTGCGTGCGTGCGTGCGTGCGTGGTGGGGGGGTGGCGGGAGGGAGAGAGGGGAGAAAAGAGAGGGAGAGAGGAGGGGGAAAAGAGGAGAGAGAGAGGGGTTCTAAAGTCACACGAGCGTGGTGGTGGTGTGTGTGGTGTGTGGGAGAGAGAGAGGAGGAGAGAGAGAGGGGGGGGGGGTTCAAGGAAGCTTTTTGAAATTCAAGACGGGTGTGTGGGGTGTATATATAAGAACAACATTAAAAAACGCACGCTTGCCCAAAGACCCCACAAAAGTGGTAGTACGAATTATTTAAAAAAAGTAAGATATTTGATTTCGCTCCATTTTTCAATTAAAAAAATTCTTTCTTGCAAGAATGGCCCATTATTTAAGGGTGGGACTTCCTGGGTCCTGTCAAAAAAATCACGCGAGGCTTTTCCGTCCCCCGGGGTTAATACCGAGTGTGTCCCATTTGCCCGATGCATGCTTGGCGCGCCTCCTCATGGAGTAGACAAGGTTGTGCAAGAACGCCTGTGGCAGTCCATCCCACTCCTCGGTCAGTGCGCGCCTCAAATGATCGAGAGTCTGTGGACGTCTTCCACGGGCCACAAGACGCCCCAGCTCATCCCAGACGTGTTCAATGGGAGCCATGTCAGGGGACAGAGATGGCCAGGGCAACACGGCAATGTTGTTCGCCTGGAGAAACGCAGCGGTGGCTCTTGCGGTGTGGGGTCGTGCATTATCATGCTGGAAGAACTGCAGCTCCGGGTGCTGGCCAAACAGTGGGACGACGTGGTTCTGCAGCACCTGCTGGTACGTGTTGGCATTAACATGGTTGTCAAAAAAGTACAGAGGTGTCCGGTAGTCATGACTGAATGCCCCCCAAACCATCAGACTGCCCCCTCCCCATCTATTGGCTTCAAACACGCAGCAGTTGGCGTAGCATTCCCCGACATGCCTCCAGACTCTCATTCTCCCGTCAGCATGAGATAACGTGAATCGACTTTCGTCAGAGAACAGCACAGCTCTCCACTGACATCGTGTCCATGGCAGATGCTGGTTGGCCCACTGCAGGCGTTGCTGACGGTGTCTACGGGTGAGGACTGGGCCAACATGAGGGCGTCTTGCATTGAGCCCTGATTCTTGCAATCGACGTCGAACGGTTTGTCCAGACACTGGACCCCGTCGACCAACCACCTGGCGACATGTTTCTGCTGCTGTAAGGAATCGATTACGAAGATGAAGTTGCCGAATGTATCGATCTTGCGCTGGTGTGGTAACACGAGGTTGGCCCGTTCGGCGCCGATCAGTGGTGGAACCAGTTGCTGCCAAACGTTGTGATAGCCTTACAATTGTAGAGTGACTGCAGTTCAGTTGTCTGGCTGTCTCTCTCGATGACATACCGACCATTAACATTCCAATGGCTCGCTCGCGTTCTTGCATAGACAGTCGCGGCATTGTTTTCGGACCACTTGCCTGGTCGAATGACAACTGATACCGTTTTCCAGTCGGCATGACTTCAAACTCACCATTTGAGACAAAGAAACAGATGTGCTACGTTCAGTCTCGGCCCCAGTGGCAAGAAAAGTGTTTTGGGCGAGTTGCACGTGGGCGTCACACGAACGTCGGCAAGCGCGGAGAAACCGAGGCAGTGTGAATCTGTGTCCCTTAAAAATTGTGTCAACATACCAAATCCAAATACACATTTTTTTCCAAATGGGAAATCGGCAAATCAAAACGGTGCGTTTTTAATGTTGTTCAGTATATATAAAACAACACACACACACACACTCACACATTTGGGTGAAACTTCCTGTTGTACAACTCGTTTCCTTTAATGTGTCTTTCTCATGCCCATCTGTGCACTGATTGTGTTTTCATTTTTTTAATGTCTTAACTATAACCTTTTCGTCTTATTAATAATTTTCAAAGTATGATTTTTATGCATGGAAACTTGTATTTATAAAATTATAAAAAAGTAACATGCAGCATATTCACAACATTTCACACATAAAAGAAAACATATTAACATGCACAGACTACTCGCATAAATCACTAATGCATATATCAACACTCGCATGGCACCCCGCCCCCCCCCCCCCTTCCGTCTCTGTGCCTGTGTGTTTGTGTGTCTGTGCACCTGTATGTCCGTGTGTCTATCTGTCTCTCTATGTGTCTGTCTGTCTGCCTCTAACTTTCATATTGATATCCACGCAAAACACAAGCACACATGTCAACGCAAACTTACACACTCTCTCTCCAATATTAATATAAGCAAGCTCGCGCGCGCGCACACACACACACACACACACACACACACACACACACACACACACACACACACACACACACACACACACATCCTGAGGGCAGGATGTAAAAAAGCTGTATCGCTTACTCTTTTACCCTCATTAAAGATCATTTTGACTTGACTTGACTTGACACACACACACACACACACACACACACACACACACACACACACACACACACACCAGACAAACACACAGACAGACAGACAGACAGAGAAGAGAGAGAGAGAGAGAGAGAGAGAGAGAGAGAGAGAGAGAGTAAACCTACCGAGAACTATCTAAAAGCTTCTGTGAAAAGGTGGGGGTTTCAATTTCCATTTGAAGTCGAGAAGAGCGACGGACTGGCGGACAGGAAAGACAGCGGAGTGTAGAACTGGCCGTCTAAGGCACAAAGAATGCGTCCACCAGCTTGTTTTCTTTTGAACCTAGGTGGTCGTCACTTGCTGTCTCTATTTCTTTACGCTGTTCCACGGTGGCTAGGTCTCAATCGCCGTGCTAGTGGAGTTATCTACTGAGGGGATC
>CM031607.1:77867269-77871517 GCA_018398815.1 Conus ventricosus | reverse complement strand
AAGGAGGATTCCAGTCATAGTTATACTTTCTGCGCACGCCCCAATAATAAGGGGTGCCTAAGCCATGATTAAGATCCGACTTTTGTCTAAAGTCTGTCTTAACATTAATATTGAATTCGTTACAGATCCTTTTAAAAGCCTTCATGTCTATTCTGTTGCTGAATGGATTAAACGTTTTGTCATTTGGTAATGGCGCTCGCAGTTCAGTCAAAATACGTCTGAAGGTGTAATAAAAATGAAATCTATACACTGACCTCACCAAAGGATCAGGATGATTTAAGTGATCAGCATACGACACTCCACACCCAGTTGTTGCACAAAACACAGCAAAGTTTAACTGGTTCTGATAAAACTGCATCGGATGACTAAACCACACTTTTGCGATGTAGTCTTTTTTAATAGGGGGGTTAAGATATCTGTTTAATGGAGTACTCACCTTTACTTGAAAGGTGACAGTCTGGGTCACAGCAATGTCAAGAGTATCAGTTGCTATATTTTTAAGATTGTAGTGCGGCCCAACGAATATTTTGCATCTTTAGTATAATTGAACGCACTCATTTTTATTTTGTTTTAAAAAATGTTTGTAACAATAACAACTCAAGACAGTCCTTTGTTTTTAGAACATGCTATTGATAACGATTGCGGAACCAAAATGGTCGCACTCCATGAAATATTCTACAAAGTCGTATGGTTTAATATAACTGAAGCCAAGGGGAATAATACGGTTCTAAAAGTTAACAAATCAGGGGCCAAAGTTAGCCAGTTAATCATACCTGATGGTTATTACGGGTTTTGCTCACTAAAAGAAGCAATGAGTAACTTTAACATTACTCTCAAACTTAACAATGCAAATTTAACAACAATGTTAACATTCAAACCTGAAGAAGAAGTAGTACATTACCTTTTTGATGTAGAGCTAGCTAAAATGTTAGGCTTTGCAGCTGACAATCATAGATTTAAAGTTACACCAGATGAAACTACGTTTGAGGGGGAAAGTCCGCTCAATCTTGCATTACATTCATTACTCTATGTTCATTTGGCCGAGCTAAGCACTAATGAAAACTTATATGATGGAAGGACCTCAACTGTTTTAAGAGCTCTTCCATCTGGGAAGCTGCATATTGCGATTATGAAATTATACAATTCCCTAATTTACAGTTTAAAAAATTAGCTTGTGGGAACGTGGATCATTTCGTATAAAAATCACAGACAAACGGGGAAAGAGACGTAAAATGTGATAACCTGCACATTGTTTTGGAAATAAAATAATAAGTTGTACTAAAAATGTCGCGTGGGCCAGAAGAATCCGGAGTTACATTAGCGCCTGTGAGGTGTATTAACTTTAGAATTAAAAGACCTTGCAGACGTTGCAGACTTTGAACAGAATGGTGAGATAGGCACTTTGTATGGGTTTGAGTACACTAAAGATGGTGATTATAAACGCAAAGAGGTTGGCGACAGCAAAAAGTTTCCTAAACTAGAACAGCTGCGCCAATCTAGAAGCAAATAATGTTGGCCAGTATGAATATAAATAGTTCGAAAAACTGACCTCAAATGGCACTTAGACCATATTTAGAATGGGAAATAAAATTTGAATTCATAAGCCCATTTACATTTTTTAGCGTCAAAAAAGTTTCAGAAAGCATTCAACTCTGGCCCTTTACATGTAAGTCTTATGCCGGACGACAATAGTCGGAAAGAAATTGAAATAACGCCGTATGGAAAAAAACAGTACATCCTCCACAGAAAAGAAAACGGTTCTAAAGGAAGCTTCTACAAAATTACAGTTTCTTTCCAAGCAGAAAATTGGAGATGCGTTCACAATGATATTTGAAATTTCTGTCTTTAAAGATGTAGAGAAGGATGGGGTTGTGGGCGTTAGTGATGACCTTATAAAAGGAATTAATATTAGCTGGCAAAACTTAGACGTTAAACATCTTAAAGTTACATCGTCGTTCTTCATAATGGTGAGGATATTAAGGTCGTAACACAAGCAACAAATCAATGTTGACTTAAATAGAAACAATTTTACAGAACTGAATTGGATTAATGTTACACATTTAGGCCTCATAGGATTTTATTATACTGAACAGGTTTTGACGGAGAGCATGATAAAAATAATAACTGGATTTAGATTAAATTCTGTTATAAAACTATGGAGCAGTTAAACTTTATGACAAAAACCCCTCATTGTTCATTAATTTGTGGACAAACTGGTTGTGGAAAAACAATATTTATCCTCAACCTGTTACAAACAGTTTATCGTTATAATTTTGATCATATTGTAATTTTCTGCCCAACACTTAAATGGAACAATAGCATATCATGATAGAAGGTTTATATGGACTGATGATAACATATTTTTAGTTAATCCTAGCAATAAACTGAGTGAGTGTCTAGAACGCTTTTTTATATTGTTTGAAGGAACGCAGACACTATTTATTATAGATGACTGTTCAGCAGAAAGAGACATAGTTAAATAAGAGAAACACTTTGTCAAAACTAGCCTTTAGCGGAAGACATGCTGGGATAAGTGTGTGGATTTTATGTCAAAAATATAACTCTGGTTTTAAAAGACTTTAGAGAACAGTTAAAGACTGTAATTTTTATTTCACATGAAAGACAGAGATGCATTTGATGAATGTTTGCGTGAAAATGATGTTATTGAAAAATGACAGGAAAAACACAGGATTAAACAAAAACTAAATCTAAAAAGTTTAGTAAATTAGTATTAAAAACGGATAATCCTACACAGTATGTTTGTTTGTAGATAATCGTTATTTTTTGGTTATTGAAGTCTTACTTGTCAGAGAACAGCATTTTACCAATCCTGGGGTCACTTCGTCCGAAACTGGTTGAGGACGAAGTGAGCCAGGATTGGTAAAATGCTGTTCTCTGAGACAGTCCCATTATGAATTTTAGTAGTCGGAAAGAAGGGTAGGGTAAAGTTTAAGGCGGGTAGCTCAGCAGTTGATAGGATAAAAATGGAGGATGTGCAGCATGTAATATTGTATGAAGTATGGTTGTGTTGGCATAACAAGGATTAACCACTGGGTTATATGACAAGAGATGACATGAGAGTGGGGTGCTGGATGGAAATTTTGGCGAACAAATCATGTGTTGATATATGATTATAATTGACAGTGCAAAGAGGGATGCGAATGTGAAGGATTGTGGCTGCGAGCCGATTCTCTTGTATGAATATGCTAGAACTGTGAACCGTTAAAAATTGATAAGTTTTTTTTTTGTTCTTTTGTTGTTGTTGTTGTTTTTGAGATGTGTATTACTATTGATTACTAGGTGGAAACGTTTCCTTGTGAAATTGCCATTTCCTAGTTTATTTAGTATTTTCTAAGGGGGCCCATGGAGTCCGTGTTGGATTGCTTAGATTGGGATTATTTCTCGAGAATTGTGTGAGAGTCATAATTTCATATATAATAGCGCAGATTGGCTCAGAGAGAATATTGTTTTACTGCTGTTGTAAAGGTTGGCAGGGAATGGATTTGATAACCCCAAAGTAACGGGTTATGGGGGGTGTATTCGAAATTCAAGTGGTCACTCTCATTCCCGAGTGGGAGGTAGGCAAGGGAGATGGAGAGTTAAAGCTTTACCAGGTAGCCTATGAGCCTTGATGACTCGGGTAGTAGCAACATTACAGTAGTGGCCTACAGTTGTGTCAGCAGGTATCCTGTTTCCGTCCTGAGGCTGGGGCCAGACCACCGCAGTCTGCTGCCGCGTGCCGGCAGGTGAGCGGTAGTTTCCCGTTGCCTGCTGCTTTCCCGGGATAGGGAGTCCATCCAGGCCGTCTGCCGGCTGTGAGGCAGCTCTCCTCCTGCTACCGGGGTTCTTCCGGGAGTTCTCCAGCCACCTGTTGCTCTTCCCTGTTCAGGCGTCCTGAGAGAGGGCGCTGCACCAGACCTTCCCTCTCCCTCAGAGTCTGGCGGGGCCTTCAGAGGAGGAGGAGTCTTTCGAGCCCCGGACTCGTCGAGAGGGCGTCTGGTGCACGTTGGGTGTCGTGCCCAGCGTGGGAGAGGAATCAGACTGCAGGGAAGCCACGGTCGGCGCCGGGGTGTGGAGTCTTCGGGGAGAGGTCGGCCCGCGGGGGGAAGCCACAGTCAGCGCCAGGGTGCAGAGTCTTCCAGGGAGGTGTCAGCCTGTGAGGGGCCAAGTGCAGCGCCGAGGACTGGAGCTCTCTGGGCCGGGATGGGTTGTCCCATAGGTGTAGTAGGAAGGGTGTAGTGTTAGGAA
>CM031607.1:77844769-77852269 GCA_018398815.1 Conus ventricosus | reverse complement strand
GCATTATATACATATATATATATATATATATATATATATATATATATATATAATATATATATATATAATATATATATATATCTATATATATATATATATATATATATACACCAGTTTTAAAATAGGATTTTAAAATGAGAGGTTAAAACCTACAAGCTGTTTCAAGCTAAAAGCGCTCTCCTCAGGGTATACAATACAATTTGGGCACGCCACCGGTGTTATATACCGTGTGTGTGGGCGTGTGAGTTCTGTGCGTGTAGCACGTGGCCTGCCGGTTTTCTTTTTGGGGCGCGTTCAGGGGGGACGTGCACGGAATGGTGCATTGACAAAGATTTCCATTTATGCCTGCAATTGTTTATCATTTCTACTTTAGAGTTCAGGGATGCCAGGTGGGGTTTACATAATATCAGCCCACTTTTCTGTAGTACATAAGTTGCATTTTTTAGAAATGTTGTTGTATGGTGTTGCTCTTTTTATATTTCCATGATATGTTGTAATCTATTAATGGATTAAAAAAAACCAGCAGAAATTCCACATTCGATGCACGATGGGATCTTATGATGGAGCTGAAACGTGTGGAATTAGTTGGACTTTTCATGTTGTCTCATATACAGAAAATACTTGGTAAACAGGTTGGCTTATACAGAGATGACGGTCTTGCCACGTTAACAATAAACCAAAAATCATTCAAAACAAGAAAAAAGAACTTTGTACATTTTTCAAAGCCATAACCTAAAAATCACAGTAGAAGCCAAAAAAAAAACCCAGTAAATTATTTAGACATAACATTAGACCTTAAGGATCAACATACAAACCATATAAAAAACCTAATGACACACCCGTCTACGTAGACATCAATAGTAACCACCCACCCCCATCTTAAAAACCAAAACCTAATGGTATAAACAAAAGATTATCTAAACTGTCATGCAATGAGAAGAATTTAACAGTGCAGCAGCTGAATATCAAGAGGCGCTGAGAAAAAGTGCTACAACTACAAATTACAATACAACCCAGATAACAACATGAACAGCAACAGAAAAACAGGAAAAAGAAAAATTATATGGTATAACCCTCCATATGATGGAAGAACAAAAACTAACGTAGGAAAAGAATTCCTCAGAATCCTTAAAACATCATTCCCAAAAGAACATGTACTATCTAAAATATCAACAAAAATACCGTCAAGCTATCATACTCGTGTATGCCCAACCTTAAAAATATAATTGATTCTTCCAATAAAACTAAAAAACAACACAACCAAAGAGGGTGATGAAGGATATCTTGTAATTGCACAAAAAAGACCAGTGCCCTTTGAACAATAAATGTCTCTACAACAATATTGGTGTACCAAGCTACGGTAAAAAACCCAGACAGTGATAAAGAAAAAATACATAGGAATCACGGCTAACCACCTTAAAACCAGATATGCAAACCATAAACAGTCTTTCAAAAATGAAAAATTTTAAAAACCAAACAGAATTAAGTAAATATATTTGGAAGCTGAAAAATAAGAAAATAGATTACAACATATCATGGAAAATTATAAAAAGAGCAACCCCATACAACAACATTTCTAAAAATGCAACTTATTACTACAGAAAAGTGGCTGATATTATGTAAACCCCACCTAGCATCCCTGAACTCCAAAGTAGAAATGATAAACAATTGCAGGCATAAATGGAAATCTTTGTCAATGCACCATTCCGTGGCACGTCCCCCTGAACGCGCCCCCCCAAAAAAAACCGGCAGGCCACGTGCTACACGCACAGAACTCACACGCCCACACACCACGGTATATAACACCGGTGGCGTGCCCAAATTGTATTGTATACCCTGAGGAGAGCGCTTTTAGCTTGAAACAACCTTGTAGGTTTTAACCTCTTCATTTTAAAATCCTATTTTAAACTGGTAGTCGCTCCCTACATGGTTGAGCACTTTTTACGTCCTGAGTGGCTTTTTAAACTCTGATTTTATATATATATATATATATATATCTATATTATATAATATATATATATATATTATATATATATATATATATATTTTATATATATATATATATATATATAGGCCAAAGGAAAAGCCAAAAAAGACATGCTGATTCAGGAGATGAGAAAAAAGAAGACCAAAAAAGACTCCAAAAAGCAGTCCAGCAGAGCCAGCAAGGCAATGGACAACGTGGGAGAATGCACTCCAAAGAAGTCTAACTTGGAATGACATTTGGCACATGGCCCCTCTCAGGATCAGCTTCATTCTCAGATCTGCATATGACCTTCTGCCCTCAAATGCAAACCTGGTGAAGTGGGGGGTAACAGACGATCCTGCATGCCCCCTCTGCCATGAAAAACAAACAGTGGAGCATGTTCTAAGCTCATGTAAAGTAGCCCTGGCTCAAGGAAGGTACACATGGAGGCACAACCAAGTGCTCAAAGAAATTGTACAAGTAGTCTGGGCTAGTACCAACACCACAAAAGGGAGAATCAGGACTCCAAAAGCACCCGCAACATTCTTCACGGCAGGAGGCAGCAAATCATGGCCAAGAACAACGGTGCCACTCGAAACATGCAGGCAGAGTCTGCTGGATGGGGCAGATGACTGGGAGTGCACTGCAGACCTCCCAGAATGGAAGAGTCACCCAGAGATCATCAGCAAGAGTGGCATGAGACCAGACATAGTAGTCCACTCTAAGTCAACCAAGCAGCTGATCATGATCGAGCTCACGGTGCCATATGAGAACAGAATGGAGGCAGCTCAAATCTACAAGACTGAAAAGTATGCTGATCTGGCAAACAGCCTGAGGAGAGATGGCTGTCAGGTCAAAGTCCTCACTGCAGAAATTGGAGCTAGGGGATTTGTAGGAACGTCTGCATACAGCCTCATGAAACAGCTCTCAGTTGCAGGGAAGGAAAAAACCAGAGCCCTGAAAGCAATGGCAGAAGCGGCAGAGAGGTGTTCAAGCTGGATCTGGTCAAGGAGGAACAAAAGTGAACTTCATAAGGCTTAATTTCCCTACAAATATCAGGTGTCCCTGTGGCTCAGTGGTTAAAGCGCGAGTCATTAAGTAGAAAATGAGCATCTCCAGAGGGTCATGGGTTCGAATCCCAGCCATGGCTCGTCCCAAGATGGGGAAACAAAAAAAGGGGGCAGCAGAGGGACATCCGGAGTCATGAACCGGGTGTGGCCCAACCCCCCTAGAGTGTCAGGAGATAAGGGCTGAAACACTTGCTTGAAGGGGGCTTCTCTTCTGAGGACTCTCTGCTGCCACGCTCTCCACGAGTTTCTTTCTACTGATGCATGGGTAAACCATTGACTTCCGGGAATAGGCCGGAGGACGTCCGGGAAAGACCGGAGGACACTGGGAAAGACCAGAACCAAGGGCTCTGTGGGCTGGCTCCCCACTTTGCCTTAAACATGTGGCTACTAAAAATAAAAGGAAAAGATGCTCCCAGGATTCACCGAAAGGGGGAGAGGAATGATGAATCCATCGGTGCTCAACGAATCGCGACTGCAAATCCCAAACGGACTATGAACATGGACCAAATGGAATATCCATGTGTCTGTGGAAAGCGTTTCGCTACCATCCGTGGCATGAAGATCCACAGAACAAAGATGGGATGTGTGAAGACTCATCTGAATGAGCAGCAGCGCACTGCATCAGCAGATAAGACGTCGGAAGACCAAGGCCAGGATTTAAACCACAGTGCCAAGGACATCCACGCTGTTGGTTCGGATGAGGAATTTGCACAGGCCCTTGATGCCAGGCGCCTGAAACTCAACCTGCCACGAGCAAACGAAACTGAAGATTGGGAGAAACTGGATGCAAACATCGTCCAAAGACTCGATGCACTGATAGGGAAAAGCACCCTGGAACACAAACTAGCCACATATGGGGACATTGTGTATGCCACATGTAGAGACGCCTATGGAGTAAAACTACCCAAAGAGAAAACACCTCCAAAGAAATCCAGACGCCAAGAAAAGATGGACAAGATCAGAGTCCAAAAGAACAACCTCAAGAAGCAAATGAAGACCGCACTGCCAGCTGAAAAACAAGGCTTGGAAAAACTGTGGGAAGACCTGAAAGAAAAACACAGCGCCCTCAGCAAAGCGGAATCTGCGAGGAAGAGGAAGAGCAAAAAGAAGAAGGCACAAGAGCGCTTCTTCAGAGACCCCTTCCAGTTTGCCAGAACACTGTTTGAGCAGCCAAAATCTGGGACCCTAAGTGTGGACAAAGGAGTTCTTGAGCAGCATCTGAGGAAAACATACTCTGACTCACAGAGCAAAGCACCACTCGACATTCAAGGTCTGGTGTGGCCAACCAACCCTGCGGAACAGTTCAATGGCAAGCCTCCAACGTTAGCGGAAATCAAGAAGGTGGTCGACAAAGCCAGAGCCAAATCATCACCAGGGCCAAACGGAATACCGTACCAGCTTTACAAGAAATGTCCCAAGGTGCTGGAGTGGCTCCACAGGCTGCTGCGATCGGCTTGGAGAAACCAGAAGATCAGCGGCCAGTGGATGACGGCAGATGGTGTGTACATCCCCAAAGAGCAAAACTCAAGTGACATCAGCCAGTTCAGGCCAATATCACTACTGAACGTCGAAGGGAAAATCTTCTTCTCTGTCATGGCAGCAAGGCTGACCAAGTACCTGATGGAAAACAAGTACTTGGATGTGTCAGTCCAGAAAGGTGGCATCCCAGGCGTGGCTGGCTGTGTAGAACACGTCACAATGATCTGGGACGCAATCCAAAAAGCAAAAACAGAAAAGAGAGACCTGGACGTAGTGTGGCTTGATCTGGCAAACGCATATGGATCTGTGCCCCATGAGATGATACAGTTGGCTCTTGAGATGTACCATGTGCCAAAGAACATCCGCGACATGCTCAAGAAGTACTTCAATGGCTTCTCAATGCGGTTCTCTACCAAGGAGTACACAACTGATTGGATCAACTTGGAAGTGGGCATTGCAATGGGCTGTGCAATTTCCCCGATACTGTTCGTGCTGGCAATGGAACTCAATCTTGAAAGCAGCAACAAACAACGCGAGACAAACAGACCTTGGCGATGGATACAAGATGCCTCCTCTCAAGGCCTTCATGGATGACACTACAGTGATTTCATCCAGAGAAGACGAGACACGTCATGTGCTGGAGAGGCTGGACGACATAGTTGCCTCATCCAGAATGAAGTTCAAGCCAAAGAAATCACGGAGCTGAGGAAAGGAAAAGTGGCCGAATCTGTGGTCTTCAGTGTTGCCAACCAGGCCATTCCAACAGTCACAGAAGAGCCAGTCAAGAGCCTTGGAAGATGGTATGATGATACGCTGAAAGACACACAAAGAGTAAAAGAAACCAAGCAGATGGCGGAAGAAGGCTTGGAGACCATTGACCAGTGTGGGCTCCCTGGCAAATACAAGGTCTGCTGTCTGCAGTTCATGCTGATACCAAAGCTCCTATGGCCTCTGATGATATACGACATCTGCACCAGCACAGTGGAGGCAATGGAAGCCAAAATCAACAGGTTCACAAGGAAATGGGTTGGTGTCCCACCCTGTCTGACTGACATCGCGCTGTACTGTCGCCAAGCAAAGCTCAAACTACCACTGAAATCCATCCTGGAGGAATACAAAGCAGGGAAGATCAGACTTCAAAGCATGCTGGAGGACTCAGGAGACAAGGTGGTAGAAGCAATCAAGCCCCAGCTGAAGACAGGCAGAAAATGGAAAGTTCAAGAGGCGATGGATTCTGCAAAAGAAAGTCTCAAGATCAGAGAAATAACAGGACACACACAGACCAAGAGACAAGGACTGGGGGTGACCAAAACTGAATGGTGGTCAAAGGCCAAAGGAAAAGCCAAAAGAGACATGCTGATTCAGGAGATGAGAAAAGAAGAAGACCAAAAAAGACTCCAAAAAGCAGTCCAGCAGAGCCAGCAAGGGCAATGGACAACGTGGGAGAATGCACTCCAAAGAAGTCTAACTTGGAATGACATTTGGCACATGGCCCCTCTCAGGATCAGCTTCATTCTCAGATCTGCATATGACCTTCTGCCCTCAAATGCAAACCTGGTGAAGTGGGGGAAAACAGACGATCCTGCATGCCCCCTCTGCCATGAAAAACAAACAGTGGAGCATGTTCTAAGCTCATGTAAAGTAGCCCTGGCTCAAGGAAGGTACACATGGAGGCACAACCAAGTGCTCAAAGAAATTGTACAAGTAGTCTGGGCTAGTACCAACACCACAAAAGGGAGAATCAGGACTCCAAAAGCACCCGCAACATTCTTCACGGCAGGAGGCAGCAAATCATGGCCAAGAACAACAGTGCCACTCGAAACATGCAGGCAGAGTCTGCTGGATGGGGCAGATGACTGGGAGTGCACTGCAGACCTCCCAGAATGGAAGAGTCACCCAGAGATCATCAGCAAGAGTGGCATGAGACCAGACATAGTAGTCCACTCTAAGTCAACCAAGCAGCTGATCATGATCGAGCTCACGGTGCCATATGAGAACAGAATGGAGGCAGCTCAAATCTACAAGACTGAAAAGTATGCTGATCTGGCAAACAGCCTGAGGAGAGATGGCTGTCAGGTCAAAGTCCTCACTGCAGAAATTGGAGCTAGGGGATTTGTAGGAACGTCTGCATACAGCCTCATGAAACAGCTCTCAGTTGCAGGGAAGGAAAAAACCAGAGCCCTGAAAGCAATGGCAGAAGCGGCAGAGAGGTGTTCAAGCTGGATCTGGTCAAGGAGGAACAAAAGTGAACTTCATAAGGCTTAATTTCCCTACAAATATCAGGTGTCCCTGTGGCTCAGTGGTTAAAGCGCGAGTCATTAAGTAGAAAATGAGCATCTCCAGAGGGTCATGGGTTCGAATCCCAGCCATGGCTCGTCCCAAGATGGGGAAAAAAAAGGGGCAGCAGAGGGACATCCGGAGTCATGAACCGGGTGTGGCCCAACCCCCCTAGAGTGTCAGGAGATAAGGGCCGAAACACTTGCTTGAAGGGGGCTTCTCTTCTGAGGACTCTCTGCTGCCACGTTCGCCACGAGTTTCTTTCTACATACATTGCATCTTACTGTTAAATTCACATTTATAAAACATAGCACATAAGTCAAAAAAGGAGAAAAATGTAGAGAGACAGAAACAGGAAACAAAATAATACAATGACATTAAGGACAGACAGACAGACATATAGAGTGGGTTGGGTGTTAGACTTTTTGGAATATATACCTTTTGCATGTCATATACTGCTTTGTAGCTACAAAAAAAATCACGACAGTGGCACATTAAGAATTCGTATATAAGAAACACAATGTGTTTATCGAGGAAGTCTTTCATTTGGCTATAACCGCATCACACGCATCGCATCTCACTGTGTTTATGTTTCCACCCATTACTGTGACGAGCTACAAATTACATGAAAATAATCAGTTAAAAAGAAAATATAGGGGTTGTTTGGTTATAAACACGAAGAGCATCAAGATCGAGGTGGTGATATGA
>CM031607.1:77837269-77839769 GCA_018398815.1 Conus ventricosus | reverse complement strand
GAATCGAAACTGAGGTCACCATGAGCGCAGAGCATGAAGGGCCAAGGAATTTGAAACTTATTTCATGCTGAGTGAAGAGGATACGAAGGATGAAGATGATGCCACGGATTACCATTCTATTCTAAGATTGCATGACACAACTGTACTCTACGCTTACTTTACATAATGCATTCCGGCACCAACCAGGGCCGAGAGATGCAGACGCATATGAGGCAATAACATGGGCAGTTCTCACAGAGACTCGACATTAAGCCGATGAAACTCAGCTGCGTGTCCCTGTGTTCCCAGTTTAGCCTACAGCAATTTCAGCTCTGGGTACAAGCTAGCCACGGCTCAAACAAAGAAACAAACGAAGAAAACCACCCATACGAGTGTGTCAGCCCGCTCTCGTCACTGTTTGTATAAACGTCTTCTCTACAAGTTCAGCAAATGCTAAGTTATTGTAACGGCTATAACACTTAGCTGTATGATACACGCGATACTTATATAATGGTACTGTGCTTAATATCTTGTAGGTGTTTTGACAGATGCTGTAGTTGTTTAACATATGCTGCTGTTTGTTATTAAACAGATGCTGTACTTGTTTAAACACACATATCATGTCATGTCTGTTAAACACCTGCAGCACCTGTCCTATAGCCCAAGCACCGGCACTGCTAAATGAAAACAGCCTCTGTTCAACAAGCGCAGCGTCTGTTGAACAGGTGAAACAATGGCAAAAAGAACACTAACCATTAAATACAATTATAGTTAAACAAGTAAGGCATTTGTTGACACAAGGGCAGTACGTGTTAAGTACTGCACATATAAAATAGTGCAGTAGCCGTTACAGTGTTGTAACCGTTAAGTGCTATAGCCGTTACAGTAACACAGCCATTGCTATATTTGTATGGAAGACATTTATACAATCGGTGACAAGAATGGGCTGAAGCAATCGCGTGACAGTTTTTGTTTGTGTGTGTTTGTTTGTTTGCTTGTTTGTTTGTTTGCTCGCTCGCTTTTTAAAGACAATTTACTTCTTGCTCCTCATAAAGTTTCTATCTACTGTGACCTTTAAAGAAGGGCTGTATAATTTCTGCTTCGTGCAAAAGACGAAGATAAACATCTCATTCTCTCTCAGTCCTCTCTGTGCCTGCTGGCGCTTGAGGCTATGGCAAGAGATCTCCACCTGGCTCTGTCTGCGGCTGCTCTGGGGGCTGTGTTGAGAGTCAGTCCTTTGTCTTTCAGCTCCCGTTCTATTGTCCTGCGCCAGGTTTCCTTCGGTCGTCCACGTTTTCTTTTACCTTGGGGGATCCAGCGCAGGGCTGTTCTGGCGAGTGAGCTGGGTGGCATGCGACAGACATGCCCTAGCCATCTCCATCGACGCGCCTGGATGGTGTCCGGTATTGTGGAGACTCCTGTTCTAGTCCTCAGTTCTTCGTTTGAGATGATGTTCGGGCAGAAGATCCTGAGGATACGTCGCAGACACTTGTTCTGGAAAACTTCCAGCTTTTTCTCAATGGCGACGGTCGTCTTCCAGCACTCTGAACCATACAGGAGGACGCTGAGGACATTGCTCTTGAAGAGTCGAATCTTCGTTTGGATGCTGAGGACGGTGGATCTCCAGATGGGCCTGAGCATTGCGAAGGCTTGGTTGGCTTTGCTGATTTGGGCGTTGATCTCCTGGTTGCAGTCGCCGTCTGTGGTCATCTTGCTGCCCAGGTATACAAATTCCTGAACATCATCAGGTGGTTTGCCGTTAGCGGTGATTGGGTTGTTGTTTGTGGCATTTTTTCTCATGACCTGCGTCTTCCTCTCGTTGACCTTCAGCACAATGGTGCTGGCTATCTCGCTGAGGCTTTCTGTCTTCTGATGGGCGTCCTGATGCTCGTGTGACAGCAAGCCCAGGTCGTCCGCGTAGTCAATGTCCTCCAAGACTGAGGTCAACGTCCACCGGATTCCCCGTTGCTTTCCCTGGGTGACGTTTCGCATCAACCAGTTGATGGCCAGGGAGAAGAGGATTGGTGACAGTATGCAGCCTTGTTTCACTCCGGTGTCCACCTTGAATGGTTCCGTCAGCTGGTTGTTGTGGATGATGCGACACTCAAATCTCTCATACAGGGACTGGATGATGTTGACCATTTTCTGGGGAATGCCGTAGTGTCGCAGGATCTTCTAGAGAGAAGCGCGGTGCAAACGTCAAAGGCTTTCTCGAAATCGATGAAAACCACGTAAAGTGGGCTGTTCCATTCATGGGACTGCTCGAGGATCTGGCGTAAGACGAAAATGTGATCAGTGCATGATCTCCCCTCTCTAAATCCTGCTTGCTCTTGGCGAAGTAGGGCATCTACCGCTGTCTTTATGCGCTGCAGTAAGATTCGGCTGAAGACTTTGCTGGTGAGTGATAGGAGGGTGATGCCTCTCCAGTTGTTGCATTCTCCTAGGTCTCCTTTCTTCGGCAATTTGATGATGGTACCAGTTCTCCAGTCAACTGGGGTTGTCTCCTGGTTCCATGTGTCCT
>CM031607.1:77827269-77832269 GCA_018398815.1 Conus ventricosus | reverse complement strand
TCTTTAGTGGTTGAGATTGTTCGGACTGGTTTGGTTCTTGTTGTCTTTGTTTATATATTTTATAACCGTAATAAACACCCCCAACAGCAATGCTGCCAAAAATGACAATTGCTTTAAGAAAATATGAAGACTTTGGCGCTGTATGCACCCATGTTGTTGTAGGATCAACTTGTTCTGGCGTTTTTATAGCCGGCATTGAAACAACTGGCTGCAGCTCTGGCACTTTTTCATTCTGTGCTTGTAACTTTAATTTTGTTGTTTGTTCCACTCTGCTAATTTTTTCCCTGCTGCAACCCGTCCAGGATTTTTACTGGTGGTTACTTTCTCCACCTGATTCAATGTTTTCTGGTTCTGCTGATTTTCTGGCTCGGTCATTTTGAAGGGAAATAAAATCTATATGATTAAAAGTAATTAATCCCATGATTAATCGCGACAGTAATGTTCCAAATCTGTAGTATAGATCACATCCTAGAGACTCTAATGACTTTGTTAAAACTGGATCCTGCGTTAAATCATACATAAAATCTTGTTCAGAATCAATGGGAGTAAATCTACTGACTAGAACCGTTTGTCCTACACTTTTTACCATTCTTGATCCTAGTTGCGCTTCATACTGTTATGACACTTTATAATGTCTTGCGGCGTCATCTGTTGAATTTGTTCTATGCTGAATTCATTTCCGAGGAACTGTTTTGTTTTTCCACATGCTGCCAAAGAATACAGTCTTTCTTTTTTTGGCATAATAGCTTGCTCATCAACCAGGTCATTTGTAATCATAAGTTCAGGAAGGTTTAATAGATCATCGGTGTTCATGTTTTTATTATTATAATTATTTTGTTTTTAAAAATGAGCGCCGAAAAGACTGTTGCCAATCTTGTTTACCATTCTGCTGTTATTGGAGGCCTAAGTATAGGATACACAATGCTTGGTAAAAGCTTGTTAAAAATTAAACCAGCAGATCTTGGCAAACTAGACTTTGAGGATTCGGCAAAGCTAATTGCTATCATTGCAGCTTCGTTTGCTACGAAAGATTTTCTAGTCAAGCAAGGAATAATTTCTGACAGTATCAATATGTAAAATTAAAAAAAAATACATTTATAAAAATGGCTTCACTCGTAATGATGATAGGCGGTGCAGTAGTGAATGCGCTTGCTTTTAGCGGAAGTAATTACGCATTTAGTAAACTACGGGATGACGGTGAGAGAAAAAGACATAACAAAGCTGTGGAGCAACTAGCAGCTGCGCAAGACGCCTATGAAAAGCAGAGAATTGAGCAGTTAGATTTTATTAACAACAAACTGAAAAAACAGGGGCATGCAGCTTACACATTTAAAAATGTTGACCAGGCAATAAAAGAATATTATCTTGTAACAGGCAAACCAATCGAGACATTGCCCCCACCAAAATTCAGTGACTTTTATCAGCCATCAGAAAAACAAAAGATGCAAGAAATCGGGTTTATTGTCTTTGGCATGACCATCGTGTATTTTGTTGCGCATAATATTGGTTGAATAAAAAATGAACAAAATCTATTATTTGCCAAAAGGATATTGGAAGGGAATCACGGCAATAAAAAAGCTAAGCCAAGCAGCGGGTGTTAGTGAACAAACAGCAAAAGAATGGTTATCTAAACAAGCGATTTGGCAAATTTATTTACCTGCACCTAGGCGAATACAAAGACCACACTTTGTGAATACAACTCCAAACGACACCCATCAAATGGATCTTCTATATTTACCCCATGATACGATTAGACGAAAAAGATTTAAGTACGCACTCACAGTCATTGACATAGCTTCAAGATACAAAGATGCGGAACCATTAACACAAAAGAGTGCTTCTGCTGTTGCTGTCGCTATACAACTGATATACCAACGAGGTCCTTTAACTTATCCTCGCATGATTCAAGTCGATGATGGAAAAGAATTTAAAGGCCAAGTGAATCAATTATTGTTAAAACATAGAGTTACCATTAAAAGAGGCATTCCAGGAGTTCACAGATCACAGGCTTTAGTTGAAAACTTTAACAAACAGTTAGCTGAAAGACTTTTTTCCTACCAGTATCACAGAGAGCTGATTGACAATTCTCACAACACAGAATGGGTTAGAAGACTGCCCTCAGTTTTGCGCGCAATGAATAATGAAGAATTTAAAGGGCTAAAACCAGTACAAGCAATCAAAAGAAAAACAATAAATGTTGCTGAAGACTCCAGTTCATCCAGCAAACTATTACCGTTTGGTTTAAAAGTAAGGTACCTTTATTTACCGGGGGAAGCAGAAGGGGACACTCGCATCAGGGCAACAGATCCAGTTTGGAGTGTTGATCCATATGAAATAAAAAGAATTGTAAAAATGAATCCGCCCGTGTATTATTTATGAGAAACTGACACAACAAAACAACCAGCTCCTCAAAGATCTTTTGTGAAGGAAGAACTGCAGATAATCCCTCCAGACACAGTACCAGTTGCTTAGTTAATTTACGTAAATATATTTGAGTTTAAAATGGAAGCTCAGAACGAAGAATCCTTGCGTATTGAAGCACAGAAGAAAGAGTTCTTACATGGAACTAAACCGGAAACAAGAATGATAAATACAGAGACCTTGGAATTGATGCGGGAATCATTTGATTTGAATTCTGCTATTAGGGCAACATTTGCGAGGACTCATCAGGACATGGCAATGCATCCAGATCACCTACAACCCCAAATCCCAAATTTTGATTATCAAAAATGGGATAAAGAATATCTTGAAATAATAAAAAAAATTCGAGCACATCAAGCAAACATGAGAAAAATTTTGAATGAATTGGATATTGATGCGATTGAGCTTATAGATAAACTTCGGGAAAAATATAAACCCGAACCCGCGGACAAAGAAGATATATAATTATGCTGTTCTCCAGTGCCCGATTGCATATGAAAACTCTGGATTAACAAACACACGTTTTGTGTTTGTTCTATCTAATGACTTCTTTGTTACAACTGTTGTGTTGATCTCATGTAGATTAGATCGCAGTTTTACGTTGCCATGATGAAAAGTCTTATTGTCAAACAATGCTTCTTTGTAGTTGTCATGTGATATGTTTGACTGCACAACACTGCGAGATATTCCCTTTGCTTTCTTAATGGTTTTCTCCTGGCTCGAAATACTGTACATTTTCGACCTTAAGCCAATAAACTCCTTAATCACCCCTCCGGATAATTCATCCTTCATCTTTCCTAAAACCTTCTTATTAGTAATTGAATGTAAAGGCGACTCTTTAGGGTAATCGGACGTGTCATACCATCCCGCATGCCCTTTAGCTACTTCTATTTCCATGTCTTTATAGATGTCTTCAGTAGGGATATCTATAACAAAACTATATGTATCTGTGTAAAGTACTCTGGACTCTGGATACAGGGGTTTAAAGTAGTCATAAAGAAATTCTAACATCAAAAGCTTGATAATTCTAAAACAGTAAACCCAATAAAAACAGGTTTGTCCAATTTGACTTTCTTTTTTTCATCATTATGCCAAAAAGCTGATCATGAAATCTTCTGAAGTCCTGATAATTAGGTTTTGAAGTCAGCTTAATTGCTTCGTTCTCTTTGGTGACTAATCTGACATCTTTGCGCTTGTGCGGATTCTCCATAGTCTTTCCAAAACAGCTGTTGTTCATCAACTTGAAAAAGTCTTTTTCTGAAGCATCTGCGGATTTGGTTCTGAGATCAGTGTTCTTCATGATGTATGTTTCATGAACTGTTCTTGATCAAAAGCAATTATACGATGAACTGCTCTCAACTTCAAACCATGCCTTAAATAAAATTGTAGAAGTCTGTAATGACAGACATAATTTTTTTGTCGCGAAGATTAGGCACAAGTTTAGGCGGCTCTCTTGGATTCGTCTTTAGACTTTCTGCTGCTAATGGGTAGTCATTTATGTAGGTCATGGAGTTCATGAGGATATTCTAAGTCAACTTCTAGAATAAGACCTCTTTTACGATCAGCTGTAAGAGTATGCAGTTGTTCTACAATTCTTGAATGTTTTTAATACCAGTGTACATTTTAAAGTTACGTAATGGAAGTGATTGCGCCATTGCCCAACCATACAGATTGCTTGCATCTAAATACATGAGATAGTTAGACCTTTTACTTGGATCATAGTCGTCCAAGTATTTGTTGTTTGTTTTACAGTAATGATGCGACGCCATACTAATTCCTCCACGCAATCCGTTTTCAATCATCTGAATCATTGGTAAATCTGACAATAAATCAATTTGTACTCCAGTAAACTTTAAGAAAGCGTCCCAGCTCATCCCAGGCGCAGAAATATAATGCGCAGGATCCAGGCTATAATGTTTCATGCAGGTCTTCCTGTAATTTTCAAAAATATCCGCCAACAAACATACATCAGCCATCAAGTATGAGTCATGATAGTCTCCCATCGTTTTACAATCTAACTTCTGCCACGCATCTTGAGCATGTTGGTAATCAGAATCACTGATGCCCTTTCCTCTAAGACTAGAAAAGAACGCTTCTTTAGGCAGAAGTGTATCTTCGTCAAACCTTTCCCGACTGTTCATGTACTCATAAGGGTAAACGCCCTTTCTAACAAGAGTTGGGTCAAAATATTCTTCCGTTATTGGGCAGGACTTTAAGGACATAGCCAGTGACTCTAATGATCCCATCAGGTGTTGCATAGAGTCATAAAAAGACATGTTATTCAGATAAAACACATGTACTTTTCTGATGACTGTGCAATGCATGTTACCCTGAAGCGTTGGTTACTGCTTGCATTATAAGATGAGAGTCGTAACCTCGCAAGGTATGAAAGAAGATGGGCAGCTTCCATGTCTTTGGGTCAACCTTTAGTTGAAGATTGCATTTACTGTGCGCAGCTCCTCTGAACTTTCCGCTAATGTGATCATGGTCTCTTACTGTCGGATTCGCTGCGTCTGATGAGAGGCCTAAACCGCAAATCCAACAATGTGTGGCTGAGTCATACTGCTGTTGCTCTTCAG
>CM031607.1:77819060-77827169 GCA_018398815.1 Conus ventricosus | reverse complement strand
GCGTCATCATGATTTCAGATAAATTCAGATTATTAGAACAATCATTACGCACTTGCTGCATGCGCTGTAAAAATCTTCTAGCCGCATTAGGCCCTCTATATAATTCTGGCTTTGAATGAACGCCATCCGACCTGACGACAATGAAAGCAAATGAACAAATCTGGTGATTACCACAAAGTCTGTTTTGGAAGTTTCTGTGGGTTGGTCCCTCAAAAAACCCAATGATGATTCGAAGTCTGCGAAAACAAGTATGGCTAGTTTGCACCGTTCCAGTTCTTAAAACTAACTTTAATGCCTTCGGGGGGCGAATTTAGTTCGTTTTTACAGTCACGGACCGATACAAGTTTTTTATGTTCAAGAAAGGGCGGAAACGGATGGCTTCTTTAAACTTTTTCTACAGAATTCTTGTTTATCCCCAAATTTTTTGAAGTATGAGCCAATAACACTCTTTGGGGCGTATAATGTGTAATGTGGAAACCCCGCGGTGAAAGCATTAGCAGTAAGTCCCAAATGCTTTTGTCGGGCTCCCAATTTTTGGGCTGTTCTTGACACTTTAATTGGCACCAAATTTTTTCCTACCCATGTGTAACATAACAGTTTTTGGGGTTTTGTTTTGTTTTTCAAACTGATAATTTGACTACACAACAGAAAGGACCCCCACTAAAAAAATCATTGAGGTAAGGCCATAGTTAGATACCTCTCGCGTTTTTGGGGCGTGATCCCCTTCCAAGAACACACCAATAAAACATTGTTGCCGAATTCTTATTTTTTAGAACTGCTTTTTTTTGCAACTAATGCGGGGAGTAGGGGAATGTAAGATTTGCCTACGATCGTGCATATTTGCCTTTTTTAATCTAACCTAAAAAATTTCGTTCTCCGCCAACCGGGACCGGGAGGGATTGGGGATTAACGGGGGGGGGTCATCGGTTTTTTTAATTGTTTGAATATTACTGCTCAGAATTATGTCTTTTCCCAACCTTCTGTTCAAGACTCTTCCCTCCGCCCAAAACCGGGGAGCCCTCATTTTGGTTTTTCACGGCCCATAAAACCCGTGTAAGCACGGGTCGCCCAACCGGGCGTTAAGTCATTAAAAAAGATAGTCTGTTTTTAGTGAGACCCAACTTCTAGTTTTTCCCTTCTTTTATTGTTACATAGTCGATTTAAAACAGCTAACATACTTTAACCCGGGTGGGTTTTTGTCATTTATTTGGAACTTGAGAAATAGCATACAAACACTTGCCTGTACTTTGCTGGATCAATGACACTAACTGATATCTTTTTAAAGATTTTTTAAAAAATTTCTTCCTTACGCTTTGCTCAAACTTTTTTCGCTGAACCTTCAAATCAAACCTGCTGAGTTTTTTCTAACTCAAAATTTTTTAAAATTAAAAAAAAATACTTAATCAAATCAATACAAACGGTCTTTTTGTCTTGGACTCAAAAAACTAAAGTATAAACAACCCTTTGGCGTTGTTAAGCGAGCTTTTTAGAACAAGTTTAAGTTTTTTACTTTTTTAAGCATTCCTTTTTAATCTCCCGGGGGTCTGGCTTTGAAAAAACTTGTCCTCCCTTTCTTTAAAGATCAAAACTTTTGTCTTTTGTAGTCATAAAAATCCCGAAACGACAAAATTCTTCACCTATTTTTTGAGTCAGCAGCGCTTTTTTTTATTGCATTTAAAAACGAACAAATTTTAGCTGTTTTTAGTTGAACATAGCTGTTGTTTTTGGATTTATTTTTAATTTTTTGCTACACACCTACAGCTAATGAACCAGCCAAGAGCTAAAGACAAACGCCTAGAGGTAAAGCTGCCGGTGCGCCATGCCCGGGCCACATTTGTCCCGCCGATAGGCACTCAAAGTCGATGCTCCAGTATTAACATGGGTAACAATTAAAAGGCGGCAAAAACCCTTCGTTTGTTTTGGCTGTTTTTTAAAAAGGCCCTGCCTATTTTTTTGTTGCATTTGGAAAATGGGTTAATCGAAGTTTTTACTTCAGGGTGTTTTACAGCACAAGACACCCTGGGGTCAACGTTCCCTACAAAGGGGCAGAGTCGCCTACAAACCTTCTTCAGGTATTTTTGGATAAACGTCAACAGGCAGCTTTTTTAAAAAAAGAAAAAAATTTTTTGATTCTATATAATCAATCGTTATCTTTAATATTCAGTTGTGAAAAAAATAAAAAAAAATGACATTAAGGGGTTTTCAGCATCTTTTCTTTCTCCAATTTTAAGGGTTTAATTAGTCTATAACTTTTCCCCACTTCCAGCAACTGATTATCCTCTGTTTACCTTAGGTCAAACCAAAACCATTTTTGTTAAATAATCGTCAAGCCAACACTGTAAGGGGTAGATCTTTAGACACAAGGTCTGTTTTGACTTTTACCCCCCCACCCCCAAACAAATTTTTCTTAATTTTGCAAAATGCGATAAGGGCTAAGCCTCTAGCATAGATTTGGTTAGGACACCATCAACGAACATTGTACTTTTTTTATTTTTGGATTAAAAAAAAATTTTTACTTTCTCTTGCGAATTTCTTCACTTCACAAAAGCAAAAAATGCCTTTAAGCGATTTTACTGTGACACTAAAACTAAAATTCCATATAGCTCTGCCCTCTTTTTTGGTTTTGAATGAGACGCACTCTTTCGAAAAAAATTATAAAATTTACTGATATTGTTGCCCAATCACCTTTCTAAATTTGGGTTTCTAACAACGTCAAACCAACGAGATGTCAGAAATGTGACTTTTCTTCGGTGTCTTTGATCGATAAACGTTTGTAAATTCGTTAAAAGTTGTTCGTATGACAACTTCTTTTAATGCCCCTTGATATTGGGGGATTCGCTTTTTAAAAACTCAAAATCAAGGGGAAGGAAAAGCGTTTTCCCTACGCAAAATTTTGAGCTAAAGACTTTTGCGCTTTTAACATTTTTCGAGTTCGGGGTTTTCAAATTTTTTGTCTTCTTCATTGTCAATTCCTTAAACGCAAAACAACCCTTTTATTCGGGTTAGCCATAGATCAGAAAAGGGTTAAAAAAAAGTCTGCATTGTTAAAGAAAATATTTTTGCCCCTCAAGTTTATAAAATTTTCTTTAAAGATTGCCCTCCAGATCTGGACAACTGTTCTGGTTGGGGCGTTGTTGAAAACAGGGCATTTTTTAAAGAAAAACGTGCAGAGCCTGGCACAATCATTTCATCCCCTTTTCCAGGCTGGGAAAAACTGACAGTAAAATTTATCCGCACAATAGAGAAGGATTAATTTAAAAATAATAATCCGTTTATTTTTCCCCTTTACCCACGGGGTTTTTTCACTTTTTTTAAAAAGGGCAAGAATCGAGCCATATGCTTGGACATTTTTTATAAAACAAAAAAAAAAATTAAATTTAAAAAAAATGGAAAGGGATTGGAGGTGAAGAAATTATATTTTTGATCCGTAGCGACATAGTGAAATGACCCTTTGACCAGTCGCTCAATGGCCCAATGGGCATGAATTAACAAACCCAAAGGCAATCATTTTACCAAAAATTTAGGCAAAAACCTCCCCAATTTAAGCCCCTGATGATTTGAACTAAAAGGGGGCCATTTGTATTAAAAACCCAAAGGGGAAAAGGGTTTTCCCCTTACGTTTTAAAAAGACCCCCCAAGGTTGTAGGCAGGATACAATTAGACAAAGCTCAGGGAAGCGACGAATCGCCTGACTTGTGAACCAAAATAGAAAGGAAACATTTTCTTCTTTTCAAAAAAACAACAAGAACCCCCCAACAATAACCAAATCAAAAAAAAAACTTGAAGATTTAATCAGACAGCAGACAGAAAAAAAAAACAATAGAAGCAGAAACCATTTTTCAGAAAAAACAGACCAAAAACAAAACCAAATCACGGCTACCTGATAGAGATTTAGAACCCTTGACGTGCTTTAAGAAAACAGAGGGAAATTTAAAAAAAATTCAAACAAAACGACTGAACAGATAAGCAATAGAAAAGGAAAAAAAAAACTCGCTGAGGAAACGAGGCCAACTTAGGGTGAAGTTAAAGAAAGAATGAACAAAGACACATAAAATTAAAGAAGAAAGATCACAACTAGAAGTGTTGTCTACAAACCCAGAAAATTACGAACTCAATGACAGAATAAGGAAACACCAAAAATTTTTTAGAAGACACAACCTACAGAACAATAAAAACCGTTTAGAAGCAAGGGGTCACTTAGCAATGTTATAACACCCTTTGGATTTGCAATAAGTACACTGTGATGGGTTTACAGGGGGCGGGGGTGCTGGGGTAGTGCCTCCCCCACCATCGCCTCCATCACCGCCTGATAAATCATGGGTAAAAAAACAACTTGATCATCTTGCGAGTTTATTAAAAAAAAATAGCCGGTAAAGCTATAGACTCTTTACCTGGTATATTAGGGAGTATTGTTAGCTGGCTTTTGTCTACTGCAAGCAAAGTAGTTGGCTTTATGGCCGAGCACTTATGGGCATTAGTTCTCTTAATAGTTGGGTTAATATTTAGTAAGATAAAGACCGAGTAATCCTATGCCAGTTAATACAACAACTAGCGCTGTCTTTTCATATTCATGGTCATTATTTTTTTGACTTCTTCAACGGTCTTTGGGCTTTGAACCTCGGGGATTGGGTGACTTAATCTTGGGGGTCATCGTGTTTTTTTATTGTTTGTAATATTACTGGCTCAGAATTTATGTCGTTTTTCCCAACCTTCTGTTCATTGCCTGCCACAAGGATTTCATTGTTGTAGTTTATTATTGTACCTATCTGGAGTCTGAGGTCAGAAGGCAGCATGTATAAACCAGCGCCAACAGCAAAGTCTACTTTCGATCTTGCGTATTGTAAAACATTTTGGTACCTTTTTATACTTGAAGGTAAATCAACTGTAGAATTAATGGCGTCATCTAAATTTGCTAAGTATTGTTTTTGCGCATCAAAACCAGTAGAAGGATCAGTTATGCTCGATCTCGTTTGTGCTTGCGAACCTAGCAAACACCAAACGTAAGTACGAATAGAGTCGTTTATTCGTTCTATTCCTGCTCTAGTTAGGCCCTTAGAAGTGTCTAAGATAAATGTTGTCCATGCTGTTTTATGCTCTTGCTCTATGGACCCGAGGTGAACACCTGTGCCTGAAGAGAAAGATGTGTAAGGAGGATGCCAGTCATAGTTATACTTTCTGTGCGCGCCCCAAAAATAAGGGGTGCCTAGACCATGATTAAGATCCAACTTTTGTCTAAAGTCTGTCTTAACATTAATATTGAATTCGTTACAAATCCTTTCAAAAGCCTTCATATCTATTCTGTTGCTAAATGGTTAAACGGTTTGTCATTTGGTAATGGCGCTTGCAGTTCAGTCAAAATACGTCTGAAGGTGTAAAAAAATGAAATCTATACACTGACCTCACCAAAGGATCAGGATGATTTAGATGATCAGCATACGACACTCCACACCCAGTTGATGCACAAAACACAGCAAAGTTTAACTGGTTCTGATAAAACTGCATCGGATGACTAAACCAAAATTTTGGGATGTAGTCTTTTTTAATAGGTGGGTTAAGATATCTGTTCAATGGAGTACTCACCTTTACTTGAAAGGCGTCAGACTGAGTCACAGAAATGTCGAGGGTGTTAGTTGTTATATGTGACCCGTTTTCACGAAATGAGTCTTAACTCGCAGGCAGCGAAAAGCGTAGAGGCCCGGAAAAGGTGTGATAGGTCGAATTTGTCAATTTTTACTTTTAATCAAAAATGGAATGTTTAATCTTTAAACTACACATACGTGTAATCGGCACTTTATAATTCAATCGGAAAATGTATTTAAAATGCGTTTTAAGCCGATAACCCATAGCGATGATCCTTGGTAAACGCTAAAAGCAGACATGATTTTGATCAACATTCGTGTAGAGCACCCTCGAAAGGGCCCCAGCATGTTGTACATCGTTGGAAAGGTCATGAACTCTACTTTCTTTGTCACACATTCACTGCGTGAAAATCAGCCATCCGAAACACTGTTTCGAAATCTTTGGCATAAACAAAAAGCGAAGTAGGTCGAGCCGATAGACCAATGAGGGATCGCGTTACGAACCTTTCATGGTAACTGCAGGGACATCGCGCTTAGGGGTTGGCTGACCGATCTTTGTTTACGCCTTTCGCCGCGAACAGCATGGCTTCGAAAACCACGATTTGCAAAGAAAGACTGTCTTTTTGCTCAGTGCTCGTCAGTCTTCAACTCTACCAGCAGTAGATCAAGATGAATTGGGCAAACTGGTGATCGAATATTTCGCTGCAAGTGATTATGAAGACGAAGACACGCATGACAGTGACGATGACTGCGAAACTTCGCCGGTCGATTCCGTGGAGCTTGACCTAACACAAGATGAAGTTGACAAACCCCTCGTCCACGTACAAGAAGTAAGAGAAGGTGCAGAGTGTAATATGGATGTCGACAACGGCGTGCCAGCTATGCTACAAAGAGCACAGACACGCTCATGTAAGGCAAATGGACATGGGTGTGTACAGATTAAATTTAATAAAATTTATTTTTCTAACACGGCTTGCTTTTTGTGTCAGAAAAAAGGCTATATAAAAACTTATATAACAAGACAACTACAACATATTTTCACACCAAAATGAAATCTGTACACTGACCTAACCAAAGGATTAGGATGATTTAAGTGATCAGCATACGCCACTCCACACCCAGTTGATGCACAAAACACGGCAAAGTTTAACTGGTTCTGATAAAACTGCATCGGATGACTAAACCACACTTTCAGGATGTGGTCTTTTTTAATAGGAGGGTTAAGATAGCTCTTCAATGGAGTACTAACCTTTACTTGAAAGGCGTCAGACTGAGTCACAGAAATGTCAAGAGTATCGGTTGTTATATTTTTAAGATTGTAGTGCGGCCCAACAGAATATTTTGCATTAGTATATTTAAACGCGCTCATTTTTATTTCGTTTAAAAAATGTTTGTAACAATAACAACTCAAGACCGTCCTTCGTTTTTAGAGCATGCTGTTAAGAACGATTGCGGAACCAAAATGGTCGCACTCCATGAAATATTCTACAAAGTCGTATGGTTTAATATAACTGAATCCAAGAAGAATAATAAGGTTCTAAAAGTTGACAAATCAGGGAACAAAGTTAGCCAGTTAACCATACCTGATGGTTATTACGGTTTTGCTCACTAAAAGAAGAAATGAGTAACTTCGACATTACTCTCAAACTTAACAATGCAAATCTAAAAACAATGTTATCATTCAAACCTGAAAAAGAAGAAGTAGGTTACTATTTTGATAGAGAGCTAGCTAAAATGTTAGGCTTTACAACTGGCAATCGACCCACTCATAGTTTTAGAGTTGCACCAAACAAAACTACTTATGAGGGGGAAAGTCCGCTCGATCTTGCATTACATTCATTACTCTATGTTCATTTGGATGAGCTGAGCACTGATGAAAACTTATATGATGGAAGGCCCTCAACTGTTTTAAGAGCTCTTCCATCAGGGAAAGCTGCATATTGCGATTATGAAATTATACAATTCCCTAATTTACAGTTTAAAAGATTAGTTTGTGGGAGGGTCGGATCATTTAATATAAAAATCAAAGACAAAGCGGGGAAAGTTGTGAAATGTGATAACCTGCACATTGTTTTGGAAATAAAATAATAAACTGTACTAAAAAATAATGTCGCATGGGCCAGAAGAATCGGGAGTTACATTAGCGCCTGTGAGGTGTATAACTTTAGAATTAAAAGACCTTGCAGACGTTGCGGACTTTGAACAAAATGGTGAGATAGGCGCTTTGTATGGGTTTGAGTACACTAAAGATGGTGATTATAAACGCAAAGAGGTTGGCGACAGCAAAAAGTTTCCTAAACTAGAACAACTGCGCAATCTAGAAGCAAATAATGTTGGCCAGTATGAATATAAAATAGTTCGAAAACCTGACCTCAAATGGCACTTGGAACCATATTTAGAATGGGACATAAAATTTGAATTCATAAGCCCATTTACATTTTTTAACCGTCAAAAAAGTTTCAGAAAAGCATTCAACTCTGGCCCTTTACATGTAAGTCTTATACCAGAGGACAATAGTCGGAAAGAAATT
>CM031607.1:77799060-77804060 GCA_018398815.1 Conus ventricosus | reverse complement strand
TGGCCCTTCATGCCCTGCTCTCATGGTGACCTCAATTTCGATGTCCTCTCCGCGTCTGTGGCCTTGGTTTGCTTCCGTCGGGGGCACCGGTATCGGCGAGTCCATGGGGGTTGTCGCTGGACGGACGTGGTGGCGCCCTCCGGAGGGAGAGCTCACTCACTCACGCCGGCTCCGCGACTAAGCAATTATTGTCGTCAGTTGGGGGCTTAGTAGGTGGGGTCTTGCGTATGTTAGATCGGAACAGGCGCCACTGGACGCCGCCGAAGTGGCTCGGCAGCGGTGCAGTGTCTCCTCTGGTGTGTTGCCTCTTGACGACTTGACACTGACTGCTCCCTGTGGATTGCTGGTGCCGGGGCTGCGGCGGGGCCAGCCGGGCTATGGCTGTGGACGGGTGTCGGAATGAGCGGCGGGGGTGCACTGCCTCTGAGGTGGCGCAGAGATTGGGACAGCAAAAAAAAACAAAAACAAAAATTAAGATGTTTGGATGTAATTATATTCGTCGCTGTCTGTTGATTAAAAGAAAAATAAATAAACACATAAATACACGTTTTGTTTCAGGTGGGTAAAACAATAAAAGACGTTGATGTGTAGGTTGATATAATGATGTTAATGAAGATACTGATGACAAAGACAACAACAATAGAAATGAATGTGAACAAAAAATGACGGAAAAGATAGAAAATAAGAAAGAAGAAAGAAAGAAAGAAAAATAGATAGATAGATAGATAGATTGATAGATAGACAGATAGACAGATAGATAGATAGATCGACGGATACAGAGAGAGAGAGAGAGAGAGAGAGAGAGAGAGAGAGAGAGAGAGAGAGAGAGAGAGAGAGAGAGAGAGAGAGAGAAGGAAAAAGAAAAGAAAGAAAGAAAAAAGAAACAAGAAATAAAAAAAGAAGAAAATAAAAAGGAAAAAAGGAAGAAAGAAAGAGAGCTAAGCGATGAAGTAGCAGTTTCTTCACTCAAAGCGGTGGCTGACACTATACGCATTTGTATTCCAGACAGTTCGGCGACAAGTTGTAATTTCAAGTCTGTGAAAGTCTCGGAATTAAGATCACACACACGCACCCCACACACACACACACACACACACACACACACACACACACACACACACATACACACACACACGCACGCACGCACGCACGCACGCACGCACGCACGCACGCACACACACACACACACACACACACACACACACATTGTCTAATATCACATAGTTTGTGAAAAGACGTAAAATTAAAGTACTACTACTACTACTACTACACACACACACACACACACACACACACACACGCACACACGCACGCACGCACGCACGCACGCACGCACGCACGCACGCACGCACGCACGCACGCACGCACGCACGCACGCACGCACACACACACACACACACACACACACTCTCTCTCTCTCTCTCTTCTCTCTCTCTCTCTTCCTCTCTCTCTCTCTCTCTCTCTCTCTCTCTCCCCCCTAATGGTGAGAAAACTGCAGGACAGCGGGCAGAAGGAGAGGTTCTGGCGTGACAGGGAGAGACGGGAGAGGATGGAAGAGTTCCGGGCCACCTGCCTCAGAGCCTCATTCCGGGCCACCTGCCTCAGAGCCTCATTCCGGGCCACCTGCCTCAGAGCCTCATTCCGGGCCACCTGCCTCAGAGCCTCATTCTGAAAAAAAAAAGAAAAAGTCTTAAAGAGCATTTCAGTTTCAAAAAGAAAAAAAGAAGAAAAAAAAGATATACTGTTGAACGATGTAACCACAAAAATCTTCTGTTGGATGTTGAGTGCAGTGTGCGCAGACGGTTAATGCACTAATGATAATAGTAATAATAATAATAATAATAATAATAATAATAATAATAATAATAATAATAACAATAATAATAATAATAATAATAATATATAATAATAATAATAATAATAATAATAATAGCAATAATAATCATCATAATGATAATAATAATGATGATAACAATAATAATGATGATAATAATGATAATGATGATGATAATGAGGACAACTTCTATAGCGCTCATCCTACTAATGTAGGCTACAGGGCACTTTACCACTTTTAACAAATCAATATTTAAGGTATACACAGGACAATTCTGCGTTCACAAATCATAAACACACACACACACACACACACACACACACACACACACACACACACACACACACAGGGACAAAATGTCGCATACGTACACTATATAACACGGTGAACAGCTCATTCGTACACGAGCAAAGTGCACAAATGACAGGTGGTAATTTAGTGAGGCGTCAGGTGGTAGTCTGCAACTGGCGTTTAGGAGATAAGTTTTAAGTGCAGACTTGATGATAGTCGGGAAGACTTGAAAGTCACTGCAGTCCGACCGCCCCCCCCCCCCCCCCCCCCCTCCCCCTTTCCTCCCGTCTAGCTCCCCCTTTTTCACCCATCCCCCGCCCGCTCCACCCCTGGGCGTTACGTAAGAAGTGTAATGGATGGCCTGAACTTCATCTGTGTGAAATGTTAGACAATCCAGTTGTCTGTTATTGACCTGGCGAGAACATGTTGACAGAGAAATTTCAGGTTTGAGATCGGAAGAAGAGAAGAAGAAAAAAAGAAGAAAAGAACAAGTAATCAAAATGTTTATTCTTTTTTTTTTCACTTTCCTTTTAACATTGGCTCAAAGGATTAAATTTTTTTTGACAGGTTGGGTGAAGATGTTATCAATTCATTTCTCTCCATCCACAGTAACATGCAGACAATTATAAAAGGGCCGGGAACTGAGTGGCTATTTTCTTCTTTTTTCCCCAAGCATTTTCTTTTATTAATCAAAATTCAGAGCTTACAAATGCACTGAAAGAGAACAGTGTGCTGGAGATTTCAATACTGCATTGACATATTTGTCAGTCGTACACATAATACGTATACAGTTTTAACTTTACAACAAGGGAAATAGGAACACGAACAATAATAACAACAATACCACTACTATTACTACCATCACCACCACCACTACCACCCAACAAATCTTATACAGAACCCCCCCCCCCCCCCCCCCCCCCTGTATATTTCATTCAAATAGAAACCATCGAATGAAATGTAAGGCAATGCATATATAACAAGCAAGTTCAATATGAATGTCTTATTGTGCGCAGTTAAATATGAATGTCTATACTGTGCCTTCAATATTTCTTTCAACAAAAAATGCATACACATCCCATCCCATTCTCCAGGCTCTCACATTTCAGCTCAGGGAAAGTACAATTATTCCACAAAGGGAAAAAGACTCGAATAAAATGACGGGAAAAAAATAAAGAAACGCACGAATAGCGAAGTAAAACGGAGAGAAAGTTTAACTTTTTATTCGGCACCTACCTAGTTATCCCCTTCACCCCCCACAACTCCCTTTCCCGCCCTCCCTCCTGCCCCCTCCCTAACCCCCACCCAAGCCATCCCGACTTCGCCATATATATATTCACAGTGCATCGAGAAGCATATGTATACCAAACAGAGAAACAATAGTATCTGAGAACCTTTTGCCTACACTGCCAGTTATGTCATTACACTTGCAGTCGCAAATAACAGCTTTAAGTCAATAGAGAGGGGGTTATTCATCGACCAGGGCCTTGTAGACACACCATGTCCGCTGGAAGTCTGTGTACTGCAAATTTATTCTGGCTATGTGTTCTTCAGTAGTATATCTATGCTTAAGTTGTCGTCTAAAAAACGTAAATTCCGGAATAGTATTTTCGCATTTACACTTGTAAAGGGAAATGTTGCACACATTAGGATAAAATCGAGTATATCATCAGCCTTATTTATATCATCGTTACCAAACAACACAAGTTCCTTCGTAAATCTGAAGTAGTTAATATTATCACATCTATGTAGAACAGTTTGTATTTGCTTCCACAAATTCAATGTCACCTTACATGACCAAAACAAATGTTTAATTGATTCTCTTTCAGTCTTACAAAACGTACCCCAAAGGATTACATAGCAAATCTGCTCTGCAGTTTGGTAGCTGTTCAGCGAAGACACACAGAATTGAGATGGAATGTTAGTATTGGAATGCGTCTCTAAGAATGGTATGAGTCGGAAAGGAAAAGAAGACCATTCCAAAGTATAGTCATCTGAAATGAAAAGCATGTTTGCAAGGTTCCAGTTTTATGAAACAGTTACTTGAGTATACTTCTAGAAGTGAGGTGTCTTGCACATGTTAGTTCGAGCAGCCTTTAAATCTTCATCTTCTCGTTTACACTCACGCTCGTTGTCCTGCTTCTGACAGGAACTGTACTGTCCCTGGAGTTCTCCACAGACACTCGTACTCCCCATAGCATCCAGCGTGTCATTGTACCATTTGGCCAGGTTTGGAATCCTGTCTCTGACAGAAACTGTACTGTCCCTGGAGTTCTCCACAAACACTCCCCACAGCATCCAGCGTGTCATTGTACCTTTGGCCAGGTTTGGAATCCTGCCTCTGACAGAAACTGTACTGTCCCTGGCGTTCTCCACAAACACTCCCCACAGCATCCAGCGTGTCATTGTACCATTTGGCCAGGTTTGGAATCTCAAGTCAGCAGCAATTGTCAGTTCTAAGGGACACGCTGTTCAGTCTGCTTCATCTGCTTGCAATAGGGGGGTGGGGGGGGGGGTAGGGGATAGGGAAACTCTTCTGCTTGTGCGGAATGTGGTTTAAGAGAGAGAGAGAGAGAGAGAGAGAGAGAGAGAGAGAGAGAGAGAGAGAGAGAGAGAGAGTGTGTGTGTGTGTGTGTGTGTGTGTGTGTGTGTGTGTGTGTGTGTGTGTGTGTGTGTGTGTGTGTGTCTGTCTGTCTGTCTGTTTGTGCTTGTGCACACGCGCGCGTGCGTTCATGTGTGTGTGTGTGTGTGTGTGTGTGTGTGTGTGTGTGTGTGTGTGTGTGTGTGTGTGTGTGTGTTTAAGTAATGGAATGAGCTGTGCTTGAAGCCTGATAGGAACAATTCTGCCTGCACCACTTACAACCCGCAGGCTTAA
>CM031607.1:77789060-77791560 GCA_018398815.1 Conus ventricosus | reverse complement strand
AAAACCCACCACCTCCAGGAAAATAAGTCCGTGACACTCACTGGTCACTACACTGTAGCGGCTGGTCACACCGTTTGACTTTGTTGTGGTTTCGTCTTCACTCCCTTTCTTTTCATTTCTTTTATCATTTTTCCAGTGGGTTTTTTATCTTCTGTGTACCTTTTGTTTTCTCTTCGCTATCTCCATGGCTGTCCTTTTTGTTCATACGGTAAGGTAAGGCAAGGTAATGTTGTTTATAGCCCAGCCAACCGCAAAGGGCCTTATCAGTGCTGTCACCGTGTTGAAGTCAACTAACAAGTCATACAAAAAAACACTCTTTCACATACCTTTGAAGACACACCTTCTAAAAACGCACATCGGAAGTTTAGTTTAAAATCTTTTCTCCGTAAAGTCCTGGATCAGATGAAAAATATTAACGTCCCTCTTTTGTTGATACCTCATTTGAGAGTACTAGACAATGGTTTATGCAGGTCACAGGGTTACCTGTATGACAACGTAGAGTCATGTCATGTTCTTTACAGCCAAGCTGATCGTGAAGCCCGTGGGGGCTGCACATAAGGTACAAACGAAGCCATGTGGAAAGTCAAGCGCCAAGACTAGCGCTCAGAGTCGAGCCAAGTATGAAACTAAAAGACCCGTTTGAAATGGAATTTCTTGGTATCCACGTGATCATCAATCAAATGAAAAACATTGATTTGTTTTATCATTCCAAAATCACATCAGACAAAATATCTTCGGTAAAAATCTCAATGGAATCCTGCAGTAAAATGTTTGCAGCGGTTGCATTCATCCCAGCATTTGATCTTTTTTATTTAAAAGGTGTATTATTCCGAGTGGCGTATAACAAGGAATGCACCATGAAACCCCTTTACTCTTTATAAAGACAACAATGAGCAAAACTGGTATAGTCCGTTTGTGCTGTGCAAAACCATATTTCCCCTTTACACTTTCCACAGACAGATAAATTATTCGTGCAAGTCTGGACGGATTTGAAAGTGTCACTAAAATTGGGGGGATAAAAAAATCCGAATCATTGGTATCATTTCATTTATTCAGCGTTAATTCAAATATTGTATTTTGTAGGTTACTAGATTTGAACATCTGCTGCATATGTGTTATTTTCGTTATTTTGCCGAGTTCCACAGTTAGATGTGTTCTTCGTGGTTTGTTGTTACTGTTGGTGGTGATGGTGGTGATATTTGCTGCCTCATCTTTTGGTCCGCTACCCTTCCAACTACCACCCCCTACCCTGCATAGTTTTCACACCCTCGTGACCAGCCCCAACCCCACCCCCACCGCTTATCTCCCTACCCTCCGCCCTCCCAATTAGAGTTTGTAATTACGTAAGAAAGCGATCATTGAGTGTGCTCACCTAGTTTGTTTGTTTTGGTGGAATAAATATGCTCAACTTTTTTCAGGCGAGACACTCACACTGAGATATACTACTGGCAAAAAGTTAAGGGCCATTTCCAGTGATGTCTCCCAGACCACAACAGACATAGATACCATCCACTCAGGAAAAAAAAAAAAGGTGAGGATCAGATGTTCGGCAACCCACTATCTCGTCACACTTTTTTTTCTTTTCTTTTTTCTTGTGTGTGTGTGTGTGTGTGTGTGTGTGTGTGTGTGTGTGCTCTACTGGTCTTCTTTAAGCACATTTGTCATAATCGTTTCAGATTCTGTGTCGGTCATGATTTTACTCGCATTTTAACGAGTCCTCACTGAAATAAGAAAGCCAGAACAGATCAATGTGCAGAGAGTGAACAACAGAAAGTGAACCTATAAAAGGACAAATGAGCTGCAGATTAAACATAACGTATCACGTGACCAATCCACTCGAAACCTGCTTTCCTGATTGTGACCGCAATAAGGGGGCGGCAAGCGAAACAGCAAGCGCAATAATGATACGCCCTTGATCTTAACTTCAGCAAGAATTAACAATTGCCTACGTCTTTGAAAAGTAATGCCAATGAAACTTTAAAAATCTGAAATACTTGGCATGCTGTTTCCAGAAATATGTTTTCATCAAATGCTTCCCGAGCAATGATGGATGCGCGTCCTTTTCACTCCGTGTCATCTGTCAGTTGACAATGGCTTAAATTACAAACGAAATTCTTAATAAATTAACTAATTGATTAATTCGCTAATACATACATAGATGCATATACATACGTAAACAAATGAACATATCAATCAATAAGTGATTACATTCATACATTAACACACATACGTACATGCATATATACATACACACATACATACACACGCACGTACATACATACATACATACATTCATGCATACGTACGTACATACATACATACATACATACACACATACATACGTACATACATACATACATACATACATACATACATACATACAAATAAGCTGGAGAAGAAAATGCTGCGTGGCTATGCTGGTGAGTCTGTTTTGTGTGTGTGTGTGTGTGTGTGTGTGTGTAGTGTGTGTGTGTGTGTGTGTGTGTGTGTGTGTGTGTGT
>CM031607.1:77759060-77769060 GCA_018398815.1 Conus ventricosus | reverse complement strand
ATAGAGAGAGAGAGAGGGGGGGAGAGGGAGAGAGGGAGAGAGAGGGATGGAAAGAACGTGAGTAAATGGACTCTTACCCATAAAATCAAATGACATTGCACATTTCCTTCCTCATGCCCTGCTAAACATCGGAACTCAAGTGACCTGTGACGTTGGGCTAATGCGCGGGTCACACATCTGCTAAGTTGTGGCCTTTTTACTTTCTTCTTACATTCTCTCTTTGTCATCAATTCATTTAGCCATTAGCCATTAACGGTGCGCGATATGGTCTTGAAACTTAGTGGATGTAGTGTTGCGCATATGGACTAGGCCGCACATAGTGACACACCTTGATAAATCTGAAACTGAAACTGAAACTGATACTGAAACTCACTCTCTCTCTCTCTCTCTCTCTCTCTCTCTCTCTCTCTCTGGTTTCACTGATTCTTATAAAAGCCTTTATTGACAGAAATTATCTGTCACTGTTTAGATCAACGGAAATCGCCGCCAACCGTAATCTTGTTTGTGTGTGCTTGTTTTTGTTTATATGTTCATTTCAACAATGCTTCTCTCTTCCACCGGATGATATGATGTGTGTGTTGTGTGTTTGTGTGTGTGTGTGTGTGTGTGTGTGTGTGTTGATGTGTGTGTGCGTGCGTGCTGCGCGTCTGTCATTGCATGGAAATGCACTGTGTGTGTGTGTGTGTGTGTGGTGTGTGTGTGTGTGTGTGTGTGTGTGTGTGTGTGTGTGTGTGTGTGTGTGTGCACGCGCGCGCGCGTGTGGTGTGCGCGTGTGTGTGGGGTGTATGTCTGTGTTTTGTTTTATATGTTCATTTCAACAATGGCTTCTCCCTTTCACCGGGATATTTGATGTGTGTGTGTGTGTGTGTGTGTGTGTGTGTGTGTGTGTGTGTGTGTGGTGTGTGTGTGTGTGTGTGTGTGTGTGTGTGAGCGTGCGTGCGTGCGTGAGTGCGTGTGCGTGTGTCTGTGGGAGTAAGTGTGTATGCGTGTGTGTGTGTGTGTGTGTGTGTGTGTGTGTGTGTGTGTGTGTGTGTGTGTGTGTGTTGTGTTTGTGTGTGTGTGTGTGTGTGTGTGTGTGTGTGTGTGTGTGTGTGTCTGTCTGTCTGTCTGTCTGTGTGTGTGTGTGTGTGTGTGTGTCTTGTGTCTGTGTCTGTGTGTCGGTGTGTGTGTCTGTATGTCTTTGTGTGTATTTCTAAATCTACTTCAATATACATACTTTATCTTGATTCACTTTGTCACTATAGTTATATTTTATTAGTGCACATGTCGAGCAATAAAATTATCTACCTGCATACACACACTAGAGTCTCTCGCCATTATTCTTGGCTATATGACGGAGTACCATTGACAGGCTTTAGATTAGGATTGGGAGTCTGCTTATTTCCTTGTGAAAGAGACAGTTAGCTTCTGAAGTTCTTTACCCATGCATCACTGTAATGTTTCAGCGCATTTCTCGTTGCGGATACGGCCTCTGTCTTCTGCCGCTTCTGAGATTTAGAATGCTGACGGCTATCTGCACTAGTCAGAAAACGTTACCATTTCCGTGCATGCGTGTGCCTGTGTGTCTCCGTGAGTGCGTGCGAGTGCGTGCGAGTGTGTGTGTGTGTGTGTGTGTGTGTGTGTGTGTGTGTGTGTGTGTGTGTGTGTGGTGTGTGTGTGTGTGTGTGCGCGTGAGAGAGAGAGACAGAGAGAGAAAGAGAGTGTGGGTGTGGTGGGGTGGGGGGGGGGGGGGGGGGGGGGGGGGGGGGGGGGGGGGGGGGGGAGAGGGGAGGGGGTGGGGGGATGAAAATGATAGCTGAGCATAGTTCAAATATATTTTTCTTTTTTGTTTGTTTGTTTGTTTGTTTGTTTTTTGTTTTGCCTTGAGCCATTAAAGACAACACTTGTTTTCTTCACATCAAAGCTAAAGTGTATTTTAAAGAAAAAATGAGCTGAGTAATATATCAGAGGTTTTTCTTTCTTTTAACTCCCCCCCCCCCCCCCCTTTTTTTTTTTTTTTTGCTTTCATCTCTGTCTTCCACACCTTCCCTTCTTCCATCCCCTGATGACTGAATAGTAGTATACGAAGGAGACACATGCCTTGGAGATACGAAGAGACGGGGTGGTGGGTGGGGGTGGGGGTGGGATGGGTTGGGGGGAGGGATAATCTTCTGAACACTGCGTAGTCCTGAACGTTACCTGAGATGTAGAAGATGTGACTCTGGGCAGCCAACAGGCACACAGTCTAGTCCTCAACGTTACCTGAGATGTAGAAGATGTGACTGTGGGCAGCCAACAGGTACACAGTCTAGTCCACAACGTTACCTGAGATGTAGAAGATGTGACTCTGGGCAGCCAACAGGTACGGGGTCCAGGTCCGCACATACAGCACCATCAGCCTCTGAGTGTGAAAGGGCGCCCAGCAGATGATGAAGGCCACCGTCACCGCCACTGAAATGATCGACAGAAAGAATAGAGAGAAACACAGGTGAATAGGACACACACACACACACACACGCACACACACAACACACACACACACACACACACACACACACACACACACACACACACGCACGCACGCACGCACGCACGCACGCACGCACGCACACACACACACACACACACACACACACACACAAAAGAAAAACAAATCCAACATACATGTAAATACACGGTACAAATGAAAACACATCTCTGACAGATGCTGTCAGGAAAATCAAACTTTCCTGCCGAAAATGAATCAATGAATAAACAAATATATGATAAATAAATAGACAAATACATAAAAGCTAAGACCATAAATAAGTGAATAATAACTAGGCAAGTAAATAAATAATGAATTAATAAATAGAAAAATATATAGATAAACAAATAGACAAATAAGTGAGTAAATAAATGAATGACAAAGAAAAAAAAAAGATATAAAAAGCACTGACAGATAGAATTAAAGCAAAAGAAAAGAGAAGAAAGAAAGAATGAAAATTTTACAGAAAACAAAAGAAAAGAAAGGGAGGAAACATGCAGTGAAAGAAATTGAAAGAAAGACAGAACCCGGAGGAACAGCAAGCACAGACAGCAATACAGACGGGCAGACAGACAGCAGATCACAAAGAATAGTTCGATTAGGGCCGGAATAGCTCGGCTGGTAGAGCGCCGGCCTCATGATCTTGGTGATCCTGGGGACGCGGGTTCGAATCTCCGCCGGGCCTTTTCGGTACAGGAGGATTTTCCCCTCGGAGAGATAACATTGGTTATGACTCCATTTCCCAAATAATTTCGAATGAGACTATAAACCGAGGTTCCGTGTGTGAACGCACGCATAACATCTTGCACACGTGTAAACTCCCATCACCAACGTTCGGAAGAGAAGGCCAGTTTGGCCGTTGGTATGGATGACACGTCATACACAGCATGCACTCTGCGTGAAAAATCGAAAGAATGAAAGAGTTGTAAAATTGAATGAACGACATTGACTGAATGACACAGGAAACGACTGAAGGAAGCGCCAGCAGGCAGCTCTTCAGTCGGCTCTACCCGGGTAGGCAGTCCGTTGTGTAAACGAGAATGCGGGTTGTAAAGCGTTTAGAGCTTGGTCTCATGCCGGGGGCAGGCGATAAAATTACTCTCCTAATAAAAGATTTTTAAAAAAAATAATAAAAAAAAAGAAAAGAAAAAAAGATGCAGAGCATATAAACGTACTCCCAGTTTATCTTCCTGAAACACGTCACAATCAAACATGCGTCATAATGTATTTGACGTCGAAATCAAACATGCGTCATAAAGAGATATTCCATAAAGAAGAAAACCAGTTTGGGTCATTATAGCGGTCAGTGACGGCTATTCTGGTAAAGTAAATCATCGGGCATCGTACGTGACCCAAAATGAACATACCTACAAATTTTCAGAAAGATCGGCCCAGACGTTTTGTCTGGAGCGAGTGGAACACATTTGGACCACGGACAGACAGACCCACAGACAGACAGACACACAGACAGCATTTGTTCGTTCCCATTGTAAAGTACTGCCTGCTCTATTAGAACTGGGAGTACAAAGAAAAATAACAAATATAAAAATAAAAAATAAAAAAACCGTGACACCAGAAGACGATCAGCTAGATCAGTTCACAGACGAAGGTCGTGACCAAGACAGAGTCCTGATGTCAACTAGAAGGGTACTAGGGAGAGCGCAGACACCTGTCAACGTCTAGCAACTCGCAGATCCGTCTTTCATACTGATCATGTTCAGAAGACATTGGACGTATCTTCTGGGTTTGGTGAACCGATCCTGACTCAGCTGTTAATTCGGACCCACTTTCGGGAATCTGTACGAACACTTAAAAAGGTTCCACTTCGCGGGTCACGTTATTGCTTCAACATGTTTCAGATCAGCGCTAATATTACATTATTAAAAGAATGAATCTGTCCTCGAGCCATCTTCCAATCTTTTTTTCACCAAGTTTTGTTTAAAACGGTAAGCAGTTTTGCGTAATCTTGTACACAGAGAAACAAACAAACAAGAAACAGACGCGGGCCAAATCATAACCTACTTAGCGGGAGGCAAAAAGGCCGCACGTCCATTTGTTTCCTGCGCGAAACATTTTCATGACAGCATTGGCGTCCCTCCGGACAAGTCTGGATTTTTTTTTAACAAGCTGTTGTTGTTTTTTTCTTCTTTGCATGAAAGCATGATGCAGCTTGATGCGTGGGAGCTGCGATTGTGAAAGAGGTAAAACATATCTTTAAAATGTGTTTTATCCGTTGAATTATTGAACGAGGAACACAAACAACACTCTCTCTCTCTCTCTCTCTCTCTCTCTCTCTCTCTCTCTCTCTCTCTCTCTCTCTCTCTCTCTCTCTCTCTCTCTGGCTGGCTGGCTGACTGTCTGTCTGTCTGTCTGTCTGTCTGTCCTCTCTCTCTCTCTCTTTCTCTCTCTCTCTCTCTCCTCTCTCTCTCTCTCTCTCTCTCTCTCTCTCTCTCTCTCTCTCTCTGGCTGGCTGGCTGACTGTCTGTCTGTCTGTCTGTCTGTCTGTCTGTCTGTCTGTCTCTCTCTCTCTCTCTCTCTCTTTCTCTCTCTCTCTCTCTCCTCTCTCTCTCTCTCTCTCTCTCTCTCTCTCTCTCTCTCTGGGGGTTGTGATTAGCGTCTGCTGAGAACAAGTTGTGCTGCGCTTTCCTCCAGTAAATTGGTGAAATTTGCGTGTTTTGATGGTCTGTACAGTGCTGATAGTCTGCAAGTGCTTAGCTGAAGGACAATGCCAGCCGAACCTTTGTGCTTTAGGCAGAAATGTGGTTCCTTTCTGTGGATTTTTTATCAACTTTATGTTTCGTCGGGTTCAAGCCATTGTTGTGATTCCGACATTGAGGCTTCGAACGAAACATGCCGGTGTCTTGGCAGGTTTGCTCCTCACTCAATTTTTCTACATGGATTTTCTGCAGTTGTGTGGGGATGGAATTAAACCCTGGACCTACGAAAAGTGATTGCTCTTTGCGCCAGTCAAGACTGAGGAACGTTTCTGATCCTAACAGCGCTTCTGCCTCCGCAACCTCTCCCAAAGTGAGTACTCCAACTTGTCTTAAAGAGCCAACTCTGTCTCAGATGATGAAAACCATGTCTGAAATGAACGATTCCCTTAACCGTAAAATGGACTTGATGAGAGATGACATGAGGCAAGTTCGGGACGACTTTGGCAGGTTAAGTGTAAAGATGGATGAGCTGAAAGAAGAGTTAGACACGCTGAAAGAAGAAAATACAAAGTTAAAGCAGGACAACGACTCTCTGAAGAACACTGTAGATGACCTCGCCAAGAAGGTAGATGATCTGGAAGGCAGGTCGAGGCGTAATAACCTCATTTTCTACGGTCTGGAGAAGAGGGACGGGGAGACAAGCGAGCATGTGAAGGTGTGCTGCAAGACCTGATCACAGACAAGCTGGGGTTGACTCGTGACATCGATTTCGACAGAGTCCACAGGCTGAGCTCCAAACCCAACGCTCCTGTGATCGCCAGGTGCACCGTCTTCAAGGACAAGGCTAAAATCCTGAGCGCCAAGATGAAATTAAAAGGCACAAGAATCTTTGTGGCGAGGACTTCACTTCACGAGTGCGTGAAATACGACGCAAACTGTCTCCTCATCTGATGGACAAAAGGAAACAGGGATGTCGTGCTTCAATGGTTTTTGACCATTTGATTGTTGATGGTCAGAAGTTCGGTCTTGACCATCATGATAATCTGGTACAATTAAAATAGCGGTCAGGCCGGCCTTCTGGAAAATGTACATATCATATTAGTCCAATTGTTCACGAAATTAACCTGTGCATCTGTCAAGCTCGGAGGCTCAAATTAACATTACACCGTTTTCTAGCCTGTCTTCTGTTCTGCGAGTGCAAACAAGCGAGCGTACATCACCGTCAACGGGGAACCATGTTGCACGTGCTGTGATGGGGATGGGGTTTCTGAACAGGTTGACAGCGTTCAACCAGGCCGTTGTGGCGTCGGTGACCGTATCGCGGGGTTGGAGTCAGTGTCAGTGGCGACTCAAGTTTCACGTGCAGTGACAGAGGTGAGGGGCACCGTGCATGCTGACAGGATGTGCTCGGTCGTCACAGTGACAGTGACAGTTGTCGACGTTGACGCTATCTGTACATCCGGTTCCGATTTTTCAGTCAATAAAAATGTAAATGACAATGTTGATGATGCCGTCACTGTTAACATTGCAAATACAGTTTTTGATGATGTGAATGCTATTGATGATGCTAATACAGGTGTTACATTTAAAACATTTTCATTCTTACACTGGAATATTCAGGATTAATGTCAAAACTGTATGACGTAGATTTTCTTTCTTTCGTGTGTGCTTACGATTTTGTTTGTCTTGTGGAAACATTCCATGAGTATGTTACACCTGACAAGTTTCCAGGTTACACGTTATTCGTGAACCTGCCGTTAAGTTATCAAGACGAGGAAGACGTTCTGGTGGTGTTCTGTGTTTAATAAGGAAAGAGTTAGAACAATATGTGACAAAGATTGATTCAAATCATTCAAATATTCTTTTACTTAGAGTAGATAAATCATTGTTTGACCTACCTAAAGACATGATATATGTTTGTGCTTATGTGCAACCAGAAGGTTCACCATTTTATAACGTTTTTTGATGTTGATAACGGTATTGTTAATTTGGAAGATTGTCTCATCGACTGCATTGTGACATTAGAGGATGTGTATATTGTGCTGTCAGGGGATCTTAACAGCAGAACGTCGAATATTTCGCCGAACTTCATTTCCAGCGAGACTACATCACTTTACAAAAGTGCTTCCGTAAATGTCGGAAGACAATCACAAGACAGGGTTTTAAATCCTTACGGTAAATGTTTACTAGATTTATGTACTGCTTTAAATTTATGTATATTGAACGGTATGTGTGATGGTGACCTCCAGGGTTGCTGCACGTACATTTCCGACGTTGGCAGTAGTGTTGTTTATTATTTCGTGATGTCATACGATTTGTTTTCAATTCTTTGTGATTTTTGTCGTATGTCTGTTTTGGAAAGAATTGACTCCGATCATATGCCTGTAAGGATGTCCTTGCGTTTACCAACCGAAAACACTCCTGTTCCGAAAAAAGAAGTAGAAAGATATGCTTTTGACAAGTTTTTCTGGAATGCAGAAAATGCAGGGTTATACTTGAATTCTATCAAATCTGAGTATACAAAATTTACGTCTGAATGCCGCCATTGATTAGTTGATGTCGATGTTAACGAAGCGCTTTCCATGTTTAATGAATGCATTAAAGATGCAGCAACATGTATGAGAAAACGTATTGTGGTAAACGGCAGGTTTAAATCACAAGATTGGTATGATAAGGAATGTTGTGTAAAGAAAAGAACAGTGCTGATGTTACATAAAAAATGGAGGTGCACACTGGATGCAAGTGATCGTGCTGAATATTGTGTAAGCAGACGAGAGTACAAAAACCTACTGAAAATGAAGGAAAAGATTTTTAATAATACTGTCGTTAAATCTTTAATCGATTCTGTACAAAATCAGCAGGAATTTTGGAGTAATGTCAACAGAATTTCTCCTAAACGTAGGTACACAAGGAATGATGTTACAATCGATGACTGGTTTCAACATTTTAAAACATTACTTGAAAAGGAAGTCGAAAGCTTTGATCCAATTGATGCCTTAAGTGATACCGTAGAGGTAGATGATAATGAGGATAACTATGTTTTCAATCGTCCATCTCTAAGAGGAAATCCTTTTAGCATTTAAGAAATTGAAACTTGGTAAATCTGCCGGACCAGATGAAATAATTGGCGAGCTCCTTAAATATGCATGCGATGACATTATTGATTTTTTGTTACATTTTTCAATGGTTTTGTTTGACAAAGGTGTTTTTCCGTATAACTGTGCGAGTCTCTTATCCTACCACTGTACAAAAAAGGAGACGCAAATGACCCTAGTAATTATAGAGGCATTGCTTTAAGTGACATCAGCAGCAAACTTTATGGTACTGTCATCAATAGTAGAATTCAAGCGTGGGTAACAGAAAACGACATTACCGGAGATATACAAGCAGGTTTTAAAAAAGGGTTACTCCACAACTGACCACATGTTCACGCTCATGGCTTTAATACAGAAGCAATTTGCTGCTAATAAAAAACTGTACGTTGCTTTCATTGATTTTCAAAAAGCCTTTGATTCAGTAAATCGTAACTTACTTTGGCCAATTTTACTCAAGAATGGGATACGAGGAAAACTGTTCAAGTGTATCCAGAGCATGTACAAAGACGTGAAAGCTAGAATTAAAACTGGAAACAGGTTGTCGGATGTTATTAATTGCACCGCTGGTGTTAAACAGGGTGATGTATGTAGCCCTGTATTGTTTTCTTTATTTATAAATGAATTAGCTCTGGAAGTCGTAAGGAAAGGAAGACATGGAGCATGTTTTCAACCTGACGCTTTTGAACTGTTCATTTTACTGTTAGCTGACGACATTGTTTTAATGTCTGAAACTATCGTTGGACTACAGACCCAGCTAAACAGTTTGCAAAACGCAGCTTTCAATCTGGATCTACGTGTTAATTTAGATAAAAGTGATATTGTTGTTTTTAGAAAGGGAGGGTATTTAGCAGCTAGAGAACGATGGACCTATAATGGAGTTATAATACCTGTTGTAAATGCCTATAAGTATCTTGGGATACATTTTTCGACAAAATTGAGTTTTACAGGTGCATGTAGAGATTTAGCGAGTCGTGGAAAGAAGGCTTTGTTAAGCATCATGCAGAAATTGTATCTGCTTAAAAATGATTCTTTGAAATACTTCTAAAAATTTTTGATGCCAAAATACAGCCTATTGTTCAGTATGGGGCAGAACTGTGGGTTTAGAAAAAGCTGCTGAACATTGTGAAAAGGTTCATCTGTGTGCTTTAAAACGTTTTCTTGGTGTACACAGGCGTACACCAAATGACTTAGTTTATGGCGAAACAAACAGATATCCGATTACAGTCAATTCTGTTCTTCGATGTGTAAAGTATTGGTTGAGACTAATCAGCATGGAAGAAAACAGGCTGCCACGCAAAGCATATTTGACACTGTTGCATCTTGATGCTAAAGATAAACATAATTGGGCAACCAATGTAAAGTTATGCTTGTTTAAATTTGGTTATGGTCATGTTTGGGTTAATCAGGGAGTAGGAAATGTTCAAATGTTTATCCGTAGCTTCAGACAAAGACTGATTGATTGTAGCTGGCAGAACTGGCAAGACCATATCCAAACCAGTGAACGTTTTGAAATGTACTCTTTGCTGAATGGATTATCTCATTCTGTTAAGCCATACATAACCCTTAAATTAAGTCGATCTTTGAAACAGATCACATCTAAGTTCCGACTTGGAGTATCAGAAATAAGAGTTCATTACCTAAGATACAGGGCTCATACTGATCATGATTTAATATGTCCACTGTGCAGAAAATCGAAGGAAGACGAAGTACATTTTGTTTTAGTATGCCCAGCTATTCAGAAT
>CM031607.1:77754060-77756560 GCA_018398815.1 Conus ventricosus | reverse complement strand
TCTCTCTCCTCTCTCTCTCTCTCTCTCTCTCTCTCTCTCTCTCTCTCTCTCTTTCCAAATACAAATATAAATAAACATAAATATCGTTAATTGATTGATTCATTGATTCTCTCTCCTCTCTCTCTCTCTCTCTCTCTCTCTCTCCTCTCTCTCCTCTCTCTCCTCTCTCTCTCCTCCTCTCTCTCTCTCTCATGGTGTTTTCACTCACACATGATAGAAATAATAACAGCATGCACATGATTCTTCCCGGTAACTACGGCAGCACCATTCAAAGTGCCAGTGTTCCGCGCCACACTTTAATGTAGTTTAAATCTGAGAGTCAAAACAAAATTGGGAAGGCTTTATTTCACGTTTATTTCATAACATTACTCACTGAGGCATATTTAGCCTGGCTAGCATGATCTGTACGTCCAAGGATAAAGTTTAAGAGGGCTGAAAAACACATACTCAAGCCTTTATTCACACGAAATATAATGATGCCTGTATCAAAGCCATCTTTCTCCGGAAGGAATTTGCTTTCCTTTCCCAACACTATTTCTATCGTATTGATCTTGAAGTGAAGTGAAACAGACGCCTTTTTCACCTTAACATTTGACTGGGTCTGTTAACCAAATACATTTTAAAACGTTATTGCAACTTTGTCTCTCTTAAAGAAATGAAATTCATCCCCAAAAAAAGTTATTGATGGTTTCTTGTTCACGCTTGCGTAGGGAGATCCTGTATTTCATGCAGTTATTTTTAAACCAGAATGGAATCCTAAAACATTGTAGTCATTGTCCTCCTCCTCCTCCTCCTCACCAATCAGCTTAAAAAAAAAAAAACCAGACTCAAACTCAGTGGCCCCGCATGCCCCGCTGTCATGGCGAACTCTGTGTCGATAACCTCACCACGTGTGTGCCCTTGGTACCAAGAGTGCTTGTATTGTTGAGTTAAAGAAGACTGTCGTTGGGTGAATGTGGTTAGGCTCTCCGAAGGAGTACATACCCACTCATGCCAGTCCCGAAACTATGCAGTTACTGTTGTGAGTATGCGATTTAGAGGTGGTGTTTTGTGTATGTTGGTCAATCAACAGCACCGGGTAGCATTGCAGTGTCTTCTCAAGCGGGTGCCTCATGACGACTTGACATTAATCTCCCTGTGGATTGCCGGTGCCGGAGGAGCGACGGAACAAGACAGAGTGTGACTCTTGTGACAGAGAACTAGTGTGAGTTGCGTGCGGGTAATGTCACTGTATTGGCACTGAAGATGAGAAAGCAAAAATGAATAAATAAACAAAAATAAATGAATAAATATATAAAAGAACGAAGAAAGAAAAAAACCCATAAAGAAATAGAACAAATAAACGTTAAAACTGAAAGAAGTAAAGAAACATACAAACAAGCCAACACACAAAACAATGTAATAGTAAAGCCCAACATACTATCAATCATTCACTTTTCTGTTTTATCCAGTTTGACATTCATGGGTTAACCAGTCTTAAATCCTTTTATTGATAACAGTACTGTACACTTTACGCGTAATAGTAGACAAAGAAATACCTGATAATTATCCAGATTTACCAGCGTCATCTTTTTATGTGATACGGGACCTGTTGATTCTTGTTACATTTTAAGAGAGCACTTACAGAGCTACCTTCTCATAAAATCTGGCAAAAATCATGTAAACTGAATTGTTCATCTTTTCGGCAATGATTCTATCCTGGTCAACAGTTGGACGCGATTTGAAAACTTAGTCTAAAGCTAGCATAATCCTTCCCGTTGAGATTAGATGATTTAATGTCTTTTTACCGGGCGTCTATCACTGGTAACACACTGCCGTCTTGGGGGCCCATTAACACAACTGTTATTTCCAGGCACGGAGAAGGAACAGGAAGAGAACGGAGTGACCGAAAAGAAGCAGAGGCAGATAAACGATGCTACTGTCATTGACCCATTTATCAAAATGTATGCTCACAAGTTTCCCCATCCCACCATCTCCTCTCCCTCGTCTGCCCCTTATTTCGTCCGATCACCAGAGCCCCCCCCCCCCCCCTTCTCTCTCTCTCTCTCTCTCTCTCTCTCTCTCTCTCTCTCTCTCTCTCTCTCTCTCTCTCTCTCTCTCCTCTCTCTCTCTCTCTCTCTCTCCCCCCCTGTAGGCGTCTCCTAGGTCTTTTAGTGTGGATTAATGTGTCTCGATGTCTGCTCTTAGCCGGAGACATATATTCTGCTTGGCGTGTGACATTTTTCCTAAGACTTCTTGGGCCACGTTTTGCAGCTCTAATACGGCCTCCACCCGACTCTATGGTCGGAAAGGCTATAAACAAGCTGAAACTAGTCAGTCTCTTGGAAGCGAGAGACATAAAGGGAATTGAAAAGAAGGGGTTGGGGAGAGGTGGGTTATGGGGTGGAGTGTTGTTTGTGCGTGCTTCCCATACTGTGTTCTGAGAAAACAATGGGTTAAAAGGAATAGCTGTTGCAGTGTTCTGTGCTTTGCCAGTAAGAGCTCTGTTCTTTCAAACGAT
>CM031607.1:77736560-77749060 GCA_018398815.1 Conus ventricosus | reverse complement strand
ATAAAAAGGCGTCAATGGTATTTGACCATCTCATCATAGAGGGTACTAAGTTTTTTGTAGACTCAGAGGGCAAGCTGAGTGAAATGAAATAGGACAGTGGCCGCTCTTCTTGTGAAGATGTTTCTTCTATGTTTTGTTGTGTGAATAATGTTTTTTCCACATTTAGTTTAGGCGGAGCATCCAAAAAGTTGACACCGGTTGAACAACCAGAGAACATTTGTGAGGCTGACGCTGCACGTGCTTGTATGTTTGAAGCTTGTGACATTGTCAGTGACAGTGACGAATGTGTGAGCGAGCGGGTTACAGGCCGTGCGGCCGTGCAAAAAAGTTCACGGTCGCGCTCTGTGTTAGGTCAAGTTAATTCTGATTGTGAAGCACGTGCGTTTTCTATTAAGCGTTTTAAAGTCTTGCAATGGAACTTCAATGGACTGCTCCCTAAATTAAAACATAAAGATTTCGTTTCTTATGTTCGTTCCTTTGACATCATTTGTTTTGTTGAAACCTTTACAGAGACATTTCAGTCAGATATATTTGTTGATTATATGATCTTTTGTAAATCTGCTGTTAAATTGTCTAAACATGGTCGTTTTTCTGGTGGAGTTGTGTGTCTTATTAAGAGAATGTATGCTCCATTTGTTCGATCTATTGACGTAGATTACTCTAATATTATTGTTTTTCTTATAGACAAAGCTCTATTAGGTACCATGAGAGATATATTGTACATGTGTGCATATGTTCCGCCTGAGGGGTCACCATTTTATTCTTTTTTGACGTAAACAATGGCATTGGTCTTCTGGAAGAATGCTTAGCAGATTGTTCAGTTGCATTTCATGATGTATACTTTGTATTGTCGGGAGATTTCAACAGTCGAACTGCTGATATAAACGTTGATGATTTTTGTAGTGAAAATTTTATTTACTCATTAAAAACAAGCAGTTCGATCAGCAAAAGGAATTCTCAAGACAAAGTGCTGAATAAATATGATAAGCTTATGTTGAATTTATGTACTACATTTGATTTACGTATTCTGAATGGTGCATGTAATGGCGACCACTATGGTTGCTACACATACATCTCAGATTCAGGCAGTAGTGTGAATGATTACTTTTTCATGTCAAATGACTTGTTTGCCATATTTGAATCCTTGTGTGAACTCAATATTCATGATATGTTTCATTCAGATCATATGCCACTTGAATTACACTTAAAGTTTTCAGAAGAGCATGGCAGTATGAAATCTCCAGATGTGAAGCAAACATTAAATAGGATAGTCTGGAACAATGATGCAGCGCCAGTGTTTATTAACTCTGAGGAATCTCGTAGAACATTAGAGCTGGCTGTGCGTTTAATCGACTATGATATTGACAAAGCTTTGTCTACTTTTAATGATTGTATTAAGCGATGCGCTAAATGCATGAATAAGCAGATCAGCTCTGGTGACAATGATAAATCAGATGACTGGTACGATCATGAATGTAAAACAACAAAGAAAAATTTAAGAAAGCCTTACATAACAGCCCGTCGAACAGAGATCATGAAGACGAAAATGCTTTTTGTATTGCACGTAGAGAGTATAAGCATCTGTTAAAACGCAAAGAGAATGATTTTCATAAGTCGTTGTTAAATGAATTGTTATCTTCTGTGAATAATCAAAAGCAATTTTGGGAAAATGTAAATAAAATTTCATGTAAAAGAAAACACATTAGTAATGATATCACTCTGGATGACTGGTTTCAACACTTTAAAAATTTACTCGAAAAAGCAAGTGAAGCAGATGATGACGAATTTAATGTTGATGATAATGATAGTTATTTTAATCGACCAATTTCAAAAGAGGAAGTTCTTTTAGCAATTAGAAAGATTAAAATGAAAAAAGCTGCTGGACCGGATGGAATAATTGGAGAGTTATTAAAAAATGCAGGTGATTGTGTTGCAGATTTCTTTGTCATATTCTTTAATGCTTTGTTTCAGAAAGGTATATTCCCTAACACATGGACAGAAAGTATTGTATTTCCTCTGTACAAAAAAGGTGATGTCAACAATCCTAACAATTACAGGGGCATTTCGCTATGCAATATTAGTAGTAAAATTTATAGTACAGTTATTAATCATCGTTTACAAGAGTGGGTTGAAGAAAATAACATTACTGGGGAATACCAAGCAGGGTTCAAAAAGAATTATTCGACTATTGATCACATGTTTACTTTGTTAGCTCTTGTTCAAAAACAGTTCTCTTTCGACAGAAAATTATATGTTGCATTTATTGATTTTGAAAAAGCTTTTGATACTATAAACAGGAAGATTCTTTGGTCAGTTCTAGTAAAAAATGGTATAAGTGGTAATCTATACCATTGCATTAAAAGTATGTATAATAATGTTAAAGTTAAGGTACGGTGTGGTTATAAATTAACTGATTTTATCAAGTGCACTTATGGTGTTAAACAAGGTGATGTGTGCAGTCCGGTTTTATTTTCTTTGTTTATTAATGAACTTGCCATAGAAATAATTCAAAATGGTAAACATGGTGCAATGTTTACAATCGACTATTTGAGCTCTTTATCTTACTACTCGCAGATGATGTTGTACTGTTATCAGAGACAATTATTGGTTTGCAAACCCAGTTAAATAGTCTGCAACGCGCAGCTTTTTCTCTTAATTTGAAAGTGAATTTAAGTAAGAGCAATATAATTGTGTTCAGAAAAGGTGGTTATTTAGCAGCAAGGGAGCATTGGACGTATAACCATGCTGTGATGCCTGTGGTAAATGCTTATAAATACTTGGCTATATTGTTTTCAACAAAACTCAGCTTCACATTAGCATGCAATGACCTGGTAAGTAAAGCAAAGAAAGCTCTGCTTTGTATTATGAGAAAACTTCATGTTTTGAAGAATTCTAGTTTATATTTGTTGTTGAAGTTATTTGATTCCCAGGTTCAGCCCATTGCTCAGTACGGTGCAGAACTTTGGGGACTAGACGTTGCAGCCCGTCAATGCGAAAAAGTACATCTTTTGCCTTAAAGAAATTTTTAGGAGTCGAAATGCGAACACCCAATGACCTTGTCTATGGAGAGACCAATAGATATCCTATTTACATAAATTCTGTATTAAGCTGTATTCGATACTGGTTAAAATTAACTAAAATGAATGATTATAGATTACCACGGAAAGCTTATGTGATGTTATATGACCTAGATGTAAGAGATAAAAGAAATTGGGTGTCAAATATCCGTAGTCAGTTATACAAATTTGGATTTGGTTATGTTTGGATGGACCAAGGTGTGCAGAATGACAGATTATTTCTTTGTGAATTTAAAGAAAGATTGATTGCGTGCAGGTGGCAAGAATGGGACGCTCACGTCAAAAATAGCGATAGATTTACCATGTATAGGACATTTTGTACAGTTCACGATGTCAAACTTTATCTGCAAATGGATTTTGGCAAACACTTGAAGTTAATTATGACCAAATTTCGACTTGGAATTTCAGATATTGCACAGCACAGGTATCGCTACTGTAAACATGCTGGAATGGATCTGACTTGTCCACTTTGCAATGATGGAAAAGAAGACGAGTTGCATTTGTTTTATGCTGCTGCAAGTTATCTAGTCTAAGAGCGCAATATATACCAGTTAAGTTTTTCAGGATCCTTGTCAATTTCGGTTAAGTCTGCTTATGGCATCTCAAAATGAAAGTGTAGTCAGAAATTTCTCAATTTACTTGTTCAAGGCATTTCAATTTCGATCAGTTATGACTTCGTGAATGAGAATTTCATCCAGTCTTTGATGTGTTATGTAATGTTCATACATTGTTGTTACTTTCTCCATACCCCCCTTCATAAGGGGCAATGGCCTTTATATGAAGTAAACCATCTGAGCTCTGAGTTCTCTCTCTCTCTCTCTCTCTCTCTCTCTCTCTCTCTCTCTTCTCTCTCTCTCTCTCTCTCTCTCTCTCTCTCCGTAGGCGTCTCCTAGGTCTTTTAGTCTGAATTAATGTGTCTGGATGTCTGCCGTCAGCCAGAGATATATATCCTGGTTGACGTGTGCCGTTTTTCCTATGACTTCTTTGGCCACTTTTTGCAGCTGCAGTATGATATTGATCTGAATCTATGGTTGGTGGAGCTACAAACAATCTAAAAAAAACGTCAGTCAATGTGGAGAGGAGAGAGACATAAGGTAAGGTAAGATAAGGTAATGTTGCTTATAGCCCAGCCGACCGCAAAGGGCCATCTCAGGGCTGTCATCGCGTTGAAGTCAACTCACAAGTCATTCATTCATACAACTCTTTAAAATACATTTTCTAAAAACCCGTCCGAAATTTTGTTAAAAATCTTTCCACTGCAAAATCTCAGGTCCGATGAAAAGTGTTGATCTTCAAGAATTCAAACATGGCATCAGGTGGAACATCTCTGAACAAGGTTTTCATAGAATCTGTTGTAAAATGTTGGTGTCTTCACATCATGCACGTCCCAACACTCTAAAAGAATATGTTTCATTGTGAGTGGAACATAACATAGAGAGGGCAGAAAGGATTGGGTGAGAGAGGAGTGGAAGTGTGGTGGGTAGGGGCTGTTGTGTACGTACCTCTCACACTATGCGCAAGAAAATTAATAGGTAAACCTAAGTGCAGATGCTTTTTATCTCCTTCGCCAGTATGAGTTCTGCACTTTCAGACGATTGACGATTTGTAGTCCTTAAAATATGTAGTCTTTGTAGTCAGTGGATGGGGAAGAGGAGTAGGGCATGTAAATAATAAGGATAATCTGTACAATGACGCTAGCACATCATGATCATAAATGTCAGAACATCCGAGTCTCTAATTTTCGAGGACTATGTAAGTTCCTAACGACTGAAGACATACAGTTCTTAAAAGCTGTGTTCGGAGGGCGTCTCATTAAGACACAACAGACAAGCATGGTGACGATCCTCGCATACCATGATCACAAGTGTCTAAATTGCTGATTGTGAGAAAACTCTTTCCGTTGACAAGCAACGTGTCTTACGTCTTTAGTAAATCCACTGCCTCAGGGCATAGATCCTGCTCTGATTGACAGAGATCAAGGCTACGTCAATAAACCAAAGAGAGAGAAAGCAGTGACCTACGGTATTTCACACTCTTATCTCCTTTATGATCGGCTACCCCAATAAGATCTAAAGTACATTCCAAACCACCAGCAACATATGGTGTTTTGAAGTGAATCAGGAGTGGTTCTTGTTCAGTTACTGAAGACAATCTGCAACAATAATGCTAAAAAACAATGTGTTCGAATTTGCTTGTAGCACTTGACTGCGAGAAAATCTTTTGCCTTCATATGCTTTGTATGAATTCAAATGACCAGTGATACATGGGCGAGAGTTAGGGGCAGACAGGATGGGGAGCAGGGATGCAGCGATTGAGGATGGAGTGGAGACTAATGTCTCTCTATCCCCAGGTACAGGTTGTGGTGATGGTGCAGGTGACAGTCTGGCTACTTCTGCAAACATTGATTTCCCAAGACATGCCAGACGTTTTACTTGTATAACTCCCACCTCAAACAATCCCCATCCAACCCACCCCAACCACCATCCACCCCTCCATATTAGTTTTTCCTGTTGTGACACTTCCTACTTTTCCCCAGTCCTTCAAACTATTTCGCCACTGCGATGTACCTCATTCCCTTCCTCTCCCTTTCCAAAATCCTCCCCCGTGCGGTTTTCTTCCCATTGTCACTGCTAACGAGACATGATGCCTGATTTTTCTGTTAACCTATGCATTCATTTCCCCCCTTTTTATGAAAAAGAAACCCTCTAGAGCAACTCTACACATGTAGCCATATGCATATATACATTCACGCATCCACGCATATACATATGTCAGTATGCTTACGTACACAAGTATATGCAAATATACTCCCGCTCATACGTACTTACACAAGATAACACGCGCGCACACACACACACACACACACACACACACACACACACACACACACACACACACACACACACACACACACACACACACACACACACACACAAGTGTTCTAAAAAAACAGACATTGTTGGTTATCCAAAGCCTGACCAAAAGCGTGAGGTTGTTCTGCAGGTCAGGCATCTGCTAAGTCTTACTCTCATAACACCCCTTCACAAGTTGTTAAACTTATTCGTTTATTAATCCCTCTTTAAACTCTGCCCACTGTGATCTCATTGCTGAGCAGACATTTGCATGAAACTCTTCCCACTGTGATCTCATCGCTGAGGAGACGTTTTGTATTAAACTCTTCCCACTGTGATATCATCGATGAGCAGACATTTTGTATCGTATATGGACAAGTCCTCCGGCAGTGACATCTACTCTGCTGTATGATCATTGAGAGTGAAGTGCAGAAGATTTCTCATGCAGTTATCGGGGGCAGTGTGTGGGAATGACGCTACAGTGCTGTGATCACGGATACCTTGTGCACCTTATCATGAAGGACTGGCAGCTCTTGTCTGTCTCTCTCAGAAATCATCTTTTGTGGAAAAGAGGATCTACCGTATAATGAGGAGTTCCTTTCGACAGCAGCACTGCTCCTGCTCTTCAGCTGGCCATCAGGAGGCATCAGCCGGCCTGATGATGTCTTCATGTGGAGCGAAACAGCTGTCTTGGTCTGGTCCACTGACGTCCTCTTTGTGATAACGTGCATGGCATGCACTCGAAGGACATTCTGTCCGCCACAAAGAGAAAGTCAGAGCGAAAGACAGAGAGAAAGGCCGAGACAAGCAGAGGCAAATAAACTAGGGAGTAGCTGGAGAGCAAGACAGAAAAAAGAGGTATGTAGATTCAGAAAATTGAGAGAGAGAGAGAGAGAGAGAGAGAGAGAGAGAGAGAGAGAGAGAGAGAGAGAGAGACAGACAGACAGACAGACAGAGACAGAGACAGAGAGACAGACAGAGAGATAGACACACAGAGAGAGAGAGACACAGAGAGAGAGAGAGAGAGAGAGAGAGAGAGAGAGAGAGAGGAGACAGAGACAGAGACAGACAGACAGAGACAGACAGAGAGAGAGAGGTTTTTATCGCCCAAAACGTTCTTTGAAGGGCGATCATTACTGACAATATGTCAACGTTTCTTATTTTCTATTGCAGGGTTAAATCGTCGTAAAGCCAGCTTTTATTGAAATTTTGTTGAAAAGAGAGTCCTGTCAGATCTTTCTGCCTGTCTGTTTGTCTCTGTTTCTGTCTCCGTCTCTGTCTCTGTCTGTCTGTCTGTCTGTCTGTCTGTCTGACATAAGCCCCGAACGTCTGTGTCATTCAAACTTACTAAAATTGATCACTCCATTGTGTTAGCTAGTATTCTGGAGTCTCTCCCTGGTTCGACAGTCAAAGTGGATTTTAAAATAATGAACATAATTATGTTATGTTCTCAGGAGACAGTGGTCTTCAAAACATAAAATGTAGATGCTCTGTAAAAAGAGCTGACATTTGGAACATGTTCTCAAACTGATCACCGTTACAGGCTACATCTGCCAAGAGTGTGTTCCTTCTCTTAAGTCAATGCTGATGTGTTCCACTGGCACTCACAGTTGCATTCACTTTGCTGTTCCTTTTAGGCAAAAACCTAGCGTCAGATATTCAGAAGGTTCCTCGGAAAGCTACTATGAAAAACAGGAAGAAAAAACAACCAAGGAAAATTAGAAAAGAAAAGCCAGCAGTTGCAGTTCATGAACCTTGTGCATCGGGAGTTCAAATCAAAACGAAACAGGACTGCCACACTGGAAGTTTGTCTCCCATTACAGTGAGCTGCAAGATATTGCCGGTACCCGCAAGTTGTCCTAACAATATCTCAAACCCAGGAGCTGTAATGGCTACGCAAGGTTGTTGTTTTTTTTTTTTTGTCTCCTTTCCCTTTTTTCGTATACATTTTTGGATAGCGAAGCAGCCGTGGAGACATTCGCAGAGAGAACTTGCTAGGAGCGACTAAAGCGAAAAAGACAAGCACGTGTCAAGCGTTCCTCGCCTGTAAATGTCAGAGGGTTTCCAAACATTCTGGAAGCTGTCAAAGCGAAAACTGATTCTATTTGCTTCCTCTCCAATCAGCCAGAAGTCGTCTGTGAAGGCGCTGTGGGGGATTGGATCATTCCCTCTACAGCTGTGCTTTGGGGGAAAATGATGCCACGGTGTGATGTGGGGACCGTGGTGTTCTGGGTTGAGTTTCTCCTACCCTTGCATGAATAGTTCGCCCATCTTCATGCTTTCTCTTTCACAACTCACCATGTTTTCATTTGGAGAAGAGAAAAATTATTAGATGAGCAAAGGAAAAGTTTGAAAACGGAAGGCAATGGAGGGAGTAGGGCAAATCAGGGAGGGGAGTGAAGAAGGTCGCTCTTTTCTCTGCTTTTACATCATATTGAAGTGTGTCTTCTAGAAATATTTTCAAGTAAAAAACAACAACAGGAGACTGCCACACACACACACACACACACACACACACACACACACACACACACACACACACACACACACACACGCACGCACGCACACACACTCACACACACACACACACACACCACACACACACACACACACACACACACACACACACACACACACACATACACATGCACGTACGCACGCACGCACGCGCGCGCGCACACACACACCACACACGCACACACACACACACACACACACACACACACATACACATGCACGTACGCACGCACGCACGCGCGCGCGCACACACACACCACACACACACACACACACACACACACACACACACACACACACACACACACACTCACACACACACACACACATACACACGACCTGTGTGACACCAGACCTGTCAATTCTTCCTATATTTTTAGGCGCACCTCCATTGAAGGCAGCGCTAAAAAGCACATCGTCATAAAAGCCATCAAATGTCAGAATAAATCTGAATTGTTGATCTCCTCATCAATGACTAGTCAATGATTTGAAAAATAAATTCAAGCCACCATAATCCCCATCTGTTGACAGTAGACGATTTAATGTACATGTGTCTGCCATCGGTTTCGCCTCCACTGTTGCTATACCTGCAGGCCTTCTGTTCCGTTACATCACAGGCATTTTCAGTGATGGAAGGAGGACACTGTTGCTATACCTGCAGGCCTTCTGTTCCGTTACATCACAGGCATTTTCAGTGATGGAAGGAGGACACTGTTGCCATACCTGCAGGCCTTCTGTTCCGTTACATCACAGGCATTTTCAGTGATGGAAGGAGGACACGAAGAGAAATAATTGACAGAAAAGACACAAAAACAAGTAAACAATCCTGCTGTCACTTACCCATTTATCAAAATGTTTGCACAACCAAACAAATGAAGCTCACAAATTTCTCCATCTCTTCCACAATCCTTCTACCTCGATCATCCCTTTTTCATCTATCAACACACACACACATACACACACACACACACACACACACACACACACACACACACACACACACACACACACACACACACACACACACTCCTCTCTCTCTCTCTCTCTCTCTCTCTCTCTCTCCTCTCTCTCTCTCTCTCTCCTTCTTATGCGTCTCCTATGTCTTGTAGTCTGAATGAATATGTCTCGATGTCTGTTCTCAGATAGAGACATACACAGTGTCACAATTTTCCTAAGACTTCTTTGGATACGTCTTGCAGCTCAAGTATGCCCGTGATCCGCCTCAACAGTCGACAGTGCTATAAACTAAATCAGTCTGGAAGTGAGACTCCTAAAGGGAATAGAAACGAAGGGACGGGAGAGAGGTGGGCACAGCTGTGAAGCTCCTTTGTACATGCTTCCCATACTATTTTCTGGGAAGCCATTGGTAAAAGTAAGAACAGTTGCGATGTTTTGTCCTTTGCCAATGTGGGATCTGCACTTTCAAATGATTGACAATTTGTAATCTTCGACAGACTGGTCAGGGAATGGAGACGGTGGGATGGAAATAATTGTGCAATCAATAAAGACGATCTGTGAAAATGACGCTACCATATTGTGGTCATGAGCGTCAAAGCATCTGAGTCCAAAAAGCCTCTGGTTTTCCATGACTTCGTTTATTCCCGGACGACAGACAACGAAGATGCTCTTTAGAGTTGAGTTAGGAGAGCTTCTCGTTAATTCACAACAGGCAAGCGTGGTGAACATACCCATATGACATGATCACAAGTGTCTCCACATCTGATTGTTAAAAAGCTCTTTGTATTCACAAGCCACGTGTGCTACATCTGTAGCTGACCCACTGCCTCGGGATATAGAGGATGCTCCGATTGACAGCGATCGATTTTACATCAATCAACCGAAGTTCGAGCAGTGAGTTATGATATTTAACATGCTTATCTCATTTATGATTGGCTACCCCAAATATATGATTATGAGCATGGGCAACACATGGTATTTGAAAGTGAGTGAATTAGGATTGCTTTTTGTTCAGTCAACAAAGACAGTATGTGACAATAACACTAAAATGATGTGTTCATGACTGTCTGCAGCTTCTGGCTTCTGTAAGGTTTTTTGCCTTCATATCATTTGTATGAACGCAAACGACTAGTGATAAATGGGCGAGGTGTAGGATAGGGAAGGACAGAGAACAAGGGCAGGGAAAGGCGGAGGTGGAGATTGGGGTTCAGAGTGGAGAATGATGTCTTTCTATCTCTAGGTACAGGCAGTGGTCGTGCTGCAGTGACAGTCTGGCCGCCTCTGCAAGCTTTCAAATATACAACAACAAAAAATCGCCAGAAGTTTTACTTGTAATGCCACCCCCTCCCCTCGCCACCTACCCCTCCTCCAACCACCATGTACCCCTCCCCATCCTCAGTCCCTTCAGGTTTTCCTGTTGTGACATCTCCATTTCTTCTCCAATCACCAGGTCTCTTATGGCGTTCTGATGTACCCCCTCCCCTTCCCTTCCTTTCCCCATACCTAACCTTCTTCCCCTCCCTCCCCACCGTTTTTGCCATCGTTACTCCAGGCTAGTACTGGTGCCTAACCTTTGCATTAATCTTTTTTTTTTAATTTTTTTTTTAGCTTTCCCTTTTGATGACTTTTACCATTCTCTCAAGAGCTAATCTGCATACATAACCATATATACATGTATAGCACACACACACACACACACACACACACACACACACACACACACACACACACACACACAATATATATATATATATATATATATATATAATATATATATATATATATATATATATATATATATATATATATATACATATATATATATATGATGCTGAACAATTAAGTAGTGAGGGAAAACAAGTGCAGGTTGACAATTCTTCAGTCGTTATAGTAATGACTTGGGCAAAGATTTGAACTTTATAAAAATTAAAAAAAAATTGAAGATGAAGAAAATGCGGGGAATATATTATAAATATGAGAATCCCTTCACTAGCTGCCTGATGGAACCATCGTAATCCCTCTCAAAGGCACATTTATTGGTATTGCCTGCTCCTTGGCCTTTCATCTGCTGGATCGGCCTCATCAGGGAAACACGGCTGATTGTGTCTGTGCTCTTGGTGTCAAATAGAGACACACCACAGTCCATAATTCTGTGGTATTCTCACCACCAAGGGTTAAAAAAGAAACTAACAGCACCCTCAAAGCAGCCAACGAAGGGTAGTAAAATGGAACAAAACCAACCAAATGTGCCACCTAAGAAGCAAAAGAAAATCATGAGTCAAATTACCACTTTCCGCGATCACTGAGGAGAAACATTCAGGTTTCGAAATATTGGTATCTGACCAGGAGTTATATGTTAGGGAGTTTCCCTCCCTATTGGAGATTGTCTCCCCCTTGGAGACAATAAGCTATTGGAGATTGTCTCCCCCTTGGAGACTATAAGCTTGCTGAAGTCTCATTATGAGAAGCATTTATTTTATTTTTCCCCATTCACCCACTCAAGCACATACTGTTAGTTAGGCAGAATTATCTACCACTGCAGATATGAATGCTTATCTCCCCCTATTTCTTCAATCTAAGACATAAGAGCAAGCCTTGTTTATAATTCAATATTTCTTGCCGTCATTGCAACACCAAGCTGCTCTGTAAGTTGCTGGAATGGTGCTCGGTACATATCCTTGGAATTTATTAGTTTGTTGTAATTTAGTCCCTTGCGGATTCATTCCAAGAACTGGCCCTCAGCACTTGTGTCTTAAGAGGTTATCTTTTTATATTTTCTACTTTTCATAAGAAAATGTAGCTTGTTTTTTTCTCTTTCATGATTTTCTTTTGCTTCTTAGGTGGCACCTTTGGTTGTTTTTTTGAAAATTCAACAAACATACTACAGTATTGCACACCAGCCTTTTCTGGGATAGCATTCTTCTTAAAACCGAAAAGGCAGAGGAGTCAAATTACCACTTTCTGCAGTCACTGAGGAGAAACATTCAGGTTTCGAAATATCGGTATCTGACCAGGAGTTATATGTTAGTGAGTTTCCCTCCCTATTGGAGATTGTCTCCCCCTTGGAGACTATAAGCTTGCTGAAGGCTTATTTTGA
>CM031607.1:77679444-77713522 GCA_018398815.1 Conus ventricosus | reverse complement strand
ACACATCTTTCTCTTCAGGCACAGGTGTTCACCTTGGGTCCATAGAGCAAGAGCATAAAACAGCATGGACAACATTTATCTTAGACATATCTGAGGGCCTAACTAAAGCGGGAATAGAACGAATAAATGACTCTATTCGTACTTACGTTTGGTGTTTGCTAGGTTCAAAAGCACAAGCGAGATCGAGCAAAACTGATTCTTCCTGGCCTTGATGCACAAAAACAATACTTAGAAAATTTTAGGGGACGCCATTAATTCTACAGTTGATTTCCCTTAGTAAAAAAAGGTCCCAACATTTTTTTTACAATACGCAAGATCGAAAGTAGATTTTTCTTTTGGCCGGGTTAACATCTCCCTTTCTGACCTAAACTCCAGGTAGGAACAAAATAAACACAACAAAAAAATCTTTCAGGAAAATGAACAGAAGGTTGGGAAAAACGACATAAATTCTGACCAGTAATATTACAAACAAAAAAAAAACACCCAAGAATAAGTCACCCAATCCCGAGGCCAACCCCGAAGCCCGTTGAAGCGTGGACTTTGTTCGCGATGACCTAAATATGAAAAGACAGCACTTGTTTTTGGTTTAACGGGCCCAAATTTTATTTGGGGTTTTATCTTCTAAATAGTAACCCAACAAATTAAGAAACTAATCCCTAAGTGCCCCCCAAAAAGCCAACACTTTGCTTGCAGTAGACAAAAGCAGTAAAACACTCCCTAATATCCCGGGGTAAAGGTCTATAGCTTTACCAGCAATTTTTTTAATAAACTCGAAAAATGAAAAGCTGTTTTTTTTACCCTGATTTATCAGGAGAGGCGATGGGGGCACAAAATTTTTGCCCTCCCCACCACCTGAAAATAGCCACACCAGTGACTATTCAAATCCAAAGGGGCCGTTAAACGCCGCTAAGGACACCTTCCCAAAACATGTTTTTATTCTTTCTGCAGCGTTGTGTCTTCATTACAATTTTTTCGATAGTTTTCCTTATTCAAATTCATTTGAGTCAAATTGGTCTGGGTTTAGTTTGCGCTTTGTCTTGCTGATCTTCGTTTTAAAGATTTTTGTTTTTGGGGGCTATTCTTTTTTAAAAACACGCCCTACGATGCGGTGTCATCTCAGCGATTTTTTTTTTTTCTTTTTTTATATGCTCATCAGTCACCCAATTGCTAAATTGTCTTTTAATTCGCCTCTTTTTTTTTTACGCCTATCTTTTTCTTGCAAGGGTACGGGGGTCATTAATTTTTTTTTAATGCTGTTTCTTCTAAAAAACTGTTTTTCTGCTTCTTCTATTACATTTTTGTTTTGTCTGCTTTTGGGCATTAAATTTTGAAGTTCTTTTTTGGGGGAACTGTTGGGATTCTTTGCATTTTTTAAAGGGTAAAACCCTTTTTTCCCCTTTTTAAATTTTGGTTTGTAAACCAAGGCGACCCCCATTTCCTTCACTGCCCCTTTGTTAAATTGTACCTATATTTTACAATTTTGATGAGTCCGTTTATCCTAAGGGAACACTTCTCCTTTGTCGTTTCTAAAATACAAATGGTTATCTTTTATTCAAAATCATCAGGGTATATAGTTTCAGGAGGTTTTTTTTTTAAATTTTGGGTAAATGATGTACGACCGACCCCTGGAGGTTGCCCCTACGGGAACGGTCGGGTGGGAGGAAGGGGTGACGACCCCCACACGCCTGCAAAGCCCACACAGAAAGATTCTACAACCCCCCATTTATTCAAAACCAACAAACACAGTCAAAAAAAGCTTCCCAACGCCAAAACATGCACAATCAAAAAACAAGCATCCAACACACACAAAAAGCACAATTTAAATAAACTTTCACCATCGACTACACAACACAATTCGCATTCCTGCACATTTTCAATACACAATATAAAAAAAACATTCCCCTTCCACCCCTTTCCCCCACCCGGTGCCCCACCCCCCCTCCCCGTCAAGTCTACGGGAGCACCCTGTCGCACTGGGTGTCCGAAGGGGGGGTTTGGGGTTCTTGGGGGAGTCGCTCAAACCCGCCCCTCGACACGCAAGCAGGCAGTAAGAGCGGCCCGGGGGGGGGGGGGGGGGGGGGGGAAAAACTGGCTTTTGTTACTGGGGCCCCTGGGGGGGTCGGGTGGGCCACAACCCGGGGGTTTTTCTTCCAGTCCTGGTCCCACCAAGCGTGGCCTAAACCACATGGGGGCCCATCCAGTCCGCGTCCCACCAGAGCGTGGCCTAAACCACCCCTTGCCCACCAGTCCGCGGTCCCACCAGGCTTGGCCTCAACCACACGGGCACCATCCAGTCCCCGGTCCCAGCCAGAGCGGGCCTAAACCCAGGGCACCAACCAGTCCCCCCCCCCAGCCAACGTGGCCTCAACCAGCACGTGGAAACCATCCAGTCCGCGGGCCCCAGCCAACGTGGCCCAACCCCGGGGGCACCAAACCAGTCCAGACTCCGGTAAAGCCCCCGGGGGAGGGGGGGGGGGGGGGGGGGGGAAGTACTGGGAGGGAGAAGAAAAGGGGAGGGAAGGGAAGAAGGAAAAGAAGGAAGGGTACTGGAACCCCGCCGTCAGTACAGTCGACCCATCTGCTAAACTTAACAGCCACTCGCAGATGGGCGGGGGGAAGTCTATAAAACGCACCAACGCCCCAGCTCAACACAGACCTGACATAACCAGTAAACCAATCAAATCTTAAAGTCTTCTCACAAACAGGTAAGGACTGCTTTAAAATCAACAGGCTATAAAAAAATATGAATTTCTTCCCCTTCTCTCACTCACGTTTAACAATTTCCTTTCTTAGGAAAAAACCAACACAGCACCATCGCTTAAAAACGCCACCACATTTGCAAATAATAATTCAATGGCATAATTGTCACTTTTTATAGCCACATTCAAAAAAACCCAAAAATCTCAAACCACGATCCAACGCAAATCATGCGTACGCACACCGCGAACAAAAACCGTTCTCCTTGCACCACAAACAGCGGGGGCCGAAAATAGAGTCCGGCGAAGTGACGGGGGGGGACGAGCGGACCAAGCAATTTTCCAACCCGAATACCAGGTTCTCCCCACCCCACCGACTACCGCATCACCGATGCAAAAACAGGGAGAAAAATTTTGGAAAAAATTTAAAAGGGCCAGGTTTAAAGATTAAATTAAACCAAAAAAAAAGGCCCCACAATTTTCCTTACAATTTCAAAACAAAAAAAATTGCGCAAAAGAAGAAAAAGCCGGTAACAACAAAAAACCCAAAACAAAAAAACCCACGAAACTGATGTTCCCTTTTACCCGGGGTGACCCAAAAAGGGGCGGTCAAACACCTCTCGCCCTCTGCCTTTTCGAGGGGACAAAACGCAGATGCGGAAAAGAAGAAGGTTTGTCCCTCTCCTACAGGCCGCGTAGGAATTGAAATCGCTTACCCTAAAAGAACGGTGAAGAACCAAAGCCCGAGCGGGGGCCTCCAGAGCCCTTTTTCCGCTCGGTGAAGACTAACCTCCCCAGCGATGGGGGCCAACATGCCACCTGCGTACAGAGGAGCATCTCAAATAAAGAAATGAACCGGCGAAGGAAAAAAGGGGGCGAGAGCCGATAGACAGCAGTCGAGAGAAAGGTACCAGCCACCCTAAACCCTCGGATGAATAGCCGGGCAGGGAAATTAGGAGGAGAGAGAGAAAAAGCAAACCGAATTTGAGGAACTCCCAAAGGGCAACCGCACCACAACCACATTAAAGGCGGAACACGACAACAGCAACACAAACATAAAGAAAATTTCCGCCACCCTAGATGGGTCAAACGCGAGGCCTCGTGACAAATGTGACAAACCCCCCTTTTCAAAAACATCTGTTTCTCTGAGATACAGGCTCCTTTGAACCCTGACGTGTGAAATTTCAAACAAGGGGACCGAACCCAACCTCTGGCTCGACAGAGTACGGGAATAAAAAACAAACATTTACATAAAATCAACGGGGAAAACATAATACTACTTTTCAAAAAACTAAGCAAACTTCCAACCGAAAGTAACAACCAACCTTTGGTGTTCACTACCGTTAACACACTGAAGTGAAAACTGTCAGACACTAAACAAAGACCAAAAGGGGACAAAACCCTTTTTGAGGGGAAGTTTTTCCCTCACCGATTTTCCAATGTGCGACTACGGACCGGCAAAGATAGTCACATCCGTAACGGAACCCTTAATGAAAAATGACTCGCAGTTTCCACTGCCTAACTCATGATCACGACTGAGGGCCCGGACCCCCAAGCACTGGAGAGGAGATGATCGCTCTCAGAAAATTTCCGGGCCCGTACTTCTTCTTGGGCAGCCATGCGTTCCAATCGCCGGAGAGCCCAGCAATAGTAGGGTTTATCGATAGTCCTAAGGGGGGGCAGCCTCGGGGTATCGACTCGCAGATTCTACCCACACCAAAAGTGTAGCGGTGACCGCGATCGGATGGGGATTAATGGGTCCCCCAGGTCGACCCCAACCTGCTGAATGCCTCCCCAAACCCCTGGCACTGACCCTGGGGGAACAGCTTCAAGCGCCCCTTAGGCGTTGTCCTTTGGGCGGGACATCGCAACTGCGGCTTTCTGCCTGACCTGTGAGTTCTCCCTGGCCAGAAGAACCCGTCTTACCGCTAAAGGCCCCTTTGGGAGCCCTTAAAACCGCCATGGGGGAAAACCGGGGGCCTCCCGGGAAAAAAACAGATTCTCTCAAGTTTTGGGGGAAAAACAAGCGGCTTGGCCACATTTTCTGCCTGATGAAAACCCAAAGGGGAATCCCCTTGGGAGCTTGAAGCTCACCTTGGCGTGTGGGGCGACTGAGCGGACGATCTACCAGTTTCGCAGCGTTTGGGCACCAGTCCCTGGGCCCGAAGAAGGACCCTGGGAGCAGACGGCCCTGGCCAGAAACCTCTAGAGATCGGCTGGGGGAACGGACGCAATTCCGTTCCTGCCTTCTTACTTTGGGGCGTGTGGTTTACTCCCACACACGCCTGTACGGGGAGATCCTAACACGGACTGACTGCGTCCGTCGCAAAGGGACAGTATTCCCTAGGAAGGGAAACTTTGGTCGTCCACCGCGATGGCCCATACTTCGCCAAGAATAGGGGGTGGGGATAGGGAAAAATACAGAAGGACGGGGGGGGGGGGGAAAAACCCCCTCCCCCCCGCACACAAATAACTAGCGCCCCCCCGGGGCCCTTGGGGGAAAATAAACCCTTATCCACAAGAGTTTTGATGCTCCCAATCCCGATGGGGTTTGACCCGGATGAACCAACAACAGAAAGAAAAACTGGACACTCTTTACCCCAAACTTTGGTTGGACCCCCGTTGCCGGGGGCGGGTGCGGAAAGACTAGCCCCCCTGACTACCAGCGGGTTTTAGGGCTCTTTCCTAATGTGCCCGGGGCACCAAAAGAAAACACAGTCGGGCGCTGAAAACCCCGATGAACTGCCTGCCTTGTTCACCCCCCTGCAGTTGTCGCGCCTTTTTGCCACTAAATCCCTTGGGGGGCTTCCTCTCCGTATCGGGGGATGCCCATAAGCCCTGCAGCTTTAGCAAACACCTCACGGGATGAATCGCAACCGCAAATCCTGAGGGCTTTTCGCCTATTCCGGATCCCAACCTGGGGGCACAGTGTTGGGACTGTTCAATGAGGATCAGATCCTCCCGCTCCAACACCAACTGACGCAGTACCCCAGCGTTTTGCGCACCCATACCAAACTGCACGAAGGTTTTCGTCGTTATTCTTCTTCATGGCCTGAAATTCTCCTGTACGTCTTGGGGGAAGGGGAAACGCTTACGCAGAGCCCCAACTGCATGTTGCTAAGATCACCTTCATTTAGAGTGACACACCTCCCTTCAGCACCAGATAATCCAGAAAAAAGGCATAGCTTTTGTTCCTCAGACAATTGGTATGAACTAGCAACCCCTTTTCCCCAAAAGCTCTAGAAAATATCAATTTCCCCCACATTCTGAACCTGGAAGCTTTAATTTGGGCTCTAACCTATCACCTGCCCGGTGTTTTAAACCCCCCGACTTACAGATGCGGGAGACCGCGAAAAAAGTTTTTCCATCCCTCCCCACGCAACCCCATCCGTCTAGTTTTTCCCTACGGAGGCAGCCCCTTTCCCCACGCTGAGCACCCCTTTCCTTTCGAAGGCCTCCTGCGGCAACCTTCCTGCGCACATAGCCTCTTTTCCCCATGCAAAAATCCTGTCTGTCAGTTTCCTCTCTGGCAGAGCCCCTCCTATCCAACTTTCCCTACGCTGACAGGGCCCCTTCCCACCTGACCTCCTGCTGGCAGCCCCTCCCCGCGCAGAGCAGCCTCTTCCCACGGAGGACCTTTCCTGGAAGCATCCCCTTTGTCTTCGCCTAGGAACATCAGGACGAGGTATGTCCTGGGAAAGGGTTTACCACCCCCACACTGGAGGATGACCCGTCTGACCCCCTCCCTTGGGTCTCGACCTTTCCCCTAGGGAAAATCCCCCCGGGGGTTCCAAAAGAGGGGAAGCGGAAATAGGGGGGCTTGGTTTCTGCGACTCAAAAAGAACCCCCCATTTTCTTCGCTATACTCTGACGCTTCCGAGCGGAAATGCCCGAGGGGTCTCAGCAGGAAAAACCCCCAGCGAAGAAGAAGTGAAAGTACTCGCTGGCTATCGGGACAGCACTGGGAAAAAGTGGGAAATCACCGTAGCGATGTGCTGGTACTAATAGGGGACCATTTGAAGACCCTTTTTCTTTGACGCCCCCGAGCCAACCACCCCCCGGACGGCCATACAACAAAACCTACAGTTTCAAAAAACAGGGGAAAGACAATTCCCCTTTAAAAACAAAAATTTTAGGGGTGGTTTTATATGTGGTATTGTGTGTGTCGTTTGTGCACAAGTTCCGGGTGCTCCCCTCTGGCCAAACCCCCCCGCTCACCCGGCCCAAAAAGTGTGGTGGGGCTCACCGAAAAAAAAAAAAAAAAAAACTATTTTCCTGCCCCCCCCCGGGAAACCGCGCTCCCAGCACGGCAACAGGGGGTGGGGCTGGCCGGAAAAAAAACAAACAGGGGACGGAATCCCGGGGAGAGGGAAAAAAAAAAAAAACACAAAAGTCCGATACCCCCCTGTACCAATAACCCGTAGAGAAAAAAACAAAAAAATGGGAAAAAACACAACAGGAAAGAAGACGAGCCCCAACAAAAGCAAGACTTTCGGCCGACCTGCGTGAGGGACCCGGCGGAAGGAGGGCGGGCCGGTTTGACTCCCCTCGGTCTCACCCGACCCCGAGTCACGCCGGATGTTCCCTCAGGCCACAAAAAAACCCCTTCACGCTAAGTCACCCCCCAACCACCCACAAACAAACACGACAAACTAACTAAAAGAATACAAAACAGACAGAAAATAAACGTACTCCCCGAAACGGGGGAGACAGTCAGAGCCCTTCACATCCCGGCGAGCCCCCACAATTGTCACACCGACCCCCGGAGGGGCGCCCTGACGGGTCGGTCTAGATGGGAGTGAAGGGAAAGGTGACCCCGCACGCCTCGCAAAGCCCACCGAGAAAGATTACGATACAACACCCCTTTTATTTACACCAACACACACAGTCAAAATAAGCATTTCCAAAGCACACAACAGCCAATCACAATCAAGCACTCCAACACACAAACAGCACAAAAATAAATAAAATTTCACCCAAAAGGGTACCAATCAAATTTCAGCATTCCCGCACAATGACATAACACAATTTTAAAAAAAACATTTCCCGCATCCACCCTCCCACACCCGGGGCCTCCACACCCTGCCCCGCAAGTTACTGGGGGCAAACCCCGTCGCACTAGGGGCTCCGAACCGGGTTGGTTCTTGAAGGGAGTCGCTCAAAACCGCACCCTCGACACGCAAGCAGGCATGAAGAGGCTTTTCCCGGGGGGGGGGGGGGGGGGGGGGGGGGGAAAGAAACGTGGCGTTGTTACTGGGGTCCGGCGGGGATCAGGGCGGCCGTCAAGCCGGGGGGCTTTCTTCAGTCCGCGTCCCGCCAGAGCGGGCCCAACCCCAATTTTGGCCCCCTCCAGCCGCGGTCCCGCCGAGCGTGGCCTCAAACCCCACGTGGGAACCCCTCCAGTCCCGGTCCCCCCAGAGCTGGCCTCAACCACCGTGGCACCATCCATCCGCGGGCCCAGCCAGAGCGTGGCCCAAAACCCCCGGGCACCATCCATCCGCGGTCCCCAGCCCGAGCGTGGCCTCAACCCGCACGTGGGACCCTCCTTCCCCGGGGCCCGCCAGGCGTGGCCCAACCAGCACGTGGGCCCCTCCAGTCCAGACTCCGGTGAGGCCCCCGGGGGGGGGGGGGGGGGGGGGAAAGTAGCTGGGAGGAGAGAAGAAAGGAGGGAAGGAAAGAAGGAAGAAAAAAAGGGAAGGGTACTGGAACCCCGCCGTCATACGTCTGACCCATCTGCTAAAACTTTAAAAGCCCCCCGCATATGGGGGAGGGGAACTATCAAAGCACCAACACCCCAGCCAACACGACCTAGCATAACACAGTAAAAACCCAAACAATCGTTAAAATTTCTCACAGAACAGGTAAGGGGTGCATTAAAAAACAGGATAAAAAAAATATGAATTACTTCACCCTTCTCCACTCACGTTTAAAAAATTTTCCCTTTTTTAGGAAATAAACCCAAAACAGCGCCATCGCTTTAAAAACTGCCCCACATTTCAAATAAAAATTCAAAGGCATAATTGTCACATTTATAGCCCATTTCAAAATAACACAAAACTCAACCCCCAAAACCCGACAAATCAGCGACGAACCCCGCGAACATAAAACTCGTTCCCTTGCCACACAAACAGACGGGGGCCGAAGGTAAGAGTCCGGCGAATGTCGGGGGCGGAAAGAGCGAGACAAGCAAGTTCCAACCCTGAATCACCCGGTTCTCTCCCATCCCCACCGACACCGCATCACCAGATGCATAAAAAAGGGGAAAGAATTTTGGAATAATTTGAAAAGGCCAGGGGAAAGTTGAATAACCAGAAAAAAAGGTCTCCCACAATATTTCTCTTACAATTTCGAAAACAAAAGAAAATTGCGCAAAAGAGAAGAATAAGCCGGCTAACAACAACAACCAAACAAACAAACCACGAAACTGATGCTTACCAGCTACCCGTGGGTGACCAGAAGAGGCGGGTCAAACGACTCTCTCTGCCCTCTGTCCAGTCGAGAGGACAGAAGCGCAGATGCGGAGAAAAGAAGAAGTGATGTCCCTCTCCTACAGGCCGACTGTAGGAATTGAAGATACCGACTGTACCCTCGATGATACGGTTGAAGAACCAAGACCGGAGCAGGCGCTCCCAGAGACATCTTCCGCTCGAGTGAAGAGCTAACCTCCCTCAGCGATGGCGGCCAACATGCCACGCTGCGTCACAGAGTGAGCATACTTCAAACTAAAAGAAATGAAGCACGTGCGACAGGTAAAAAGACAGGCGAGAGGCCGATAGACAGCAAGTTCGAGAGAAAGGTACCAGCCACCCGTGAACCTGCAGGATGAATAGCACGGGCAGTGGAATTAGAGAGAGAGAGAGAGAAAGCAAACCGAAGTTGAGCTGAACTACACCAAGGTGCAACTGCACCACAAGCCACATTAAGGGACGGATACACGACAACAGCAACGACAATACATAAATGAGTAATTCCGCCACCCTAGATGGGTCAAACGTCGTAGGCCTCGTGACAAACTCGTGACAAATGATCTGACTTTACTTTCTGTTAATTCACGCCTTTGCTCCCCTTCAGCTATTTCATCCTCCAATGAAAATCTCCGAGCGATGCTGTGTCAAAGGAGTTCTTTCATCCATGCCATCTTCAGGATCAATATCATAATCTCCAAAGTCAATTCCTGCCATGTTTTTAAATAATTAACTTTTTATTTTGTTTTATAAAAATGTCACAAGTATATGGCTCGATTCTTAACCCACATAGAAAGCTGAAAGAACCCCATGGCGTGAAGGGAAATAAACGGAATATTACTGTTCCAAATAATCCATCTACTATTGATGCGGATCAAATTCTTACTGTTAAATTTCCAGACCTAGGAGCGAATGATTTGATTGTGCCAGGCTCTGCACGGCTTACTTTCAAAATAGAACTCGCTTCAACAACAGACCCAACCAGAACAGTTGTCCAGAATCTGGGGCGGGCAATCGTTAAGAAAATTTCTATAAAACTTGAGGGGAAAGAAGTATTTTCTTTACACAATGCAGACATATTTTTAACCTATTCTGATCTATGGCTAACCGCGAATGAAAGGGAAGATCTTGCGTTTCAAGGAATCGGCAATGAAGAAGCACTAAAACTTAGAATAGGCGCCGAACTCGCCTCAGGTGCTAAAGGCAGCAAAAAGGCTTTAGCTGTAAGTTATGCGTTTGGAAATCGCTTTTCCATTCCCCTAGATTTTGAGTTGTTAAAAGCGCATGCCCCATACCTTCAAGGGGCATTAAAAGACAGATTGTCATACGAACTAACTTTTAATGACTACAAACGTGTTATCAGATCAACAGACACCGAAGCAAAGTACAGCATTTCTGACATCTCGTTAGAGTTTGATGTTGTTAGCAACTCTAATTTAGCAAGGCTGATTGAGCAACAATATGAGTCACAATTAGTAATATATTACGAAAACGTGCGTCATCATTCAACATATCCTAAAAGCAGGGCAGACGCTATATGGAATTTTAATCTTAGTGTCACAGCAAAATCGCTTAAAGGTATTTTATTGCTGTGTGAAGATGAAGAACCATTTGCAAGAGCAAGTGAAAAGTTTTTTAATCCAAAAATAACGAAAGTGCAATGTACAATTGATGGTAGTCCTAACCAAATCTATGCTAGCGGACTTAGACCTTATCATCATTTTGACGAAATAAGAAAATTGTTTGGGGGTGGGAGGGGTAGAAGTCCAACAGCAGACCTTGCGTCTAAAGATCTACACCTTCACAGTGTTAGGCTTGATGATTATTTAACATCAAAATACGGTTTATGGATTGACCTAAGGTCAACAGAGGATAATCAGTTGCATGGAAGTGGGAGAACGGTTAAAGACGTAAACATTCAAATTGAGAAAGAAAAAGAAGCCGATAAACCACTTAATGTACATTTGTTTTTATTAATTGATACACAGCTGAATATTGCAAAGAACAGATTAGACCAAATAGAATACTAAATTATTTTTTCATTTTTAAAAAAGCATGTCTGTTCAGCGTTATCCAAAAGTACCAAAAGAGATAGTAGACGACTCTGCTGCTATAGAAGGCAACTCTGCTGCTGTAGAACACCCTGAAATAAAAACCTTCAGATTAACCAACATTACGCAAATGCAGCAAGTACTAGAGCAGGACCTTTCAAAATACAGCAAAGCCAAACGAAGGTATTCTGCTGTCTTTAATGCTGTTACCTATGTTAATACTGGAGCATCGACTATAAGCGCCGCATCAGCAGGAACGAGTGTTGGTCTCTTAGCAACGGGCATAGGCACACCCGCAGCTTTACCTCTAGGCGGTTTGTCTTTAGCTCTCGGCCTGTGCTCATTAGCTGTAGGTGCTGCTAGCAAAAAATAAAAACTAAACTCCAAAAGCACACAGCTATGGTTCAACTAATAACAGCTAAACTTAGTTCCTTTAATCTGATAATAAATAAAGCACTAGCTGACTCAAACATCACGGATGAAGAATTTAGTCGTTTACAGGCTGATTTTAATGACTACAAAAGACAAAAGTTTGATCTTCAAAGAAAGGCGAGGACAAGTTTTTCTCAACAGCCAGACGCCGAGCAGATAAAAAAGGAATGCTTAAAAAAAGTAAACGAAACATTAAACTCTGCTCTAAACAGCTCACATTAACAACGCCAAAGGGTGTTTATACTTTAGTTTATGAGTCTAAACACAAAAAGACTGTTGATATTGATTAATTATTTTTTTGATTTAAATAAATATTTTGAGTTAGAAAAGAAACTCAGCATGGATAAGATATATGAAGGTCCAGACGAATTGTTTGAAGCAATGCAGGAAGATTTATCAAGAGCACTGAATGATATTGATTTAGAAGTCATTGATCCAGCAAGCGTACGGGCAAGTGTTGCTCATGCTATTTCTCAAGTTCCGGGTAAACTAACAATAGACCCGCCAGTTAAAGTAATGTTAGCTGTTTTAATCGACTATATAACAATAAATGAAGAAAACCTAGAAGTCTGGGTCTCGACTAAACAACAGACTATTCTTTCTCATAATGACTTAACACCCGGTTGGGCAGACCAGCTGCTTACACAGTTTGATGTAGCCGCCGAAGAAGCTAAAATGAGAGGCTCTGGTTGGTCAGAGGGCGAAGTCTTAGAGATCAGATTAAAACAGTCTAAGTATGCACCGATTGTAGGCAGGTCTTACATTCCACTACCTCGAGAGTTGGTTTCAAAAAAAGCAGTTCTAAACATAAAGAATACAGACAACAAATGTTTCGTGTGGTGTGTTCTCGCAAGGCTGCATTATATCCGCAAAAACGCAGAGAGAGTGTCTAACTATCGTCCTTACATCAATGATCTTAACTTTAGTGGAATATCCTTTCCTGTTAGCGCGGATTCCATTGATCAGTTTGAAGAACAAAACAACCCAATAACTGTTAATGTCTACACATGGGATGAGAAAACAAATCTACAGCCCATTAAAGTGTCCAAGAACAGTCCAACAATAGGCGAACCAGACAAAAATCATGTTGACTTACTGCTGATGTTTTCACCAGCGGGGCTACCGCATTACACATTGATACGAACAATGAGTAAACTAATGCAGCATACTTCAAAAGATGGGCACAAACAAGAATTCTGTAGAAAATGTTTAACAAGAATGCCATCTGTTCAAGCCGCAAGCGAACATAAGAAACATTGTATCGGCCCAGTTGACTGTAATACAGAACTAATTACGCCCCCAGAAGGCAGTAAAGTTAGTTTTAAGAACTGGAAACGGATGCAAAATTCTCCATATGTTGTTTACGCAGACTTTGAGTCGCTTATTGTTCCTTATGAAGGGCCAGCGCCACAAAAACTTCGAAAAACAGTCTTAATGAGTATCATCAGATTTGTTCCTTTGCCTTCATTATTGTCAGGTCGGATGGCGCTCATTCAGCACCAGAATTATATAGAGGGCCTAATGCTGCAGAATACTTCTTAAAACGCATGCAGCAAGTGCGTAATGACTGTTCTAATAATCTGAATTTATCTGAAATCATAATGACGCCTGAAGACCAACAACAGTATGACTCAGCCACACAATTGTTGGATTTGTGGTTTAGAACTCAGTGAAGAAGCAACAAATCCGACAGTAAGAGACCATGATCACATTAGTGGGAAGTTCAGAGGAGCAGCGCACAGTAAATGCAATCTTCAACTAAAGTTTGAGCCAAAAACATGGAAGCTGCCTATATTCTTTCACAACTTGCGAGGTTACGACTCTCATCTTATAATGAAAGCAGTAACCGACTCCTTCAGGGTGTCATGCATTGCACAGTCATCAGAAAAGTACATGTGTTTCACTTTAAATAACATGTCTTTTTATGACTCTATGCAGCACATAATGGGTTCATTAGAGTCGCTGGCTATGTCCTTAAAGTCCTGCCCAATAACGGAAGAATATTTTGACCCCACGCTTGTTAGAAAGGGCGTTTACCCTTATGAGTACATGAACAGTTGGGAAAGGTTTAACGAAGACACACTTCCGCCTAAAGGCGCGTTCTTTTCTAGTCTTAGAGGAAAGGACATCAGTCATTCTGATTACCAGCATGCTCAAGATGCGTGGCAGAAGTTAGAGTGTAAAACGATGGGAGACTATCATGATTCCTACTTGATGGCTGATACATGTTTGTTGGCGGACGTCTTTGAAAATTACAGAAAGACCTGCATGAAACATTACAGTTTGGATCCTGCGCATTATATTTCTGCGCCCGGGATGAGTTGGGATGCTTTCTTAAAGTTTACTGGAGTACAGATTGATTTATTGTCTGACCTACCAATGATTCAGATGATTGAAAACGGATTGCGTGGGGGAATTAGTATGGCATCGCATCATTACTGTAAAGCAAACAACAAATACCTAGATGATTATGATCCGAGTAAAAGGTCTAACTATCTCATGTATTTAGACGCAAACAATCTGTATGGATGGGCAATGGCGCAACCGCTTCCATTACGTAACTTTAAAATGTACACAGGCGGTGATCCGAAAAATATTCAAAAGGCATTAAAGTGGTTGAGCAGTTTGATGCCGGGTCAACAGCGCGGATACATTCTAGAAGTTGACTTAGAATATCCTAATGAACTCCATGACTTGCATAATGACTATCCGTTAGCCGCAGAAAGCCTAAAGATGAATCCAAAAGAGCCGCCTAAACTTGTGCCTAATCTTCGAGGCAAAAAAAATTATGTCTGTCATTACAGACTTCTGCAATTTTATTTAAGACACGGTTTGAAGTTGACAGCTGTTCATCGTATAATTGCTTTTGATCAAGAACAGTTCATGAAACCATACATCATGAAGAACACTGATCTTAGAACTAAATCCGCAGATGCTTCAGAAAAAGACTTTTTCAAGCTGATGAACAACAGTTGTTTCGGAAAGACTATGGAGAATCCGCACAAGCGCAAAGATGTCAGATTGGTCACCAAAGAGAACGAAGCAATTAAGCTGACTTCAAAACCTAATTATCAGGACTTCAGAAGATTTCATGATCGGCTTTTTGGCATAATGATGAAAAAAATGAAAGTCAAATTGGACAAGCCTGTATTTATTGGGTTTACTGTTTTAGAATTATCAAAGCTTTTGATGTTAGAATTTCTTTACGACTACTTTAAGCCCTCGTATCCAGAGTCCAGAGTACTTTACACAGATACAGACAGTTTTGTTATAGATATCCCTACTGAAGACATCTATAAAGACATGGAATTAGAAGTAGCTAAAGGGCAAGCAGGATGGTACGACACATCCGATTACCCTAAAGATTCGCCTTTGCATTCAATTACTAACAAGAAGGTTTTAGGAAAGATGAAAGATGAATTATCTGGAAAGGTGATCAAGGAGTTTGTTGGGTTAAGGTAAAAAATGTACAGTATTTCAAGCCAGGAGAAAACTATCAAAAAAGCAAAGGGAATATCCCGCAGTGTTGTGCAGTCGAGCATATCACATGACAACTACAAAGAAGCATTGTTTGGCAATAAGACTTTTCATCATGACAACGTAAAACTACGATCTAATCTACATGAGATCAACACAACTGTTGTAACAAAGAAGTCATTAGATAGAACAAACACAAAACGGGTGTTTGTTAACCCAGAGTTTTCATATGCATATGGACATTATAGAACCGTAAAATAATTAAAGCGGAACTGTGTCTGGTGGGATTATCTGCAGTTCTTCTTTCACAAAAGATCTTTGAGGAGCCGGTTGTTTTGTTGTGTCAGTTTCTCGTAAATAATACACGGGCGGATTCATCTTTACAATTCTTTTTATTTCATATGGATCAACACTCCAAACTGGATCTGTTGCCCTGATGCGAGTGTCCCCTTCTGCTTCCCCCGGTAAATAAAGGTACCTTACTTTTAAACCAAACGGTAATAGTTTGCTGGGTGTACTGGAGTCTTCAGCAACATTTATTGTTTTTCTTTTAATTGCTTGTACTGGTTTTAGCCCTTTAAATTCTTCATTATTCATTGCGCGCAAAACTGAGGGCAGTCTTCTAACCCATTCTGTGTTGCGAGAATTGTCAATAAGCTCTCTGTGATACTGGTAAGAAAAAAGTCTTTCGGCTAACTGTTTGTTAAAGTTTTCAACCAAAGCCTGTGATCTGTGAACTCCCGGAATGCCTCTTTTAATGGTAACTCTATGTTTTAACAATAATTGATTCACTTGCCCTTTAAATTCTTTTCCATCATCGACTTGAATCATGCGAGGATAAGTTAAAGGACCTCGTTGGTATATCAGTTGTATGCGACAGCAGCAGCAGAGGCACTCTTTTGTGTTAATGGTTCCGCATCTTTGTATCTTGAAGCTACGTCAATGACTGTAAGTGCGTACTTAAATCTTTTTCGTCTAATCGTATCAGAGGGTAAATATAGAAGGTCCATTTGATGGGTGTCGTTTGGAGTTGTATTCACAAAGTGTGGTCTCTGTATTCGTCTAGGTGCAGGTAAATAAATTTGCCAAATCGCTTGTTTAGATAACCATTCTTTTGCTGTTTGTTCACTGACTCCCGCTGCTTCGCTTAGCTTTTTAATTGCTGTGATTCCCTTCCAATATCCTTTTGGTGAATAATAGATTTTGTTCATTTTTTATTCAGCTGATATTATGCGCAACAAAATACACGACAGTCATACCAACGACAATAAACGCGATTTCTTGCGTCTTTTGTTTTTCTGATGGTTGATAAAAGTTGCTGAATTTTGGTGGGGGCAATGTTTGGATTGGTTTGCCCGTTACTAGATAATATTCTTTTATTGCTTGATCAACATCTTTAAATGTGTAAGCTGCATGTCCCTGTTTTTTCAGTGTGTTATTAATAAAATCTAACTGCTCAATTCTCTGCTTTTCATAGCGATCTTGTGCAGCGGCTAGTTGCTCCACAGCTTTGTTATGTCTTTTTCTCTCGTCGTCATCCCGTAGTTTACTAAACGCGTAATTACTTCCGCTAAAAGCAAGCGCATTCACTACAGCGCCTCCTATCATCATTACGAGTGAAGCCATTTTTTATAAATGTATTTTTTTACATATTTATATTCTCTGGAATTATTCCTTGCTTAACTAGAAAATCTTTCGTAGCAAATGAAGCTGCAATAATAGCGATTAGCTTGCTGAATCCTCAAAGTCTAGTTTGCCAAGATCTGCCGGTTTTATTTTTAACAGGCTTTTACCAAGCATTGTGTATCCTACACTTAGGCCTCCAATAACGGCAGAATGGTATACAAGGTTGGCGACAGTTTTTTCGGCGCTCATTTTAAAAAATAAAATAATTATAATTAATAAAAAACATGAACAGCGATGATCTACTACAGCTACAGGGCGGCCTAAACCTTCCTGAACTTACAAAAGAAGAAGTTGATGATCAAGCTATTATGCCCAAAAAGGAAAGGTTGTATTCTTTAGCAGCATGTGGGAAAACAAAACAGTTCCTCGGAACTGAATTCAGCATAGAACAGATTCAACAGATGTCGCCGCAAGACATTATAAAGTATCATAACAGGTATGAAGCGCAGCTGGGGTCAAGAATGGTAAAAAGTGTAGGACAAACGGTTCTTAGTTTGTACACTAAACTAGTCAGTAGATTTGCCCCATTGATTCTGAACAAGATCTTACGTATGATTTAACGCAAGATCCAGTTTTAACAAAGTCATTAGAGTCTCTAAGCTGTGATTTATATTACAGATTTGGAACATTGTTATCGCCATTAATCATAGGATTAATTACTTTTAATCATATAGATTTTATTTCCCTTCAAAATGAACGAGTCGGAAAATCAGCAGAATCAGGAAACATTGAATCAGAAAACACTGAATCAAGTAGAGAAAGTGACCAGTAAACATCCTGGGCGTGTTGCAGCAGGAAAAAGAGTAGCAGAGTTAAACAGACAAAGAAAATTAAAGTTACAATCACAGAATGAAAACATAACACCGCCAACGCCAACAGTTGATCCAATGCCAGCTCCAAAACAAGAGCAAGTTAATTTAAGGGCACCAAAGTCTTCATGGAATATTGAACTTAAAACTGTTGCCATTTTTGGCGCCATTGCTGCTGCTGGGGGCAGTTATTACGGTTATAAAATATATAAAGAATGGCAACAAAAACAAAAGCAGCCAAAAAAATCTGAACCACTAAATACAGAAGAAGACAACAGCACGCCAGCACCGCCAATAACAAAAAATCATTTTGATCCATTTAAAATGCAATAATATTTTAAGAACTTAAATTTAATTTTTTTTGATAAAACATGGCGGATTATTATTTGTTTAAAATGATGAAGTCAATAAATAAAGACCTGGGGTCTATAAAAGACATTTCGATAGACCAGAATTGTAATCAATGCGGTTGCTTAGGATGTAAGAACTTCATTAAGATCTATGCTGACCGATCTTGCGCAAAGAACGCTGAGCAAGATATTCTCAACAATGACGCGTTTTTTGAGGCGTGTGTGTACTATATTAGACATCTACTATTTAAGATAAAAACATAAATTGTTTTTTTGATAATTATAAGATAACTTGAATAAGAACTTAGTTGTACTTAAAGGACAACTTAATTACAATCTTGAGGTAACTTAATTAAGAACTTAATTAAGAACTTAATCAAGAACTTATTAAGAACTTGAAGTAACTTAATTAAGAACTTAATTAAGAACTTTATTAAAAACTTGGGGTGACTTAATTAAAAACTTAATTAAGAACTTGGGGTGACTTGGGGGTGGGAGTGTGTGTGGTGTACACAGAGCTTTATTATTTGTCATGTGTAACACCACTTGGTGCAAGACGGTGCTTGCGTTTTTGTGATGCATTGGTTCTTTTGTTGCAAGTTCAAAGCAGCCACCAAGTGCATTTAACAAAAGCCTGATTGAATAAAACAAGACAATTGTATAAAGTACACCCAGCGGCCGTCTGAGACAGCCTTTAAGCAGGTGAATAGGTGAAACGTTGAAGCAGCCGACCACAACAGCAAAAGGCACGGGGCAGGAGTCCAGCAAGTAGACCACCGTTCACGCGCGTGAACGGCGAAGCATGACGTCAAAGCAGGTGAGGTAAGAACTATTTTTAGAAAACTGTTCGGGGCTTTGTGGGGCAGGAGTCCAGCATGTAGACCACCGTTCACGTGCGTGAACGGCGAAGCATGACGTCAAAGCAGGTGAGGTAAGAACTATTTTTAGAAAACTGTTCGGGGCTTTGTGGGGCAGGAGTCCAGCAAGTAGGCCACCGTTCACGCGCGTGAACGGCGAAGCATGACGTCAAAGCAGGTGAGGTAAGAACTATTTTTAGAAAACTGTTCAGGGCTTTGTGGGGCAGGAGTCCAGCAAGTAGGCCACCGTTCACGCGCGTGAACGGCGAAGCATGACGTCAAAGCAGGTGAGGTAAGAACTATTTTTAGAAAACTGTTCGGGGCTTGTGGGGCAGGAGTCCAGCAAGTAGGCCACCGTTCACGCGCGTGAACGGTCCTATTTTAGGCTGTGCTTTAGCAGTTGCCTTCTGCCGTTAACGATTACTGGGATTGCTGGAGCTCGCTTGTCATTGTTATGTGCGGATCTTGTTTCCAGTACTGTGCAAATTCCGGCACTTGCAGCATGGTTTTAATTTCATTCAGCTTGCTAAAAATGAAACGAAAGGGAAGGCCTACAGCATAAAACCTTGGATATCCAAAAAGACCACTTGCAACAGCACGTAATTTTCGTACGTGTACATCAGAATACCCGGTTTTCCACACCCAAATAATTTAATCTATAAAGTTGTTAAAAAGGTATTTGTGATTCAAGAACTTTTTCTAACACAGAACCCACACTGTCTTCTGAAACTGCAGCTATATTTTGTGCCATATGCAAACACTTCTCTCGCAGAAAAAGCACCGTCTTCACACCACCACAGCACTAGGAGAAATGAACAACACAAGTGCTGGGCGGAAATGTCGTCACTACTAATCAGCTGATTCTATCTAGTCTTGTGATTGGTCGGCCGTGACATCAGCCCATCGCGTGATCCAAAATCGTCATGCCCAGCCACGTAGTAAGTAATCGGATAGTGCGGGGTCCTTAGGTAGGCCGTCAACTAGCAATTAAAGGCTCGGCCAACTTTCAACAATGCAGCGCCATTTCTTAGATAAGGAGCCATCTTATCAATAGTCAAAAACGTATCGAAATTGTCTATATCTTGTTCAGCAATATTTCTTTCATTTCCTTGAACCAACAAGCCTTTAAGATAGTCGTCCATTTCCAAAGTTATGCTTCACCTAATTCTTTTCGACAAATACTCTAACATTGCAGTTAAAGTAAAACTTATGGTCTCAAATAGCAAGAGCCTGTTCTTCAGTAAACATGTTAGCCATTTTAAAATAAAACACAACTAAAACACAGTGGTCACACCAAAGCACAGTCAAACCACAACCTTCTTGTGCAGTAGTCCAGGAAACAATGGCGAAACCGGTCTTACCACGTGACAGCCTCGAAGTGGCAGTGTCACGTGACAGTCTAGAACATTCGCTGATGCAATATGTTAGTGCGCCAGGCCCAGTAAGCACGCGAGGTGTGTTTTATTGATTTTTTGGTCGCAGTTTGTAAACGGGCCGTGCGCAAACGCAGGCCGCTTGTCTGCGCTAGCCGTAAATTAAGTGATCAGGTTTCAGCCTCGTGTCAGCCTGTCTGTTATACAAAGTTTTGTAGGTAGAAATTAGTCAGAATAAGTGTGCGGAGAGAACAGCATTTTACCAATCCTGGGGCCACTTCGTCCGAAACTGGTTGAGGACGAAGTGAGCCAGGATTGGTTAAAATGCTGTTCTCTGTCTCCCTGCAACCTAAGATATCTTTCTCCAACCCTATTCTGTCACAAACACATACATCCCTGCATGTGTGACGACTGTCATTTACTTAATAAAACAAACTTCTAACCATATGGAACTCACTGTCCTGTACCAAACGCGTACGTCACAGATACAGTCTGCACGCGCACGACACCCGCGTCGAGAACCATGAGTGTAACGAAAGTGAAAAGACACCAATATAAGTTGAATTGTCACGACCGAACTCCAGTATAAACCACTCGACCACAATCAGCCCTGGCCCCACTGCACAGTTAACCGATTCCAATGCTGTGCAGGTCAACTCCGAAATCGTTAATCAATTTCAACGAACTACTACTATTTACAACTGAAGTTGAGCACAATCCCTTTACGATTCACGCAGACACATCTGCCCCCGACTCACACTATGATCCTCAACAAAATGCAACCTCGTATTCCCACTGACATAACATGAAATAATCACAACCAATATCTACATCACCGTCCATCAACGGTTATTATATCGAACTCACATTGTCTAGCCAAACTGTCACATGACAATCGAATCAGGAACCACTGTACACTGCTTACAGAATATACAGAAAAGAGGTAACACAACCGGCTGACAAGTTTCAATCATAGAACCAAGACGACATCATACCAGACAACCAGTATACGCAACAAACATAATACAACTAAACATAACATGACAACTACAGTACAACTGCCATAATACAAGACAACACGACGAACAACACCACCATGAACCTAACAATCACCAACTGGACAGACAGACATTCAACCACACCAGTTCTGCAACTGGCTGAAGGGCTGCAACAGAGACAGACACAGAACCCGGCACAGGCCAAGGGCACACCAACCCGACGAGGACCTGGCACTAACTATGACTCGAAGTCACTCAGCTCGACTAACGGCGCTGCCGCCGCAACTACAAGGCGCGTCCACTCCGACGAACACCAGGGACCGAAGTGAAGCTACCCCAACGCATTCCGACCTGGTCGGAATCAAGCGAACTCTACTCACAACACAAAACAGCGATTGGTCAGAGCAGCGTATCCTCCGCAGAGCTGACACGCCGGACCAACGGACTAGTTGTTGCTCGTGCAACAACACGACAATTACCACAACAACTCACAGACTTGACAAAACCTACAACAGCCGATATCCTGCCCCGCCTTCTCTGGTGTAGAACCAAAGTAACAAAGGGTAACAAACGGGAACGAAACCAACCTCCCGCCTCCATCCCCTCAACAAGTGAAGATTGGAATTCAAAAATATTGTATGTCTTATTTCCCCAGCCCCCTACCTAGCCTAATCTTCCACCTTAACCAAAACCCCAATCTTACACACGCACTTTCGCACACACACATATACACATATACACATATGCACACGCTATTTCTGAACTACCAATACTCCAAACACATGGACGGCGATTTTGTACCGCCGATCGGTGACATCTTCGTACCTTCAATACCCCTTCCTTTCACCTCCATTTCTTATCATTTCTCCATCATACTTCTACCCTTCTATCTCTTTCTCTTTTTCTTTTAATTTCTTTTTTGTTTTTCTCACTCTTTACTGTTCTGTTTTCCAATAAGCCCGATGTGTACGAGGCAGTAATGGATTTGGTGTGTGTGAAGATCTGAAAATATTAGATGCTTCAAACAGTGGCTGCTTTGACAAATACACTCCCTGACTAATTCGAAATTACCTTTGAATCCGTTTAGCGGCAGTATGTCTGAAACTGCTAATTATAACGGTCACGTTGAGAGCTCAAACTGCTTGTAGCCAAACGAGAGGCACATTTTGTTTTGCTCTGTTTTTAAACCAAAACTGTTCAATTATGCCGGTACGGTAGTACATGTTTGATCCATGAACGGTTTATGTCGCATTAAGGGCGTGTTTAAAGTGTATTCATCCCCAATCTCCTTTGCGATTCCTTCTTCCCTACTCCCAGTTCTAGTACCATTAATGAAGCTATTTGTAGGAATTTTCGGGATCACATCTTCCCTTCCATCTGGTGAAGGAAACTGACAAAGATGATCGAAAAAGACGCTATGTCCAATTTAACCTGTAAAAGTTCAAACTCAGCGGAAAGATTTATCTTCAGAACCAAAGAGACCGATATCATTACCTCGCCTCTACGTCCTCTTCGTTAGTGAGCGATTCTGCACGTTTTCAGTATAAAGTCGCCACACTCACTTTCAGTTCCGTTAATGGTGTCGTCCGTAAACTATTTGACTGAAGTCATTCAAATCTACGCATCCTCACAACAGCTCCAATCATGTTCCAATTCATGATGGCTCCTTGCTTCTCATGTAAAAGTAATTCCACGGGGGAATCTTGCTGTTCATACTCGCTTCTATCTGTCTGAAACAGTTTGTTTATCTCGCGATCTTTGCCAGTCTTCTTCGTTAAAAACCTTCAAACTGGCCTGAAAACACATCGTTGTGCTCTACCCACGAATACACTTATTTGCTTATGTTTTTCGGGTTTGAATCCTACTGACTTGTGTGTGTGTGTGGTGTGTGGTGTGTGTGTGTGTGTTGGGGTGTGTGTGTGTGTGGTGTGTGTGTGTGTGGGGGTGTGTGTGTGTGTGTGTGTGTGTGTGTGTGTGTGTGGGGTGAGAGAGAGAGAGAGAAGGAGAGAGAGAGAGAGAGAGAGAGAGAGAGAGAGAGAGGGGAGATAATCGTTGTTGTAAAATGTATAGATATGGATGTCTATGCTTTTTATATTCCTCTCCCCCTCCTCTCTCTCTCTCTCTCTCTCTCTCTCTCTCGGGGGGCCGAGCGAAAGATGGCGGCGAGTAAGCAGACTCCATGACAAGCTCTGATTCATTCTGCATACTCTGGCTTTTCACGGGATTTCTTTCCGAGATAAAAAGGTGCCAGGAAAGTGTGACACCAGAGACCCCGAAGTCACCATGGTTGACTTATGTCTATGGAGAGCTCGCATAGGTCAGTTCTGTGGTCGAAGTGTAGCGAGTCGTGTTGTGAGAACAGAGCGGGTGAGCTCCGGTCAGAGTGACACTGATGTGACACCAGTCGACATTATCACTGCCTATGTCTTCTGCTTCATCTCAGTGTTGCTGTGTGGGGTGGAATAAACACTGTGGTCGCTGTGTTCAGATCGGACAGTGCATCTGTTTTTGTGGAGCAAAGTAACCAGCGAGGTACAACTACTGAAGAAGGAGATGTGTACAGCTGTTGTGACACGTCGTGTCAACATGCCTTGCACGTGCCGGCGTTGACCTCGTTGTGTGCTGCCAACGCCGTGCTGTGTGTGTGGCGTGTTCTGCTGAGCGGCGATGTGGAGAAGAACCCAGGCCCTAACAGTCTGCAGGAGAAGGTCAGTGTCACTCCGGACCAAACAGTAGCCAGTGAGAAGATAGGAGCGATCGCACCGGACATGGCAGAACAAATCTTGACCGCCATTCACCAACAGAGCCAGGAAAACAAACAGCAGACAGCCGACATCAGAAATGATCTGTGTGCGATCAAAACTGAGCTACACCAGGTGAAAGACAAGTGCGAGCAGATCAGCCAGCGATGTGACGGCCTAGAAAGGGAAAACAGTCGACTGGCAGCTGCTGTGGAGGAAATGTCAGGTGACATGACAGTGCTGTTCTCTGACTGTGCGCAGGGAAAGGAGGAGACAAGGACACTGTCCACAGCACTGGAGACACTGACAGAGCAGATCACGTCGATGAATGCTGAAATTGACAAACTGGAAGATCTCTCTAGACGTGACAATCTTCGGATTTTCGGCATTCTGCACAGCAGTGACAATGAAGATTATGACACATGTGCCCATGTTGTCACAGACACTCGGAACAGTGTGCCAGGACACAAGAAATGGTGCGATCAGGACATTGTCAGAGCTCATCGTGTCGGGCAAGCAAGAGGCGACCAACCCAGGCCGATGGTCGTGCAGTGGAGGGACAAGATGACGGTCCTCACTGACAGAGACTATCGTGCCAGACTGCAGGGGAAAGGAGTCCGAGTGGCCAACGACCTGACCCGAAGACAGGCTGCCATCGTCAGCGAGGCAAAGAAGGAGGGCAAAGCCGCCTACTTTGTCAAAGGAAAGATGACGGTCGGACCCAAGAGACCCGATTCCAGGAGCTACGCCGCAGTGACAGCGTCCACCTCTGCATCTTCCTACACGGCAGGGGACGGCGAGCTGGCGAGGGACTGTGTCCGATCAGCTGATCCAGAAACACGTCAGCGAGGCCGGGCAGTGAAGCGACAGGCGGGGATTCCCCTACTACACGGCGCTTGACGGGGGGCGAAGGTCACGGTGCGACACGCCGTGGCGGCCTTTCCAACGCTGGCAGTGACACGGGTGCGAGGCGTGGCAGCGTGGAACGGGATGCACATGGGAACCGTGGTGGTTCTAACCGGAGGCGACAGCAAACGCCGATACGTGGCTACCTGAGTGCTCGTGGCAGTGACAGGTCGTTGCGCTCTGCCAGGGACTCTAAATAGGACAGGCCTGACCATCCATCGCCTCAGTTGTCGTTCCTGAACTCTAGAAATTTTTTATAGCAAATTGAATGACATTGATTTTGTTAATTATGTAAGAACCTTTGATTTTGTGTCTGACTGAAACTTTTGTTGATTGAAAAATTTGATTTCAGCGGTGTTTTCACGGATTATGTTAAGTTTAGTGCCCCAGCAAGAAAGCAATCGAACCAAGGCAGAAACTCTGGCAGAGTTCTCTTGCTTGTAAAGAATTGTTACAGTCAGTATATAAAAGAAGTTATTAAAATAAAAGATGATAATATTGTTGCTATAAGGGTTGACAAAATGTTGTTTAATGTAGGTAAAGATATTTTGCTTGTGGCATGTTATGTTGCGCCTGAGGGAAGTCCAGTTTATAATAGTAATGACATAAAAGATGGCATAGTCATTCTGGAAGAAAATATTAGGCAAAGCATTGAGACAGCTGAAGTGTATGTCATTGTAACTGGTGACTTGAATGCTAGAACAGGGAATGAACAACCTGAAGGCCAAGACATAACATTTTATACCTTTAACATGGAACGTGATGAGGAAGATGAGACTGTTAGGCGCTGTTCAAAAGATTCAGTTGTCAATAAGTTTGGAGCTTCTCTGATTGAATTTTGTTATATGTATGATCTGCTGATGGTGAATGGGAGCTGCAGAGGAGATGTTAATGGCGAGTTTACGTATGTGTCATCGCATGGGTGTAGTGTGATTGATTATTTCATTGTTTCATCAGAACTGTTAAAAAATTGTGACATGTGTGTGGGAGATAGTTTACATTCCTGGCATTTTCCGGTTGAGTTGACGTGGACGAACGAGAAGAACGTAAAGGAGAGAACGTGTTGCCAGAAAATGAGGAAGAAAGAATTGTGTGGTGTGATGAAACGTGAAGATTTACAAAGATGAATTTGATTCATGCGAGTTTATAGAATGCTTGAAGAGAGCGAAAGATATTTTGAAGGATGATATTAATGGATGTGTCGATGTTTTTGTAAATGCATTATGTGCAGCGGCAGCATGTATGATTCGGGTAAGTGGAAAGTGAAAAGACAGATAAATATGTGGTTTGATAAAGAATGTACTCAAAAGAAAAGAACTGTTAATGGGCTTCTAAGGAGCTGGCGAAAGTCAAAAACAAACTTAGTAGAACGTAAGGAGCTATATGTCAACGAGAGAAAGATATATAACAAATTGAGAAAGGAGAAAAAAGAGAAGTATGATGAGATTAGGCTTCAAAAATTAAGAGAGTCGATTAATGACCCAAAGTTATTTTGGTCAACCATCAGATCTGTAAACAGAAAAAGTGTAATTTATAATGAAATTAATTCTCAACAGTGGTATGATCATTTCTATAGAGTCTTCAATGAGGTGGGAGATACATATCAACAAGAAAAGTGTTATGACAGAAGAAGAAAACGATAATGTAGAAAGAACCTCTGTTCAATGACCCAATTTCCAAAAGTGAAGTTATGAATGGAATCAAACATTTAAAAACTGGAAAAAGTGCTAGTATCGATCAAATTATAAGTGAAATGTTCAAACTGTCAAATGCTGCTGTAATTGACTTTTTAGTGGATCTCTTTAACGTCCTCTTTGAGAAAGGAACATTTCCAGTAGCCTGGTCAAAATCTATTATAGTACCAATATACAAAAAGGGGACCGAAACAATCCGGATAACTATAGAGGAGTAGCACTGACAAGTGTAATAGGAAAACTTTATACGCATATCTTAAACAAAAGGCTTACTAACTGGGCAGATAAAGAGGGAAAGATAATTGAAGAGCAGCAGGATTCAGAGAGGGCTACAGCACCATTGACCATATATTCACCTTATATGCATTAGTCCAAAAGTATTTGAATAAAAATTCTAAGTTGTATGTTGCATTCGTTGACTTCAAGAAGGCCTTTGATTCGGTGAACAGAAATATATTGTGGAATGTGTTGAGAAACAGTGGCGTTAAAGGTAAATTGTACAGAGCCATTAGAGGTATATATGATACTGTCCTGGTGTGTGTGCGTGACAAGCATGTTTACACGGATTTCGTCAGTTGCCCAAGAGGCGTTAAGCAAGGTTGTTTACTTAGTCCAAGGTTGTTTTCGTTTTTTATAAATGAATTAGCTATTGAATTATTAAAAAGAGGAAAGCATGGAATACAGATGCTCCCAGGAGCTCTTGAAATGTTTTTGATGCTGTTTGCTGACGATGTTATTCTTCTCTCAGATTCTGTTGTTGGCTTACAAAATCAGTTGAATATTTTAAAACAGGGAAACTGATAGACTTACTTTGAGCGTGAATTTGGATAAAACGAATGTAATGGTTTTTCGCAAGGGAGGACATCTTTCTATTCATGAAAAAAGGTGGTATGGCAATATGGAAGTAAAGGTTACAAATTCCTATAAGGATCTTGGAGTAATTTTTACCACTAAGCTCAGTTTAAATACAGTTTGGACAGAGGTATGTAGAAAAGGAAGAAGGGAGTCACTGAAATTCTCAGAGCTATGAACAAATTAAGTTCCACTGATTCTCACTTTTCTGGAAGTTATTTGACACACAGATCGAGCCTATCCTGACATATGCAGCAGAAATCTGGGTGCAGCAGAGAATAAGCAAATAGAAACAGTGAACACTTTTGCTATTAAACGTTTCTTGAATATATCCCTTAGCTCCTCTAACATACTTGCATACGGCGAGACTGGCAGTATCCACTAAAGCTCCGAACAACTATTAAGAATGTGAAATACTGGCTAAAGATTATAAAGCTTCCAATAGAAAGATTATGTAGGCAGGCGTATGAAATGCTGCTGCAGCAACATGAAGAAGGAAGGCAAAATTGGGTAGACAATATAAGAAAGGTTCTTACTGAGAACGGTTTCGGTATAGTTTTGGATGAGTTACCGGCCGTAGGACGGCTGCAGCCGTTCCTTCCCCTTCGACGGAAGAGGAAAGCTGCTCAGCTACTGTTGCAGACGGCAGATTTTGGCGCACGTGTGTGTGTGTGTGTGTGTGTGTGTGTGTGTGTGTGTGTGTGTGAGTGTGTGTGTGTGTGTGTGCGCGCGCGCACGTGTGTGTGTTGTGTGTGTGTGTGTGTGTGTGTGTGTGTGTGTGTGTGTGTGTGTTGCGTGCGCGCGCACGTGTTGTGTGTGTGTGTGTGGTGTGTGTGTGTGTGTGTGTGTGTGTGTGTGCGTCAGAACCACTTTGCTGGATAATTTCAATTGCCTCCGCAAGCGCCTCTCCCAAACCCCTCTCCCTCTCCCACACCTCAAACCCCTCTCCCTCTGCCACCCACGTGGTGGGAAACTCCAAAACAAAACCACCCAAGTTATCAGAAACTATACACCAGCCAATTATTTTTTCCCCAAGATTCCTGAGTTTCACCAGCAATTAACATCCTCTCTGCTAATCTAAACAACTTGAATGGGATCAGGGGGTTAACTACACGTCCTGACATGGACCAGGCCCCGTTAGCTGGGGCTTGGGGATCAGCTATCACGTCTGTTTACACTTGCTTATCAGCGTGCTGACAGGGGTCACCATCATTTACGTATCAACATATATCCGCGGTTCCGTTGAGACGGAAAGATCGCCTAGCGGCGATATATTCCGTTCCGGTGGAAACAGGGGTATTTGAGAACAGCGCATGTGAGCGGTTGCGGCCAGAATCAATACATATAAGCAAAACTGGCATTCCCATGTAGAAGAAAACACAAAATATAATTGGTATTCCTCATTTAAAAGTATTTTCCAAGCTGAAAAATATATCTCAGTCATTAAAAATAGATGACATCGAAGTCTTTTTGCCAGACTAAGAATGAGAACTCTTGGATTAAAGGCTAACAGAAGATGGTTTATTGACGATCAGGAAATGGATAATTTGTGCTTAATGTGTTGTAAGGGAGTTGAAGACGAACGGCATTTTATCTTTCATTGCCCTGCATATGAGTCAATTCGAAATAAGTATAGTTTGTTTTCTTTACCTGTTTCCAGAAGACATGATTTAGTAGCTATTCTTATATCCGGAGACGAAGAAATGATAACATTGCTTTCAAAATTTATTGCAGAAGCAAATAATACGAGGAACAAGATACTGTCACCCGATCAACACTGACACTAAAAATTAAAAAAAGAGAGGAAGTGACAATGGTAACATAACGAAAGTAATTACAAAGAAAAAGAAAAAAGACAGAACAAAAAGGTATTAGGCGGAAAAAAAGCTACAGTGAAGAAAAAAAAGCGAGAGAAACTGAAAAGACAAAATAACTACTCGAAATTTTCTTGAGTTCCAGTGAACGCTTAGTACTTGAATAACTACAGATGGATGGTCGAGTCTGGTATTTATGATGATGATGATTTGTGTGTGTGTTGTGTGTGTTTTGGTGTGTGGTGTGTGTGTGTGTGTGTGTGTGTGTGTGTGTGTGGATTGGAAATTGCGCGTGGTTGAAGTATACATGTAAGTGGAAGTGCATGAGTATCGTCCCTTTTCTCGTTGCTATTAGTTTACTGCTATTTCAGAAATGTTCCCCTTGGCACTAAGCTGTAAAAAGCTAATGCCAATAAACATGTGTCAGTGTGTCAGTGTCAGTGTCTCTCTCTCTCTCTCCCTCTCTCTCCCCCCCCCCTCTCTCTCTCTTTCCCCCCCCTCTCTCTCTCACTACGCACACACACACACACAACACACACACACACACACACACACACACACACACACACACACACACACACACACACGCTGATAGATACTGCTGTACCAGATACTAGTTGTAAAAATGCATGCCAACTATGCATTCAGTCCGACCAAAAGCAGGAAGCCAATGCAGGTCGGAGAGCAGGGGAGTTTGGCACTTGAATAATAAAGCAGCAACACCATTCGTAACTCTCTGGTGGGTAGGCTAATTGTAGTAGTACAGTTGACATAGAACCAGAAATATGACTCAAGTCTTACTGTTTCTGTAGTTAGTGTTTAATGAACCAGTGATCCATATGCTAAGGCAATAAGTTTGACATAATTTGCAAGCTTGAGCGACCATTGGAAAGGTTCCATCAGTTACTAAACAGAAATGGCTTTTTAGAGAGAAATCGTGTTTTTGTGTAGTCTCTAATGATCCAGAGTACTGACGTCTTCAGAAACTTTTGCCAGAGGAGCTTTTGTATTCTTTTATGAAGCTGAACTGTTTTTTTGTGGTCCAAAGTTTAACATCTACTACACAGTTTGTATGGCTTGTATCAGTGTATGAATCAGCAGACGCCTGGTACATTCATAATGTTCAGTGTCATCGGGAAGCATATGATGGAGAACATTATGTTCCTTTATACCGGAAGGAGGCTGTATAGCATGAAAAGAATGAGGTTCAATATCGGACCTTGAGGGACTCCATACGATAAAGACGATGCGTCAGGTAAATTATCCGTATAGAAACAGAGGAGTCTCAGACAAATACAAACGGAAATATGAGAGGGCTATATCCTAATTTAATTAAAAAAGTACAGATTCGAGGCGGTTATAAAAATGATATGATCAGTAGTGTCAAAGTCAGTACTTCTGTAAAGAAGAGTTATGATTAATAATGGGTTTATCAGTATTTGCAATCAAAAGATCTTTCAATGCTCTCAACAAGGCAGTATCTCCATCATGACTGGCTTTGTATTACTGTTGTTAAGGCTATGAACTTGAGACATGAAAACATGTGTCATTCCCATCCAGCTCAACAATAAAGTAAGCTATATAAATAACCTCAAAGAAGTGTCCAGATACTTCAAGCACGTCTGTTTACCAGCAAAGCTATTAAAGAATCAATTCAAGATACTATCATTTCCTTCCACCTATCTATAATGTAAGCTGAAAAAAATCTTCGAAAGAAACAGAACCTCCCTCCGGTCCCCTTACTTTTCTTTATTGATGCGATAACCGGTGCAAGCTGATGCTGAATTGCCTTTATAGGACTTTCTTTGTCTTCATAGAACTGACTCTGTTGTCAGTTCAATTATTTCGTTTGCGTTGACAGTGTTGTGACCTGCGACCTATAATGCATTTTTTTTTCCAGTCTATCGTTGCTTCTTATTTTTCTTTTTCTTTTTCTTATTTTTTGACTACACAGAACCATGAAGTCGTTATAGTCAATGGCTATCTAAATCCACCAATGCAGCAGATCCGTTTGTGATTGATGTATTTGTTTTGTTCACCACATTAAAAACCAAACAAACTTGAAGAGCCACATCACACCATCATCAGGCATTGATACTCCATTTCGATCTCTGCGGGAAATCTTTTGAGCGACTTATGGCTTTAACCCTCCTCAATCGCCTCGGTCTTTTTCGATGGAAATTGCATTTTTATCTTCAAATGATGTTCTCTCTCTCCCTCCCTCCCTCCCTCCCCCTCCACCATTCTCTCTCTCTCTCTCTCTCACACACACACACACACACACACACACACACACACACACATAAACACACACACACACACACACACACACACACACACACACACACACACACACACACACACACACCACACACACACATAAGCGAGAGTCGACACAGAGAGAAACAGAGAGACAGACAGACACATAGACAGACACACACACACACACACACACACACACACACACACACACACACACACACACACACACACACACTACAGACACACACGCTCGCACGCTCGCACGCTCAGACACACACACACACACACACACACACACACACACACACACACACACACACACACACACACACACACACACACACACACACACACACAAGCTCTCTCTCACTCTCTTTCACTCGCTCTCTTTCTTTCCCCCACCTCCTCTGTCTGTCTGTCTGTATGTCTCTCTCTCTCTCTCTTTTCTCTCTCTCTCTCTCTCTCTCTCTCTCTCTCTCTCTCTCTCTCTCTCTCTCTCTCTCTCTCTCTCTCTCTCTTCCATCAGGCACAACCAATGCATTGTGAAAAATGGTGCCAAAATCTGGACATTATAGAAAATTCTGAACATCAAAAAGGTTCACTGATTTGCCATAAAACGTTTTTGAGTTAAGATATTCCAACACTAATTGATTTTGTGTATTATCGAATTAGAAGACTTCCGAAATACATATGAATTCTAACGTGAAGTAAATCACTTATTTCTGAAAGTTAATACGAACATATAAATATTGTTTGCCACTGAAAGTATACAAAACACTATAACCTTTAAATACTAACTGAAAGAAGACGTAGGCAACAAATGTCCACCAGTATCTCCATTCTTTGAATTTGGCTTTGCTTGGGTAAATCAGGGCATCCACTATGTCTAAGGCTCTACAAAATGACACACATTGCATAATGCAGACTCGTAAGACTATCTTCAAACAAGAAAGAGCTTTGCTCAATAAAGACAGTTTAAAACTGCAAGTTCCACAGAACCGTGTGTTGGAATTTACACACACACACACACACCACACACACACACACACACACACACACACATATATATATATATATATATATATATATATATATATATATATATATATATATATATATATATATATATATATATATATATATAAATAATGAAACAATGAGGTAAACAACAAATCTGCTGTTATCCAAAATATTTCGGCTACTTAGCCTTCCTCAGCAGGAGTTCTTCGTTTGTAAACAAACGCAACGTCATTATGTCTTTTCGAGTAGTTTTACGTCAATTGATGGACGTCATTGTGTTCCTTGTCACATCAAAACATTGACCCACGTGGTGCCAGAGTTTTTAGCTTGAAGATCCAGAATCGTTCACGCTGTTTTTCGTCTGTCTGTATTGTTTGTGTGAATCCTTTCTACGGGAATGCCCCGGGAGGTTCTGCAGTGTGTGGTTCGGTTTGTTAAAGTGTTGAGCGACTAGTGTGTGTGTCTTTTTGTTGATGTTTGATCTGTGTAGGTAAAACCTCATCTTCAGAGTGTTTTTAGTTTCCCCGACATACTTTGTGTTGTTGCATGTGTTGCAGAAGGGGATGTAGATGATGTTGGAGCTGTTGCATGTGAGTCTGTGTCTTATGGAATGTCTCTTTTGTTTGCTGGTTTTGGAATGTGGTTGTCTCCACAAGGTGTTCCTGGCAGATAATGCATTGTGAACTCAGCACTTGAATGAGCCAGCATCAGGGTCTGTTGGCACTGGTAGACTGGATGGCATAAGAAGACTCCGCAGTGAATGGCATTTGCGTTCACCAAGTAGAGGTGGTTCTGGAATTGCCCTACTCATGTGTTCACTGTTCTGTGTCATCTCACTGTGGAGTTCTCTCAGCCAGTTCCGGAGGGGGGGGTTGCTGGGATGGTGTGTCACTACAAATGGGACTCGTTGGTTCTTCTTTTTAGGTTTGTATGCGAGGCAGACCGAGCGAGGCATCCTCATGGCTTTAAGTCTGGCATTTCTGATGGTAGTGTCTTTGTGGCCTCTGTTTTTCAGTTGTTCTTCCATTCTTGGCAGCGTGCCTCAAAGGTTTCTGGAGTCGAGCAGAGCCGACGTAGTCGTAGAAACAGGCTGTACGGAAGGTTTTTGATAGTGTGAGTGGGATGGCAAGACCGACTATGGAGATAGGCGTGAGAGTCAGTGGGTTTGCTGAAGACATCAGTGTTGAGAAATCCGTCGTTGAGGGTAATGGATAAGTCTAGAAATGGGATCTCTTTGACGACGAAGAAATCGTGAATTTGATGGTTGGATGATAGCTGTTGAGGAACTATATAATATATATATAAACAAAGCTTGCTCTTATGTCTAAGATTGCATATATATATATATAATATATATATATATATATATATATATATATATATATATATATATATATATATATAAATATAATATATATAAAACAAGTTAAAAGAGGAATCTTAAAACTCAAATTACCACTTTCCGCGGTCACTGAGGAGAAACAACCAGGTTTCAAAATATCGGTATATGACCAGGAGTTATATGTTAGTGAGTTTCCCTCCCTATTGGAGGATGTCTCCCCCTTGGAGAATATAAGCTTGCTGAAGACTCATTTT
>CM031607.1:77666944-77674444 GCA_018398815.1 Conus ventricosus | reverse complement strand
CTGCTCTTATGTTAAAGTAATAGATATTAGATAACATAGCTGATTCTAATCTATATTTGCTAATATGGGAAGATTATACTCGCTTTCCAGTTATAGCCACCCAAAAACCCTCAGCCATCGATTTAAACCTTTACATCTCCATCACTTGTAGTAAACTCAAGGGGGAAACTGGAGAAAACCCACTGGGATCAGATCATATTCCAATAATAATATCGTTAAATGACATATTAGAACAAGAAATCTCAGAAGATATTATTCCAAAAATATATTTACAAAAATGCAGATTGGTCACTTTTTCAAATCGATCTTAACAACACAGACATAGTGTTCTCAGCTAATGAAAATGTAGATAAACCAATACACTGCATTTTGTAAATATATTTTAGCAGCACTGAAAAGTCGATCCCGAAGATAAAAAAACACAAAGTCAAAGAAACAAAAATGGAAATATATGGTGGAACAAAAATTGTGAAACACCCAATAAAAAGAAAAAAGAAAGATTCAAGTTTTAATTGTAAAAAGAGATCGGGAAAGTAATCATAAAGAATAAAAGGGGGATAAAGAAAGTGTAGATGTCATAGATGATGCCAAAGCTGCAGCATTGGAATGAATTTTGTAACTCTGAAGTTAAAAATCATAAAGATATTGGTAAAGTGGGGGAGGAACTAAAAAGCTATGAAAAAGGGGATTAACATCACCACAGAAACCCTATAAAAATAGATAGCAACAGTCTTCTTAGTGCTGATGAGAAAGCAGAAGCCTTTGTAAACATGTTTGCTGAGGTAAGCCCCCACTGAAGGTCTAACAAGTACGGACCAAATATACAGAGAGAAAGAAGAAGGTATTAAAGCACGGGATGAATCTACAGAAAGACAATAGTAACAATATCAATGCTCCTATAACTATCCAAGAAGTAAAAGAAGCCATTAGATCCATACCATTAAGAAAATCATCTATTGGTTTAGATGCAATATCTAATCAAATTTTAAGAAATTTGTCTAAAAAATTTGTGAGTTTCTTCATAAATTATTTAGCGCATGTTGGAGCATTGGTTTATGCCAAAAATATGGAAACAGTCGATCGTTGTTCCCAAAATTCATAAGAAAGGAAAATGTACAAAGGATCCTAAGAATTATAGACCCATTGCATTAACTTCACATGTTTGTAAACTTTCAGAAAGAATTGTTATGAATAACTTGTACATTACTGTGAAAATATAACAATAATACCGATTAATCAAGCTGGTTTCCAGAAAGGGTCGATCCACTACAGAAATTTTACTGAAATTATCAAAAAATGTAAAGAAACAGTTTGCTAAAACGAAAATGTGTTCTTGCTCCCTTTTTTCGACATAAATAAGGCTTACGATCAAGTGTGGCATTTACAGCTATTAAAAAAACTTAAAACATTGGTTTGACGGGAAAATATATACAACTATGTCAGATGTTTTCTAAAGGGAAATGGGTAATAAGAACAAGGTAGGAAAAAAATATTCCACAAGTAGAACACTTTCAATGGGAAATCCCTAAAGGTCAGTATTAGCGCCACTCTTTTTCCCATTATTAATGTATGATCTGCCAAAAAAATTATCAAAAAATGTTGTTCTTGTCCAATATGCCGACGATATAGCATGTGGATGGATGTAACGTTTAAAAAAGAAAACTTCACAGCGAGATATAAAATTCGTCCAAAAGACTATCAGGAGAACTAAACAAGATGGTGGTTTTCATGAAAACTAAAAGGGTTAAGTCTGTCAACCGAAAAAAACAAATATGATTCTTTTTAACAGTGGATCTAACCAGAAAGTATCCTGTTTTCACATTGGATGATACTCCTCTTAAGTACGTAACAGAGATTAAATTTCTAGGAGATTATTTACATCTAAATTATCATGGAACTTTCATATCGAATATTTATTTAACAAAAGCGAGAAAAACATTAAAAATTTCTGAAAATTATTTCTAAAGAAAAGTGGGGACAAGATCCCGCTACTTTGATTACTCTATGTAAGTCTTTAATGAGATCAAAAGTAATTTTTGCCCCAAGAAATATTCTTCAATTTCCCTAAATATTATTACAAAAACTGCAAAGTATTGAATGTAAGGCATTGAAATTAGTCTTTGGACTTCCTGTGACGCAATCATCTCACGTAACATATTATGAAGCCCCGGTACTTCCTCTAGATGATTATAGAGATTTAACATGTTGTAAATTTGTCATTAAAAAGTACAGCTAGAAAAAACATATCAAATCAGAATTTAAAATCAGATCAGATTTTGATTTTCCGAAAAAGAGCAAAGGGCTATAACTTTCTAATAACTATAGCAACTTATACATCAAAAATACTTCAGATTCTGGGGTTTCTTTAGAAAAGGAAGCTTTCTCTCCCCCGACCATCTTTTTGTCCTATTCCACCCTGGGAAATAAAAAAGCCCATTTTGATATTGATCACACCAACATTAAAAAGGATGAAAAATATCAATATGCTCGCAAGTTATTTCTAAGTGTCATATTGACGAGAAATGCATAACCAATTAAAAAATATACACAGATGGTTCATGTATTGGTAAGCAAACAGGTTGTGCATTCTTAATCCCAACTTGAGGGTGGAACAGCAATACTCATGGCTTTGAATTACCTTTTAGATTTCCCAAACAATATTTCAAGCTCTGTTTTGTTTTAGATTCAAAATCAGTCCTTCAGGGGCTAAAAGATTTTCATCTGCATACTAGACCTGAAATGATTATTGAGGTAAGCTGTTTGATCCCCATTTCTTATTAAGGAGGCAAACCCCGTATTCCTTTTGTTGGATTCCTTCACACTGTTCCTTTTATTATAACGATAAAGTAGATTTGGGCAGCTAAATGTGGGCAAAACATATCTCTAGTTCTTAAAACAATATTTTGAAAAATTTCAAAGATAGAATGATAGAACATGACAATCAAAATCAGTTTGATACTTTTGATATTAAATCATTCAACATAACTTTAGTTTAAATAAAAATATACTTTCGTTGATGTATAGGTGGAATTTTGATGCTTTTAAAAAAAAAATAGTTAAAAACATAGTGTGTTTATGTAAAAAAAAATAAACTGAACATAAATTGTTACATGTCAAAAAGTGGAAAAAAATAATTCCAGTGTTTAACAGAATAGTGCACAGGCCATCTTTGAGTCACCAGCTTAACACATGAGTTTTTTGTATGCTTAGAGCGCACTCCATTGGGGAAGTATTTATAGGTTTCCTTTTTTGTTGTATGTGGGGCGGGCATAAGTGTGGGGAGGGAAGATGGAATAATTACAAAGCTTAAAAGTGACAAAGACGGAGAAAAGTTACGGTTCTGTGCCTTTATGGTTGTTAAAATTTATTAGTTTTGTTAATTTTTTTTTCTTTTCCTTTTAAATTTTTTTTTTGTTGTTGAAAATTTAAGTGCTTTGTAATTACCATTATTATCATAAAGCACTCATAAAAGCACACACATTTTGCACCACACACACACACTCCAACACACTCGCATATGTATTCACACACGCGCACACGCACATGCACTCTTTCGTGTGCTGTACAAGCATAAGCACACACGTAAGAACTTGTAAATTTCTTTTATTCCAGTTTTGTTGCAAAAAACTCACACATTATATACAATCCACCACTTTAACCTTTAAAATTTTTTTTGTAAGTTTCAGTATCTGAATTTTTTTCTTAATATTTAAAAATGAAGGAGGGGAGGGAGGGGTGGGGAGAGGATAGAGAGGGAGGAAAGGAAGGGGGTGAAATAGGGTGGGGTGGGGGTTTCACTGATTTTGTTGTTATATATATATATGGTTTTTTTTCTTCTGTTTATTATTTCTAATGTTTTTAGTTATATACTATTCTTTAATCAGATTTTATTTCAAAATAACCGCCTAAAACACCATATGTTACCAATTCACATATACATGCATGCAATACTTGGAACTCTATAACTTTCAGTCATGCACTGGTCTTATTCTCTTACACACTCCTTTTTTATCGTCTAATATCACGATTAGTGGAAAGACGTGAAATGAATGGGCAACACACACACACACACACCACACACAACACACACACACACACACCAACACCCCCAGCCAGGCAAACTCTCTCTCTCTCTCTCTTCTCTCTCTTCTCTCTCTTCTTCTCTCTCTCCTCTCTCTCTCTCTCTCTCTCTCTCTCTCTCTCTTTTTATATAATATATATATATATATATAAATTATTATAATAATATATATACAATTGAATATATATATATATAATTAAAATTAAATTTATTATATTTTTATATATAAAATGGAGAGAGAGAGAGAGAGAGAGAGAGGAAAAGAGAGAGAAGGGGAGAGAGAGAGGGGAGAGAGAGAGAAAGACAGACAGACAGACAGACAAATAGAAGAGACAGAGACAGAGACAGACAGAGAGATTACATAGAAATGGTGGAGCACTGTACCTATAGAAACTGAGAAGGAACGTGACCGTCTTAAGCTCATACGAAGATAAAGAGTAGAGGAGTTGTGTTATAGCGATCAAGGAGACGGCCGCCAGACAGAGACTGTACAAAGTAAAAAAATTAAAAAAAAATCAATCAGTACTCCCAACCACCCGGAAAGCAGCATTGTCCCCCTCCCTCTGCTAGGAACACTGTAGCACGCCGACTGACCGGTTCAGACTTCCAGTTCCAGACACTTTCTTTGTTGTGTGTTTTACCATCCAGCTTAGCCGCTAGAGGAACATTGAAGTAGGTCAGTAATAGACGGGTCTGGAAGGAAAAGGGATATTTGTGGTGTGGAAACCAACCATCGATGAAGTGGAAGCCTGGCGTGAATATGGAGACCTATTCAGTCTTTTCCAGACTTTTTTGTCTGTGTCTGTCTGTCTGTCTGTCTGTCTGTCTGTCTTCTCTCTCTCTCTCTCTCTCTCTCTCTCTCTCTCCTCTCTCTCTTCTCTCTCTCTCTCTCTCTCTCTCTGTGTGTGTGTGTGTGTGTGTGTGTGTGTGTGTGTGTGTGTGTGTGTGTGTGTGTGTGTGTGTGTGTGTGTGTTCAAATTAAGGACAACTTCATTTAAATTTAATGTACCGTGAATTCCAAACCAGGCAGTTCTGATCTTCAAGAAGATCAGGACTAGTATATGAATTTTCATCGCATTTAAAGAATATCTGACATGTACGAAGAACAGACTTATGTATGCTAGGAAATATCGATGCCCCTGACATGACATGAAAACCCAGTCTCGTGTGTTCCATGTTTACGGTCGAAGAAAAAACGATTGTTGAGCATAACTACATAATCACGTTCTGTGTTATGCGGCTCCCCGTAACGCGACAATGATGTGAAACTCGATGCGCACACACACACACACACACACACACACACACACACACACACACACACACCACACACACACACACACACACACACACACACACACACACACACACACACACACACACCCGTCTTAGAATCATTGTATTCCACTAGCCAACATTCCTCATTCATTACCTTCAATGGTGTAATCAGTCGACGCCGGATGCTTTAATCATTCATTTCCCAGATGGATTAATCGTTCTCGCTGTTTCCAAAGAAAAGCAGTAATGAAATCTGTTATCTGCTTCTCCTTAAATCAGCACAACTCATTGTCCCGATCTGCGTGTGTCTGTTCCCATGTTACTGTCTTTATTTTTATGTCATTTCACAAAGGGTGATATTAAACGGGAACAAAGGAAGGGTGGGGGTAAGAACGTTTTCAGGAACAGCCATGGAAGGAAGGGGTGGGGTAAGAACGTTTTCAGGAACAGCCATGGAAATGGGGAGGTGCGGAAGAGAGACGAAGGGGGGGGGGGAGGGGGGGGAGGGGGTCCAGTTTGAATTTCATCAAAGTAATTCTGCATCAGAAAAATCCATATATGCAGTACCACATATGCTACATTACGAAACGACAGTGTACAGTATTGAATAAACCAAGATCAAAAGAAAATCAAGATGAGGGTCTCGTTGTGTAAAAGGGTCTCATGGAAAGAAAATTACAATCAGGTCTCGTAGACATTTCGCTATAAAGATGATAATATTAAACAAAGAGTAGTGCTAGTAATGATAATCATCATCATCATCATTTTCATAATGGTGATAATGATGATGACAGTTGTGATGCTAATACTAATAAAGGTAGTAAGGATATTGAAGGTTTTTGTTTTGCCTTTTCTTTGTTTTTAAGATGATAATGATGAGGATGACTGTAGTACTGATAATGATGATATCATGACATATTTCAATGTCCATCAAGGCAATTCTGCCTGCAAAAGAAGTCCGTATATGCGGCACCACATATACCACTTCACGGACACCACGGTGCGCAGTATTGACTAAATGAATAAACCAAGATAAACAGAAAATTAAGACAGGGTCTAGTAGAACTGACTTAGCAGTCGCCTGACCTTAGCAATAGCCCAACGCCTGGCCAGACCTTGGGTACCTACCTAACACTGCCTGCCCATTAGCCGCTGTAGCGCTGTTGTTAAGTGATGCGAATTTCATGTCGAGAGGTCAAGGATTCGATTCCCTTCAGAGCGGGCTATATTCGTCGTTTGACATTTCTTACTGCAGCGTATGAAGATACAAAAAACTGCAATGTATGCTATGTATATGGTATGTAGGCGGGCGGTCAATGCACAGTCTCCACCACCTGATTTGATTCTTCCTGTCGATTCTTCTTGTACCTATGCAGAACCTGTTGTGTACTGGGAACCCTGGGATACAGACACATTTGCCCACAGAAGCTGTATTAGGGCGGTAAAAGCAAGTCTAGAAAGTTTTGAAAGCAAATAAGCAGCACTGATCTGATTCTTATAGGTGTGGTACTAACCTGGAAAAGAGAGAGTATCACCCAAGAAGACGACAGGGGTATTATCCCTGCACGCAAACTTACATCGGTATGAAGACCGTGGAGACTGTCACAGACTGTCAAAGTATGTTTCTTTCTCCTCCTGGCACGATCTTTAGCTCGTGACATTTGGTTAATAGCTGTGAGCTGAAGATGATTGGTGGGAGGGAGATGCAGCTATCGTGGCAGAGGAACTTTGAGTGAGGCGTGCGCTAACATGCGCGCGCGCGCGCGCACGCACGCACGCACGCACGCACGCACGCACGCACGCACGCATGCACGCATACACACACACACACACACACACAAACACACACACACAAACACACACAAACATACACACACACACACACACACACACACACACACACACACACACACACACACACACACACGCACACACACACACACACACACACACACACACACACACACACACACACACACACACACACACACACACACGTAAGCATATATATATATCTCACTCCCTCTTTATCCCTCTGTCTGTCTATCTGTCGGTCTGCCTCTCTCTCACTCTCTGTCTCTCTGTCTCTTTCTCTCTATCTCTTTCTCTCTCTCCCTCTCTCTCTCCTCTCCTCTCTCTCT
>CM031607.1:77636944-77654444 GCA_018398815.1 Conus ventricosus | reverse complement strand
GATTCCACAAACATTATTTAAGTTCTTTTACTAAATATCTCCCAAAGATGGAACATGGTGGGAACCCATTAGATGTTGGTACTCATTATCGAGCAGATTTAAGTTTAAGATTCTTCAGCAAAATTATTACCTATCTTATTTTGCAAAAGTTGGAGACAACTTTGAACCAAAAAAAAATTATTTAAAAAAAGGCAAAGAGCACTTTATTATCATGCTTGTCTTTATCAAATGGGAGATACATTACTGATCAAATTATCACATATTTTCCATTGGACATGTACTCTGCAACGTTGGGTCTTGCATTAACTACATCCACAAAGATAAAGAAATTTTTCAATAGGAGATAAACTGGAGACCTGGTTTCCCCTCCACCAATATGTGAAGAATCTGCAATTCACTGAATGCTGTGAATTGTCTTGCGATGGGTATTTTAAGTGATTGGAAGTTCACCTTTACCATGATGTGACTGTTTGGCCGCGGCTGGCTCTCATCTACCTCTGAGTGTAGATGTAAAGGCGAGAGAAGGAATAAACATTTGTGAACTTGAGTATTCACTTCATAGACTCCTGGAATAATTATGTTTCCATCAGAAACAATACTAATAATGATAAAGCCAAAATACAAGATAATATTATCGCGCCGGGTGTATCCTGGGGAACATTTCCTTTCTTTGCTGACGTAGGCAACATTCTAATCAAATAAACAAAGGAAGCCTGCGTGGGTCTTGTGTCCAAACTTCGACACCTATCGTTCAGACGTCTCCTGTGTGTTAGCCTTCGGGTGTGGTTGGTGGGAAACGTGGACGTGCCAAGCCTGATTGACTTCAGTCCTTGGGCATCATGTCAGACACGTAAGGGGGTTTAACTTCCTGCCTGGTGTCGATCCAATCCATTGCTCATCCATTTCTGTCAGGCCGATTCTAGCGCCTAGGGACTGTCATGCGGTGGGGAGATTTTCGACATATTTCTCATGCCAGAACAAAAAAAAAATACATTTGCTAAAACAATAATTGCGTGTGTAAAAGTGCATGTAATGTTAATGCTTGTTTTATTGTGGAATAATTGCAGTTTTTAATCCTTTTGAACGGTGACGTTTTCTGCACTTATAATTGTAATTATAATATTTTTGGTAGGTAAGATTTTCTACATTGTTGATTTTATTCTTTGATTTATTTATTTAAGTAATACCTATCTATTTTGCATTGTCGGTTTGCTCCCATATTTCCCCTCTCTCTCTCTCTCTCTCTCTCTCTCTCTCTCTCTCTCTCTCTCTCTCTCTCTCTCTCTCTCTCTCTCTCTCTCTCTCTCTCTCTCTCTCCTTCTGTGTGTGCGTGTGTGTGTGTGTGTGTGTGTGTGGGGGGGGGGGGGGTGTTATTGGGACACTGTTCTTCAACATTAAACACGTGTTCATTTATTAGACTTCAGGTGGATCAGATAATATCCAACAGCCTTTGAAAAAGACAGGTATTTTTATAACAGACAGAAGACTGGTTGTGTCACCCGTGCAGTCTGCTGCTCAGTTGCATCTGACCTTCCCAATCGTGAGATACAAAGGATTATGTAGTTAGGTCTTTACACCTTACTTACGTCAGGACGTATACAACAAGTAAAGGTGGATGGCATGGCGATGTTTCTCATTCAGGTCAGCATTACACAGTAAATGATAATGATTGCCAGTGTCACAGGTTTTTCCATTTGTAAAGTCAGAAAATATTTCGTAAACAGTTGTTGCTGAACTGTTTCCCGCCCCCACTCCATTTCTCTCTCTCTCCTTCTCAGTCTCTCTGTCTGTCTGTCCGTTTGTCTGTCTTTCTGTCCGTCTCTCTCTCTCCCTCCCTCTCTCTCTCTCTCTCTCTCTCTCTCTTCTCTCTCTCTCTCTCTCTCTCTCTCTCTCTCTCTCTTCTCCTGCGATCGTGCGCGTGCATGCACATTTGTTTGAAAATGTGAATGCTTGTGTTCATGTTTGCAGTGTACACAATGGCAAGTAGATATACATCGACACATGGGCACAAAAACACTCACAGACAGCCGACACACAGACTCATTACGTTGAGTTTCACTGCCAATTTCAGACATCCACATGACTGAGAAGCTCAGGCGCTGGTGCCAGCATATCTGGTCTTCAGTGCTGTCGATATGTACTGGTGTGGTATCTTCCATCTGTAAACAATGTCAGTGCCAACGTCTTAATTGTCTTCAAGTCTCTCTATTTTCTTTCTTATTTGTAAACAGTGCCGACACCACGTCTTCATTCTAACCTTAATGCACACTCAAATATGTATCATGTCTATCCTCACTAATCATCAAGGGACAAAGAAGTTCATATTTAGTGGCCCTTCATGTCCTGTTCGTGAAGTGGCGGCGGTCCGTGTCGATGATGCCAACAGGTTGATGGGGACCGTTGGCTTAACCTGATGTGGATATGGAGACGGTATGGAAATGGTGTTGGACATGCCTCCTATGAACACCAGCAACATGACTAAGACTTGTACGGAATACACATGAAACTCAACTTCTTTGTGAAGTTTACTACACAACTAAAGGCTAGTATGCTTGTCTGTACGTCACAATTTTTTTTACTGGTATACTTGAATAGAAGGAGCGTTCCTTTTGATTTTGTATCCTCTTTTTCTCTCATTATGTGTAACTGTTAAAAATCAATTCTATATATTGGCGGGTTTATCAAGAACGTTACACTGTGTTTGTCTTGTTATCTTGTCAATGTAATGAATGGTCAGATTGGGAGGAGCAATCATTTTGATCATTTTTTCCATTTTTTTATAGCGATAGTCTTTGTGATTGCTTTTGTTCTTTTTGCCTTTCCTGTGTTGAGCCATTTACTGACGTTCTATTCTCACTTGAGTTATTGAACTGGGTGTGCTGTAATCCAGTTCCAGTCCTTTTTTTAGTGTCTTTAGTGTATGAGTGCTGCTGTTTTAATACAAAATTCCATCTGTACCTCCTGGACAAGAGGGCTATTGGCTGTTGTCAATAAAATGTATCAGTGTCAGTGTCAGTCTGTCTATGCAAAATGTATCAGTGTCAGTGTCAGTCTGTCTATGCAAAGATGCTGATTGAAGAGGAAAGCAATATCTTTTGGCAGTTAATGTAATATGTAGGATGAGGAGAACTGTGGAGCGGAAAAGAGGTGAAGAGATAAACCTGATAGTGGCAATTGTGGGCGTTTTTTTTTTTCCTTAATCCTGTGCTTTGCCATCTCAAGCTACTGCTACTTGTGTGGCTTTTTTAGAATGGGCGATACTTTGTTCAGTAGAACCACGCTATGAATTCAACCCAAGCTGTAAGGGGGCACATCTGGTGTTTGTTTGTGCCTTTGGAAGGATGCTCGGAGAGCAAATGAATGGACCAGCTTGAGAAGAGGTGAAGAACACTGGCGAGGAATGAACCTGAGAAAAACTCCATCATTTGATGAAACCCAGTGACTGCAGGGTACTCTCCACAAAGCTGAAGTGAATAAATCCATCTAGTTCTTTGTCTCGGGGCGGGGGAGAGAGAGAGAGAGAGAGAGAGAGAGAGAGAGGAGAGAGAGAGAGAGAGAGAAGTAGAGAGAGAGAGAGAGAGAGAGAGAGAGAGAGAAAGAGAGACAGAGAGAGAGAGAGAGAGAGAGAGAGAGAGAGAAAGAGAGAGATCTGGCTCTGAGAGAAAGAGGGAGAAGAGAGAAGGTCAATTTGGCTTAGCACATTAAAAACAAAAGAGAAAGATGAAAGGAATTTTTTTAGAGAGAGAGAGAGAGAGAGAGAGAGAGAGAGAGAGAGGAGAGAGAGAGAGAGAGAGAGATGGGGGGGGGGGGAGAAATAGGGGAGAGACAGACAGACAGATAGACCGACAGATAGACAGACAGACGGACAGACAGACAGAGACTGGATGCAGATAAAACAATAGGAGGACGAGATCTCAGCCTTCGTTTTGTGAGAATCGTCTCAAGATTGTTATCCCTCCTTCAGGACCCTTGACGAAATATCTCCTCCAGGCTCACACTTCCTGAAAACAGTGACACCCTTCGATGTCTATCGGCATGAGTTATGCAGTGCGACCCAAGCACACGTAACCATTCGGTCCCATGCCGGAATACAAAGGAAAGCTACTCAGATGTTTCCCAGAACCTGTAGCTGACTTTAAAGTATTCCTTTTTTCATCTTACTTCAATGTAGGCATCGTATAAACTGCAAGTTGTAAAAGCGAAAAATTCAGTGATTTAGCACGTGCTGCATTACATAAAAGGCGGCTGAAATGAAAATGAAGAACCAGTATTGGAACTGTTTGGGGTAACGATGAATTCCTGGTGCTCGTTGATTAGGATAATTAATTTCTTGTGCACAACACTTTGCTCCAAAAAAAGGATTCGAACCCATAAATGTCACGTCGTTGATGATGTATATGTACACTAAAAACGACTGCAATCTACCTCAGCCATCTTTGTTATAACAATGTCAGTCAAAGCACACTTTTTAAGAGGAGAGAAATTGAATTTAAAACCGCAAAACGTGTCTTGTAATGTATTGCTATAGGTCAACATTGCAACAACGCGGTACGTGTAGTTCATTAAAAAAATGAAAAAAAAATCAACTGAAACCAGCTTTGACTTCTTAAGCTGCTCGTTTAAAGAAAACTGGATCCTGGCAATAGAGCCTCCATTTATTGGAAACAGCACTCTTCCTCTGGTTGCTCTTTGCGGGATCTTGATGGTACTGCAACCGATTGACATTTTCCTGGCACATCCTGTAAGAAACTCTAATATCTAAGAAAGGTCAAAAGGACACATTCTTCCTTTTGCGGGATCACTTGAAATCATTAGGGCTGAACACCTATCTATCTGAGAGCAACCAATATCTACTGGGAGAAGGCGGTAACGGACACTATTAAAACGGGCCCCGAAAGCGACCATTGTTGTGTCATTTTGATTAAAAGACAGGTACTGATGAATCAGACTTCGATCTTAGTTCTGATAATGTCTAATTTTGTCATTTCCCTTAATCAGTTGCGTTGTTCATGCTAATTGTTATTACCTTCAGCAACTGTGGCTTATGTTTTGTTTTTGTAATGCTGTCAATTTGTAGATCCTAATGGGCTTCCAGAAAAAAGGATGACGGCAAACAGAAAAAAAAAGAGAAAATCAAGCACGCAGGTAGGGAGGCAGATGTAGAGTCTCTCCCTCCCTCCCTCCCTCTCTCACTCTCTCTCACTCTCTCTCTCTCTCTCTCTCTCTCTCTCTCTCTCTCTCTCTCTCTCTCTCTCTCTCTCTCTTTCCCCAACCCCCACTGTTCTACTTACTTCCAGATCTCTGTCTGTCTGTCTGTCTTCCAGTCTTCTCCTCCTCCTCTCCTCCTCCTCCTGCTCCTCCTCCGAATCCCCTTCGACTCCCCATCCTTTTCGCATTTTGCTTTATCTGTTTATAATTCGTTTTTTTTAACGATGAATTTTTGTTTCGTAAATAAAAATGTAATAAAACAAAACATTTGAAAAGAGAGAGAAAAAGAAAAAATGAAAATGAACAACCTTTAATTCCTTTCGGCCTTTTGCCCAAGAAACGGGTAAAGGGCAAAACTTATGTAGTAGAGATAAACAAAAAAAAGAAAATGCCTTTTATCATTGAACACCTTTGTTCAACAATCTCCCACATTTGCATACATTCAATGATAATTTTTGACGGAGCATGAAACGACTTGCTTTTTTTGCGGGTATATAGACTATTACGCAAAAAATTTAAACTTAGCGTCCGATTCCACCCAAATTATTTGGTCTGATTTCTCTTTCAAAGGAAAAACAGTGTAAAAAAATGATTTTCTTTTCAGTTATTTTACGGCCGGACATAAAAAGCTGCATTTTCACAGAAGGTTTTTCTAAAGGGATCCATTTTTGGGTAACACACCAGTTTAATTTAAAACCCGCCCCGGAAACATCTTATATCTAAAAAATTGGAAAAAGGTTCCTTTCAAAGATTTTTTAAAAGTGTAGGTGCTGTATATATCCTTGTCATCAGTGCATTCCTTTTTGCATATGTTATTTCATCGTTGTTTAACAAGACACAAATAAATTTCACCCCTACCCCTTTGGGTTTTAACTGACCCCCAACCCCATTTGCAAAAAATGTTTCTTACAAAACTACCCCAGCCTTTTTAAACCTCTGTCATCAAAAATTCTAAGCAGATATACGACTTTTTGGAAGTCTTGTGTATCCATCTTCAACATTTTTACCCAAATACTTAAAAATCTCACGAATATTAACGTACAAGGGGTTCGCCCGTCTCACCTAACGAACTTTTTTGGGTACTTTTAAAGGGATTTTCAAAAACCGCTTAATGCAAATGTGTTATTTTTTTCAATATTTGCATTCTTTTTTGGCCCCCACTTTCACGTACATTAATAGGTTGCCCCTGGAATAAAAAATTTTTAAAGAAACAATTTTTTAAAATACATAAAGTCGTGATAGTTTACGCATTCGTACAAGCCGTCTCCTTTTACTGCCAGGGCCGCGAAATTTTGCAAGCTCATTTTCGTCGTAAAAAAAACCCCAAAAATTATATTATTTACGATTTCCCAAGGGTTTGCCACCCAAAGCCTTTAATCGCTCTTCCCCCAAAAACCCCCCTTTCCGAAAAACCAAAAATTTTTTTTTTATCTGTTTTTTATTAAAAAAATTTTTTTTACAGCATCATTTAAAATATCGATCTGATTCGGGCCCTTTTCAGGTGGACAAAAGGACAATGTCGTCGAAAACAAAACAGAAATGTTCATCAAGCCCGGGAAGAGTTGAAACCCCTTAGCCATATTCGCCACGGTTTTCCGCGATTTCTTTTATAAAAACGAAAAAAGTTCGGGCTAAGTATACAGCCTTGTTCAACCGGGACATTCGAAAAAATCTGTCAAATATCTAAATCCTTACACACAAAAATTTAAAAGGTTTTTTATTGCCAAGCACCCTTCATAAATTTTAAAATTACCCCTTTTTTGTAAAAATTTCAAAAAAAAGGCCGGTTGCCCGGTAAAATTTTTTTAAGATCTAAAAAACCATAGGTTTTCCCCCTCTTTTTGAAAAGCACTTTTCAAAAATTGCGTTAAAAAGAAATTTATGATAAAAAAAGTGTTTTTCCCCTTCTAAATTGCCGGGGACTCTGTTAACGTTCTGTTTTTTTCAATCCACTTTACAAGTCTTGATTTAAAGATATTTAAAACATTTGCTCTAAGTTAAAAGGGAAACTCCTCTGTATTGTCTGGCTGGTTTTGTCCTTTTTTAAAATATTGCAAAAAGTTTGCTTTTGCCCATCTTCGGGGTTGAACCGTTACAAATAATTATTGAATAATTTCGTCAAAAAGAAACTGACAAATGTTACTTTTTTTTTTCATTTCGGAACTTTTCTGTCTTTTTCCAGGCTTTCCTTTTTTCAATTTTCGTATCCCTCAAAAACTTTTTGGGAAAAGGGGAAATTTTCAGATCATCACAATTTAAATCAAAATTTTCAAAGCAAAAATCCATGTTTTTTTTTCTGGAAAACTTAAAAATGTCGCAAAAGAAAAAACCCATGTTGGTCTGTTTTTGGAAATCCCAGTTTTCTTTTCCCTGAAACAATTGTCTCTCTCCAAATGATTTCTTTTCTTTCCAAGGGGGAAGGGCTGTTTTGTTTTTTCCCCGTTTAAAACACGTCTTTTTTGTTTAATCAACGCCTTATAATCTTTCCGATCTTGAAGTATTGCCTTCGTTGTCAGGCGTTTTATTTGTCAAACACATTTAAAAAGACTGTCTTTTTTTTTTCTGGTTTGCTTACTTTGATGTCTCCAATGGGAGGTTGACTTATCACCGACATAAATGGCTTCATCTGCAGTTGCTAGAAAAAACTAAGGCACCAAAAACAATCCCAGTTGATTAATATGCTGCAATTTTTGGGAAAGTTTGGGGAACTTTTTGAATTTCAACGTTTTAAAGCTTCAAAACCTGTTGCCCCAAGGGGGGATTCCATTTTTTTTTTTCCCTCCTTTTAAACCCCGTTTTTTTTTACACCATTGTTTTTTTTACCCCCTTAAAAAATTGGGGTTACATACGTTTAATAAAAAACAGGTGTGGTTGATCAATGGTGGAAAAAACACGAAATGGCTGACCGCGCTGCAAACATATACTGGAAGTTTAAAAAAATCGATAGTGTACCACCCCATTAAAAACAAAAGTAATGAAAATAAAAAAGTAATGACAAAGACATTGAAATAACCACTCGAACGCTTTCTAGTTGAGAAAATTTTTTCCCAAAAAATTGTTAACTTCTTTATCATCAGAGCTTCCTTAAATATATAGTTTACCTGGGCTGCAGTGCGCAATGTTTCCACCATTTTTATGAGAGAGCCATATTTGATGCATTTCACATCCATCCTGCATTCAGCACCACAAATCAAATAAAAAATTTTAAAAATCTTTCTTAAATCTTTTTAAAACATTGTTCGATGTTTCCCCTTAGCCAAACCGTGACGTGACTGTTCCAAAATACTTCATGGGTAATTTTTGTACAAATCGAAACCGGTTTATTTGTCCCAATCGTCTTTCGTCCAGTTTCAAAAAAATTTTTGTTCTGTTATATAAATTCTTTCCCACAAATTCTCCCAAAACCCTTTTTTCGAACAAACCGATCATCCCCCCGAATATCCCCTTGATGTGAAATTTATAGTCTAAGCAAACCTATAGTTTAAAAGGTGCGTATAAAAATTGGTTTAAATAAACAAAAGTTTTTTTAAAAGCAAAATATAAAAAGTACTTTGTTAAAAACATCGGGGGAAGTCCAAAATTTCTGCAACCAACCGTCACAGTTCCACGTACAAATTCTATACTTTTTCCCCGGGCTTCGGCCACCCGTATTTTTTTTGTTTTACCACCCTCCACCCCCCAGCCCAAAACCCCACTAGAAATCCTCCCCTTTTACCCCCACGATTTACCCTTCCCTCCCTTGTCGATTCAACCCGCCCCCCCCCCCCCACCCTCGCTGTGTTTGGGGCTGGCTTTACCCACTGTGTAACGTTTTAAATTAACATGTACGCCTTCTTTACCCCGGGTTTTGTTTTTGTTGAAAAAAGCCCGAATTTGAGTGTTTTCAGGGTATAAGACTGCGCTGCAATGCTGTTTGCCGCCGTGGGCCCCCTGCAGATTCCGGTTTTGACCCTTGAACCTTCATCGTTTTCACTGTGGGCCCTGTGTTTCGTTTGATTGCACTTGGGTACTCCGCCGTAGGGAGAAATTTCGGACGTTTTTTTTGCTGTGGTCGTTTTGCCGTCGCTTGGGTTTTTAGAGAGGGAGGATGGGGGGGGGGGAGGGGGGGAAAGGGACCCCCGATAGAGGGTCAGTCACTCCGTCTTCCTCTGATGATGGGTTATTCACTTCTAATACCCCTTCCTGTTTTGTTGGTTTTTACTGATTCCTGACTTTTTCTTGGGGCTCCTGATTCTGTGACGTTTATCCCATTTCCTTCCCCTTTTCGTAGTGTAGAACCTTCCTCACTAAACAGTTTGTAAATTTCATTTTTTTCCTTTGACCGCCTCATAAGTGTTTTGCTTTTCTCTCTCCTTTCTTTTTCCTGGCACAATCTCGAAAAATCTTCCCTGACAAAACTTTTTTAAATGTCGAATTTTTCAATTTTTTTTCTTCTTTCAAACCCTATTTTGTCTTTTTTATGAAGGAATTTGCTATCACTGCAATCTTTTCCCCTTCTATGTGCTTTTCAATGGTTCTCCCCCCCAAGGCCCTTCCCCTTGATCACAGTTTCCCTTTGTTCAACTCCCCAATTTTTTTTGGGCCCTTCTTTTCTTGATGCCAAAAAACAAAAGGTTTTCCCCCTGCGTGATTTTTTTATAAATCACATTTATTTTCCCCCAGTCAAACTCTTTTTTGCTTCTTTTCTTTCCTGACGCTCTCAACGTAGTCTCCCTGGGGGTTTAAATCCTCCTCAGCCTGTTTCTGTTTTTTCCACCCTTCTAGCAAATCAACAAAATTTTCACTTATTTTTTGCATTTTAGTCTCAGCCTTTAGCCTGATCGTTTTGGGTTTACTTTTTTTCCCCTCTCTATTGCTTGGTTTTTTCAGTTTTCTTTTAGCCTCTATCATTCATCACTAAACCGTCTCTGATACACTGGTAATACCCTGCTTGAGGCTCCTCATGGTAGTTTCCATGGGCGAGGTTTTAGGGGGCCCCCCCGAAGTTTGGGTGTCCGCACCCACGGTCTAAAACCCTTTGGTGCCTGTCTGTCCCTTTTTGTGGTGAATCGGTCCCGGTTTTGGGGTCAAGCACCAAGACAATGAAACAGCAAAATGAAAATCTCTAGCTGTCAGCACCCCCAAAAAGACCTGTTGCTCGGGCTCATCACAGCGTTTTAACCAAACTGTCCGCCACAAAAAAAGTTCACAAGTGATCGGAAGCGAAAGTAGTGTGTTGCCATTTTTACCACATCCCTTTCCACAGCAGCAAAAACCCAACAGGGTGTTTGAGCGGGTTTTTTCGCAAGTACTTTAAAATACAAAAAAGCCCCCCCTGTAGTGCCTGTGTTTTTGGGGACAGGTGGCGGTGCGGGCTTCCCCACCTTGCTTTTGGGGCAACGTAGTTTTACTTTTTTTATTCGAGATCAGCGGAACAAAAAAAACGTCGCCATGTTGTTTTTTCCGACCTTTACCCCCCAAAAAAGAAGAGAAGAGAGAGGAGAGAGAGAGAGAGGGGAGTCTCATTCCCCTACTACACAATTTTGCTGTTGTTCGCCAAAATGTATGAAGAAGGAACGAATGACCCTTTTGTAATTTGGGGGGAAAAAAACAATCTGGAAAAATTAAAGCTTTTTTTTTTTACAAAAAAAAATACGTGGTTTTCCTTTTCATAACCCCCCTTTATTTAAATGGGTGCAGCTGAACTTTCTGATAACCCCACAGTTTGTGGAAGAACATAAAGGGGGGGGTATGCTCCCGGATGTTTTCTTCCGAAGTTAAAGAGTTGGGGGAAAAAGATCCCTAAGTTAAGGGGGGTTTTTGGGAAAGGAAAAGAAGAATGAAAGGGTTGGGAAAGGGGAAAGGGGAAACAAAGGAAACGGCGGGGCAAAACAAAACAAAACAAAACCCCAACCCAAAAATTTACAAAAAAAAACATACAAACACCCCCCCCACACATCCTTAAAACCCCAAAATTTTGCCAATTTTCCCCGAGTCAAATTCCTGCTGCGCCCTTTTTTTTCTCTTACTTTTTCAAACCCCCCAAAAACTGCAACCCTCACTTTTAAACCACAAAAAAACACACAAAAAAACCCTTAAAACCCAACCCCCGAACCATCCAGGGGCAAGAGGAAGAACTATAATGGGCTCTCCCACTTTTCTCCGCTTCTGCTTTTTTCTCCCCCTCTTCCCTCCCCCTCCCTTCCCTTTTGCCTTCCACTTTTGACTCTTCTCTTCTTCTCCCCTTTCCTTTCCCCTCCTTTTTTCAACACTTTCAATCTTTTCTCTCTCCCCCTTCTTTTTTTTTCCTTTTCTTCTTTTTTTTCTTCCCCCCCTTTTACTGATCGGATTTTCATTTTAAACGTCTTTAAACGGGGGTTGCTAAATTTTTTAAAACTTTACATGTTTAAAAAAAATTTTGCTTTTTAAATTTTAAAAAGAATTTTTTTTTCCACGTGGAAAAATGGCGGAACTGGTGTTTCTTTCCGGGACTTTGCTATGTACATTGCCTCCCCCTCTTTTTTCATCAAAATTTTTCCTTTTTTAATAATCTTTTTAAAAACCCAAACAAACAACCAAACACCAACACCACAAAAACAAAAAACGCCACCACGCACCCAAAAGATAAACCCCCGCACAAAAAACCCAACCAAACACCAAACCCGCGGCCGGCGGGCACCCAAAACCAAAAACACAAAAACAACAAAACTAAACCAAACAACCAAAACAAACCCTTTAAAGGGGTGGGGCCGGGGACAAAAAACACACACACACACACACACACACACACACACACACACACACACACACACCTTTCTATCTGTCTGTCTGTCTCTCTGTCTGCCTGTCTCTCTCTCTCTCTCTCTCTGTCTCTGTCTCTCTGTCTCTGTCTCCCTCTCTCTCTCTCTCTCTCTCTCTCTCTCTCTCTCTCTCTCTCTCTCTCTCTCTCTCTCTCTCTCTCCATCGTCATGTAGACACAAAGAGACGAAAAGAGATATTAACGAAACAAACAAACAAACGAACAAACAAACAAACAAAAGGAAACCAGATGGAAACATATTAGGAAGTGGGCAAAAAAGATCATGCCCATGTGTGATAAGAATAAAGATCAGAATGCAATGTATAGGCTACATATACAATGAGGATGCAGATTCCGCAGTGTTATTCTTGCTGTGTCAACAAAGGGAAAAAGAGAAAAAAATCGGCTATGGATTGGGAAGTGGTTGGAAATGTGAACGAAAGAGAGATGGAGAAAGCGGAAGCGATTTGAAATAGTGACGACGACAATACCACAATTAGCAGTCAAGTAAAAGAGAGGAGAAGTGAAAAAAGAAGAGAAAGGAAACAAGGAAGAGAGAGAGAGAGAGAGAGAGAGAGAGAGAGAGAGAGAGAGAGAGAGAGAGAGAGAGAGAGAGAGAGAGAAGAGAGAGAGAGAGAAGGTTGTCTGTGTGGTTTGGAATATTTCATGCAAATGATGAGATATTTTTTATTGTCATTTCTGCTGCTGCTGCTGCTGCTACTACTACTACTACTACTACTACTACTACTACTACTACTACTACTACTACTACTACTACTACATCAACCACACCATGACCAACACCACCACTACCACCACTACTACTGCTACTACGACTACTAGTACTACTACTGCTACCAGTACTACTACTGATGTCATTATCGAGTTCCGCTACATTTGCTTTGCAGAGAGAGAGAGAGAGAGAGAGAGAGAGGAGAGAGAGAGAGAGAGAGAGAGAGAGAGAGAGAGAGAGAGAGAATCCGTTGAGCTATTGAACCCGACGTGTGAGGGCATTAATGACTTGACCAAGTAATTTTTAATTAGAAAGAAGATCGTTTTGGGCTCAGCTTTGTTGGGTTGTTTGTTCCGTGCTGTTTTCTCCCTTTTTGAATTGATGTGATTTGTGCTGCAAGTTCGTGTCTTTGTTTTGTTTTGTTCGCTGCAGACGAGTGAGAACACATGGCGGAATGAAACATTACCAAGAATTGTGGATATTGATGTCTGAATATTATATCGCTCGGAATGCTCAGAATCCTTTCTGTCTCTCTTTCTATGTACGTGTGCTATATTTCTCATACAATCCGTGATATGCTGGATTAGCCTATTTTCATGAAGTCGTTCAATGGACTTTTTAAAAAAAAACTCATTTGTTCATTTGCTCATTTGTCTCACAGTAGGATTCCACAAGCATTACTGAAGACATAATAACAAACCTTCCCCAAAAGATGGAACGTGGTAGGAATCCATTAAGTGTTGATGCTCATCCATCGAGACGATCTAAGATTCTTCAGCAAAATTACTACCAATTCTATTATGGAAAATCTGGATACTGGTTTTAACCAAATTGATATAAAGAAAATGAGACACCGCCATTATTTCTTAATCGTGCTGGTCTTCATTAAATGGAAGACAAACTACTGATTAAATTACCATAGATTTTCCACAGGGTGTGGAAGAAAACCACTCAAAAATGGAAGAAGAAGAAGAGAAAAAGCAAAAAGAAAGAAAGAAGAACAAGAAAGACAAGAGAGAGAGAGAGAGAGAGAGAGAGAGAGAGAGAGAGAGAGAGAGAGAGAGAGAGAGAAGAGGAGTAATACGTGTATAAACCATATCCATTATCTGCGCCAACTACCAGATGTAAGGTGTCAGATGTCCATCGTCTGCATTTCCACACTTTAAGTAATAAGAAAAATTCAGTTCTCCGAGAAAAAAAAAATCACTGGCATAAATTGATGGTATGGCCATGGCTTTTTTCTTTGCTTCAGAAAGGCAAAGTTGCACCATTTAGGAGCATTAAAGAGTCTTTTGAAAGTCTGAGACCGAACTGTTTTTGCTCCAGACAGCAGGTCCCTTACAGTGTCAAGGAGGCATGACCAAACTGACAGATGTTCATGTCACTTCTGTGTTGGATGTAAGATAATTCGGCTATCCCTACATGTATGTCAACGCTTGGAGTCGGTTTTTCAAGTCTATTAATGTTTCGTTATTGAGTATGAGTGTGGGAAAATTGTTATTGCATTCATTCATTACCAGTCGTAATTGTGGGTAGTACAAGGATGGCTGGTGTGCAGGGAAGAAACAAAAAAAAAACATGAAGAGAGAAAAAAAACAAAGATCAACAGGCAGATGAAAAAGGAAGTGGCCAATATCAAGTATTGCAACAGGGGGAATCGGAGGTTCGAGCCCCATAAGATCGTTAACATGAGGATGACGCACAGACTGATACCAATCCGAGAACGTTTCTATTTTTGGTGAGGGAGAGGATAAAATCAATGATGGAAAACAAGTAGAAAAGTTCTTTACCAGTCTCCATCAAAGAAATGTTCTTTTTAACAAAGTTCAGTACAGTCTTAAATCAATGGAAGATACACTAGAGAACTGGTTACTCTTTCAGTATATGTGTTAGGATAAGCTATTGGCTGAAGGCTATAATCTGCCTTGTGATCGGAATGTGAGCAGTTGCACAGTTTACCTTTACCACTGTGTCATTATTCGTGCGAGCTGCCTTCTACCTGCAACTAATTATGGCTGTGTCTAAGAGAAAAAAAGAAATTGATGTGTTCAAGTAGATTCTCGGAATGTGTTTCCATTATTTATGATATAATAATAATAATGACAATAATAATAATGATGATAATGCTACTACTATTACTGCTGCTAATAATGATGATGATGATGATGATGATGATGATGATGATGATGATGATGATGATAATGATGATACCACTACAACTACTACGACTACAACAACAACAACAACAACTACTACTACTACTACTACTACTACTACTACTACTACTACTACTACTACTACTACTACTAATGTATCTTGTATCCTAGAATGTATCCTGGGAACGTTTCCTTTTTTTTCTACTGACGTGGGCAACATTCTAATCGAGTGAAAAAAAGGAAACATGCATTGGTCTTGTGTCCAAACTTCGACACCTAGCGTTCAGACGTCTCCTGTGTGTACAGCCTCCGGGTGTGGTTGGTGAGAAACGTGAGCGTGCCAGGCTCTGATTAAATTCAGTCCTTGGGCATCATACCTGACACGTAAGGGGTTTTAACTTCCTGCCTGGTGTTGATCTCATCCATTGCTCATCCATCTCTGTCAGGTCCGGTGTCGTATATAATACTGTCGCTCATAAAATCGTGTCGCAGCGACAGTATTTCCCGGGAAATACTGCATTTTATGGACAGCTACAATATTCTATGGGACATTTTTCGTGAAAAGTTGTCGCGCGACATTTTTTTTCCAGCAATTATTGTCGCTGCAACAATATTTCACGTGAAATGCTATCGCTGCGATACAATTCCACGGCGACAGTATTATATACGACACCGGGCCAAACGTCGAGACACCACCACGTGGTGGAGAATTTGGTTTATTCTGGGCACTCGACGTATTTCCCCATCGGAGAACATAAGAAATAATATTGCTAAAAGAATGATAGAATAGATAAATGTACATGCAATGTGGATTCTTGTTTCTATGGTGGAAAAACCGCAGTTTTAATTTTTGTGATCGGTGAGATTTTCTTACTTATAGCTGTAATTTAAGTCTTCTTGGTTGCTGAGATTTTCTTAATAATTATTGACTTAATTCTTTAATTTCTTGGTGTGTGTGTGTGTGTGTGTGTGTGTGTGTGTGTGTGTGTGTGTGTGTGTGTGTGTGTGTGTGTATGTGTGTGGTGTTTGGTGTTTGGTGTGTGTGTGTGTGTGTGTGTGTGTGTGTGTGTGTGTGTGTGTGTGTGTGTGTGTGTGTGTGTGTGTGTGAGAAGAGAGCGATGAAGCAGACACCGATCTTTCCTTCCTCACAGTCTCTATCAGCCATCCCAGACTGGAAGGGTCAGACATATTAATGGTCACAGCCTCTGCAGCTGTCAGTTGATGCCCTCAAGTGATGACTCTCTGCAGTGGATTCTGTCAATTACTTGCCATCTGTACATCAGTTTACAGTCCTCTGCTACTTGTCCCTAATGGCTTTGAATTCACATTGACTTGATTGAGAGGGCAGGGTGAGGGAGGAGACAGACACACAGACAGAGACACAGAAAGACTCAAGACAATGTTCTTTTTTCACACACACACACACACACACACACACCTTTAGTCCTCACCATTGGGAATGTACGTATGAGAGAGAGAGAGAGAAGAGAGAGAGAGAGAGAGAGAGAGAGAGAGGAGAGAGAGAGAGAGAGAGAGAGAGAGAGAGAGGTTTGTTTGTCTGCGTGTGCACTATTTGATTGTACCCTTATGTGCATTTTCATTGTATTCATTCACCATTTTCACTTTTTTTCAGTATTGCCCCTTTTGTTGGTTTGTTTGGTTGGTTGGTTGTTTTTTAATGTTTCTATTCGGGGAGAGGGGGGTCTTGTAACAACAACAACAACAAACACAGCAGCAGCAGCAACAACAACAACTAACCTCTCTCTCACACACACACACACACACACACACACACACACACACACACACACACACACACACACACACACACACACTCTCTCTCTCTCTCTCTCTCTCTCTCTCTCTCTTACACACACACACACACACACACACACACACACACACACACACACACACACACACACACACACACACACACACACTGACTGACTGAAACCAATTTATTGTCAGATTAACTCAAGGTTGTACTGACAAAGGTCGGTGTCTGCTTCATCGCTCTCTTCTGACACACACACACACACACACACACACACACACACACACACACACACACAACACACACACACACAACTCGCTTTATTATCTTTAAGAACTATGGTTCGGGGCTGAGCTCATCGATTGATCCAGCTGAGCGCCGACTATACGAACAATACCGCTCAACGAGATGGTAGCTGCTCTGTTGACCAAGTCGATGCTGTCTGAAACAGAGGGCTTGTTGAAAAATATCCGTTCTGCGCTCACTCTCTGAGGTTCGTCGACTCCAATGAAAACATGTGTGGTTTTTACTTGAAACTACGTTAATGCACACGGACAACAACAAAAAATGATGAAAGAAAAGCTTAAGACGAAACACAGCCTGCAGACAGTTTTCCCTGTCTCTGCTAAGCAAGTAGTAGGCCTTGTAGTGTAAGGCAACATAATCGGTTGTTGAAGTTAGTGTCTAGTGGTTGTGAACGCACATTGTTACCAAGGGACTGCTGAACAAAGCTCGACCTATCCCCCATATAGCTAGCCTGCCTTTCACACCTCCACTCGCATGAAAGTCCACCCACTTCGTACAGAACAGCTCTCAAAGCAGCAGAACTGGTAACTGGTAACTTATAT
>CM031607.1:77626944-77629444 GCA_018398815.1 Conus ventricosus | reverse complement strand
GAGAGAGAGAGAGAAGGGGCAAGATGAAGAAGGAGAAGCTTGGCAATGGGATGATGGCCATAGTGCCCGGAATTCTGGCATTGAACTGGTACATAACAACGATGCCGTCATGAACCAATTTCCAACTGCGCAGTCAACTGAAGATTCTTTTGTCTAAGAGGCCCCTGCACACAACCTTCAATTAAAGCAAGACACATCAGCGTCACATGACTGCACGCGTCTTAATGTTGCCAACATGGAAAGACATTGACGAATCCCAAGGTTTTGTCCCAACGTTTAACAACACAGAGTTCAGAAAATTAAAAAAAACAAAATGTCCGTTAATGTACGACCTGGAATCGCCTCCTCTTTCCTTCTCTTCAGAAAAAAAAATAAGGGGGACGGAAGGGGGAGGGGGGCTTCAAGCAAAACTTACTGTAATATAAACGGCTAATCAATGTGTTCTTTTTTACCGAGTTTCTGTAGTTCATTTGCTTCCGTGTGTACTTTTAGTTCCTACTTTCTTTTTCTACCTTGTTCGCTTTCTTTCTTTCTTTCCTCCGTTTTTCCTCTTCATCTTTCTGTCTTTCTTTCACCCTCTGTTTATCTCTATTTCCGTTTTTCTGTCTGTCTTTTCCGTCTTTCTTCAGTTTTCTTTTCTTTTTTCTTTTCTTTTTTTTTTCGCATACACAGAGTGAATGTGTCACCACACCAAACAATGGAACATAATAAACCCTGACGCCCTGTATCAAACGCCCAAAGATTTATAGTCCACTTGAGAATATTCATTAGTAGTAGATTATACAGGCTTGCATGGTGCGCCAAAGTTGTAATTACTTGCTGGAGAAAAAAAGGGTAGGGAAACAAGAGGAGGATGGAGACTCCACCCTATAAAAGGGGGTGAGGTGTTAAAGGACTTGATCTTATGTGGAAGGAAAATAAGAGGTCACAGGACAAAAAAAGTAATATGCAAATAGCACTCCGAGTTCAGCTTAGTGAACTAGCAGTACACATCACGCGTACATCACACAGACGTCTGGAGACAGATGTCACAAGTCAGTCTGGCTGAGTGCAAACGAAACTGGATCTTTTGAAACGGCACTGGTCGATTTCATACAACGTTCTCGAACTCCGTACACTCCGGTCTACTTGTATCCAGAAGCGAGGAAAACGTCAAAATACGCTAAGCCGCAACGGATGAGAAGGGAGAAGAAAGATTGTGGAATGAATGAAAACAATTTAAAGTATCGGTAACAAACCAAACAAGGTGTAAAATGACGTATATTGAAAACGCAGCTCGAAGCAGACAAGAGGATTTTCGACAAGTAAGTCTTCTTTGTTTCAGACATCATGAATTGCAGATACGAAACTACATGAAAATACAGAGCTGATTCATTCTCCTTTACCAGTCATCTAGGGCGGAGTGTGTCGTGCACATTTATTTGTTAGTTGCAAGGTGAGGTAAAATAACCCCGTTAAACAACAGTGACAAACGAATCACAAGACAAGACACGAAGCGTTTAGACTTCTTAGATCTTTTTCAGGCAAGACTCAGGACAACGAAAATGAAGAACGAGCAATCACTTATCTTTGTCAAATTCGGTGTGAGACGGGCTTTGATTGTTCGTTCTTCATTTTCGTCGTCCTGATTGTTGTTTATCTTTGCGTGAAGAAGACGAGATGAAAAATGTTGCCTCATAGGTCAAAACGCGCCGTGTTTTATCTTGTGATTTGATTGTCCATGCTGTTGGGCGGGCTTGTTTTCAACACTTTTTAAAGATCACTTTCATTCGATCATCTGTGATGTCTGGAGCATTTCGTATTAATCATCACTTTGCGCCATGGTGTCTTTGTTTGTTTGCATGTTGGCACAGTTGCTGAGCTTTGACGACAGGTTTCATGGAAGATGAAAAATAAAACTGATTTGTAGTTACTAATACGTGCCAAAATGTAGTTTATGTTACCAGACTGATACATGAAATGAAAAAGAAAAGAAAAGAAAAGAAAAAGACACGACGCGATTCCCACACAAAAGCTTCAATAAGCCAGAAAAAAAATGTGGTTAAAAACCATGTGGCGTAGCTGGGAAGAAAGTGTCTCTCATTTCACCTCCTGCTTTTCAGCTGGAAGCACGTACCATTGTTCTGTGGTGTGTGTGTGTGTGTGTGTGTGTGTGTGTGTGTGTGTGGGCTGTGCGCGTGCAACAGACTTGTGAGGCGTCATTTTCATTTTCGCCAAACCCCTTCACGCTGCTGTCGTTATTAACACTAAATGTCTTTCTTGTTTTGTTTGTCGGTGTGTTGGACTGTCCTTATACTTTGCCTGCCTGACAAGCATCTCTCTCTCTCTCTCTCTCTCTCTCTCTCTCCTCTCTCTCTCTCTCTCTCTCTCTCTCTCTCTCTCTCTCTCTCTCTCTCTCTCTCTCTCTCTCTCCTCCCCCCTCTATCTCTCTCTATGATGCAGAATGTTGCGCTTGTACTGCGTTCTCCGGGCTCTGCAGTATTGCATTTTGCTTTAATCA
>CM031607.1:77611944-77616944 GCA_018398815.1 Conus ventricosus | reverse complement strand
AATGAGAAACGCGTAGAAATCAGCTGAAAATTACAACGTACAGTCAGAACTGGAGCAACAACGGTGGAAATATACCGAACAGAAAGACGATCCTAGGCCAGTCACTGGCGGCATGTACAGCATTGGGTCACAGTTACAAGCGGCCAGCATTGGATCATACCTTACAATCACAGAGAAAGGTCGAACCCTCAAAGTAACCAAGCACTGAACACTTTGTGACATGGAGTCCACGCTTGTGTTCGCGTGTTGGAACCGAGACGCCCTCCCCCCCCCCCCCCCTCTCCTTTTTTTTTTTCAATGTTTTTTTTTCTTCTCCTTAGTCTGGTCGTTCTTTTTATTTTTGTTGTCTTGTTCTCCTCGTTCTTTTTCTCCTCCTCCTCGTCTTCCTCCTCTCCGCCTCCTCCTCCTCCCCTCCCCTCCTCCTCCTCCTCCTCCTCCTCCTCCTCCTCCTCCTCTTCTTCTTCTTCTTCTTCTTCTTCTTCTTCTTCTCTTCTTCTTCTTCTTCTTCTTCTTCTCCCTCCTTTTTCTATTTCTTCTGCTTTTCCTCCTCTTTCTTCTTTTTTTTTTAATTCACCAGGGCCTCTACGTCTTTTTACCCTCTTCTTTTATCTCAGTATCTTCCCTCTCTTTTTGGTCTCCCGACTTTTGCTGTCATCTTTTCTTTCCAATGTTCCTTCTTTTAATTCATATGAGATGGCTTTGTATCGGAGTACAGAATCGTGGGTGAGGTACTTAAACAACAGGACAGTTGGTATAGTTTTTGTGTACATAACAAAAGCTTTTGATTTAGTAAAACCACGACATATTACCGGAAATTCTCAAAATATGCGGCATTGCCAGGAATACTGAATCTCTTTTCAGATCTTATTAGACCTTTTTAATGTTGTTTTTTTCATGGGATATTACTTCCTGAAACAGTCATTTGCCTCAAGGTGTATCTCAAGGTTCGATTTAAGATTTTTGTTTGTACTCTCTACATAAATGAACTCACTTTATCAACTCAAAATGTAGTGTGTGATTTATTTGCTAATGACACATCTTTACATTACGTTAGTCATGATATTGATGAAATGAATTATTGATTCAAAACACGTATGGTATCAACAGAAGATTAGTGTGATTCAAACGAACTGCTTGGTCATCCTGATAAGACCGAATCTAAGCTAATACATGCACGCAAGAAAAAAAAAACATGAAAGAAACAACATTAGAATGAAAATGTGAAGATGATATTATTGAGCAAATCACACAACATAAGTTGCTAAGCATCACCATCACTGGAACTCTTTCCTGGCATGACAAAATCATTGATTTACCAAACAACTTTTGAACAGTTTGTTCACGTTATCACAGATAAAACATTTCCAAGATGCAAGTTCAGGCGCGTGTGTTATATTTTGATTTTATTTAGCCTCGTTTGTTCTTCAGTTGTATGGGGTGAATATGCCCCATCAGTTCTAAAAACCATTTAAATGATAAGTCAAACATGACCTTCCACCACAAAATGAGCCGCTTATCATGTTAAGCGTTCTAAGATATACATGTTTTCTAAAAAAACTATATTTTCTGTTCTTTTCAATGGTGAAAACCACTTTTAAATCGGGCTTTTAGTGTTTAAGATACAGTATTTTGAAGATGGCAATCCTCTGAGAAGCGCTTTTGAGAACATAAACAGAAACAGGTGCACACATTCAGCATAATATTAACATATTAGGTGTTTTAAAATATCATTTTGATACAAAAAGTAGTCAAATATAAACAATCCACTTAGTGTATTTTGTGCAGGAAAACTTATAGTATCAGCTAGGATCAAAATCTTAAAATCGACTCCTGACACCCCTACTGCCTATTTTGGCTGCTAACTGAAAACCCGAAGAGATGGCAAGCGACTCATTCTGTGCTGGAAGGTCACAAATGGGAGGTGATTACAGAGATGGCAAGCGACTCATTCTGTGCTGGAAGGTCCAAATGGGAGGTGATTACAGAGATGGCAAGCGACTCATTCTGTGCTGGAAGGTCACAATGGAGGTGATTACAGAGATGGCAAGCGACTCATTCTGTGCTGGAAGGTCCAAATGGGAGGTGATTACAGAGATGGCAAGCGACTTATTCTGTGCTGGAAGGTCACAAATGGGAGGTGATTACAGAGATGGCAAGCGACTCATTCTGTGCTGGAAGGTCACAAATGGGAGGTGATTACAGAGATGGCAAGCGACTCATTCTGTGCTGGGAGGTCACAAATGGGAGGTGATTACAGAGATGGCAAGCGACTCATTCTGTGCTGGGAGGTCACAAATGGGAGGTGATTACAGAGATGGCAAGCGACTCATTCTGTGCTGGGAGGTCACAAATGGGAGGTGATTACAGGCGGAAACTGAAACAAACTCAAAAGAAATTTATAAAAAAAAAAAAACTATTATTCCACCGAACGAAAGGAACAAGCAAATTACAAGACAAACACGACGAGTTTCAAACCTCTTAGGTCCACTTTAGGCAAGACAAACAACATTCAAGACAACGAAAACGAAGAATTGACAATTACTTACCTGCTCAAATTAGGCGCAAAATGTATTGGCTTGCCTAAAGCAATGACTAGCACGTGTATAGGCTTGGCTAAATCAATGTTTTCCGTGAGGATGGAAGCTTTCATGCACCCATGCATATGTTTCCCTTTTGGGAGAATAGCATGGTACTGAAAGTCACATCCGACACTGAAGGATATAATATGATCTCCCTGACATCCTACCCACAATAATTATGGACTGTGCTTTATCTCACTTTGTCTTGCATTAACGGTTTATTTCGTTTCAACCGAACGTCCTTTCACTTTATATAGTCTGTCTAAAGACTCAAATATTAATTGTTAAGTTTAGCTACGTTTGATTCTTCTGCCATCACGTTGTTCAGTACATATGTGGGTGAAAAAGTCTTTCGATCAATTTCTCCAACCAGTTGAAAAACAAACTTACTCCACTCCTGCTTGTCGCTCAGCTGCATTCTGTCTGCCTGGTCTAAGCCTCCAGATACCATCTTCGTTGTTTATTTTACCCCGGGGATAAACCGATATAAAAACAGTTCAGTCGTAGAACAGACAGATCTGAGAATCGAAGCGAATTTACCCATGTGGAAACTAACACTTTAGAAAATGAAGGCCTGGGAGACCAGCGATGTGACCAGTCCCTGTCTAGACCCTCTTTTTCGTCACCCAAATTCGTATTCTGCATCCCCCATCTTTCTTTCTCTACTCCACTCGCTCCAACTCCTTCTCTCTCTCCATCCAATTATCCTCTTTTAGCTTTTCCTTCCTACACTCTTCCACCTAACACTGTATAAAGCGCTTCTCGTGAAATTCATATCTGACTTTACTAAGATTGAGGAGGATGTGTGTGTGTGTGTGTGTGTGTGTGTGTGTGTGTGGTGGTGTGTGCGTGCGTGCGTGCGTGCGTGCGTGCGTGCGGCGCGCGCGCGCGCGCGCGCGCGCGTGTGTGTGTGTGTGTGTGTGTGTGTGTGTGTGTGTGTGTGTGTGTGTGTTGTGTGTGTTGTGTTCGTTCTTCTCTTTAACGTCTTTTCACAATGCTGTGATATTAGACGGAAAAAAAATTCCGTCTTCCTATCTCTGAACCTCCTTACCATTTCCCTTCAAAAATGAAATCTTAACAACAATAACAACAATAACATACTCAAAACATTTGTAAACATTAAATCAATGAGCCAACTGGGCTCCGTTTTAAGCCTTTAACAACATCCACCATAAGCAAATCGTTCAATATAATATTCTTAAAAGATGAATCTGAAACCGTTGAATCACAAATCGAAGTGGGTAAAAATGATTTCAAATGCTGACAGTGTAGAATAACACGGACAGGTGTTATTTCCTCACCGCAGACGCACTTAACATGACTGTTGAATTTGCATCTGAGAGCATTCAGTCTGAATCTGTAGACCAGGGATGACAGTGCTCGGTTTTCACACATGAGCTCACCATTGCAGGAATGTATATGTTTGACTTTGAAAATATTCCTCTTTTCAGTGAAATTTACAAAAGAACCTCCTAATAGTTCCTTCACATGATTCCAACAAGTTTTCGTTATTAAGGAATAACTTTCAGATAAAGATAAAGGAATTTTAACACATACAGAATTTTTAATGTTCATTGCACCCTTTTTAGCTGTTCTGTCCGCCCATTCATTACCAAAAATATTACAATGTGATGGAACCCAAGAGAATGAGATACTAGTTCCGCGCAGTGGCAAATAATGGATTGTATGACAAATTTCTGCAATAATATCACCTCTTACTTTTAGATTATAAGACTATAGCGTCGAAAACAGATTTAGAATCAACCAAAAATAATACCTGAATTAGACTAAAAGGAAGATCAAGCAGAAAATTCAAACCCATCAAAATAGCAATAAGTTCTGCTGTAAATATTGAAAAATGTTTTCCAAGATGGTAAGCCTTTTCTGCTTTTAAAGCTGGGATTATAAATGCAGCTCCAACCATGTCATTATCTAGCTTAGAGCCATCAGTGTAAATTTTTAGATGGTCCGGGTAGTGCTAAAAACTATGAGCTTTTACAGAAGCAGATAAAGTGGGACCATCATTTTTCTTTATATTTGTATAATTAGTATCGAAATAGACTGATAGTAGTTCCTATTTAGGGACTGCAGTGAACAGTACACGAGATGATATATCTTTCTTATTGATTCCTGACTCTTGAAAAATGTCATAAGTGAAAGTGCCTATTGTTTCTAAAGAGGCAACCGACTTTGCTCTTTTGGGAAAATCCGTGTCTGATTTTACGCACACTTCATCATAATTTTGGTATATGCCCTAGTGTGTGTGTGTGTGTGTGTGTGTGTGTGTGTGTGTGTGTGTGTGTGTGTGTGTGTGTGTGTGTGTGTGTGTGTGTGTGTGTGCGTGCGTGCATGCCTGTGTGTGTGTGTGTGTGTGTGTGTGTGTGTGTGTGTGTGTGTGTGTGTGTGTGTGTGTGTGTGTGT
>CM031607.1:77569444-77591944 GCA_018398815.1 Conus ventricosus | reverse complement strand
CAGGTCAAGGGAATGTGGGGAATGGCAAAATAGATAGACCCTTTCGTCTCCTGTACATTGGGTACATAAAGTGCATGAAGGGGATGCTCCCCGAATGACGTTTGAGCTGTAAGGTTAGTGCATGATGTGTGTGTGAGTTGTGTGTGTGTGTTGGTGTGGTGTGTGTGTGTGGTGTTTATGTGTGTGTTTTGAAATGCGCGCCGCCCCGGCGCGAACGCGAGCGCTTATGTAAAGGTGGGGAAATGTAAGATTCGAAATGTATTGAAAAAAGCTCGCCCGAAACACTTGACAAACGAATCACAAGACAAAACACGATTCTTTTTCGACCCTTAGGTCTTCTTCAGCAAAATACACAACACTTAAGCCCAACAAAAAAGAACGAGCAATCACTATCTTTATCCATTCGGCGATTCCACGCCCATCTTGCGCTGAATGGGATGCAGAAAAGTGATTGCTCGTTCATTTTTGTTGTCCTGAGCTTTGTTAATCTTGCCCGAAGAAGACTTAAGGGGTCGAAACCTCGTGTTTTGTTTTGTGATTCGTTTTTTAAACCGATCAGTTGTTTTGATTTCTTATAAATTCATTATTTTTAAAGCACTGTGAGCAGAGTTTTGGATGTATGCATAGATAAATTCAAGTTCATTAAAGTATTACTTGGATGAGAAATGGGAGGACTCTCCAAATACATGACCCCAAAATCTAAAAGAACCGATCCTTCACTAAAAAAAAAATGACTAAACCTAACACTTTACTCTATCCAAACCCTTACCAGTCCTTACCTGATTAAAACTCATAATAAAACCTTTGGCAAATAAACTGCATTGGCAGCGGAGTTTGTTTTCCTTGGAAAGCCGTGTAAAACAACCCCTGACTGAAATTTCCCAAATATTAAACACTGACCCACACAACCATCGCCAGCAGCCTAATGTTTTCACGTTTCTCCCAATAGGAAAGTAACAAATTACTATTGTGGACCGTCTCTCACTGATAGTCTTATCTGGGAGCTCCCCCTTCCCTCTGTTTAATCTAGTACCCCCCCCCCCCCATCCCATCTGAAGACCTCCCATCCACAAAACCACTCCCAGTTGGGAGACCTTGCCGTCATTCGAAGGGTATTTTGGGGAGTCTTTTGATGGAAAACCTGTGAACACAGAATGGCTAAATGCAAATTCCCACATCATCCCAGATTAGGTGAAATTCCGTAAACTTGTCGTTTCGTGTGTGTTGTTTCCTTTTGTTATTATAAGTGAGCAATGGAAACATTTTGGTGATGTTTGAAACACATAAACTCCCACAAAAAACCCCAAATTTTTGGCTGTTCACAGCTAAGGTCACCCAAAGAAAAACAACCACGTGAAATGCTACTTCCTAAAACAATGATGAAGAGCAACAACAACAACAACAAATCTAAATTTCCACTTACGCAAGAACAAATAACAGGGTTGTAAAGCACAGACGGAGACAGAAATAAATATCCACATCACACACAATCTTACCCAAAACGCGTTCTTACCCAGGGAAAATAACACTTAGACTTTTGAAAAAAAAAACCACCCCCTTTTTTATTTAATTACTAAGGAAATTTCTACACTCAGAATTCCGAGGTGTAGAACAGAAAAGAATGGGATAGTCTTAAAAGGTTTTTCACTCAGCTTCAAATCCACCGAAAGATTCTCCCAAGTCTTTCCTCGTCGCCTCTCTCCCCTGTATTTCACCAGGGACACGTCAACGACCCAACCTGGGTCTGGCTCCACGACTAGACAACGTAGCCCGGGACCTTCCCTCTGATGTCATCACAACCGGTGCAGCCTCAAACCCCTAGGGCAGGAGCCCCCTCCAGCTTCTTCACCCCCCGTAGCGGAGCATGCCATCTGTACGTCTTCACAACCGGTGCAGCCTCAAACGCCTACGGCAGGGAGCTCCTCCAGCTTCTAAATTTCCCCGTAGCGGAGAAAGCCACCTCTACAAACAAAGTCTGGGAACACCACCATTCCCCCATCCCAGTTCCTAACACTTCAATAATAATTTATCAGCTCGTCTCCACCTGAAAAACTAACCACCATTCCCTTCTCTCTCCACCCCGGCAATTCCTGAGATAAATAAAATAAATAATATTTTTTCCCAAATTTCATTCAACAAACAAGACAACAGTTTTAATATTAATATAAACAACAGCTTGTCTCCTCACACGGCCTCGAACCATCTCGAATTCTATAAACCAATGGAAAGAAAAATTTAAATACTTGTCAAACATATTCATCGTAATACTATTCATAAACCATAAACAAAAACAAGCTGGAAAAAGAAAATAAAATTTTATAACTTAACAAACACTAATCTTCAACTTACCCGGGCCTCTCTCTCCCGGGACTTAACTAGCGTCTCACGCTCTCTCTCGGTCTGTCACAGCGACAGCTAAACATCGACCGGCCACACATACAACTTCAAGCTCACTCTTTTATAAAAACTGCACGAAAACCCAAATGCATGTCCCCTCTAAAACCTGGCACGGGCTAAACACATGTCTGCATCAGCATATCAAACTTTATACCAGTTTGGGTGCACTTATACACTGCAAAAATAAATGCACCTCTTATTTCTATACTAAAACACAATTAAATAAAAACCTATAAAAATTATTAAGACTTTTTCCTTTACAGTACCCCCCCCCCCCCCCCCCCCCTTACAAAAAAGAGCGCACAAGCGATCTTTAACCAAAAGGGTTAACCAGAGTACACATCTCAAAACTGACAATATCTCCAAGACAAAATTCTATCTTTAATTCACTACCTCGAAATTTTCAAAGAAACATGATTATTCAAAAATCACCTTCAAATTCTCATCCAGGGATCAACATCAATACAAACAAAATAGCAAAATTGACATTTAGAGAAATCCAAAAAACTTTGACGTGATCCAACACGCAACAGTAATCATCATGTAAAACAGTATACAAATAGCATACCATCGGGTCATATGCAAACATGATCACAAAAAAACCCCTCAAAAACATCAGCATTTCATTTTCTCAACGGCTGAGAAAATTTTGCAAACAGATTTGCAGTACCAGAGATGGGAGTAACAGTGAACTTGTACTCCTGCAATGACAGGGACCACCTCATAATCCTTGAAATTTTTGAAAACACAAGACTGGAGGTAAGTAAAAGGGGCGATGATCTGTCAGGAAAACAACATGTCCTCCCCAGAGATATCTACCTAGCTTCGTAATCACCCATACAATAGCTAAGCACTCCTCTCGCCAGTACTGTATCGTTTTTCCCTCTGGAAATTTTCGACTCACGAAAAGCGACTGGATGAAGAACATCCTCATGCACTTGAAACAAAGCACCACCGATTCCGATGAGCTGGCATCCGACCAAACCCACAAATGGCTTCCGCAAATCCGGCAACAGCAAAATCGGACTTGAAGACACCTCTTTCAATTTCTCCAAAGCAGACTGACAAGCAAAACGACCACTCCAACTTCTTTGTAGCCTTTCCTGACAACAAATCGCTGATAGGGGCAGTAAGCGACGCAAAGTTGTGGATAAAACGTCTGTAGTATCCAACCAACCCCAGTAACGCACGCATTTGCCTCTTTTAGATGGGGGAGTAACATGAAAAATCTTCTCAACCTTTTTCCCTTGCTGGCTGCAAGGGAACCATGCCCAAACCCGTATGTCCCAAAAATTCAATTCTTGAAATCCAGCAAAGAGCTTCGAAGGGACGAGCTGTCAAACCTGCCTGCTTTAGCTTTTCTAGCACTTCCCCCAACATCCTTCAAATGACCACACCACATCTTACTGAAGATGAGAATGTCGTCGAAGAAATTCAATGCTGACTCGCCTAATTTTAAAAAGCACGCATAACCCTAGCAAACGTCGCTGGAGCTGTCCCCCAAGCCAAATGGCATTCTCACCCATTGAAAACAACCCCAAAGGGGTGTTTGAAAAGCCGTCAAAATCTCTATCATCTTCCTTTACTGGAATCTGCCAGAAACCCCTTTTCGCTAAATCAATCTTGTGAAGTAACGAGCATGAGACAACCTTAAAAAACAATTCCTCTGGATCAGGAATCGGTTCAGCATCCGTACGAGTAACTTTGTTAAGTTCTCTGTAATCACAACAAAAACTAGTGGAACCATCTGGTTTTTTTAACCAACACAACAGGAGGGGAATAAGGAGACGGGGACGGTTCAATGACTCCTAAATTCAACATCTTCTGTACTTCTTCCTTAATCGTTTCCTGAGAAGAAAAAGGAAGGGGGTACTGTTTCCTGAAAACGGTTTTTTCCGTCACAAGATTAATGTCGTGCGAAATATTCAGAAACAACAACCAGGATTACTTGTCAAATTGACTCGTACTTGCTAAATACGTCAGAAATTTCTCTCTGATCTGTCACAGACAACTTGTCAAGTAATGAACTTCAGAGCACGTCTCACTAGTAGAAGTGTCTAAAGTAGGTATCTTCGCTAAATGTTCATCATCAGTGTCAACTGAAGGCAAAACACTACTAAACCTCTCACTGGAACATTCACTCTGTGACCGTCACACACATTCTATTGTCATTTCAACATTCAATCTTTGGGGAACAAACTATGAGGTAGAAGGTCCTGAAAGGTTGTGTCAAACCATTGACACTCACAACAGCAGTCAAACCTTCTCGCCTGTGAAAGTGTTTTAGCATGTTTGGATGAAAAATTTCTCCTTTGCCACCCATGTCAACGACATAGTCAAAGTCAAGTACTTCTACAATCTTGTAGGGACCTTTCCATGTCATCAACAGTTTGTTCGTAGTTGTAGAAAAATACAAGTACTTCGTCAGACACTTGAAACAAACGAACACGAGAACGTTTGTCATGGTATTTCTTCTGTATTTTTGCAGTCTTCAACAGAGTCATGAGCAATCTGGCACATATCAGCTATGTTTTTTCCTCAATCACACACATACTCGCACACATTCTTTGCTTCCGCCACATTTCCGCTTTCCAGCCATGCATCACTAGAAAATCTATGGGACCTCTAGCCCTGCGACCAAACAATAACTCAAAAGGTGAATAACCGTAGAATTATTTGGAATTTCACGACAAGCAACAAGAGTGGAGCAACCTGCCTGTGCCACTGTCTGACATTACCTTAACCCATCTTCTTTATCATTGGCTTCAAAGGCCATGAACTTTCTACCACACCATTTGACTGAGCATGATAAGGAGAAGAATGTACACCTTTGAGGGAAAGTAATCTCAAAAACTCTTTGAACATTCCTGAAGTGAACTGCGAACCTTTAAATCTGACAGAAGTTCAACTGGAAAACCCAGACGACAAAATACTGTGAACAATGCCCTGCTACAGTAATGGAATCAATCGTCTTGAGGAATAGCCTCAGGAAAACGTGTAGCCACATCAAACAAATACCTGTAAATTTTCTCTGAAGGGGGAGAAAAAGGACCCCACAATGTCTACTGCTACTCTGTAGAGGGCTCTTCTATCCTTGGCATCTGAGACAACGGAACATCAGGAGTACGACCCTTTTGAGAACATTTTTGACAAATTTCACATGTCCTGCAATAAGTCTTGACATCTCTTACTACCCCTGGCCACCAAAAACGATTCCGAACCTAGCCAATGTTTTCCTGACACCACAATGACCTGCAAGTAAAGCATCATGAGCTGTAAACAGCACCTTCTGTCGAACCTTCTCTGGAACCACAATCTGTGACAAGTGTGTACCCCCCTTTGGGAAAATGAACGAAACAAAACACGTTTTTCCTTCACAAACGAACATGAACTCTGTTTTGTTTGAATACACTCGCCAGACTGAACCCTGTTTTGGAACTTAGCGAATGAAACATCTTTTTCCTGCAAACTGATCAATTCCCTGTTGACAAAGACAAATCCGACACTGGAATGTCTAACTCAGCCTTTCCCTTCTGTTCCCGCCTCTTCTGCGCCCTTGTTTCCACAGCAGCTGCAATCGGAGGACAATCATTCATGATGAACCTGTAATTGGAGTAACACCTGAAACATTCCCCAAAATGAGATCTGCGAAGCTCATCCCATGACACAGCATAACAGAGAACCTAAAAAAACACTGTATCCACCTCCACAGATGCGACCCGGGAAACCCCTCATATTTTCCAAACCCAAAAATAACCACTTTTTGCGTCCTTTTTCCCCCATACTGATCTGGACCCAACAAGGACCTCCTAACTCCGCAGTTGTTGCACCTGAATCACGTAGAACTGACACCTGAAAGCCATTCACTGTTCCATCACAAATGGGTAAGGAACCAGACTCTGAAGTCCCAACGAAGAACACAGCACCTCTGCATCCCAGAATCCTGCAACGCAAAAGAAACAAGCCAACTTCTTTGTGCTGTTTTGGAGATTTAGAACGTGACCTCTCTGAAAGTTGCACATTCCTTTCTGTAATGACCTTACCACCACATTCAAACAACTCACAAATCCTTGCGAGTACAAACTCCCGACCATTTCCTCTGCGACCACCACGACCTCTGAACCCGAAATAATTTTCCACCACGAACAGAAAACTGCTGGTTTGAGCACGAGGGGACTGGGGCTGTGGTTTGGGAATGGGAAGTTTGGGAACGGGGGAAAAACCCGTCTGGAAAACCCCGCTGTGTTTTCCCATTTTGTCCATTTGAAGTAACAGCCAATCTCAAACTTGTTCCCACGTGACCCTACACTTATTGGATGACCAAACGGTAGCTTTCTGCCCCTTCTAAGATTCGCACATGTTTTCAAAACTACGTTTACGTAGAAAAACTTCCAATTCTTTGCTCACAGAAGACAAAATTTTTCACCAAAATAGCAAATCAAAGAAGACATTCATATGACAAATTTATATCTGAAAGTTCCCCCCCCAACGATCAAACAAGTGGTGAAACGAGTGGCGTATGACACAAAAAGATTTATCTTTCTCTGGTTTAGAATTTCTAAACTTATCTCTGTAACCATCTTTTGTACACTGAAACTTTGCAAGCAAAGCTTTCTTGAGTTCTTAATATTCTACAGGACCACTTGCACACAGAGTATGATACAAAGACAACGCACTGCCTTGTAAATGTACACCCCAAAAACATACCTACTCCTTTTCACCCATTCACATTCTCAGCAAATGTTCAAAACGAAATAGGTATGAGTCCATATCATCCTTAGATTCATTAAAAATAAGGCATCTTAGGATAACTACTGCTTTAGTACCAGACGAGAACCAAATTTTTCTGATCACCCTGCTCATGTTTTACTTTCGCAGAAAACTAAATCCTCTCTCTCCCCTAATTCAAGTTCACTAGTTTTTTCTGTAACACCGATCCCTCTCTCCACTTTCCTGTTGTCTTTGAGCTTCTCTTTCAAATTTCAATCGCATCAACTCTCTTTCACCTTGTTCTTTATCACCTGAAACTGAGCCAATCTTTCTTTCTCTCTCTGAGCTATTTCTCTTTCCTCTTTAGCTAATTGAGCAAGTCTTTCCTTTTTCCTTCAGCTGCATCTCTCTCTTCTTTAGCTACTCTTTCAGCTACATCCTCTCTCTTTAGCTATCTGAGCCTGTCTTTCGTTTTCTCTTTCAGCTGCATCTCTCTCTTCTTTAGCTACTCTTTCAGCTACATCTCTCTCTTCTTTAGCTATCTGAGCCTGTCTTTCGTTTTCTCTTTCAGCTGCATCTCTCTCTTCTTAGCTATCTGAGCCTGTCTTTTTTTCTCCCTCTCTATCCACCTGAGCCATCTTTCTCTCCTCTCTATCCAGTTTAGCTCTCTATCCTTTTCTTCCCTATCCAGTTTAGCTGCCAAGTCTCTTGTTCTTTTTCTTTTTTAGCGGCTAAGTCAAGTCGTTTGAGTGTGATTTCTCTTTTCTTTCCAATATTTACCACAAAATCTTAAGTTCTGACCAGCCAACCCTAACTCTTTGCCTGTGAGGTTAACAACGCAAATTTATCCGGTCCATGTTGAAAATACTATACAACAATTCTTTAATCAAAATTAATAAATTTATGTCACCAAAAACACAATGTTGAATCAAAATTTACTTTTAGTATCAAATTTTCTAAGCACACACAAATGTTTAAATCACAAGTCCACACACACAAAAAAAATTATATAAGACAATAAAAATGGAAAGAAAAAGAAACCTACAGAATGCAAGTATTACTCTGTACACTTACAAAAAACACAAAACAATTTACACCACAAACTATACAAAACAAACTACACTATCAAATGTACAAAAAACCCTACACTACAAAGGGGTGGGATTCACACATAAACTTTAAAAATATAAAAGTATTAAAGAAAAAGACACAATCAAACAGGGAGCCAAGAGAGATAGACAGTAACAAAGGAAGGAAAATGAACTACACCCTCGACACTACAGAAAACTATCTATTTTACACAGTAGTGTCCCCGTAAAACTGGAGACGGAGTAAATTACAACAAAAAAAATATGGACTTTTAAATGAAAACAGTGTGCAAAAATTTATACATTATTTACTAAACAAAGCCTAACCTGGGGATTCGGGGGCACCACTGTAAAGCAAAGACGAGACAGAAATAAATATCTCACAACCCCACACAATCTTACTCCATACGCGTTCTTACCAGGGATATAACCTTAGACTTTTGAAAAAAAAATACCACCCCTTCTTTATTTAATTACTAAGGAATTTCACACTCAAATTCCGAGGTGTAAACAGAAAAGAATGGGATAGTCTTAAAAGGTTTTTTCACTCAGCTTCAAATCCACCGAAAGATTCTCCCAAGTCTTTCCCCGTCGCCTCTCTCCCCTGTAGTTCACCAGGGACGACGTCAACGACCCCAACCTGGTCTGGCTCCAAAGACTAGACAACGTAGCCCGGGACCTTCCCTCTGTAAAGTCCTTCACAACCGGTGCAGCCTCAAACGCCTACGGCAGGAGCTCCTCCAGCTTCTTCACCCCTAGCGGGGCATGCCATCTGTACGTCTTCACAACCGGTGCAGCCTCAAACGCCTACGGCAGGGAGCTCCTCCACTTCTTCACTCCCGTAGCGGGGCATGCCACCTCTAAAAAACAAAGTCGGAACACCACCATTACCATCCCAGTTCCTAAAAACTTCAATAATAATTTATCAGCTTCGTCTCCACCTGAAAAACTAACCACCATTCCCTTCTCTCTCCACCCCGGCAATTCCGAGATAAATAGAAATAAATAAAATTATTTCCAATTTTATTCAACAAACAAGACAACAGTTTTAATATTATATAAACAACAGCTTGTCTCCTCACACGGCCTCGAACCACTCGAATCTATAAACCAAGGAAAGAATAATTTTAATATACTTGTCAAACATATTCATCGTAAAACTATCAAAACCATAACAAAAACAAGCTGTAAAAGAAAATAAAATATTAAACTTAACAAACACTAAGTCTTCAACTTACCCGGGCCTCTCTCTCCCCCGGGCTTACTAGCGTCTCACGCTCTCTCTCGGTCTGTCACCCGCAGACAGCTAAAAAATCGACCGGCCACACATACAGACTTCAAGCTCACACCGAATAAAAACTGCACGAGAACCATGCATGTCCCCTCTAAAACCTGTGCACGGGCTAAACACATGTCTGCATCACATATCAAACTTTAACCAGTTTGGGTGCACTTATACAAATGCAATAAAATAAATGCACCTCTATTTCTATACTAAACACAATTAAAATAAAAACCTATAAAAAATTTTTAAGACATTTTCTTTACAGGGTAAAAACCAAAGAAATGGGAGATCAATAATTTGCGAAACATTCAACTTCTTCCTTGTTTCTTATTCAGTTTTCTAATTCTTTCTTTTTCACCATCTAAGCATTGACCCAGTAGAAATAAAAACGAGTGGAACACGGGTGATAACAAAGCCTGTTCTTAGAAAGTACTTTCTATCTGATTGTATCCACAGATAAAAACGTGGTGCGTGAGCACATGCACACGCGACAGGCACATACAAATCAAGCAAACCAGTCATTCCCTCTGTCTATTTAAAAGGGTAACTAATAGCAGACAGAAGAGTTGGGGGAAAAAAAATTAGGATGAGACGTGTGTGTGGTGTGTGTGTGTGTGTGTGTGTGTGTGTTTTGTCCTTCATTTAACGTCATCCACTATTCGTGATATTAGACCAGAATCGTGTGTGTGTGGGGTGTGTGTGTGGGGTGTGTGTGGGGTGTTGTGGTTTTGTGTGTGTGTGTGTTGGGAAATGTATGCGTACAATCACACCCAAAACCACGGGTGAAAGTTTCATCAAAGAACTTCACGGCTGTGGAGTCAGACCCAATGCTAACTCTGCACGATTAAAAAAAAACACACCTTAAAATGCCTTAGTACAGATTCGAATCCCCAACCAAGGATCACGAGCTCAACCGCTGCACCACTGAACTATTCCCGTCTCCCTATTCCGGCTCCCACATCCCCATTCCACTTCCGTCACCCCCCAGCCGTACAGCAAATAAAATCCCATGTGTCAGAAGACAGGCGGGGTGCCAGGAAGGACCAAAAAGCCCTCGCCCTTTAAAAGGCTGTCACTGTCAGGCGGTCTGCCATGACCAATGAAAGTTTGCGTGCAGGACTAACTGTTCCTGTTTTTCCCCTCTGTCCACACTCTCCTTTCTTGCACGTTAACACCACACCTCTGGACATCCGATTTCAGCGTTTCTCTACTTCCATCACGGTACTGGCTTGCTTTACATCCTTCAGGATGCTTTGGTGGACAGATGTGTCTGCCTCTGTCTCTGTGAGTTCTCTGTCCGTACAATTACGCTCCTGGTCACGAAAGTGTGGGGGAAGAAAACAGATCAGACAACCCGAATTTCTTTACTGTAAGGGAGACAAACCCAATACGTTTCTGTCACAGTAGGATGGTTCAATGACTGTTCTGTGACTCCTGTTTCATGTCCCTTGTCTTTCCTTTGTACTAGTTTTGTTTTGTCTGGCACAAGGGAAAAAAGATGACAGGGGAAAAAAATGAACTGTGCAACCGCTTTTAATATTATAAAGATCTATTCCGACAAAAAACGTTTGCTTTTCAAACGTTATCCTTATATGTAGAAGAACAGAATGAGCGCCACCATTATGATTACCATCAGCCAGCAGCACAGCAGCAGCGACGGGAAACAGCACCAGCAGCACAAGAAGTAGTAGCAGTAGCATAGTAGTAGTAGTAGTAGTAGTATAGTAGTAGTAGTAGTAGCAGTAGATAGTAGTGTAAGGGGGGTGGTGGCGGGGGCGGTGGTGGTGGTGATAGTTTTTAGTGTGGTCAACCATAAAAACGAAGATAAAAAGTATGAGAGTAAAGGGAAAAAAAGTGCAAGGGACTGGGTCTTTACAGCTTAGTTTTCGTTGCCTTCTTCGTGATTTAGGTTTCACGTGTGGTTTTACAATTGTTGCATCTTACATTCCTCACAGTCTTTAATTTCCTTTACAAATCCCTGTCCGTGAGCACTGCTGTCTTTAAGTCAAAAGGAAAGTGCACAGCAAGCACGACTTAAAAGAACTGCTTAAAGCCTGGTCTTGAGTACTTGGCCATTTCCCAAGGAGGGTGCACGAAAGGAGCAAACTAACAATCTTGTGTATAATAATGAAGGCATATCAACGAAGAGATGGCAAACTCCAGCATCTCGACCATAAAACCAAACGGCAGCTTCCATCTTCGAAAGGCGAAGCGACCAGGTGAAAATCTTCCATCTGAGAACTCGCTACAACCTTCACGCCACCACATGCACACTGAATCCGGCATCGGACACAGCGGTATCTGTGGATGAGAACACGGACGCGGAAAGCCACCCCGGGAATCAAGCAGGTGCAAATTTTACATAGTTACTAAAACAAAGCCTAACCCGGGATTCGGGTCACCACTGTAAACACAGCGAACAAGAAATAAATATTCACATCACACACAATCTTACTCCATACGCTTCTTAACCCAGGGATAAACACTTAGACTTTGAAAATAAATACCACCCCTTCTTTATTTAATTACTAAGGAATTTCTACACTCAGAATTCCGAGGTGTAGAACAGAAAAGAATGGGGATAGTCTTAAAGGTTTTTCACTCAGCTTCAAATCCACCGAAAGATTCTCCCAAGTCTTTCCTCGTCGCCTCTCTCCCCTGTAGTTCACCAGGACGACGTCAACGACCCCAACCTGGTCTGGCTCCACGACTAGACAACGTAGCCCGGGACCTTCCCTCTGTATGTCTTCACAACCGGTGCAGCCTCAAACGCCTACGGCAGGGACTCCTCCAGCTTCTTCACCTCCCGTACGGAGCATGCCATCTGTACGTCTTCACAACCGTGCAGCCTCAAACGCCTACGGCAGGGAGCTCCTCCAGCTTCTTCACTCCCGTAGCGGAGCATGCCACCTCTACAAACAAAGTCTGGGACACCACCATACCATCCCAGTTCCTAACACTTCAATAATAATTTATCAGCTTCGTCTCCACCTGAAAAACTAACCACCATTCCCTTCTCTCTCCACCCCGGCAATTCCTGAGATAAATAGAAATAATAATATTATTTCCAATTCATTCAACAAACAAGACAACAGTTTTATATTATATAAACAACAGCTTGTCTCCTCACACGGCTCGAACCATCTCGAATCTATAAACCAATGGAAAGAATAATTTTAATATACTTGTCAAACATATTCATCGTAATACTATTCATAAACCATAAACAAAAACAAGCTGTAAAGAAAATAAAATATTATATAACTTAACAAACACTAAGTCTTCAACTACCCGGGCCTCTCTCTCCCAGGACTTACTAGCGTCTCACGCTCTCTCTCGGTCTGTCACAGCAGAACAGCTAAACATCGACCGGCCCACACATACAGACTCAAGCTCACCCGTTATAAAAACTGCACGAGACCATGCATGTCCCCTCTAAAACCTGTGCACGGGCTAAACACATGTCTGCATCAGCATATCAAACTTTTATACCAGTTTTGGTGCACTTATACACTGCAATAAAATAAATGCACTCTATTTCTACTACTAAACACAATTAAATAAAAAACCTATAAAAATTATTAAGACATTTTCTTTACAGGGTAAAAACCAAAGAAATGGCAGATCAGATAATTTGCGAAACATTTCACTTCTTCCTTGTTTCTTATTCAGTTTTCTAATTCTTTCTTTTTCACCATCTGAAGCATTGACCCAGTAGAAATAAGAACGAGGTGGAACACGGGTGATACAAAGCCTGTTCTTAGAAAGTACTTGCTATCTGATTGTATCCACAGATAAAAACGTGTGCGTGAGCACATGCACACGCGACAGGCACATACAAATCAAGCAAACCAGTCATTCAATCTGTCTATAAAGGCTTAACTAATAGCAGACAGAAGAGTTGGGGGTAGAAAAATTAGGATGAGATCGTGTGTGTGTGTGTGTGTGTGTGTGTGTGTGTGTGTGTGTTCCTTCATTTAACGTCTATCCACTATTCGTGATATTAGACCAGATCGTGTGTGTTTTGTGTGTGTGTGTGTGTGTGTGTGTGTGTGTGTGTTGTGTGTGTGTGTGTTGTGTAAATGTTATGCGTACAATCACACGCCAAACCACGGATGAAAGTTTCATTCAAAGAACTTCACGGCTGTGGAGTCAGACCCAATGCTAACTCTGCACGATTAAAAAAAAACACACCTTAAAATGCCTTAGTACAGATTCGAATCCCCAACCAAGGATCACGAGCTCAACCGCTGCACCAGCTGAACTATTCTGTCTCCCTTTTCCCGGCTCCCACATCCCATTCCACTTCCGTCACCCCCACGCCGTACAGCAAATAAAATCCCATGTGTCAGAAGACAGCGGGGTGCCAGGAAGGACCAAAAAGCCCTCGCCCTTTTAAAAGGCTGTCACTGTCAGGCGGTCTGCCATGACCAATGAAAGTTTGCGTGCAGGACTACTGTTCCTGTTTTCCTCTTTGTCCACACTCTCCTTTCTTGCACGTTAACACCACACCTCTGGACATCCGATTACAGCTGTTTCTCTACTTCCATCACGGTACTGGCTTGCTTTTACATCCTTCAGGATGCTTTGGTGGACAGATGTGTCTGCCTCTGTCTCTGTGAGTTCTCTGTCCGTAGCAATTACTGCTCCTGGTCACGAAAGTGTGGGCGAAGAAAACAGATCAGACAACCCGAGATTGCTTTACTGTTAAGGGAGACAAACCCAATACGTTCTGTCAGCAGTAGGATGGTTCAATGACTGTTCTGTGACTCCTGTTTCATGTCTCCTTGTCTTTCCTTTGTACTAGTTTTGTTTTGTCTGGCACAAGGGAAAGAGATGACAGGAGAAAAAAATGAACTGTGCACCGCTTGTAATATTATAAAGATCTATTCCGACAAAAATCGTTTTGCTTTTCAAAACGTTATCCTTATATGTAGAAGAACAGAATGAGCGCCACCATTATGATTACCATCAGCAGCAGCAGCAGCAGCAGCAGCGACGGCAGCAGCACCAGCAGCACAAGAAGTAGTAGCAGTAGCAGTAGTAGTAGTAGTAGTAGTAGTAGTAGTAGTAGTAGTAGTAGCAGTAGTAGTAGTAGTGGTAGTGGTGGTGGTGGCGGTGGCGGTGGTGGTGGTGATAGTTGTAGTGTGGTCATACCAGTAGAAACGAAGATAAAAAGTAGTGAGAGTAGAGGTAAAGAGTGGCAAGGCACTGGCTCTTTACAGCTTAGGATTTTCGTATGCCTTCTTCGTGATTTAGTTCACGTGGGTTTTACATTGTTGCATCTTACATTCTCTCACAGTCTTATTACCTTTACATATCCTCTGTCCGTGAGCACTGGCTGTCTTTTAAGTCAAAAGGAAAGTGCACAGCAAGCACGACTTAAAAGAACTGCTTAAAGCCTGTCTTGAGTACTTGGCTCATTACCCAAGGAGGTGCACGAAAGGAGCAAACTAACAATCTTGTGTATAATAATGAAGGCATATCAACGAAGAGATGGCATCTCCAGCATCTCGACCATAATCCAAACGGCAGCTTCCATCTTCGACGGCGAAGCGACCAGGTGAAGATCTTCCATCTGAGAACTCGCTACAACCTTTCACGCCACCACATGCACACTGAATCCGGCATCGGACATACAGGCGTGTGATCCTGTGGATGAGAGACACGTGACTGCAGAGCACATCCTCTGGACCTACCCGAGACATGCAGAGGCAGACCAGGTTTTAGCCATTACCAACTGTGCTGGACAGTGAGCGTATTATGGGCACACTGGACGACGAACTACGGAGAACAACAGACTACATCCACGCTGCTGGAGTAGACATCTGAAGGGAGTGAACTAGACAGAAGCCCTTGTTCTGTCTCGTTCACTCCCTTCATATGTCCACTCCAGCAGCGTGGATGTAGGAGAAGAAATGGCATAGAGACACGCACTAAGGGAACGTACCTTACTTTCCTTTAGTGCGTGTCTCTGTGCCATCTCTTCTGTGTGGTCTTCATGCCAAGAACAAGATATGCAGACAATGTCAGAGAGCGTACTGCAGTGTTTCGTTCGTTGTACAATGCTAGCGTCTGCCAACAATGACAGTTTCTAAACCATTTTAAACGTTTCTCTAACAGACTCAGGATCCCACCAAAATAGGGAACATGTTCACAGAGACTAGGAAAGAATGTCAGCTGCAAATATACACAAAGAAAAAAGTTAAGCACCCCCTTATATTTTCAACTGTCAGAATTGACAACAACAATGTATGACCCCAAAATTTTCATTTTGTCAAGAATGGTGTGTCATTGAAAGGATAAAACTAGTCAGGCGTGTATGTGAAGCATAGTCATGGTGTGGCATGCACGTGCATTACGGTTTTTGAAATTTTTAACATTGAGGTTTGGTGAGTCATCCAGTTTAGCAATCACAGTTGTGTTTTAAGAAAAGATATTCTTTGCAAAGAAATATGGTGCGAAGGAGGATAGCAGAGGCCAAACGATGGCAAATTATTGGCATGCATTCCACTGAATGTCCTTCAAAGCAATCGGGCGTCAATTGGGCTTCCACTACACGTCATCAGCCGCTGATGAGGAAACACTAGCAAACCAACCATGTGCAGGACCGCCCACGATCTGGCCGACCACATGCAACGTCACAGCGCGAAGACAGGCTCTACTTCGCATGATACGCCATGAGCCATTCGCCATAAGTACCAGCTTGAAACGACAGTGATGCCTAACAGACAACTCTCCACAAGAACAGTGCAGAACCGCTTAAAAGCCCACGGATAATAAGGCGAGGAGGGTTATCAAGCGCCCTCTGTTGACTGACCACTACAAAAGACGGCGTTTGGACTGGTGTCTCGCTCGGCGGGGTGGAACCTGAGGAACTGGAGAAAGATACACTGGTCGGACGAAAGCCGATTCCTGCTGCACGTCACTGATGGAATTAAAGGGGTTTTGGGGAGACGCCCAAATACAGCCTATGCGCCCAGGAACATACAGGCAACTTTTTTCCTCACGGTGGCGGTTCCATAATGGTCTGGGGAGCCTCTCACACACGACTGCAAGCTGGATTTGATTACCATTCGAGGAAACCCTCACAGGCGGACGTACATCCGAGATGCCCTTGAGCCGGTCGTTGTGCACCATTTTGACAACCACCCACTTGCCACCAGACCAGTGTACAAGGATGACAACGCCAGGCCTCATCGTGCTCAAGCAGTAACAGGCTTTCTCCAGCAAGAAGCAGTGCAGACCCTGCCATGGCCTGCCATGAGCCCAGACCTCAATCCACTGGAGCACATCTGGGACATGATTGGCCGTCGTTTGCAGACCTTGGACCCTCCTCCACAAAATCTGCATCAACTGGAAACTGCACTGCATCAGGAGTGGCAGCAACTGACGATGCAACAGATCTGGCGAGTGACTGGAGGGATGCGACGCAGGGATGAGGAGGTCATCCAGGCTCAGGCGGGTTCACGCGCTACTGAACATTTTCATTTTTCTTTGGTTTATGGAGATTCAATGGCAATGTTTTCAAATGAAATTGCCACTTTGATTAAGCACTATGATTTGTAAAGACCATACTTTTCATGGGGAATTTTTTCATGGGAAAATGTCATTGATCTTTCTTTAGCACTACCACATTCTGTTTATGATTTTGTATATCATTTGTTGTGTTTTCATGTTGCCAATATCTTTATTTAATAAAAACAAAAGAAAAAAATGTTCCACATTAAACAGTTTAGTACAAAAAAAGAATTTCAGTTTCTCCAAACAAAAAAACATTGGGGGATGCTTAACTTTTTCTTTGTGTATAGTAGCGAAAATTCCAGTATTACAGGCACAGAGAGAAAAAAAAAAAATTCGGTGGAAACATATTCTTCTCAGTAACTTTCCTCATTGGCCTCATATGAGTAAACACGGTCCAGAGATTGTCTCAAAATTTACCAGATATAATCCGTTCTGGGCAGACGTCCTTGAAGCTTACAAACTTTTTTTTTATTACAAATGTCTGCTCAAAAATTCCGTTGAACTACTTGCTGAACCAGTTTGCTTCAACAAACGTGTTCAAGTTGGGAAAAACACATTGTCTCTAAAATGCTTCGAAACAAAAGTATCTATTATCTCGCACATTTTTTTTATGATAATGGTCAGTTTTCTTTCCCACAGACAATTTAAGGAAAAATATGATGTCAACATTGATTTTCTAACTTATACAGGGTATAAGTTAGCAATAATTGAATTCATAGGAGGATTTGACATTACCATCGAAAACATTAATGTATTACTTCTCCATTATGTTATAAGATATTGTTTGCCACTTATAAAGCTTCAAAGACTATTACGATATACTGATTGATAATCAGTTGAGAGCTCCGTGCTGAGATAAGTGGGACATCAAACTTTCACAAGCTCATGACTGGAATTCACGCTGTTTTATGCACATAAGATTACAGATGTAAAACTCAAGTGGTTTCAGTTGAGAATAATTCACAGATGCTTAGGTACAAATGTTATTTGAAAGAAATCGGAGTTACAGATAATGATAAATGCAGTTTTTGTACGGACTATTTAAAAATTCTATTGACCATATGTTTTGGAAATGCACTCATGTCAAATGTTTTTGGAGTAGGTTAATTGATTTAGTAAAAGAGAAATGCACTCACGCACAATATATACGCCTAACAGAGTCTCTCATACTTTTAGGTTTCGACATAACAATCGCAATTGATTACATTTTTTACTTCATTATTCTTCTAGCAAAACATTACCTATATAAGTGTAAGTTAGAAGGCAGTCTTCCACACGTAGCAGTTTTCTTGAAAATGTTGACGTATAGATATAGAATTGAAAAATATAACTCATACTTAACCATGAACCACTTGGATTTTCATGCCAGATGGCTTGCTTATGAAACTTTGATTTCTAATACCTAGCTGCTTTAGTTACCGTCTCTGGAACATGTCTTTTCAGCATTAATATATAAATGAGTATGATGCATAATGTAACAACAGATTTTAGACTAATCATATAATCTTTTCCCTTTTTTATGTTTTGCTGAGGATATCATGTGTGGCCCTTGTATGCTGCTGAAATATTTCTGTATAGTGGTACTCAAGAAATAATGTACCTTATGATAATAACATATACTATCTTCACTTGCTGTGACCCAACCCATTCTGTCTTCCTGTTTCTTTGCTTGTCTGTTCGTCTGTCTGTCTGTCTGTCTGTTTGTCTGTCTGTCTATTTGTCTGCCTTTCCTTTATTATCTGTGTATGCATGCTGATTTATCTTGCAATGTATATACATTTTTTAATTTTTTTTCCATCAAACATGTATACATCTATTATGGGTAGTAATATTAGAACAATATGATGTATACAAGTTTATGTATATTTCTGATAGCATTGTCAATAAGTAGCCATGTTTTTTCTTTTCTATTTTTATACATAGATAATGCTATACTGAAACACACACGCACTCTCTCTCTTCTCCTCTCTCTCTCTCTCTCTCTCTCTCTCTCTCTCTCTCCTCTCTCTCTCTCTCTCTCTCTCTCTCCCCTACTGTCTATCTCTCTCTTCTTTTTTTCATGTGTGTGTGGTTTGGCTCTTTGTGTATGTTCGTTTGTTTGTTTGTTTTTCTTGCTTTATACCTAACTTTTAGTTATGAATGTTGTTGTTTATGTGTTTTTTTGCTGTTCTTGTCATGTATGTATGTGGGTTTTTTCTCTTTGTATGTGGAATAACAATAAAAACAAATAAAAATGTTTTTTTTTTAAATATTCGGAGCTGAAAGAACTCATGTCTTGGAGGCAACAATTTTTAATGACATAGTCAGAACAGAAGAAAACATGAATACTGCAACCACACACACACACACACACACACACACACACACACACACACACACACACACACACACACACACACACACAGAGAGAGAGAAGAGAGAGAGAGAGAGAGAGAGAGAGAGAGAGAGAGAGAGAGAAGAGAGAGAGAGAGAGAGAGAGAGAGAGAGAGAGAGCGGCGCAAAATACAATTCCAAATTCTTTGACGGGAGGACGGCGTCGGGAAGAGGAAACACGTTCCTCACAAGTCTGTATCTGTCTGATGGTCTGGCACATACCCACGAGTTGGCGTGCAGGGGTCGTTTCCTGGCTTTCCTCTGGGTCAACACTGATCTTCTCCACGTTAGGGCTACACACAAGGGGAATTCAAAATCTATATCCATTAAATCGTTGCTTTGCTGTCACACCCCCTACCGTCAGGTTCTGTGGGATTAGTCATTGTCTACATGTAAAAAAGAAAAAAAAGGAGAATTAACCCCAGTTACTTAATTTCCGAGATCGTGTAAAGAAACAAAATTAGTCAGAGAGTGTCTTACTGCATTACATCTGGGGAGGTGTGTATGTGTGTGTGTGTGTGTGGGGGGGGGGGATAACGTTTTTTTCCCCCATGCCTAATCTGAGCCCTTCAAAATATATGTGCTGTCTTCTGGGTCTTATTATGACATGATCTGGTTATGTTAACTTTTCTGCTAATGTTCTTTTTTTCTTTTTCAATTCTTTACAAATGCAAAAACACAAACAAAACAAAACAAAAACATTTCTCAGATTTTTGTTGTCATCGTTCGGCTGACTTGACTTGATGAGTATCTAAACTAGTCCGTACATATCAATATTACACAGCAACAAAATCCACCTTACGTAGATCATATCATACAGCACTTCAGTCCAGCGACAACAAAATCCATCTGACATAGAAATATCATACAGCACTTCAGTCCAGTGACAACAAAATCCACCTTACATAGATCATATCATACAGCACTTCAGTCCAGTGACAATAAAATCCATCTTACATAGATCATATCATAGAGCACTTCAGTCCAGAGACAACAAAATCCATCTTACATAGATCATATCATACAGCACTTCAGTCCAGTGACAACAAAATCCACCTTACATAGATCCTATCATACAGCACTTTAGTCCAGTGACAGCAAAATCCGCCTTACATAATCCTATCATACAGCACTTCATCCAGCGACAACAAAACCCATCTGACATAGATCATATCATACAGCACTTCATTCCAGTGACAACAAAATCCATCTGACATAGATCCTATCATACAGCACTTCAGTCCAATGACAACAAAATCCACCTACATAGATCATATCATACAGCACTTTAGTCCAGTGACAAAAAATCCACCTTACATAGACCATATCATACAGCACTTCAGTCCAGTGACAACAAAATCCATCTTACATAGACCATATCATACAGCACTTTAGTCCAGTGACAACTAAATCCACCTTACATAGACCATATCATACAGCACTTCAGTCCAGCGACAACAAAATCCACCTTACATAGACCATATCATACAGAACTTCAGTCCAGTGACAACAAAATCCACCTTACATAGACCATATCATACAGCACTTCAGTCCAGCGACAACAAAATCCATCTTACATAGATCATATCATACAGCACTTCAGTCCAGCGACAACAAAATCCACCTTACATAGATCATATCATACAGCACTTCAGTCCAGCGACAACAAAATCCATCTTACATAGATCATATCATACAGCACTTCAGTCCAGTCACAGCACAATCCACCTTACATAGATCACATCATACAGCACTTCAGTCCAACGACAACACAATCCACCTTACATAGATCATATCATACAGCACTTCAGTCCAGCGACAACAAAATCCACCTTACGTAGATCCTATCATGCAGCACTTCAGTCCAGTGACAGCAAAATCCACCTTACATAGATCACATCATACAGCACTTCAGTCCAGTGACAACAAAATCCACCTTACATAGATCACATCATACAGCACTTCAGTCCAGTGACAACAAAATCCACCTTACATAGATCATATCATGCAGCACTTCAGTCCAGTGACAACAAAATCCATCTGACATGGACCATATCATACAGCACTTCAGTCCAGTGACAACAAAATCCACCTTACATAGATCCTATCATACAGCACTTCAGTCCAGTGACAACAAAATCCACCTTACATAGATCATATCATACAGCACTTCAGTCCAGTGACAACAAAATCCATCTGACATAGATCATATCATACAGCACTTCAGTCCAGTGACAACAAAATCCACCTTACATAGATCACAGCATACAGCACTTCAGTCCAGTGACAACAAAATCCACCTTACATAGATCTCATCATACAGCACTTCAGTCCAGTGACAACAAAATCCACCTTACATAGATCATATCATACAGCTCTTCAGTCCAGTGACAGCAAAATCCGCCTTACATAGATCGTATCATACAGCACTTCAGTCCAGTGACAACAAATCCACCTTACATAGATCACATCATACAGCACTTCAGTCCAGTGACAACAAAATCCACCTTACATAGATCACATCATACAGCACTTCAGTCCAGTGACAACAAAATCCACCTTACATAGATCACATCATACAGCACTTCAGTCCAGTGACAACAAAATCCACCTTACATAGATCACATCATACAGCACTTCAGTCCAGTGACAACAAAATCCACCTGACATAGATCCTATCATACAGCACTTCAGTCCAGTGACAACAAAATCCACCTTACATAGATCATATCATGCAGCACTTCAATCCAGTGACAGCAGGAAAGACATTCGACAGAGCGCAGATCTTCGCCAAGGTTGAAGGAATGTTGGATCCGTCGTTTCGGTCACGTCAGATCATGAGTGAAAGTAAAACTGTTTTTTCCTTTAAGGAAAAGTAAAAACCTGGTACGGATTGAAAGATCTAATTTCTGCGTATTAAGTTTTTAATGCAAGAAAAGGAAGATGAAAATGTTAATGTTATACCACAAAAAAGTCTTCATATTTCACAATAAAGGAGTTGCTACGTATATCTCATCTATGCTGTTCTGACTGCATTTCTGTAGGACTTGCTGATCCTTTCATGAGCAATCATCATTCGTCCTGATGCACTGCGTTATTCGTGCTCATGAATTATTGGAGGCT
>CM031607.1:77561944-77564444 GCA_018398815.1 Conus ventricosus | reverse complement strand
TTGATGATTGAGAGAGAGAGAAAGAGAGAGTGGCGGGGGGGGGGGGGGGGGGAGGGGGGAGGCAAAGAGAAAGACACACAGACGACAAAATCGAGGACGAAGATAGAAATAGAGCAAGGAGACGGTGGTTGCGATCGTCTCCCGGACAGACTAGTAGCCTGCTCTGTTCAAGACGTTCCATCTAGAATGGTGACAGACTAGTAGCCTGTTCTGTTCAAGACGTTCCATCTAGAATGGTGACAGACTAGTAGCCTGTTCTGTTCAAGACGTTCCATCTAGAATGGTGACAGACTAGTAGCCTGTTCTGTTCAAGACGTTCCATCTAGAATGGTGACAGACTAGTAGCCTGTTCTGTTCAAGACGTTCCATCTAGAATGGTGACAGACTAGTAGCCTGTTCTGTTCAAGACGTTCCATCTAGAATGGTGACAGACTAGTAGCCTGTTCTGTTCAAGACGTTCCATCTAGAATGGTGACAAACTAGTAGCCTGTTCTGTTCAAGACGTTCCATCTAGAATGGTGACAGACTAGCAGCCTGTTCTGTTCAAGACGTTCCATCTAGAATGGCCACAGAACGGGCCATGAAAGAAGGACGTTTCTTTGGAGACAAGGGGAGTTCGCCAATAAGTCAGCCACCAGAATAAAGATGGGAGGGAGCGGACGCGGGTGGGTGGAGGATGGGGGTGGGTGAAGGCCTTAGCGGCACTGCTTCTTTCAGCTGTGTTTGCTGAGCTCCATAAAACTACAAGGCTTGATTCCTTGTTTTTTCTCTGCGAGGCTTAGCGGGGGGGGGGGGGGGGGGGGGGGGATAGGAGGGCGGGGTATTAGGGAGAGGGGAGCAAGAGGAATGGGAGAAGTAGTGCAGAGAAGAAAACGAACAATAAGCTTTGTGTGTGAAGTAGTTTAGGCCTGATGTCGGAAGGGATCGTTCATGAGTAATTTGATTTATGCTGTTTAGAGTGTTCATAAGAACGTAGTTAATGGGCGCGGAGAGAATTTGTTGATGAAGACCACGCGCTCTTGAGGCATATATTTCTATTTATGTTCCACCTGTCTTTTTTTTTTCACGACAGTGCCACATCGGTGTGACTCCCTCTTGATGATCGTTTGGTCTGTATGCAATTCATACACTTGTGTACGAGGTTTTTGTACCAGGTCGTGTGCTGTACTCCAGTTTAAACCATATTACAATTGCATATTTCGTATTTCTTAATATCTTGTAACCCAAACCAAGCAAAATAAATACTAGTATAAAAAACAGCTAAAACCCCGACACCACTAAGCACTAGACACAAATAAACCCTTTGTTGAAATAGTGCGCATCACCAACAACATCATCACCAACAACGATGAAAACAACAGCAACAAGAACAACAACAAAAAGCAAACCAGACACACATTATTCTTAGCACTCATGTGATTATCTTTTTAATAATAAAAATAGAAATGATATGCTGTGACGAACCAATTCTGTAAATGTAGGAAGAAGTAAATTAAAGTAAAATACAGGAAAAAAAAAAAGAAAGAAAGAAAATGCGCGAAAGAAACAAAGAACGAAAGAAAGAAAGAAAAAGAACGACGAAAGAAAGAACGACAGAAAGAAATGAGATTCCACTTTTCTTCCTACTGGAGAAGCGCATTCGATGCATCCTGGAGAGGAGGTGCTGTCTGGATCTGCACACTGCAGAGGAAGACATCAGCACAGTCCAAATAAATGGGTCTTCAGCGATACCGCAGTCCAGGAGGCCATCTCTCGATCAAGCCGCGTCCTTTTGTTTTCCTTCCTTAAACGATTCAGTTCTCTCCCTTTGCACGAAATGAACCGTTCAAGAAAAATGCTAAGTAGAGTATGATCAATGTGGAGATAGCCAGGCTAAGGCAGAAGGACACTGGGTGCACACACACACACACACACACACACACACACACACGCACACGCACGCACGCACACGCACGCACGCACGCACGCACGCGCACGCACGCACGCACGCACGCACGCACGCACGCACGCACGCACGCACGCACGCACGCACACACACACCACACACACACACACACACACACACACACAAGTGGAAGATGGTCGACCTGACGAGGGTCTAGAACTAGTGAAGACGATGTTCTAAGTCACTGACGTTCCAAGAGGGAAACGGAGATGAGTTCAATCACACTCCTATCAAAACATCTTCCTTATAATGCCCTGGTGGCAGGGGGGTACATACGGAAAACGCCGACAAATACGGTGGCTGGTGGGGGGGGGGGGGGGGGGGGGGAAGAAAGAAACGGGGGAAACCAAAATCATGACAGAATAATTCATACATAACTTCAGTATCGTAGTATTTTTTCAGAATTCCACCTTCTTGTTACCCAAACGCTATTATGTTTGAAATCCAGTGATTGCCATGTTCAAGTCCCTCCCTTCCAAATTCAAAGAAAGCGAAAGATTTCTTCTTGACAACATAGAGCCTAATCTCGATGTCGGTCTCTCTGATAGACCGGGA
>CM031607.1:77536944-77549444 GCA_018398815.1 Conus ventricosus | reverse complement strand
TTGTGTAGGCCTACCTGGTACCCTCAATGGAGAGTTGACAAACACACACACACACACACACACACACACACACACACACACACACACACACACACACACACACACACGCCCACTCTCTCTCTCTCTCTCTCTCTCTCTCTCTCTCTCTCTCTCTCTCTCTCTCTCTCTCTCTCTCTCGTCTATTTATCTATCTCTGCTTGCCTTTCTGTCTGTCCGGCTGTCTGCCTGTCTGTCTGTCATTCTGTCTCTCTCTCTCTCTCTCTCTCTCTCTCTCTCTCTCTCTCTCTCTCTCTCTCTCTCTTCTCCATATATATTTCTATCTGTGTGTTGTGTGTGTGTGTGTGTGTGTGTGTGTGTGTGTGTGTGTGTGTGTGTGTGTGTGTGCGTTCGTGCGCGTCTGTGTGTCTATTAGTGTATCTATGTATCTTTCTCCATTTCTCTGTCTCAATGTCTGTTTTTGAGAGAGAGAGAGAGAGAGAGAGAGAGAGAGAGAGAGAGAGAGAGAGAGAGAGAGAGAGAGAGAGAGAGAGAGGTCCTGATGAAGGGGGGCAATCTCCACACAGCTGTTGCTTTCTTGTCTCATGGCAGACTGATCTGACGTGATGGCAGTGCGTGTCTCCTGTCAGACTTGCGCCTCGCCCACCCCTTTCACCAGCCCTACCGCCTTCTCTCCGCGATCCCAACTCCCTGTCTCGTAACTTCACTCGCATGAGTTGCTGAAGGTACATTAACATTTAAAAAAGAGAGGAAATGGCATCGAGTCCTGCTGCCTGCAGAACATAGGATGAAAGCAAACTCACCTATCATTTGTCAATTGAAAACGGAAAAGAAAACAGAAAAAAAATGTAGATTTTAAAAAAGTTGTCTGTTGTCTTAAAACTAAGAAAATTGAAAACTCGGTTACAAGAAGAGTAACCTTTACATACAGGATACACGCTTATAGATAGACATTATGAATATGGATCGGAAAATATGAAGGGATGATAATTTAATTCATTCGGTGACAGCAAAGAAAAATACAAATTTATAAGGATAGAGATGAAGAGTGTGACAGGGAAGGGTGCATATCTGAGACAGAGTATCAAGATGGTGAGGACAAAACGTGCAGGCCTACTTCAGCCTGGGGATAAAATCAGAGACGAACACACACACAACACACACACACACACACACACACACACACACACACACACACACACACACACACACATGTATGCATGCACGCACGCACAAATGCATGGACTCATGCATACACGTACGCATGGACGCACGTATGCACTTGCACTTGCACACACACACACACACACACACACACACACACACACACACACACACACACACACACACACACACTCACTCACTCACTCACTTACTCACTCATTCACTCAACAGCGTGTCAACATCTCAAAGATGTGAAGACTAAAATGGTCGAGTGGGATGTATATGTTAATCAGACATGATGATTTTACAAGCAGAACGTGTTGATAACATGACCCTGATCATTAATTGTATTACCTAGACATATTGTTCATCCAGGCTAGACGTTCTGAGGATATGAGCTAGGCCTGCTCGTCTTATCAAGACAGACGAGTTCATTATATGAGCTAGTTCTGCTGATTAATTATGACGTAATGCTGAAATGACCCATACATACTGATTGTACAGGTCAGATTTAATGATTAACCGAAAGTGATCATACAATTCAGACATGGTAATCATACCAGGAGCAGTACAGTGGTCTTCTTTTGAACGAACCCTAGAGCGGGACCTTCAGGAGGGAAGACCTTCTCAAAGACCAAAGACAAGCAAAAGCAAATTGGCACCGACACACCACGTCTGTCTTTCTCTGAGCAAACGTTAGGTCCGACCATACCCCGGAAATGAGTCTGACGGGATTTCGTGTGGTGGCGAGAGCTGTTTGTCACGTAATTCCCCTCTCTGCTGAAGACAACCTGTAACGTATTGTGTGGGACTGTCTGTTGCTTTCCATTTTCCTAACAAAGCACTAAGACACGCTTTGCGCTGCTCCCACTCTTTTCACCCTCTCATCTCCTCCTTCTCCTCCCGCTCCTTCCTGACCTGTCTGCAGTGATAGTGGAGTTTCTGTCGCAACAAGCGAGGCAACATATATTCGGCTTCTTATTTGTACTTTTATGCCTATCAACATTACAGACAAATGAAGAAGCAGTCTTGTGCCGTTTGCATACAGGCCACTCCTTTTACATCCATTCTTATGTTTTTAAAGGTGAAGAATCTCCGTGGTGCATTCCATGTCATGTACCACTCACAGACAAACATATCCTTTTAGAGTGTTGGGACTTCCATGATGTGAGACATAAACATTTTACAGTAGACTCCATGAGAATCTTGTTCAGAGATGTCCCACCTGATATGATCTTTAGGTTTCTGAGAAAGATTAACATTTTTTCATCTGATCTAAGACTTTACGGAAGAAAGATTTTTAACAAAAGTTCTGGTGTGCTTTTAGAGGGTGTGATTTGAGGGATTGTGTGAGTTTTTTTCTCTGTTTACTTATTTTATGGACATGACTTGTGAGTTAGATTCAATGCGGTGACAGCCCTGACATGGTTCTTTGCAGTGGGCAGGGCTATAAGCAGCATTGCCATTACCATACCAGATCTTACCTCCATCTCCGTCCCTTCTCCTCCTGTGAATGGTTTGTTGAAGAGGCAAGGAATAGAGCAAAGTGTAAAGCATACCTTATATAAGAAAGGTGCAAGCCTGCAAGAAATGTTTGTTGTCTTGAATAGTTGTTTCTATTGTTGTGGCCATTTTCGATGCTCATTTCTGAAAGATCAATTGCCTTATACTTTCAGTTTACCAGGATCTCTGATAAACAGCCGGAAAACGTATCGCTGGTTTATGACTCTCTCTCTCTCTGTCTGTCTGTCTGTCTGTCTGTCTGTCTCTCTCTCTCTCTCTCTCTCTCTCTCTCTCTCTCTCTCTCTCTCTCTCTCTCTCGTTTGACTTTTATGAAGACTAAAAGAAAAAGAAAACAAAATAGAGCATAAAACTAAGATGAATCATTGCTACATTTGAGAAGAACGGCGTTTGTAGTATAAATGAAAAGGAATTGGAAGGGAACGTGGAAGAGGTGGAAGAGGAACAGGAAGAGAGAGAGAGAGAGAGAGAGAGAGAGAGAGAGAGAGAGAGAGAGAGAGAGAGAGAGACAGACAGACACAGAGAGAGAGAGAGAGAGAGAGAGAGAGAGAGGAGAGAGAGAGAGAGAGAGAGAGCGAGCGAGAGAGAGAGAGATTCTACATCTGGCCTTCTGCGTCCTTCATGTTCTCTCTGTAAGCTTGTTTTGCTATTTTTGCTCTTTGCATGAGCCTGCCTCTTTCTTTGCATGAGCCTGCCTCTCTCTCTCTCTCTCTCTCTCTCTCTCTCTCTCTCTCTCTCTCTCTCTCTCTCTCTCTCTCTCTCTTATTCATGTTGAATTTCACGTGGTTTTGGTGACCATAATTACTTAGGTCGTACAGCCAGTATACGTGAGTGCTTACCCACCCTACCTCCTCAACCCCCCCCACCCCCCACCCCCCAACCTCTATCCCCTTCCGGAAATGAAATGAGGTAGGGAACAGTAAACGATAAACAGTAAACAAATGGGGTATGTTTTGCTCCCATAAAGAAACCTAACACAGAGTAACTTTTATTCAAGACTGGCACAGCCTTTTAAACTTGAATAAAGTCAGACAAATACATAGACGAACAATCTAATAGTGGGGGAAAAACAAGCGCAGGCCAACAACTGAACTGTCTGCATAGTAATGACCTGGCAAAGATTTGGACTTAAGGAGGGGAGGGGAGAGGGGAGTTTGAAGATGGAGAAACCGGGAATATGAAATTTAAAAAAAAATGTTACAGATATGAAAACTCTTCACTAGCTGCATAAGGGAACCATCGCAATCCCTTTTGAAGGCAGATATATTTGTATTGCCTGGTCCGAGGGTCGGGACTCATCAGGTTAGGTTTCTTTATGGGAGCAAAACATACCCCATTTGTTTACTGTCTATCCCCTTCCCTCATGTGGCAGGCAGAGAAGTACCAGATCCATTCACAGACAGCCCGCATGAACCTACTAAAATGTTAAAATCTCTTACATTAATCTATCATGGCCACTGATAATGGAGAGCAAATCCAAATTGCAGCAATCCAGGAAAAGGGGATAACTGGCCACCATGTTTACTCTCCCCACCACCCACCACCCCCCACCCCCCTTCCCATAATGTTCAATGAGGATGAGATGATGATTATTCTGTGAGTTTCCCAGGCTCGAAGACCAGACAGGAGAGGTCCTGTTGGCACTGCTTGCTGAGAGAGCGAAACAACAAATCCTCTATTTACACCAGGTGACAGCGGGAGAGATGCTATGGACACTGTTTACAGACGGGAGATAATACAGTAAACTCCCGCCGACAGCATTGAGGATCAGTTTGGAGGTCTGGCATCGGCATCTGGCTTGTGTGTCCTATAAGTGCCTTAACTCTGAAGCTGGAAGGACACTCAAATTGAGTTATTGTACCATCTGTGCGTGTTTTTGTATGCGTGCACATATGCACACTTGCGCTCCTGAACGTACGAGTACTAGCTCGCACGCATAGACACGTGTATGCATGCTACAGAGAGAGTCCGCGAGTGAGCGAGCGAGAGAGAGAGAGAGAGAGAGAGAGAGAGGAGAGAGAGAGAGAGAGAGAGACAGAGACAGAGAGAGAGAGAGAGAGAGAGAGAGAGAGAGAGAGAGAGGAGGATGTATTGGCACGGGATTGCTCATTTACACATTCAGTAGAGGAGAAATGTATCACGCTATGTGTGTATGGGGGAGAGAGAAAGAAAGAGAGAGAGAGAGAGAGAGAGAGAGAGAGAGTGAGAGAGAGAGAGAGAGAGAGAGGACAGACAGACAGACAGACAGACAGACAGACAGACAGAGAGACAGACATACAGACAGACAGACACAGACGCAGAGACAGAGAGAGACAGAGAGAGACAAGAGAGAGAGAGAGAGAGAGAGAGAGAGAGAGAGAGAGAGAGAGAGAGAGAGAGAGAGAGGACAGACAAACAGACAGAGAGACAGACATACAGACAGACAGACACAGACGCAGAGAGAGAGAGAGACAGAGAGAGAGAGAGGGAGAGAGAGAGAGAGAGAGAGAGAGAGAGAGAGAGAGAGAGAGAGAGAGAGAGAGAGAGAGAGAGAGAGAGAGAAGGTCTCATTTGAATTCAAGTGAATAGTTTAGCCCAAGACTCCTTCCATGAATCAATCAACTTTACACAAATCAACTCATAAGTGTTTCAATTTATGCACCTTCCTCCAGCGTTTCTTTTCCCCCACGAAAGCGGAATTTCCGGGTTTACAACATCCGGGAACGCTACAGCAAACAAATAATCCAATCAGTGGGGTTGTTATGTGCATGCACGGAGTTCCTTTCTCCTTTCTAGCAGCGAACTCCACTCTTGACTGATTGAAGCAACAAGTGTCAAGCTATTGCCAGGCTTGGCATGTTTGCCAACATCGGATATTGTGCACTTCTAAACCTCTCTACATGTATGTCTGTTTATGTTTGTCCGTCTGTCTCTTCACGTCTGTCAGTGTGTCTGCTGCTTTCTCTCTTTCTCGTCTCTTCAATGTGCAAACTTTGCATGCACAAGACTTAGGATCTAAACGTCTTTCATGTACACGTGCGTACACATGCAAGCATTGCACACAGAGACACAGACAGACAGACAGACACATACACACACACACACACACACACACACACACACACACACACACACACACACACACACACACACACACACACACGCACACACACACACACGCACGCGCGCACTTACGCACGCGCACTTACGCACGCACGCACTTACGCACACACGCACGCACGCACACACACACACACACACACACACACACACACACGCACACACACACACACACACACACACACACACACACACACACACACACACACACACACACATCGAACGTTAACGGAGCAGGTCACAACTCTCAGTTTAAAACAGGCGAAAACAAAGGAGATTGGACGAAGAAGAAAGGAAACGAAAAGAAGAAATGGAAGAGCAGAAATGAAATCATGTAAAATTGAAAGAGGCCAAAGCGATGGAACACTTCAACAACAATGTAATGCATGTTTTTAGTTTTAGACAGGCGAAAACATATTACTGAGCTCGCCGCAGGGTGTCAAACAACAGACGTGTGTGGGTCTCCACAGCGCCAAAGCAGTGAACAGAGACGCAGGCTGCTCCAAATCCAATCCGCCGATGGCAGACAATAAACAATATAGAGAAAACGTTGTCACTACAGAAAACACAGAGGGAGCTTGAGAAGAGAGATTAAGTACAGGGTCCATTTGTTTTACCCTTGTCTTCTGATTTCAAACGCCGTAGAGAGAGAGAGAGAGAGAGAGAGAGAGAGAGAGAGAGAGAGAGAGAGAGAGAGAGAGAGAGAAGACAGACAGACAGACAGACAGACAGACAGACACAGAGAGAGACTGAGAGAGAGTGTGTGTGTGTGTATGTGTGTGTGTGTGTGTGTGTGTGTGTGTGTGTGTGTGTGTGTGTGTGTGTGTGTGTGTGTGTGTGTCTGCGTCTGGGTGTGTCTCACAGTGTATACATTTTTGTGCGTTTGCGCGCGCGCGCGCGCCTCTGTGTGTGTGTGTGTGTGTGTGTGTGTGTGTGTGTGTGTGTGTGTGTGTGTGTGTGTGTGTGTGTGTGTGTGTGTGTGTGTGTGTGCATGCGTGCATGCGTCTATTCATGGGCGTGTGCATGCATGCGTGTATGCATGTAAATGTGCGTGTGTGTGTGTGTATGTGTATGTGTATATGTCTGGCTGGCTGGCTGGCTGACTGGCTGGCTGGCTGTCTATGCTTCTCTCCCTCTCTCTCTCTCTCTCTCTCTCTCTCTCTCTCTCTCTCTCTCTCTCTCTCTCTCTCTCTCTCTGAGAAATGTGACAGATTATTTGTGCATGTTCCGGAGCTACCCAGCACCCATACTGATCACCTGGAAAGCATGTAAACAACGTGCCTAGACCACAGACTGTTTTCTGTGCCTGTCAACGCAGCCTCATAGCGAAAGATCGAAGGCAAGGTACTTTTGGCCTTTTCACATCAGTCATTTGCCAAGGATTGCTATGCTGAAGTCACAACCGATGTGCCTATATTCACAGACTTAATATTTACATACCCATTTGTCTATGCACATAGCATCTATCCAGTAAGGTGTAGAACTGGGAACGATGAAGTAGGTGCCAGTGACATAGATCACTTTACGTACAGGTTTCACGTCCAAAGGCAGCGAAGCAATCGGGCAAAGGAAGATAATCATACAAAAAACGGTTGGAGAAAGAGGCATCATGGCGTCGGATTCAGGTTGGCAGCGAATGAACCTCTCTCTCTCTCTCTCTCTCTTTTCTCTCTCTCTCCTCTCTCTCTCTTTTCTCCTCTCTCTCTCTCTCTCTCTCTCTCTCTCTCTCAACACAAACATTGTGTTTGGGAAATACTGTTCGTTCATTGAATGTTCTTTCCTTTATTGATTCGCCGCATTTCCCAGTATCATTGTCACTTAATATGCCGGATGGTGTTGCTAGTTCACAAAGTGCACATGATAAAAAATGGATTGATAAACTGATTTGGGATCACAGAAAGGAAGACTTATTTATTGATGTTTTAAGTTCCGCAGATCTGCAACATAGGTGCGGGAATGCTTTTTCTCTTTTGGACGGCAACATTAATCAGGCATTAAAATTATTTACTGAGGTGTTGTTAAAGGCAAGTGAATGTATGCAAAAAACGGGTTTTGGTCAGAGGGACCTGCGTGAAGCACTTTGGTTTGATACCGACTGTGATGTGGCAAAGCTCAGTGCTAGACATCTGCTAGCAATTTCCAGGAGAACTAAGGATAATGATGACAGAGCAAATATGTTGAAGCTCGTAAAACATACAAGAATTTACTAAAGAAAAGGAAAACATGCTATAAACGTGACAAAGCCAGACGTCTGGCACCCCTGCATAATAATAGTAAACTGTTTTGGAAGGAACTGAAACAGGGGAGTGGAAAAAAGAAAACTGGTATTTCAAAAGATATAACGACAGATCAGTGGTGTAACATTTCCAACAAGTGCTCAGTAGTGAGGTTAGATCAGACAATAATAGACAGGGTGGGGGAAAGTCAAGATGAGAGATTTATTGACTGCAGCGAGCTGAACCGGGTCTTTTCCCGAGCAGGAAGTGTCTGACGCTATAAAAAAATTAAAACAGGGTAAAGCCTGTGGGGTGGATAATATTTTAGCAGAAATGCTAAAACTGGCGGATAAAGTAGCTATTCATTTCTTAACGAAACTGTTCAACATTCTGTTTGACCAGGGGAGTTATCCAGACCAATGGACAAAGGGAATTATTGTACCTATCTTCAAAAAAGGGGACTATAACTTAGCTGATAATTATAGGGGTGTGTCTCTGCTGAGCTTAATCAGTAAATGTTATACATCAATTTTGAACAAGAGACTCGTTGAATGGGTGGATAAACATAGCAGGATTACAGAGTCCCAGGATGGATTCGGGCGTGGATACTCCACAACAGATCACATTTTACTCTCAATTCAATTGTCGAAAAACGTTTGTCAAAGAAGGTTGGTAAACTTTACGTTTGTTTCGTTGATCTGAGGAAAGCGTTGGACTCGGTTCAGCGACAACCTCTTTTCAGCATTTTGACTAAAATTGGAATCCATGGAAAATTTCTTATTGCTATTCATGCTATTTTACAAATCTGTTTTGTCTTGTGTACGAACTGAAGATGGATTAACCCAGTTTTTAGACTGCCCGGTGGGCCTTAGACAGGGATGTATGTTAAGCCCGATTTTATTTTCGCTATATGTAAATGAAATAGCAGCAGCTGTGGATAGCAAGGTGTTCATGGTATTCAAATCTTGCCTGGATTATCGGAACTTTATCTCCTCTTGTTCGCAGATGACATCGTATTATTATCCAGCACTGCTATTGGTTTACAAAATCAAATTAATACGTTGAACATTGCTTGCAAAAACCTATTTTTGACTGCAAATACGGATAAGACGAAAGTCATGGTGTTTCGAAAAGGCGGATTTTAAGGGAAAAAAGAAAACTGGAATCTTGATGGAAATCCATTAGAGGTAGTAAACGAGTATAATTATCTGGGATACGTTTTTACAACAAAAATGAGTACAAAGAAAGGAGTAGATGCTCTTGCAGTGAAGGGTAAGAGAGCATGTGTTGACTGTGTAAAACATATAACAAAGTTGAATGACATTTTCCCAAAAACCTGTTTCTTTCGAATCTTTGATGCTCAGGTGCAGCCCATTCTCTTGTATGCCTCAGAAATGTGGGGGCTTCAAAGGCTTGATAATATAGAAAAAATACATTCTTTTGCCTGTAAACGTTTTTTGAATGTACCTCTTCGAGTGCCAAACAAATTTGTCTATGGAGAAACTGAACGCTACCCCTTGTACATAAACAGTGCAGTCGATGTATACGTTATTGGCTCAAATTATTGAAAATGGATTCATACAGATTACCCAGACAAGCATACTCAATGCTTTTCAATTTAGATGAAAATGGCAAAAAAATGTTGGGTAACTTTAGTTAAAAACTCTGTGCAGTCTCGGATTTGGATATGTATGGTTGCAACAAGGTGTGGGCTGTGAGCAGACTTTTGTATCATCGTTCAAACAGAGAATGAAAGATATATACAGACAAGAATGGGATGAATCTGTAATGGTTAAGGAAATATACCAAAGATATAGTTTGTTTAAAACGAGCTTTGAAAGTGAACGCTATTTCGAATTCATTGATATAAAATGTTTTCGAGATTGCTTGATAAAGCTACGTCTTGGTTTGCTGCCGATCAATGGATCCTTCTTCAGAAGAATGTTTCAGAAAAATGGAAATTTTATGTGTGCAGTTTCCAATGAGCTGAAGACGAAGATCATTTTGTTAACAAGTGTGTTCTTTACACTAATTTAAGAGTTAAATATTTGATTATGAGACAGCAACCGTATTGTCAGTTTATTAAGAAATGGCTCTGTTAGTAATATTCGCAAGCTTAGCGTATACCTTTTTAATGCATTGAAGCTAAGACGGGCTTACAACCCAAAATCTGGATGCATTGTGAAATCTATAACTTTATGTTTTATGTTAGACCTCATCTAGGGGCTGGAGGCCTGAAGAATTAAATTTTTGTTCTTGTTCTTGTTCTTGTTCTTGTTCTCTCTCTCTCTCTCTCTCTCTCTCTCTCTCTCTCTCTCTCTCTCTCTCTCTCTCTCTCTCTCTCCTCTTTTCTCTCTCGGTTTGCGCGTGTGTGCGTGTGCGTGTGTGTGTTTGTGTGTGTGTGTGTGTATGTGTGTGTGTGTGTGTGTGTGTGTGTGTGGTGTGTGTGTGTGTGTGTGCTGTTTTTATTTTAACATAAATGTGTGGGAACACAGAAAAAATGGTGGGATGGAAACGAACGCATAAGAGAAACAAACGAACCGACAGAATAACAGGCACAGAGAGAGAGAGAGGGAGAGAGAGGGGGGGGGGAGAGATGAATAGATAGAGAGAGATGGGGAGAGAAAGAGGGCGACAAAGGGGAGAGGAGAGAGATTAATAGATAGAAAAGAAAAAAAAAATATATATATACACACAGAGAGAAAGAGAGATTTGACTGAAAAATAGGAAACGTGTGTGTGTGTGTGTGTGTGTGTGTGTGTGTGTGTGTGTGTGTGTGTGTGTGTGTGTGTGGTTTCTCTACCTATGAGTTTGTTTTTGTCTGCTTGTGCTTTCCTGACAAATACCCAAACAGCCTGTGTGATAGCAGAGTGACAGTAACTGCGTATGGCATTTAAGCGCCCCATCTTTGAGTAGTCCACTTCATTTTCAAAGCGTGTCAGGTCGTTCGCTTTGTGGAAAAGCTGCATGTTCTGTATGGCTTTGTTGCCAACGCTACATAAAAAAGCTGCTGTTTTTTGGCAGGCACTTTACATGCTAACATCGTCATCCCTTCCCTGTTCCCCTCTATCTTTCTATGGCATTGTCCTGCTCTATACTCTCTCTCTCTCTCTCTCTCTCTCTCTCTCTCTCTCTCTCTCTCTCTCTCTCTCTCTCTCTCTCTCTCTCTCTCTCTCTCCTTTCAATCAGCTTAATTCGTTTAGAAAAAAAAGACAAACAAATAAACAAGCAGACACACACATGAAACGACGATCTATTGCGAGCGACAAGTGAGGCAACAAGGCCGTGTCTGAGTCTGTTACTCAGAGACAGCCTTGCTGCCTCACTTGTCACTCGCAAAAGATCGTCTGTAGGTGAATTTGCGTTACAGCAGATCCAGGTCATCAAGATAGGACAACCCATCCTCAGCCGCTCTGCCCAGGAATAAACTGGGTCAGCGACGGTTGTTATCAGGCTGAGCAATCACCCTCATGCTCACCACTGACCACCCGTATCCTATTGATATGCCTGACCAACTCGGCCCTACACTTCGAATCCCGAACAGCTCTCTCTCCTCTCTCTCTCTCTCTCTCTCTCTCTCTCTCTCTCTCTCTCTCTCTCTCTCTCTCTCTCTCTCTCTCTCTCTCTCTCTCTCTCTCTCTCTCTCTCTCTCAGTGCTTTGCTTCATGCTTTCGTTTCCTTGTCCAGTCTTTCTGTCACACCTGAGCAAGACTGGGGTGATGGGTGCATATGTCAGTTTGTTTATCTCTTTGTCTTCATCATGGTCGACATCATCATCATCATAATTATTACCTGTTTTGTTATTTCTGCTGTTTATTAAGAAGAATATTTCTCTTTATTGCCTTCCTTCCATCTGCATTTAAGTTGTTTACCATCCTGAGGGGTCTTCGCACTCGGCTGGGCTCTAAACAACTTGACTTGTCTTCTGTCATACACCTAGGATAAAGACGTAAAATGGTCAACATTTTCAAACGTTTTAAGCCATGGAATGATAGCAAGAGATTATCGAGAGTTGCTCAATCTATATAACAAAACATAAAGATTTTCAAGAAAACTTGCGGAGTGTGCTAGAGGTACAAAATGGAAAACGAACGGAAGAAAGCAAGGGTGTACATGCCCAACACATTCGTTTTCAAATGGGAGAATACTTGAAGTCCAAGATTGGTTTTCACCGCTTAGCAGTCAAGTATATTAATCATTGAATGCTACGGACGAAATGCATCTTTTCCGCAAAAGCTGACACAGCCATGTCTAATAAATGCTCAAAAGCAGTTTCAAAATTAGTGTTCCACGTTCACGTAAATATACGTTACACAACGCGTACTTGAGGCTTCTCAGTATAATAACTAAGGGGAAAAAAAGGAAAAACAAAAAGCTGTGATCACAAGCCGTCAGCGGGAAATGTGGAAACAGCTGTAGTTTGTCTTCTGCGTCTGGCCAAAAAAGATCGTCTTGTTATCAATAGATTTAAGAAATCAATATTGCAACAGTCACTTAAAATGA
>CM031607.1:77521944-77529444 GCA_018398815.1 Conus ventricosus | reverse complement strand
GCTATTGTCTGTTGAACCATTGAATCAATGTTCATCACATGTGTTAACTACAATGCTACTCATACCCAAATGATTAAATGGTTTGGCTGTGGACTCCATGACTGTCAGTCAGAAGTAGTCTACTCGTGCTGTCGGGTGTTTATGGCCTGAAACTCCTCTTTGTCTACTCATAAATATCCGATTCATTTTAGGGTAGTTAAAGGCAGAGAAAAGGAAGGGTTAGACTCTGTCTCCCTTATACTGTACACACGACACCATGAATATCACAACGTCACTGCTTTTATGGGATTTTATCATTAATCTTTGTAGCCTCTGGGGGTCTTTATGATTAGTATAGTATTGTTTTCGTTTGTAACTATTTGATGTGTTTGTATTCGCCTGTCCACAAAATAATTCTGAAACTACTGGGCAAGTGGGGGTCAGTTGGCTTGTGGTTATAGCATTGTTTTCTTGACCCAAGGGTCCTGGATGCAGTTCCCCATTTCAGACAGTCAGGTTAGTGAAACCATCTTCTATACCGACTTCAATACCCTCTGAATTCTTCAAATGGAATTTTTTTTTAAAAGCATGTAAGTGCAGTAGGCCATTAAATATAAGTGAACTGGATGAAACCAAAAAGTGCACACTGGCATCACGTTAACGTATCATCATGAAATACACTATATGGCCATTTATGGGATCAATAACGGCCACACACACGTGCACAAGAAATCTCACAGATGTTAACCTGGTACATACAGCCAATGAGCAAGGGAAAAGGATGTAAGGTAGATCTGGACTGAATTGCGTAGAATGTCTAGGGTGATGGTGTAGGATCGTTGGGGTACTTACCAAGAATTCGTTTCATTTGGAGATCTGTTAGTATAAAATCACAATACTCTGTTGGAGACAATGAAAAAAAACTGCTTCAAAAAACACGAATAGTGTAATTCTCTTTCATGCAAAGGATGGCGTTAGTGTGCAGGATATACGTCCCTCTTCGGACACAACTGTTCGCATCTTGACCAAATATATTAACACTGGACCAAAATGAAATGATACATTTTGAATCAGAGTTGTTTGATACATTCGTGAAGCAATACGCCAAGAGTAATGATTGCTACGCTGCAGCGTGGCGAAACTACATCACCTATTTTTCAAATCATACTCAAGTACCAGTGATATCATTGTGTGTCAGTGATGCGTCAGATAGACAATACATCAAGGAATTGTATACTGCGTTCACACACATAAGGACAAAGAAAATACAAAAACAGGAGAGAGAGGAGAGAGAGAGAGAGAGAGAGAGAGAGAGAAGGGACGGAAGGGGGAGGGAGGCAAGAGAAAGAGGAGGAGATATAGCCAAAGACACCATGAGACAAAAAGGCAGAGCGAGACAGAGTGAGACAGGCCTGCACAAAAGACAGCGAGAAAGAGTTTTATAGAGAAAATAACTTCCCCAGATGGCCAGCCGTTAGTCTCGGTGTGGGCAGTCAAGTGGACAGTGTGGGCGGTCAGAGATATTGATGTCCTCATTGCATCTTCCCATTTTCCCTTCCTCTGCTTGAGGCATCCAGTGAGGCTCTGAAAAGGGGTGTGAGAGTTTGCTCGCTGTAATTTGCGGATTCCACCCGTTGTCTTCACAGTATGAGTGACAGGACATCAGATAGAACTGCACACACACACACACACACACACACACACACACACACACAAATAGTATTCTTCTCCTGTTTCCACTCCTGTCAACAATCCATGCAGAGTTCGCGATCGGTCTCGATCACAGCACGAGAACACTGTCAGTCACAGTCTGAGATAACTGTCAGTGACAGAATGGGTAGCTGTCAATCACTGTCAACAGAGGTGTGAGCTTGGAAGTATAGAGCAGTCACTTTCTGCAAGGATTAGAACTACCCAGTACACGTTTCTGAAGTTTAATTCTCTGAACTTAAAGCAGAAAGGCACATGTCGGTAAATGTAGATAATGCCCCAACATCAGTGTCGCCACAATATGAAACTTTTGCGAAGACCACTGACGATATAGTTATTCATTATTTGTGTCGAAGTGCTGGTGGTTCTTGTCGCGGTCAAATTTGTTGCTCAGTCAATCGGTTGCTGGCATACCAGTTTAGGCAAAAAATGACGTCATTTGATGCCACAACACACATCCGCCTACTCAGAAATGTGTGAGCACGACTTGGCCTAAAGGCCTTCGTTCATTCGTCCTTCGTCCTCTCTCGGGCTTCGCCTACTCTAATCTAAAGACCATCGATTCTGCTTTGGAGTAGACTGGGACACTGGTTACGTCATTTTTTGCCTAAACTGGTATGCCAGCAACCGATTTGACTGAGCAACAAATTTGACCGCGAGAGTTCTTCTTCTCCATGTTGCTCTGAACCCGGTATGTCCATATCCGGAGTATGCGCAGACTGCCTGCGCGTTCAGTAGGCGGCACATTGAGCCACGTGCTGCACGGGACAAAAGCCCATGACTTGCACGAGATTCTGAACGTCGCTCATAAGTTCGTCAATGAAGACCCATTTCAAATGCACTGGCTTGTCGATGATACTTCAGCTTATCGATGTGTGTGTGTATGTGTGTGTGTGTGTGTGTGTGTGTGTGAGAGATACTCTCTCTCTCTCTCTCTCTCTCTCTCTCTCTAAGAAAGGAAGAAGAAGAAGAAAGAAGAGGAACAATAAGAGCAACACCTACCAGAAAAAGTTCGTATCATTTTGGTTGATGGGATAGGTATAAATGCGTGAAAAAAGTTCATCCCAATTTGGTTGGATAGAAATAAATGCATTTTATGTCTAATGATCTTAGTAAATACAATAAAGGAAGAAAATAAATATGCAAGATGAAACGAATCAAAACAACACAAAACAAACGAATACATAAACAATATATAAACGGAGAGAGAGAGAGAGAGAGAGAGAGAGGAGAGAGAGACAGAGAGAGAGAGTTAATAATAATTCGGTTGGTGGGGTAGCAATGAATGCTTCTTTCCATTCTATATATCTCGGCAAAGGCATTAAGGAAAGGAAACTACGAAGGAGAAAAAGTGCATCAATATAAAATTAAGTATAAGAGTATAAAAAATGTCATGTAGTAAACCAGAGAGAGAGAGAGAGAGAGAGAAAGAGAGAGGAGAGAGAGAGAGAGAGAGAATTTTAAGAGGTTAGTCGATTAAGCCTAAATACCTTTTTACATCCAGCCCTCTGAGAGAGAGAGAGAGAGAGAGAGAGAGAGAGAGAGATGAGAGAGAGAGAGAGAGAGAGAGAGAACAGACAGACAGAGAGTCAGACAGATAGACAGACAGACAGACACAAAAATCAGAATAGTTCGAGGCTCTCAATCTCTCATTCGTAAGGTGTGAAGACACCAGAACGGTCAGAGACCTAATGTCCACGTCCACTAATGCAGTTATCCACTCGCCACAAACGCCCACGGTCAATGCCCGTTTCAGTGGGACACTTGCAGTCTGTACCCCACACCTCTGTCTCCGGTGTATCTTGATGTCCTCGCCATTAGCAGCATATTGCTATAATGCTGGCTATGAAATCAGTTTTATCACTGAATTCAGTCCCACGGTTCATAGAGAGAGAGAGAGAGAGAGAGAGAGAGAGAGAGAGAGAGAGTAGCAGGGAAAGAGATGGAGGCAGAAATGGAGAAAGTGCTGCAAGCGGTGGTTGCGTTTGTCTCCTGGACGGACTAGCAGCCAGCCTAGTCCAAGACGGGAGAACTAGAAAGTTGACTGAACGAGCCATGAAAGAAAGAGGTTTTCTTGGAGGCAGGGGAGTCTTCCTAGAAGTCAGCCATCAAGGCAAAGGTGATTGGGGGAGGGAATGTTGGGGAATGGGTATTGGCATGCAGGATCACAACGAACTTCTGATTCTGCTTCTTTCAGCCGTGTTTCTTGAAGTACAGGAGGCTGCAGGGACTTGGTTCCTTCGTTTTGTTGTTACTGTTGCTGTTGCTGTTGCTGTTGTTGTTACTGTTGCTGTTGCTGTTGCTTTGTTTGGTTTTTGAGTGTTTTTTTTGTATTGTTGTTGTTGTTGTTTAGGCTTAGGAGCAGGCGGAGTGAATTTTCGTTGTTGTTTTAGTCGTTTATGTCTCACCTGAGGAAGACCTAAGAGGTCGAAACGCGTTGTGTTTTGTCTTGTGACTCGTTTGTCCACGTTCTCTGGGCGGTTCGCTAACATTTATTTCAGAATACTAAGTTCTCGCGCTGGGATACATGGGTTATGAGATGTTTTAGCAGTCGGAAAATATATTACATATACTTAAAATTGCACTTACATTGTTTGGTACCCATCAGCCTGTTGACTTCATTAAACATGCGTCAGTAAACTGTCAAAGAGATAACCATGGAGGTACGCAAAAAGTTTCAAGGCATATGTATTGTACTTGCGTTCAGTGACAATTACAAACAAGATATGTTCAAACCTCATACAGACTTTGATTCATAAGGGCTTTTTATCTGTTTTTTCTTTCATCCCCTTCTTTAAACGTTATATCTAACAATGCCTCATTTTATATTTGATATGTTTATTTTCATGTTAAACAATCTGTAACGTTCTATGCAATGCTTTCCTTTTTCGAGAAAATTGAACCTTCTTTGCACAGAAGATCTGATTTTCTTATTACTTCAATGTGTAATCTCTGTTTGCTTCAAATCAAAGTCTGTTCATACCATGACAAACATGTCTGTGGAAGTCTGTTCATACCATGACAAACATGTCTGTGGAAGTCTGTTCATACCATGACAAACATGTCTATGGAAGTCTGTTCATACCATGACAAACATGTCTATGGAAGTCTGTTCATACCATGACAAACATGTCTATGGAAGTCTGTTCATACCATGACAAACATGTCTATGGAAGTCTGTTCATACCATGACAAACATGTCTATGGCTGTTCCTTTGGTCTGTTGTTTTCATTTTTCCAGAATGGCTGGTCCGGTTACATTAAAGACTACGACTGAACACGATTGTGTGTGTGTGTGTGTGTGTGTGTGTGTGTGTGTGTGTGTGTGTGTGTGTGTGTGTGTGTGTGTGTGTGTGTGTGCGTACGTGCGTGCGTGCTTGTGTGTGTGTGTGTGTGTGTATGTGTGTGTGTGTGTGTGTGTGTGTGTGTGTGTGTGTGTGTGTGTGTGTGTGCGTGTGTGTGCGTGTGTGTGTGTGTGATGGTGCGTGAGTGTGCATATGCGTGTGTGCTTGTGTTTGTAAGCGCGCGCGTGTGTGAATAATATGTGTGTGTTGATGTGTATGTGTGTGTGTGTGTGTGTGTGTGTGTGTGTGTGTGTGTGTGTGTGTGTGTGTGTGTGTGTGTGTTTTCATGTTTTCATCCAAGGATGATTACGCGCAAGGAACCGTAACAATAAGAACATCACCGCCATTATGCAACCCAACTAGCGATTAAAATGATGATAATGATGATGATAATAAATATTAACTATGATAATGATAAAAAAAATATAATGATATAAGGAGACACACTTAACCACTTACTTAATCATCCATTTGTTAATAAGAAAACCAACTCGATATTTTTGACGAATCGATTCTGTAATGTTGAACAACTGAAGCACAGAAGAAAGAATAAGAAAGAAGGAAAGAAAACAAGGGAAAGAAAGAAAAGGGAAAAAAAGAAAGAAAGATTGAATGAAAGAAAGAAAGGGAACCCACCTTTCTGTGCCATTAGAGAGTGGCATTCGATGCACCGTTGATAAAAGGCGCCCTCTGGGTCTGCTTGCGGCTGAGGAAAACATCACCTCTGTCCAAATGAATGGGTTTTCAGAGAGACCGTAGCCTGAGGAGGGGGCGGAGGGGGAGAGGGCGGTGGAGGTCTCTCGATCAGGCAATGTCCCTTTGGTGTTGTTGTTTTTTTCCACAAACAATACATTTCTTTCCATTGCCGAAATGACCCATTCAAGAACAAACTATGTGGATGATGCTCAATCCAGAGATAGCTGGGCTTAGGTGGGCAAGGAGACACTGCGTACACATACACACACACCACACACACACACACACACACACACACCACACACAACACACACACACACACGCACGCACACACACACACACACACACACACACACAACCCCAAAACACACACACACACACACACACACACACATACGACACACACAAACTGGATTGTAATTTGACAGGGTCTAGAATCGGTGAAAAAAGATGATTCAAAGCTGCTGATGTTTTAAGAGGAACAGGGATGAGTTCAATCACATTCATATCAAAACATCTTCTATATCATGCCTTGGTGGCAGGGGGTACAAAAAGATCTTAAATCTAGTGGTCGTCTAGTAAAACCCCGAGCGAATGAAGAGAAGATTCATGCATTCCTAAATGTTACATGCACACGCAAGAAGAATTCGTACATGAATAAATGTTATGTGCTTAAGCAGCGTGTTAAGAAACCTCTTCGCATACCAGAAAAACATCAGTACCTTCTACGATAATAGGAGACAGGAAGTTTTAACGGGAAACACACCACCCTCCTCCGACTCCTGTCATCTGGCCTTCAGCAGAGGTTATGGTACGATTAATACCACCCTACATTGTACCCTGGAAGATGATCTTGGACATGCGGCCATGGTAAGATACATGTGGTCATGGACATAAATGTAGGTTGGCCATGGAATCACGACAGGACGCATGCCTGCTTTCGATGTATACAAGGGGAAACTTTTGCCTACTACCATATGTATGGGTTTTCTGTTTGGCATAGAAACGTCATGATATTCTGCTTTGGAGAGAGAGAGAGAGAGAGAGAGAGAGAGAGAGAGAGAGAGAGAGAGAGAGAAGAGAGAGAGAGAGAGAGAGGAGAGAGAGAGAGAGAGAGAAGCAAATGTGCAATCAAATCGAACGTTTCAACCTAAAAGGGTCCTTTGTTGACATGTCACCGTCTTGACCCCGTCCTTATCCAAATAAAGTGCCACAAAGTGAGAAGCTGCTGTGCGTTTATTATTGTCAAACAGCCACACATTTTCATCTGTTTGAATGCCATCAAGTGCTCACGTTAATCACTTCGAGCAAACACGATTCGTTCTGATCGTTGGGTGTGAACAAAAATGAATGTTGTATTGGATTGAAAACACTGTTGGAGAGCGGGCTGCAAACCCTGCACGAATAAAGACCACTAAACATGATGAGACATGCTTTGGTTAGTCAGATATCTCACAGAACGAGTATCATTTACTTGCAGTGGGCGATATGTGTGCCCTTGAGAGTGCGTTTGTACTGTAGTAAACCTTGACATCGCCATTGTCCCACACTAATGGAACTAAACATGACAAAATGATGTTGTGGTAAGAGCTATGCATCTATTTGTGGCACAACAGTTCCATCATAACTGTAAGTCAACCTGTAACATTTCCTACACTGCAAAATTAAATTAATGTCAAATAATGTGAGCAGTAAAGATACGTTTTATTATTATTATTGTTATAATAATGATAATGATAATGATAATTATTATTATTATTATTATTATTAT
>CM031607.1:77504444-77516944 GCA_018398815.1 Conus ventricosus | reverse complement strand
CTTCGAAAATTAGACCCATGATTTAATCTCACTTCGATTACAATGATTCTGGAGCTGTGAAGTTTCCTTTCCCTCTAAATCAACATACAGTCTAATCATCTCAAACACATAAAACTTCCATTATTTATAGCTTATGCAATCGAACGTTCGAGAAAAATGGAGTAGCACAGCCGACCAACGAACATGGAATACAATGGGAAAATATCATGGTTTTATAACATTATCATTGCCCATTAACATGCATGGACCCCTTTCTGTTTGGGAACCATAGCGAACAATAATCAATAAAATACTAGGTGTATTCATAAAAATTCTAGACAAATGACGTAGAACAATCGAGAAAAATGCATGAACTATTCTAGAAACCATTCGTGAAAATTTCTGGATGAGTCTTACACTTCCATGATAGTTCTGGAACTCTATGAAAAAGGTGTTATTACGTCTTCTGCGCATGTGACGTTTAGTAAAGGAACGACATGTGGAATTACAGACTTTTATAGCAAAGCGCAAATATAGAGATGTGATAAAAAAAAAAACGATGCTAAGCAAGCGTGACCTGTTGTAACAAAAAGGTTATGTTGTTTTGAATTATTTCATATTTGCTCCTGCCTTTCATCTCCTTTTGTTAAAGATACATAGATAGATAGGTGAATAGGTAGATAGATAGATAGACATACAGAGATTGAGATATAAATTTTGTGTGTGTGTGTGTGAATGTCTGCTTACTGGAGAAATTACTGATCATAACGAGGACAGGACAGCTGCAGACAAGCTATCGACTGAATATCTGATATATCAAGTAGTTCTCTCTCTCACCTTCTCTCTCTTCTCTCTCTCTCTCTCTCTCTCTCTCTCTCTCTCCTCTCCTCTGTGTTTAGATAGATAGATAGATAAATAGATAGATCGGTAGGTAGATAGACAGCTAGAATGATAGATATACAAGAGAGAGAGAGAGAGAGAGAGAGAGAGAGCTGGGGAAGTATGCATGCATTCCTTATACAACTATATTTGTGGTTAAATCTATGCATAAGTGTGTTTTATAGGGCGCAAAGAGAAATTGATAAATGTTGTTGTGGATCTGTTAGGTGGATCTGGACATGAACATTGTAAAAATATTGTCCATGAATACATTATGAATCAGGGAAGAAAGTTATTGAATGGTTAGTCTTTCTATCTGTATATTTGGTGACGGTGCGTTCTTCCACCTCCATGAAAAATACGTTAATTTTAATTCGTTTAGTCCATACCAACTGTCGATTCCGATATCAGAAGAAAAAACAAAAACAAAACAAACAACAAACAAACAAACAAACAAAAAAGAATATATATAATATATGTGTGTGTGTGTGTGTGTGTGCGTGCGTGCGTGCGTGCGTGCTGCGTGCGTGTGTGTGTGTGTGTGTGTGTTGTGGTGTGTGTGTGTGTGTGTGTGTGTGTGTGTGTGTGCGTGTGTGTATTTTCATCAACGGCCCTTTTGCGCCGAGTATGAGAAGATAAAATGGTTTCTAGTTTTTCGTTTTCATTGTCCTAAATGTTGTTTGTTTTGGCCTGAAGTAGACCAAGATATTGAAATGTATTGTGTGTTCCTGTAATGTTTTGTCTGTATCTGTAGCGGAACAAACTCCATGTCTTTTTAAATTTTGCAACTGATATGTTCTACTCTACCTGAGTCCTCTTTCTGTCGTGTCATCCCGACATAGCTTCTTCACCGACAATGCTAAATATCCCCTCCGCCTCCACCCACCCCCTAGTGACCTCCCATTCCTGACCTCTCCCTCCCCATACCACTCTCCCTGTTCGTCATCAATGAGTTCTCCTTTGAGACAGACAAAAGGACACGATACCGTTCATATCTGCCTGATTGGACGTCTAGACAGAGACTGGTGCTCATCAAACCACACACGCCTACAGCAGCTCTTCTAGTGTTCGCCGCACGTCCTCATGAATATGCGAAATAGAGGCTGAGAGTTGTTATGACGGGTCTGAGCAAATGTGGGGGAAAAAAAAGACCGGAAGTCGTCTAGTTATGTGTGGTCTGAAGAAGAAAGGGTCATGGACACAATGAAATGAAGACGGTATTGGTGAGAAGGAAGGGATGAGGTTAGGGAGACACCAGACGGGTATTGGGGTGGGAGTGGGGGTGAGTGTTCTAAAGATGGACAATCAGGGGATAGTCACCCCGGTTAATGATTTGTGAAACTGTTCTTTCACGTGACAGAGTGAGGTGACTGCAGGCGGAAATCTAAACAAATTTGAAAGATGATTCATTATAAGGGCCCCACACTGCAGGCGGAAATCTAAACAAATTTGAAAGATGATTCATTATAAGGCCCCACACTGCAGGCGGAAATCTAAACAAATTTGAAAGATGATTCAGGGGAATACAGGGCCCCACACTGCAGGCGGAAATCTAAACAAATTTGAAAGATGATTTATTATAAGGCCCCACACTGCAGGCGGAAATCTAAACAAATTTGAAAGATGATTTATTATAAGGCCCCACACTGCAGGCGGAAATCTAAACAAATTTGAAAGATGATTTATTATAAGGCCCCACACTGCAGGCGGAAATCTAAACAAATTTGAAAGATGATTATTATAAGGCCCCACACTGCAGGCGGAAATCTAACAAATTTGAAAGATGATTTATTATAAGGCCCCACACTGCAGGCGGAAATCTAAACAAATTTGAAAGATGATTATTATAAGGCCCCACACTGCAGGCGGAAATCTAAACAAATTTGAAAGATGATTTATTATAAGGCCCCACACTGCAGGCGGAAATCTAAACAAATTTGAAAGATGATTTATTATAAGGCCCCACACTGCAGGCGGAAATCTAAACAAATTTGAAAGATGATTTATTAAAAGGGCCCCACACTGCAGGCGAAATCTAAACAAATTTGAAAGATGATTTATTATAAGGCCCCACACTGCAGGCGGAAATCTAAACAAATTTGAAAGATGATTTATTATAAGGCCCCACACTGCAGGCGGAAATCTAAACAAATTTGAAAGATGATTTATATAAGGCCCCACACTGCAGGCGGAAATCTAAACAAATTTGAAAGATGATTCATTATAAGGCCCCACCGAAAAACGTCGGCAAACGAATCACAAGACAAAACAAGATATTGATCTTGTGATTCGTTTGTCAACATTTTTTCGGCGGAGCCATATAAATTCTCTTTCAAATTTGTTCTTTCAAAGACAAACGCTAAATCTGCATGACATCGCGCAGTTTGAACAGAAAGTGGATTTGAAAACAGCTTAGATGGTCAGAGAGAGAGAGATAGAGAGGTGCGTGTGTGCGCGCACGTGTGTATGTATGTATGTGTGTGTGTGTGTGTGTGTGTGTGTGTTGTGTGTTGTGTGTGTGTGTGTGTGTGTGTGTTCGTTCGTTCTTCAATTTAACGTCTATTCACATAAGTGATTTTAGACAGAGTTAGGGAAATAGCGTGTGTGTGTGTGTGTGCATGTGTGTGTGTGTGTGTGTGTGTGTGTGTGTGTGTGTGTGTGTGTGTGTTGTGTGTGTGTGTGAGTGAGTGAGTGTGTGTGTGTGTGTGTGTGTGTGTGTGTGTGTGTGTTGTGTGTGTGTGTGTGTGTGCGTCTGTGTGTGTGTTGATGGACCGATAAGAGATTTGTTACGAGCCGTTAGCTATATTAGTGATTCATACAAAATTCTTTACAATTAACATTAGCCCAAAGCAAGTATTAAAACATAAAGGAGTACAGGATATCTGGTATAACCAAAATGTTAAGCGCTCATATCTGTAGGAACACTTGTTACAAAAAAGAGCCCATTGGACTAATCATCAAGGAATTAGCAAAAGAAACAAGCCCTGGTAAGTTCTGGAAAATACACGTGCCATCAAGTCGTAGGCAGTCAGGATTTTCCTTTTTGAAATATGCGCAGTAGAAAAGAAGATGCTGGGTTGTGAAACTTTCAACTGCTCCGCAGATGCAATTTAAATTTTTTGCGAAATTTTGTACGGAAAGCGTTTAGCTTAGCCTGTAAAACAGGGATTCAAGTTTTCGGTACTTTTTTCAAGTACGTTTGCGTTGGCCAATTGATAGGTAATCTTTCCAATTTTAACCGCATTGCTAGAAGAAAAAGTAGCTGACTGGATTTGTCACAGCAGAGCAATTTGGATGAGGTAGATGTATTTTAGTAAGAACCAAGTTTTTGTAGGCTTCATAAACCTTTTCAATGCACGTCTTTTTTAAGAGACCATATCCTTCATATAAACACAGAGGAATGTTGATTTCCATGGATTCATCGGACTTTCGTGCTCCTTTTCTGGCAGCCCGGTCAGCCCATTCATTACCAGAAATCCCACAGTGAGACGGGATCCAGCAAAAATCAACTGTTGTACCTCTTGATATAAGAATACTGACAAGATGTTTTATTTCTAAAATCACCTCACCTCGATTTTTTACAGCAACAGATTCAAGGCCTTGTAGGACAGATTTAGAATCCACACAGAAAAGTGTTTTGTAATAGTAAGTGGAGTATCAACAAGAAAGTTAAGCGCCATTAGAATTGCCACCAGCTCAGCCGTGAAGATAGAATACCCCTTCCCGAGATGAAAAGATTTTTCAACTTTAAGGGTAGGAATAACAAAACCACTTCCAGCGTTTTCATTTAACAGTGATCCATCGGTGAAAACTTTAAGGTGATGTGAATATTTACTATCAATATGAGATTTGGCAAGAGAGGACAATATATTATTGTTAACATTTTTTTGTAGATCAGTATATTTATAATCAAAACATGCGGTGTGCAATTCCCAATTTGGAATCGGGATACAGGAAAACGATCAGCAATATTCTTGGGATCAATCTCAGCGTCTTTCAATAAGTTTGAGGAATATGTCATTATGGTTGTATTAGATTTAATAGATCTAGCTCGCTTCGGGAAATGGATATCTGATCGTAAAGCTAATTCATCTTTGCTTGAGTTCTGAACAGATGAGCTACGTAGGATGAATTTAGCACAGGCCAAGTTTTCTATAGTCGTCAAGGGGCAGAACTCCGGCTTCGTAATACGTTCCTGATGCACTGGCATGAAATGGAACACCTAGTGCGAGTCTAAATGCCTTGCAGTCTATGCTTTGCAACTTTTAAGTAAGTAGTTTGGTGCGCTGAAGAACACTTCCTGTGCGTATGATAATTTTGATCTTACGAGAGATGTCGAAAGGTGTACTAAAGTTTGTGTATCTGCACCCCAATTTTGTTTACTGATTACTTTAAGAAGATTTAGAGATTTGCTGGCTTCGTTGATAATATGTTCAATATGGTTGTTCCAAGTTAATTTAGAGGTAATATTTACTCCTAAAAATTTATCTCGGTGACATAACTCAATACATTGTTATCTACCTTAAAAGTAGGAATATTGCAAGTACTTCCACCAGCGTCAAATAACATCATGTGGGTTTTTTTCTGCCGATAACTAAGGCCGTTTTCAAACATAAATATTGCTATATTATCTAGGTCACGCTGATATGTTTTTTTAATAAAATTGAAAGATCTGACTGGAGTTTTCTTCTTTTAAAGTTACGTTCATCCACATGCAAATATCGTCAGCATATTGCACCAAGGAACAGTTTTTAGATACATGCTTTGGAGATCGCATATCAGAATATTAAATAGTAGCGGAGCAATGACCGCTCCCTGAGGAATGCCCATTTGTAAATATCTCTTGCTGGAATAAACATTTTGTATCTTTGTTTCCATACTTCTACTGGTCAGAAATGCTTTGATATAGTTATATATATGACCAGAAAGACCAATGGTCTTCAGTTTATATAAAAGTCTCTCATGCCAAACATGATCATACGCTTTTCTGACATCAAAGAAAGTAGCGAGGATATTTTTTCTTCTTGCAAATTGTTGTTTTACATGAGTCGTTAATTTTACCAGATGGTCTATTGTTGATCTGCCTTTTCTAAAGCCTGCTTGTGTAGCCGGAATTATACCACGTTTCTCACAGTGATATACAAGCCTACTTAAAACAATTCTTTCCATTAACTTACACGTGTGAGAGGTGAGGGAAATCGGACGGTAACTATTTATGTTGGATCTAGGTTTGCCCTGCTTTAAGATCGGTACGACTACAGATTCTTTCCAAACAGAAGGGATACTTCCATCTTGCCAGCATTTTGTTATGTGTTATGAAGAAACGATACAAAATTTTCTGGCAGGTGTTTTAAACATCTCATTCGAAAGCGCATCCAGACCAACTGATGTTTTTTTTCTTGGTAATGATATTATTGCATTTCTTAATTCCTGTAGAGTGATGTCCGCGTTTAGATAATGGTCATTTTTTTCTTCTGGATCACAATACATATCGTTATTCTTTGAGTTTTCCCTCATAGCGTTGCATTTATCAGAAAGACTATTTGTGGAGCTATTCTTTGCAAATATATCTGCGAACGCTTCGGCTTTTTGAGCAGCAGTTGGAAATTGCTCATTTTTCTAAAGTAACTGGATAAGTTGGAAGATTCACTCCCTGTTTCATTTCATGGACCTTTGTCCAAACTTTTTTAACTTCGTGATGATCAGAGACTTCGGTGAGACAAAAGGACGACCAGTGGTCCCGTTTAGCTTTTTCAATGACTCTGCTGCTCATATTCTTGGCCCGTTTCATAGTAACTTGTTTTTTTCGGCTTGTCTTTAACATATTCTTTGTATTTTAGTTTTCTTTTCATCAACAGCATGTTTGCAGGATTCCGTCCACCACACATTTCCACTATGAACTGATCTTCTTTTGTAATTTGTTTTTGGAATGGATTTGGTTGCAGCGAACAAGACCGATTCAGAAAAATGTGTGTACATAGTTTCAACATCCTGGTTTTCAAGAGTTGTTACATTAAAAGACATTAAAATAGATTTGAATTTCTCCCAGTCAGCTCGTTTGTAATTATATTTTGGAATTTTATCAACTGTGTTGTCTTGTGCAACTGAGAAACCTCTGAGGGATATGGTAATAGGGAGGTGGTCACTTCCCAAAGTGTCTTATCAACCTGCCAGAACAGCTAAGAGCTAAAGATGGGAGATGAAGAGAAGATCAATTGCTGAGGGTCTATGGTTAGGAACATCTGGCAGTCTAGTGACACGCCCATGCATTTAGAAGGTACAGGCCAGAATCAAGAATATTTTCTACCAGGCGATTTGAGTTAACTTTAGAGCAACAAATGTCCCAGAAGGGAGCATGTTCGTTGAAATCGCCGGCGATCAACCACTTCTGATTTTGCGGTCTATAGTACGTAACCAGTCAGTGTTACAGTCAAATACTCCTTTGGGAGGTATATAGAAACTATGTTTAGTGTTAACGACTTATCGAATCTTACACACACTGCGCATGAGTGAATATTTGCGGCATTTTCTGGAACCGGCGATGTTATAAGGCGTAAGACAAATGTTCGTGTATGTAGATGGCTGTGGACCTTTTTCGCCTTTAGCAGTCTGTTGACACACTGGCGGATAGAAAAAGTTTGCCAGTCGTGGTAGTTTATCACTTGACACATTTAGTGATTGCAGAATTAAAACGGAGAATGAATTATCTGCAATGAGCTCTTGAAGGTGGGAGATGTTAGTTGCCACCGAGCGACAATTCCACTGCAATACGTCTATTTTGGGCTCTTTAGCCATAAAAAGTCAAAACAGTAACAAAAATTACTAATGCTTTTAGAAAAAAAAAAAAAAAAAAAGTAAAATAAACAGATGAATGCAAATAGGTGGAAACGAAACTATTCAACTAGAGGAGTCCGCAAAGTCATGGACTAAGGTGGGAGAAATCAGTTTAACTGGGTACAAAAAGATATAACAAAGATGACGATGTTAAATGCAATCAAAGCATTGACACAGTTGTCAGATAAAGACAGTCATGGAAACCAGCGGAAGAAGTCACGCCGTGGCGGTGGCACCGGAGCCAAGTAGCTGTAGTGGTGCCGGTACTGTCGCCGTGGACGGGTCCATCGTCCCTGTAGGGTCTGCTGTGGACAGGTCGTGCAGGTCGTCTTGGTTTGGACCAAAACAGGTAGTGAAGATGACGACCCAGGTTCCCAGCAAAGACACTCAAGCCTCGGTTTGAAGGGTGGATGTTGTCCCGCATGTACTGGGCCTTGTTGCTGACATTTTCATGAGATACAAAGCGATACGTTCTTATCACCATGAAGAATAGACAGTACATGGGCGTTGAAATATTTCACGTTTTGTGTTTAGGTCTGAAAGTCTGGTAGGAGCGACCCGGCTGATGATGATAAACATTTTGGGATATTTCTTCCTCAGACTTTGAACGAGCTTGACAAAGTTTTTGATGTTTCCTGTGTGTCTTTTGTGTTTTTGAGATCGTTCACACCTACATGGAGTACAATGGCATCTGTATGATCCACTGTATTGTCCAACAGAGTATTCTCACATTCCTTTTTGTGTAGCACTTCTGACGTTTTAACAACGTGCAAGCCATACCCCAAACCTAGTCTTTCTTCACATATGCCATTTAACACAGAATCCGAGACGATCAAAACTTTGGGGAGATCGGAGTTGCTGCCAGTTTCATATCTCTCCGAATTATTGTTTGTAGAAATAAACTGCTGTTTACAGGTGAGTGGTGGTAAGGTTTGGGGGAACTCTTTTTATTTGTTTGGTGGGTGTTTCCTTACTTTTGTTCTTTGGACAGTATCCATATGGGTTCGACACTTGAGACCAGGATCTTTCTCGTGACGTGATATCTTTTTACAGCCTGTTTTACGTCATTTGTTTTTGCGTCACTCTGATCGTCCACTGTATGTTGTGCAGATTTCTTGACTTTAAGTTTGACAACATCGGAAAAACTTGGTTTACATATTTTTTTGTCAGAAACTGGTGTTTCTATTTCATTTCTTGATTTTGTATATTCTGTCTGAGTGTCACTGTCCTTTGTTTTTGTGACTTTGTTGTCTTTTTGTCGCATGATGCAACATAGCTTGTCGAGTGGTTGATTTTAGATCTAACGCAGAGGCATTCACTTTTTCAAGCAATAAATCTGCATTAGAAAAGCCTTCAGCCGAAACATCTTTATAAAATTTGTATGCACATCGGGGACCTCTGTCTGATCGTTTTGATCTTGACCACGATTACAGACATTACGAAGATCTGCTACTCATCTCGTTGGCCTGCATTTTCTTGCCCGGTTTCATTTTTTTCTTTCTCGATCTCCGAAAGAAGCTGAGGGTAATAAATTTGGAGGCACATACCTGACACATGTACTTTCGGTGGGAACGAATAAAAACACACAACATATAGTCCGGCAGATAAGTTCTTGACCAAGGAATCGACGTAGAACACTCGGAACACACGAGCGTGCGGCCGCTGGCATTACCGTTACCTTGGAAGCGTTCACCCTGGTTCAATTTTTCATTGTCTTTTTGACACAAATCTGTGGCTGTAGCAGACTTGTTCCCAGACACAACTGTAACTGACATCTTACTGCACACATTGGAAGTTTTCTTGAAGCTTTTTGAGCCCCGCGTTCTCCCCATGACTGTCTTCTGACGGGAGCAGCTAGAAGAGAATGCTATCCATCGCCATGTTGTTACGTCATGAAGACGTGTGTGTGTGTGTGTGTGTGTATGTACGTGCGAACGTGTATGTGAAGAATTAAACATCCAACATTCTGAATGGTCCAAAGAGCTCCTTGCTGCATGTTGGCGGTAAAACACTGTTGCACAATAAAACCAGCACGATGCACAGCGTTATGGTTCCGTTTAATCTCCACCAATATTCGTTTTATGCAGGAAGCTTTCTCAGGTTGATAACTCTCTCTCTCTTTCTCTCTCTCTCTCTCTCTCTCTCTCTCTCTCTCTCTCTCTCTCTCTCTCTCTCTCTCTCTCTCTCTCTCTCTCTCTGTATGTATGTATGTATGTATGTATGTATGTATGTATGTATGTATGTATGTATGTATGTATACATGCCATATAATTTAGTATGTAATTTCAATAACGGATGACATTGAAAACAGTGATGAATTTACAACAAACCAAGAAACCCATAACAATATGGAAAATAAAACATGATTAATATTCTAGCAACATGATTTCTTTTCTTCTCGTTAACATAAAATGTAATATATGCACAGAGCATAGCAAGCTCTTCTCCAGGGCATATTTTCAGACCCAATAACCTACCTGACCTTACAGGAATGGACGAGCAGTCGATTAAATCAACACTCAGGGAGGAAGTCTACATCATCTATTTGACATGAATGGTGCCCCAAACAATTTCATCAGAGCGTGGTACGCCCACGTTCCGTACCATTTACACTCAGAGGCTATACACACAGCAGATCTTAATATGAGATGACAAAGTGTGGACACGAGAACCGCTGAGATTTCTTTCGTTTAGCAAAGGATGGAGACGTTTCAAAGAATCAAATGGGCAACACACCTCTACACCAATGTTCGTGTTTTCTCTCTCCCATCCACAGTGACACTTAGGTGTTTGTTGTGGGCAGGGGCAGGCCATGGCCAATAAATGCCATGTTTGAATATCAGTCTTACCGGTCATATTTGAGTTTCCCCCTGTTAGAAACAATTGTGGTGTGTTTTTATGGTTAGAGATCAGCAGTCATGTGTGTCCTTATGTGTGTCTCTAAATGCACCAGACGCACACAAGTGATCATTCTAATGTTTCTGGTCTTAGAGGGTTTAACTCTTTAACCTCCCTGTCACTAGCCACAAGCCATTGTGTTTTCTTTCTTTCTGTTTTTTTTTGTTTCACTCTGATTTCATTCATTCATTCATTCATTCATTCATTCATTCATTCATTCATTCATTCATTCATTCATTCATTCATTCATTCATTTTTTCATTCATTCATTTATTGATTCGTTTCATCATTCGATGTTTGTTTGTTTTTGTTTGTTTGTTTGTTTGTTTTCTTGCTTCTCACTTTGTGTGTTTCTTTCTTTCTCTCTTCCCAACAGATCAGCGTCCCTCGTACTACACACAGTTTTGTCCTCTTAAGAACGAAAGCAATATTCGTTTCTCACACTCCAACTCAGTAACCAAAAATATTGGATTTAGAGGACTGCCTCCGAATAGTGTCATGCACCCAGACACAGATGAAGTATGTAGCACCCGATTCCCAAAAGAACGTTAACCTCTGCGACAGAGATCGTGCCCACGCAAAACTACAAAAGCACATAGTATGAAAGAATTTCGATTCACGCACTCTATGAGGTACTCGATTCAATATTTTGCTGAATAACAAGTGTATCTCACAGTTCAAATGTCTCGTACAAACAAACAGAAAACTGCATGATAATGTCCTCATTTTGTGATGAAAGAATGACAATTTATTTCAAAAGTATTGTCTGCAAACAAATTTAGCTAGTATAAGTTTGTCTGATTCAAACATGGACAGGATTGAACAACAACAAAACTGTATCATATCCTAAACATCATTATTATAGACAGGGTATGATAAATCAACTACAGCAGCTCGTCTGTAATAAGAGTTGAGCGAGAGACAGAGAAAAAGAGACAGCTAGACAGAGAGACACAGATAGACAAACATACAGAGAGAGAGAGAGAGAGAGAGAGAGAGAGAGAGAGAGAGAGAGAGAGAGAGAGAGAGAGAGAGAGAGAGAGAGAGAGAGAGCCCGGTTCCAAAGAAGGGAGCCAATATCCACACAGCTGTTGCTTTCTTGTCTCATGGCAGACTGATCTGACGTGATAGCAGTGCGCGTCTCCTGTCAGACTCCCGCCTCGTCCACCCCCTTTCACCAACCTGACCTGCTTCCTCTCTCCAGCCCAATTCTCCTAGTTTTACATCTGCTCTTTTAAACTACGAAAGCGGCTTAAATTCAAAGAGAAAAAAGGTACTGAGTTCTGCAGCCAGTGAAAAAGGGTGAGAAAGTAAAATCACCTACCAGCCGATGGGATTGAACACTGACAACGAAAATAGACGAAAAAAAATAAAGGAAGATTTTTACTGTCATAAAACTGAGGACATTGAAACAAAATTACAAGGCTAGTTCTCTGCATATTAGGAATACAAGTTTACAGAGAAAGTATTAGATCGATGAATAAAATAGCAGGGATGATGATTCAATCCAGTTGATAACAGAATAGAAAAGACAAACACAAATTTAAAAAGACAAAAAACAAAAGTGTGACAAGATGAAGAGACTCACAAACACAGAATGTCCCGAAGGTGAGGATAAAATGTGTAGGTCCACTTGGCACTGACATAGAGGGTGGAGAGTCGGAAATGAAACACACACACACACACACACACACACACACACACACACACACACAACACACACACACACAGCCGCGCGCGGCGCGCGCGGCGCGCACACACACACACACTCACATGCACACACTGTGTTGTTTAAATATAATATTGCAGTGGCATATAAGAGAGACCCAAGCATGTGCAAGAATTTCCAGGATAGAGAATGGAGCAACAATTAATACAGACATGGGTGTTTTACAATGTATTGCTTTAAA
>CM031607.1:77489444-77491944 GCA_018398815.1 Conus ventricosus | reverse complement strand
CAAAATGTGCCTGAGGTTTTAACCCAGACTTGATGAAGTTGAATGTGTTCCTGATATTTCTCTACTGTGGTGTTATTTTTCTTCTTTTTTTTCCTCCGACTCCTGAATGCCTTCTCTGGGTTTTTTTAAAAACCTGTTTCTTTCAAATTCAACAACTCATTTAGAATACAGCATTCCTGTTGCTCTTGTAGATTCTTTATCTGAGTACAGACACTTTACAACAGTGGCAATTCTTGATACTTAAACACAAAATGGGTGACTCTCAAACATCCTGACCAAAATACTTTAAAGCATCAACGCATGTAGAAGAGTTGAAACCGACTTAGTATCTCTCTCTTCTCTCTCTCTCTCTCTCTCTCTCTCTCTCTCTCTCTCTCTCTCCTCTCTCTCTCTCTCTCTCTCTCTCTCTCTCTCTCTCTCTCTCTCTCTCTCTCTCCCTCTGTCTTAAAGTATCATTCTGTAGAGAAGAGTTCAAAAGTATCTACCTTCATCCTGTCTGTCTCTCTCTCTCTGTCTCTGTCTCTGTCTCTCTCCTTTCTCTCTCTCTCTCTCTCTCTCTCTCTCTCTCTCCTCTCTCTCTCTCTCTCTCTCTCTCTCTCTCTCTCTCTCAAAGTATCATTCTATGGAGAAAAATTGGAAAGGATTTTCTTCTCTCCCTCCCCCCCCCCCCCCCGCTCTCTCTCTCTCTCTCTCTCTCTCTCTCTCTCTCTCTCTCTCTCTCTCTCTCTCTCTCTCTCTCTCTCTCTCTCTCTCGGGGAAATTTACTTTCGTTTCAACGTGTGGAAACAGTGTAATAGACTACATGTTATGTTCGCATGATTTGTTACAATTTGACCTTCATTTGTGTGTTGGGAAGGAAGTCCTGTCTCAGCATTTTCCTGTGGAACTATGTTTATCAAACAAAACTATTGTCAATGGCACTTTTAGAGATGTACAGAAAAAAACGATTTACAAAAGTAATATGGGATGAAGATAAAAGAGATGTGCTTGTAGCAGCAACACAGACTAATAGCGCCGTCTCTCTTCTTCAAGAAGCCACAGCATTAATAAACGTCAATTTAGAGAGTGCTATTCAAACATTCACTTGTTACTTAAATAATGTGTCTCAGTGCATGACCAAAACTATGCTTTGTAGTAATGAACCCTGGAGAGAGCCTACTTGGTTTGATCAGGATTGTAAGGCGAAAAAAACTTGTCACAAGAAGAGCATTAAGCCAGTATAGAAATGCGAAGGACAATAAAACTAGAATAGAAAAGAGAATGGCATACTGCCAAGAGAGGAAGGAATATAAAGACATGCAAAAAGAAAAACGAGAACAGTTTAAAAAGGAACAGGTAAAATCCCTAACTGACACATGTTCGGACAGCTCAAAATTCTGGACCACTGTTCGTTCAGTCCTCCGAAATAGTGTTCCCAAACCAAACATTTCAAAAGAACGGTGGCATGAGCATTTTGAGACACTTTTGAATACAACTAAAGACCAAGTGCCACGCCAGCAGTTGGTGTCTGAGCCACTGAGTATTGTCCTATTACCGACGAACTTATAACAACAGACGATATAGGTGAGGCCATACGACACTTAAAAAGAAATAAAGCTAGTGGGTGGGATGGTATCCCAGCAGAAATATTAAAAAGCGTTGACACAATACCGTTTTTGTTAAAGTACCTAAATGCCCTCCTTGAGGCAGGACACTTTCCTGAATTCTGGTCGAAGTCCATTATAGTGCCTATTTACAAGAAAGGTAATCCTGACGACCCTGGTAACTACAGAGGTGTATCGCTTATAAGCGTAGTCAGCAAGATCTTTACATATATTTTGAATAAGAGACTGAGCACATGGATAGAGGAAACTAAACAAATTACAGAGCAGCAAGCAGGCTTCCGAGCGGGCTATTCTACGGTAGACCATATATTCACTCTGTACAGTATAATACAGAAAAGCTTGGCTCAGAGAAAAGGAAAAGTTTTTGTAGCCTTCATAGACTACCAAAAAGCATTTGATTCTGTAAATCGTGATAACCTATGGGCTTGTCTGGCGAGAAAAGGATTGTCAAGAAAAATGCTGAAATTACTCAAAAGCATGTATGAAAATGTTCTTTGTTGTGTGCGAGTCGGTTTCGATTACACAGAGTTCTTTGAGTCACCAGTGGGTGTTAAACAAGGCTGCTTACTTTCACCAAAATTTTCTGTTTATTTATAAACGAAGTAGCAGATGACTTAAGGAGAAATGGAAGACATGGTATAGTATTGTCCAATCTGATAGAAGAAATATTTACTCTATTGTTTGCAGATGACATAGCTTTAGTATCACACACTGTAGTAGGATTACAAAACCAATTGAATGTATTGGCTAAAGCATCTAATAGAATAGGATTAACAGTAAATTTAACAAAAACTAAAATCATGGTATTCAGAAAAGGAGGCCATCTGGCAGCAAGAGAGAAATGGTACTTAAATGGAGAAGTCCTTGAAGTAGTCAATTCATATGTTTATCTTGGC
>CM031607.1:77481944-77484444 GCA_018398815.1 Conus ventricosus | reverse complement strand
ATACTTATGTTCATGATGAAAAAGATTTTTCTTTTCGCAAGAGACTGAAATATGAGCGCGATAGAGTCCTGCTTTAGTTCATCACTCTTGCCAATCCGTCTGTGTCTGATCATCTGTGATTTCCACCTGTCATCCTCATGCCGGCTGCCATCGTCTGTTTTCTGGATCTCCATTCTAGTAATGATTTGACGCACGTTCTTATCAGGACCTAAACATTAGTGCAGTCTGTTCTGTTTTGGGTGTACCTTATGGCTTGTTTTAGTTTCTCTCTTCTTCCATTCAGACTGGACGCAGGGCGAAAGAGTGTGTCATAGATGGTTGAAATATGCTTGTGTTTTGTCAGTGATTATATCCCTGTTATACAATCATCTCTCTCTCTCTCTCTTCTCTCTCTCTCTCTCTCTCTCTCTCTCTCTCTCTCTCTCTCTCTCTCTCTCTCTCTCTCTCTCTCTCTCTCTCTCTCTGTGCGAGCGTGTCCAAGCACGCATGTTCTGTGTGTGTGTGTGTGTGTGTGTGTGTGTGTGTGTGTGTGTGTGCGTGCGTGCGTGCGTGCGTGCGTGCTGCGTGTGCGTGCGTGTGTGTGTGGTGTGTGTGTGTGTGTGTGTGTGTGTGTGTGTGTGTGATTCGTCTTGATCTGTGGTCATGTGAGTGGCATTAATGTCTTGACTAAATCATCTTCTATCAGGAAGAAAATCGTATTTTGGCTGAGAGTTTGTATGTTTATTCTTCGTTTTGTGCTGTTTTGCAATTTCCAAATTAATTGTGCAGCAAAATTGTGTGTTTGTATGTCTTGTTATTTGCTAACGAGTGAAAAGAACACGTCTTTGAATCGAATTCAATATGACAATAAATTGATATTTTTTAATCTCAAAGATTGCTCAGGTCCTCACTTTTCTTTTTAATGATTAGTACGAGGACGTCCCAAGTACTCCGTTCCAGGTTTAAGATGTATGATTAGCCTACGTTCTGTTGATGTGTTTGATAATTGCATTTAATTTGTCAGGAATTTTCCCCTGTGTAGAGGTTGAAACTACTGGTATTATCTCAAATCCCTCAAACGATGGAATGTGACCAAAGGGCGGTAACCCATGAATTGTATTTCTCATCCATGGTACAGATTCAAGATAATTCAATAAATTATTTAAGAGTTACTGTAAAAAAAACTACAAGAAGGAAAAAAAGCTATTTTAGCAGAACTTAGAAACAGACTGCACTTTGGTCTAAATGCAAACTGATTCTTTTTTTATTCATTCATTTATTTATGATCACTTTGTAAGTCAGTGTGTTGTGTCAAAAACAGGACGCATAAAATACTAGATTACGACAAACGTTTGACTGATCAATCGCACAAACAACGGAGAAGAACAAACATCTAGAGGGAATTGGACAAGAAACGAGAAAAAAGAAAAAAAGAGAGAGAGAGAGAGAGAGAGAGAGGAGGAGGGAGGGGATAGAGAGCAATTCAGGTATAAATCATATCCGTTACCTGTTACAATTACTAAATGCCTAATTCCTATCAACTGTATTTCCACGCATATAAAAGCAGGCAGAGGTCAGACCTCCAAAAGATGGAAAAGAAAGAAATTCAATATCATTTTACTATACATTTACAACTGTTTAGGAGTATGTGCATTTTTACGACTCATTAACCTTGTAGTGATGTACACGTTTGATGTTTGCATGTTTTCGTCGTCTGTAACATAGAAAGTTTCAAAAACATGATACGGGATGTTCTCTCTCTCTCTCTCTTTCTCTTGCTTGCCGTACCAGAACACGCGCTCACTCGCATCCTTCTGGTAGTTATGGATGGAGAGGTCCTGGACTTACCAATTTAATTGTCATATGTGTGTTCGGTGGACAGAATGTAAGCTGGCATGCAGACAGACGGATAAGAAAAGAAAAAAAAAGTAGAAAAAAGAAGAACGGACAGATAGAAAAAAAAAAGGACAGATAGAAAAAAAAGCTACAGATTTCCTTTGAAGTGTTATTTATCCCTCTATCGTAACTGATAAGTCTCCCCAGTCCCAGCTGCCACTCACCTCCCGTCCCAGTTGCCCTTTCAAGCCTCCTACTCCTTCAGCCATTTCATAAAGTTTGATCGGCTGTACAGGTGCGCTCGTGCATGTGTGTTTTGCTGGATAGGTATGCACAGGTGCTACGATGCATAGCCACGCCAATCATGCCTCGCGCGCGCGCGCGTGTGTGTGTGTGTGTGTGTGTGCACATGCGCTTTGAATGTATGTTAAGTACTAGTGTGTCATCGGTGCTGTATTTACGTGTGCGGTGACATGTGTGATGAAAATGTCCATTACGCTTAGGCTGTGGTTGCATGTATGGGTATGTGTTCGTCGTTTGCGCCTCTTTTCTGTGTCTGTGCTTTGTGTTGTGCATGATCTTCCTGCAATCCGTGTCGTTGTCAGAACCTCTGCCAACAGTTAAGTTTTGTTTGTTTTTTTTCTCACTAAGATATACCGGGTTTATTTGGATGTCTGTCTGCCAG
>CM031607.1:77454444-77476944 GCA_018398815.1 Conus ventricosus | reverse complement strand
ACTCAGCAGAGCCGGAAATCTTCGGAGATTTTCAGTTTTACAAGAAAACTGCAAACAGGCTCGTAGTAGTTGTGATTTAGTGCACATCAATTTTAGATCAAGTGCGCCAGCTCGTGTGGCAAGCTCATAAACGAGATGGGTTTTAAGGCTTACACCGTGTGGAACACTGATACATCACTATGAGGCAATCGCCATTTTATGGCTGTTAATACTTTTCTTTTTAATAGAAATAGGGAAGCTGCACGAACAACGACCAGAGATAACAGCAAATTCAGAATAAGCATCACACACACACACACACCACACACACACACACACACACACACACACACACACACACACAACACACGGTGCATGCACACGCACACACGTATGCACACATGCACGCACTGAAAATTGTACGTAGGATTTTCATCTCATATGGGTATGTTTTTCATTCTGCTCTGCGTAATATTAATTGATTGATTTGTTTGGTGGGGGGGGGGGGGGGGGGGGTTGGTCGTTCGGTTTGTTTTTCTTTCTTGTTTACTCGTTCTTTTTTTTATTTGTAAAAGAGGCAAACCCTGAGGTACATTCTTTTTTTTTTTTCTAGTTTAGGAAGTTAAATCAAAATCAACCAACCAACCAAACAAACAACAAAAGAAAAATATGTGTTTGTTTATTTGTTTATACAATGCTGATGAGACTTAACCAGGGAAAAAAAACTTATTGTACCCATTTAAGGTTGTTTGAAGATCACAGCTACGACAGACCAAGCTATTTGAAGATGATTATCCGAACGAATATCCACGAAAAATCAATTTACCTCTCTCTACCCTTTGCACGCGACACATGCAACCACATAAACGATAGAGAGAGAGAGGAGAGAGAGAGAGAGAGAGAGAGAGAGAGGAGGAGAGAGAGAGAGAGGAGAGAGAGAGAGAGAGAGAGAGAGAGAGAGGAGAGAAGTATAATGTTAGTCAATCGATTTTAAGTAATTCTTTTCATACATACAATGGTGTCCTGAGGTTCGATTTTCTGGCCGTAAACCAATCTATTAAACGTCTGTCTCCCCTGTTGTCAAGCCAATACCATCAGCACTGCCCTTGCTACCGCCCTGTAGAAAAAGGGTACTTTAGCTAAATGACAGATTCATCCTGGGAACGTTGACCGATGGTGACCAGTAATGCTTACCACAGGGATCTTGTGGAAACATGACATGTGCTCCCAGTGTTCATTAGGAGGCCATTAGATCAGTTACAATAACCACATACACTCGAAAGTGTTCGCAACGAACGGTTAGAAAACAATGATCAAGCCGTTTTGAAAGCAGACGAAGAAAGTCGTCCGGGGCGATGTTAGTGTCAGACAGTAAGGTTTCACTCAGGGAATAGAAAGAATGAATCTTCTGGGGGAAACTTTCTACCAGCAGACTAATGGGTATCACTGCTCTCCTTCTCCATATTCGTTTCATTGTTACTATAGAGGAGCTGACCATATAACGCCCTTCCAGGACAACCCTGACCTCCTCTCCTCCTCTCCCCCCCCCCACCCCCTTTCTCAAAACAAAACAAAAATTAAAAGACTTTAATAAAAGAGTGAATCCTGCACAAATGGAGAAGAAAGAAAGAAGGAAAGAAAGAAGGAAAGAAAGAAAGAAAGAGACGCACGTAGAATTTCACTAATGCGGCTAATAAATATATATATATATATAATATATATATAATATATATATATAAAGACTTTAAAAAGAATGAATCCTGCACAAGGGAAAAGAACAGACAGACAGACAGACAGAAAGAGGCGCCCGAAGAATGTCGCTATGCCAAAGTCCACACGGAGACTGCATCCCACGACAGCCCATCCAATGTGACCGATGGGGATAGCACCCTGGAGAGGTTCATTTACGGCGCATGGCGCTGAACCCATCATACAATGTCCCTTATGGCGGACGTCAGGGAACCACAGGATAGACTGCACCAATGATCTGTACAAGCTGATAGAGGGCGACCAAACAAACAAACAAACAAACAGGGCGAGGGAGACAACACTGTCGACGCTCACGCGGATAGGATGGGACTGAACCCAGAGGAGGTGTAGGAGAGAGGATGTGTGCGTGACCGTGGCTCCAACAATTCCCTTGCCCCACTTTTGATTCCTGAACAAGCCTTTATGGTCTGTGTCATTGTGAATGAAAGGCAGTATCTCGTGCCAGCATAAGTGTGTAACGTAATGATTTCTGCCTGAATGTTTGTTTGTGACATGATTTTTAAGCGATTATAAGTTCTCTTTTCTTTGATCACATCCTTTAGCTTGAAGAAACACGTTTCATGGAATTGCCGTCATTAAACAAGGAACGGCACCACTAATAGACACGTGGCTGCCAGTCGCTTGAAATTCAAAATAACTGACCAAAATGGGCGGCCCATTTCAAAGCCTAATTAAAGTAATCGCTTTGTTTCTGATCGACTGATTTGAAGGTCATTGGACCAACAGAAGTCCAGACAGAAGGCCAAGAGGACTGTGGACATGAAAAGAATGGCAGGTGTGATCTTCCTGACAGTTCATGTTCTACACCTGTTGGTCAGTTGGTGGTGAACTGTTCGAAGCTAGTTTGGCCTTTTTTGGTCTGACATGCCTGAAGAGAAACGACTTCGGAAAGCTCCTTGCTCTGCTTTGGTTTTCTGTCTCGTTGAAAAGAGTTTTCACATCAAAACATCGCCTTATGACATGGACTTCTTAAGAGCTGAAGGTAACAGAAGGTTGACTGCATGTCTTCTGATTGTGAGTGGATCGCCGATGATGTCAAGTTCAAAGGTATGGACACTGATGACAAGAAGGACCCTTACTCCCAACGCTACATCTTCCCTTCCCTAATGGAAGTTATTTTGTTCACTGCACCCAGACCAATGTCCCATTGTACACGTTATCAGATGTCACCACGTCAAATAAGCACTAGAAGGGGGGGGGGGGAGGGGGGGAGGGGGTAATCTCAATATGTTTTTTATTTTAATTTTAAATAGTAATACAAAAATAAACAAAAATAAAATTGCTTTACATGGTGGTGTTTGAAAAAGAGAAAAAAATATATTCCTATTCCGTCCGTTGTAATAGGCCCACATTCCACCTCAACTCAGATTTAATCGTGGTTTATCAGCAATGTTGGTAACGTTTAGACAAACAAGGAAATCAAACCAGCACACCAGGATAAAAACATTAATTGTTGGCGGAGGATGTGAAATGTGTTTTCACAACAGGTCTTATTCCAGAAACATCATGCACTACAAAATACACGGACACCCACGCTCGCGCAAATCACAGACACATACGCACACATACAATCACAACCTGGGCCAAACAACAACAACAACAACAACAACAAAAATCAGACATTTCACCGAATACGTACACACAGTTCCGACCGCTTACAAGTACTAACATAACATCTTCAAAGCTCACGCGCGCACGCGTACATGCGCAGGCGCACACGCACACACAACAACCACACACACACACACACACACACACACACACACACACACACACACACACACACACACACACATGTACATATGCGTGCGTATGCACACACACACACACACACACACACACACAACACCACACACACACACACACACACACACACACACTTGGTCTAATACCACTTTAAGTACAGAGTGCCCAAAAATAAAGATTATACGCTCACATTTAAAGGCACACACACACCCCCCCACACACAACACACACAACCACCACCCAAACACACACACACACACACACACACACACACACACACACACACACACACCATGAGGTAGCGCATACACGCACGCACAGACCCTGTGTATTTACATCCAGGAAAGTACGCAAGCGTGAGCGTAATGTGCAAATATAGTGATATGGCTTAAAGAGTGGAAGGATAGGGAGGGGAACGGGGGTGAGACGTAGATGGGGTTTGGGGCTGGTGTTACTTATAAATCACATTACAATTACACACTTTAAGGGACAGTTGGTTTCTTTCTGTGTCGTCTGTCTGTCTGTCTGTCTGTCGTTCTATCTTTCTTTGCTTGTCTACCTGTCAGCTTACATTTTGTTCACCCGAATCACATATGACTCTTAAGATTCTTGAAGTCCAGCGACTTCCCATGACCACCAGAGGGATGCAAGTAACCATGTATTCTGGCTGCGAGAGAGAGAGAGAGAGAGAGAGAGAAGAGAGAGAGAGCATCTCCCTTGCGCTTCTTTTTCAACTTTCCGATTCATAGGCAGTGAAAAACGTTGTATGTTACTAGAAAAGTTCGTTGCTCCATGAAAATCCACTTACTCCTATATTGTTATGACAGTATAAGAATAGATATTAACTTTGTTTATCTGTTTGTTTCTTTGTCTGGGTAGATCCGAATTCCGCTTACTTCTATAGGTAAGGAAATACATCTGATAGGTACTGAGCATCCAGTTTTTATTAATAAATAAATAAGCGAATAAATGATAGATAGAGAGAGAAAGAAAGAAAGAGGAAGAAGGAAAGAAAGAAGAAAGAGAGAAAGAAGGAAAGAAAGAAGAAGAAGAAAGAAAGAAGAAAAAAGAAAAAAGAAAAAAAGAAAGAAAGAAAGAAAGAAAGAAAAATGAGTAAATTAAAACAAAGAAATAATAGGTTTGCATTTGAACAAAATTGCAATAATTTCATGAAGTTTTATGAATTTGGTTCTTCAGATTTTTTGTTTGTTTGTTTGTTTGTTTGTTTTTCGTAAAAAAAACACAACACAATTGTAATGAATTTTATTCAATATCACAGATGAACAGCAACATTTCATGGGTTACCGCCCTTGAGCCACATAACATTCTTTTTTTTAGGAAATGTGATTAAAACAACCTCAGTAGTTCTCCCTGTTCTCCACCGGATAAAAACGCCCACAAAAATATATTGAACAAATCAACAAAACATAGGCTAACATATATCTTAAACCTGGAATTAGGTCAAGTGGAACAACTCAGCAGCAATTATTCAAAAAAGAAATTAAAGGATTTTGAGCACTCGTTGAGATTAAAACGAATTTTGATTAAATTCAACCTTATTTTCTTTTCACTCGTCAGCAAACAACACAAACAAACAAACTTGCAGCACAATCAATTTGGAAATCAGCAAACAACACAAAATAAAGAAATAAACACTCACACTTTCAGCCAAAAAGACGATCTTCTTCCTGGTTGAAATTGATCAGCCAAGACGGAATGCCCTCACATGAAGGGGTCAACGGATCAAGAGATTCTCCCCTTCCCCACCCCGAACACCTCCACCCCCTCCCACATCACACACACACGCGCGCACCAGCACACACACAAATACGGAGAGAGAGAGAGAGAGAGAGAGAGAGAGAGGAGAGAGAGAGAGAGAGAGAGACGCACACAGACAGACAGACAGACAGACAGACAGAGAGAGAGAAAGAGAGACAGCATGTGTGGAAACACATTTGCAGAGAGAGAGAGAGAGAGAGAGAGAGAGAGAAGAGAGAGAGAGAGAGAGAGAGCTTGCATACCACGGACATTGTCACAGACATATTACCTCTAGGTCGGTGGTTGAGGTCACAATCTCTTTCCGCTCTAGGGCCAGTCTCGACAGAGGAGAGAACCTAAAACAAGCCACAGTACAACCAGAATGATCAGACTGCACATACTACTAGCTCCTGACAAGAACAGACATGATGTCATCACTACAATAATAATAATAATAATAATAATAACGTACATTTATAGAGCGCCCTTTCTCACTAGAGCTCAGAGCGCTTTACAATGTTTAACTATAAACATGTCAAAAACAAACATCACTATACAAAACCATAAACCCAGTCACCTCATCAATTATGACAATGAAACACAGCAAGGAAAGGGGGGGGGGGGCTAGCCAACCAACATTGACACCACACACACACACACACACACACACACACACACACACACACACACACACCACATACACACACGCGCGCGCGCGCACTGTCAGTTTTCAAGTGTAACACTTCCAACACGTAACGCCATGACACACCCAATAACAGGACAAAAATGTTTTCTATAGAAAAAATTCCTTGAACAGATGGGGAATGGAGAACCAGGAAACAGTAGATCAACGCGCGATTGAGGCTGACGGTGGAGAAATAACAGAAGAACGGACACGGGGCAACTGGCAGAGTGAGTGGAGGTAGGACAAGATTGCTTTCATGTGTCAGTCTGTTGTGAAAAGGCTAATCGCTTTCAGTATGGACACAACTCCTAGGATTACAGTATACCAGTGAGGGATGGAAACCCTTATGCTATTCCTGGCAAACATGAAGGTATACTGGCAATGAACGGTAGTTATTTGGTCGAAATGTTGTACGGGTTTTCAGTATACGGGGATTTAGGGAATTTCATTTACCATGATTCAGTAGGAGGGGAGGGAGAGGTGATTTTGTTTTATCAATAATTTGATGTTATAACATCTGAACACTCTGATTTATTGATTGAAACAACAAGTTGTCAGCCTCATCAGATGCCAGTGAGTCACCATGAAGATTTGATGACAGCATCGAAGAGCTGGAAAGCTGGAGCCGTACAGACAGGTGACGAGATCATGCACTACTCTCTGAGACCGTAGTCCAAGGAACTGTGCAGGGAGTGAGGCCACAGCAAAAGAGGTGCACAGACACGTGGCTAACTCAGGAAGAGCTTTGTGGCCATCCACACTCCTACCGACAACCGTTTGGTCAGATGAGGAGATGTTTGGCACTATGTACTGTCTTTGCTGTAAAGGATGTTTCTAAATACACGATGAATAATTCGTAGACGAAATAGATTCTTCTGCTTACTTTGCTTGTAATGAGTTCAACAGACTGAGCGGTCAAGTTTAACAACTTCGTAATCCAAAATATCACTCATGTATTACCTGAAAACTATGAACAGATTTTGCTGCCGTATCTAATGTGCTTTTCTGCGTATCAAGGTTGAATATTTCAAGTAACGAATCATGGTTGAAGATTTCAAGTAACCAATCACACACTTAGTTACTTGTCAGGAGATATTTAATAATGCTTACTTCCCTATATGCCACCCTATATATATTTATCAGGGCATGTTGAGCATATCCCTGTGTAGATCTGAATTGCAGTGTTAAGAGAGAGAGAGAGAGAGAGAGGAGAGAGAGAGGAGAGAGAGAGAGAGGAGAGAGAGAGAGAGAGAGGATCGGCGTAAAGAAGGCAACTCGACAACAATTGTAACATGACATTTTTGCAATAAGAGCTCTAACGATCTGTTATAAAATGGACCGTTCGTTCAACCCAAGAAAACGCTGGGCAAAAAGCTGGTGTCTAAAATGTACCCGTATACAGTTGCCTGGTCTTTTCATCCTATTACCTTTTATTAACGAGCGTGGTTACTCAGTCAATTAACTGCTTCATTTAGCTTTCTTTTTCTTAATAAAACAAAATGCTCCGTTGACTGTGGTGCATTTCAATTACAGCTCGAATATTAGGAAGCAACCGTATTTGTGTTCATGTTAGACTCATTCGTTTTTTGTGAGAAAAAAAACATCAACGTAGTCATGCTATGTTTCCGCATTGTTAAATGCTCTCTCTCTCTCTCTCTCTCTCTCTCTCTCTCTCTCTCTCTCTCTCTCTCTCTCTCTCTCTCTCTCTCTCTCTCAATGATGATAGGAGCAACAGCAGCAATTCGAGAAGCAGTAGAAACAATGAGAGCAAACCCATTCTTTTCACTTTTTGCAAAAAAAATAAAAAAAACCCTTTAAATATTCCGAGCCACACAAACAACATCCTCTTTTTATTTCTTCGTCTTTCTCCGTGTCTTTATCTCCTTTTCTTCTTCTTCTCCTTCTTTTTCTTTTTCTTCTTCTTCTTTTGTTTCTTCTTCTTCTCCTCCTCCTCCTCCTCCTCCTCCTTCTTCTTCTTCTTCTTCTTCTTCTTCTTCTTCTTCTTCTCCTTTTGCTTTTCTTCCCCTTTACCTGTCTGTTAATGCTTGTATCGTCTTCTCTACAATTCAAAAACCACTCCGCTCTATCCATCTCTCTTTTCTTCCAGTTCTATCGCCACTTCCCGATGCATGGCCACCTCTCGTTTTTCTGTTCTGCTTTTCTTTATTTCCTTCCCCCAAAATAACAAGAGTAACGGTGCAGCAAACTTGATCCACGGCCTACATACAATCTGCTCAATCTGACGACAGTAAGAACACGTGAGCATTTTTTTCCCCGCGGCCTCCTACGCCCCCACCCCTCCCCCTTTCACCCAAACACACACCTTTTTCCGTATTTTTTTTTTGTCTTTCGGACTTTTTTCCTGTCTGTATGACGGAAGAGAGAGAGAGAGAGAGAGAGAGAGAGAGAGAGAGAGAGAGAGAGAGAGAGAGAGAGAGAGAGAGAGAGAGAGAGACAGACAGACAGACAGACAGACAGAAATCTAAGTGAGAGAACGGAAAGGGTTACTTCGGCTCGGCTCACCATACAAAGGAGAGAAGAAAAGCTTTGGTTTTGTGGAAATCCTATTACAAATTCTATGCCAGTCCGCGCGCGCGCGTGTGTGTATACGTATGTGCGTACGCGTGTATGTGAGGAGAGAGAGAGAAGAGAGAGAGAGAGAGAGAGAGAAGAGAGAGAGAGAGAGAGAGAGAGCAGACAGACAGACAGACAGACAGACAGACAGACAGAGACTTTTGATAGAACGTAGATGAGGCAGAATGATAAACAAAAAAAAAGGTCAGCCTTCGTTTTACGTGATTCTTCTTTCAGATTTGTGCAGAGGGATATACTCAAAAACCTCGTATAACGGTTTAAGCTGGCATAAAGACAAACATCTACATAAAGCCTCTCCTGTGAAGGAAATAGATGTGTGACTGGTTCATTGAAACGTTCCATCCCGGTGCATAGCAATGCATTAGATATGGCAGCAAAATCTATATCAACAGTACTCACGTATCACATGAGTGATATTTTCGATTACGAAGTTGTTAAAATCGATGTCGAAACCTGCTTGAACTAGTTCCACGAGCAGTAAGCATAAGAAAATATTTTATTGACCATCTATATTTTATTGACGCTTTATATCCAGGGAAGTAGCTGTCAGGCTAGTCTGTGTCACGGTGATGTCAAGATTGGACTACTGCAACTCTGTTTATGCTGGGCTTCCCGCAGAACAGATTGCTCGGCTGCAGAGAGTCCAAAATAGCGCTGCACGACTTGTTTTAAAGAGGAGGAGGTGTGAGCACATCACTCCCATGCTGATCGAACTGCACTGGCTTCCCATACAGTATCGGTGGCAATTTAAACTGGCAGTTCTTGCTTTCCGCCACTTCAATGAATCTCTTCCTCACTATCTCTCTTCTTCTCTCTGCACCTACCAAAGCTCTTGTACCCTTCGCTCTTCTTCACAAAAACTTTTGAAAATCCCTAAGCGTTCTCTGAAATCTGTTGGCGAAAGAGCCTTCAGTTTTAGAGCACCTTCTGTTTGGAACTCCCTCCATGAAGACCTTCGTAATCAGCCTACTCTTTCTTCTTTTAAATCTCAGCTCAAAACGTACCTCTTCAAATAAGCGTATTCTCTTCTGTAGATGACTAGATCTCTCCTAAATTCCTCCACAACTAGTTCGGTGAGGCAGTTTATGCATGTAGGTGCGTCTGCCATTGTGTTTTGTGTTTGTTTGTTTTGTTTTTTTGTTTTTTTGCTGTGTGCATGAATATTGTATGAATAAGTGCAAATGGTGGATGTAAGCGCATTGAGTTGTACAACAAGAAATGCGCTATATAAGTATTATACATTATTATTATTATTATTATTATTATTATTATTATTATTATTATTATTATTATTATTGTTATTATTATTATTATTATTATTATTATTATTATTATTATTATTATTATTATCTATACATCTGTGTATTTAGGAACATCATTAACTTTACTGCAAAGACGCACACAGCACCAGTCGTCTCGTCGTCTGACCTAGCGGTTGTCGGTAGGAGCGTGGGTGGCCACAACGCTCTAGCTGTTCCTGAGTTAGCCACGTGTCTGTCCACCTCTTTAGCTGCTACCTCTTTCCCAGCACTGTTCCCTGGACTATGGTCTCAGAGAGTGTGTATGATCTCGTCACCTGTTTGTACGGCTCCAGCTTTCCATCTCTTCGATGCAGTCAACAGGTTTTCATGGTGACTCACTGCCACCTGATAAGGCTGAAAACTGTATTGTTTAAATCAACAAGTCATCAGAGTGTTTAAATGTTAAAATATCAAATTGTTAATAACAAAAAAAAAAACCCTAATCATCCCTCCCTCCCCTCCAGCCCAATCAAAGTGAATTAAATTCCTTAAATGCCCTTATTTTAAAACCCCTGGCGACATTTTGAATAAATACTTACTGTTTACTGCCACCTTCATGTATACAAGCGATGGCATAAGGGTTTCCATCCTTCTCTGGTGTGCTGTAATCCTAGTAGCTGTGTCCATATTGAAAGTGATTAGTCCCAACAGACTGAAATGTGAGAGCGATATTGTCCTACCATCGTTCACTCTTCCAGTCTCCCTGTATCCGTTCTTCTGTGATTTTCCCCCGTCACCCTAATTACGGCTGTCGTCGACTGTTTCCCTGCCCTCCATTCTGGTAATGGTACGATGTCCGTTCCTGTCAGGAGTTAATAGTGCAGTCTGATATAGTGTGGGTGTTCCTTGATTTATTATAGGGTTTTTTTTTCCTCTCTAAAGACTGGACATAGAGCGAAAGAGCGAGTGATTAGTTGAAACCTCAACCATTAAACTGGTGGTAATATGTCTGTGACACTGTCCGTGGTATGCAAGCTCTTTCTCTCTCTCTCTCTCTCTCTCTCTCTCTCTCTCTCTCTCTCTCTCTCTCTCTCTCTGCGCGCGCGCGCGTGCGTGCGTGCGTGCGTGCGTGTGTGTGTGTGTGTGTGTGTGTGTGTGTGTGTGTGTGTGTGTGTGTGTTGTGTGTGTTTGTGATTGTGTGTGTGTGTGTGTGTGTGTGTGGGTGTGTGTGTGTGGGTGTGGGTGTGTGTGTGTGTGTGTGTGTGGTGTGGGTGTGGGTGTGTGTGTGTGTGTGTGTGTGTGTGTGTGTGTGTGTGTGTGTTGTGTGTGTGTGTGTGTGTGTGTGTGTGTGTGTGTGTGTGGTGTGGGTGTGTGTGTGTGGGGGGGGGGGGGGGTGTAGAGCAGTGGGGAGGAATGTCTCGGAACTGTTGACCCCTTCATGTGAGGGCATTCCCGTCTTGGCCGATCAATCTTCAACCAGGAAGAAGATTGTCTTTTTGGCTGAGTAGTTGTAGTTTGTTTCTTTGTTTTGTGCTATTTTCCCATTTCCAAATTGAGTGTGCTGCGCGTTTGTTTACTTGTTCGTTTAGTTGTTTGCTGATGAGTGAAAAAAAAAAACCCAAACACATGGTTGAATTGAATTCGATCAAGAAAGATACTTATTAAGTCTTCTTCATCTCAAAGATTGCTCAGAATCCTTACACTTGTTCATAGTTGTTGTCACCAGACGCCAGTTCCATATTCAAGATGTATGATTAGCTTACGATTCTTAATTGCTCGCTTTTTTCCCAGGAATTATTCCCTGTGGAACATATGGAGGTCCACTGAGGTTATTTTCATCAATATCCTGGTCTATCGTATTTGTCATCTTAAAGCAACCATGAATTGGTACATTGAGTGGCTTTTTTTCTGGTTTTGTCTTGTCAGTATTAAACGAATAAACAAGCAAATAAACAAATATCTACTTCCCTTTTGGGAGAGAGAAATCCCAAATCCTACAGTAGAGTCTGTTCCCTTAACAAACACGAAATGAACGAGTAAATACATAACAAAGTAAACAAATAAACAAACAAACAAATGTACAAATAAAAAGATAAATGAATAAATAAACAAATAAATACATGAAATACATAGTGGATGCATACATGCGCGCGTGGTGTGCTTGCATGCGTGCGTACGTAGGAGCCTGCGTGCGAGCGCGCCTGTGTGTGTGTGTGTGTGTGTGTGTGTGTGTGTGTGTGTGTGTGTGTGTGTGTTTTGGCGATGTTTATTCTTGATTTGCTGTTATCTGTAATCCTTTGCGTGCAGTTTCCCCTTTTCTATCAAAAGGAAAACAACATATGAACAACCATAAAAAGACAATGACCTCATATCATTATATGCAGAACACGTCTCTCGATGGTATATATCACCTTCCTTTCGCCGCTCCATACGGTGTAAGCCTCCAAACCCGGCTTCCTTATGGATTTGCTGCACGTGCGTGCTCACTTGATTTAAAGTCAATGTCCACTAAATCACAAACACTACGAGGTTGTTTGCAGTTTTCTTGTAAAATGAAAGTCGTCAAATATTTCCGGTTTCTGTGTGTTTTAGTGTGTGGGCGCAGAGAGAGAGAGAGAGAGAGAGGAGAGAGAGAGAGAGAGAGAGAGAGAGAGAGAGAGAGAGAGAGGAGAGAGAGAGAGAGAAGGAGACAGTATGTGTGTGTGTGTGTGTGTGTGTGTGTGTGTGTGTGTGTGTGTGTGTGTGTGTGTGTGTGTGTGTGCCTATGTGTGTGTGTGTGTGTGTGTGTGTGTGGTGTGTGTGTGTGTGTGTGTGTGTGTGTGTGTGTGTGTGTGTTCTTCTTCCATTTAACGTCTGTCCACGTTAAGTGATATTAGACAATGTTAGAGGGAAAGGCGGGGGGGGGGGGGGGGGGGGGGGGGGGGGGGGGGTAGAGGTATTAGGTAATATATTCAAAGGCTTTGAAGAAAAACAGCAAAAGAAACAATAAAATAAACAACTATGAGCTAACAAAAACTACTGATCAAAACACTCAACATCGCTTCAGTTTACAGAACAGAAAAAATAGGACTTTGATGTAATGAAACTGCAATTTTTACACATCAATGATAAATCTGATACAACTTGATCCAGAGAACATTTAGGTGGGATGGTAGGTAAGGTTTTAAGTGCTCACATTGAAAGAGGATGTGATTGTTGTAATTTTCCCGCCACAAAGGCATGTTATGTTTTACAAAACTTTGCGTGCAGTTCCCCTTTTCTATCAAAAGGAAAACAACATATGAACAACCATAAAAAGACATATGACCTCAGATCATTATATGCAGAACACGTTCTCGATGGTATATATCACTTCCTTTCGCCGCTCCATACGGTGTAAGCCTCCAACCGGCTTCCTTATGGATTTGCTGCACGTGCGTGCTCACTTGATTTAAAGTCAATGTCCAATAAATCTCAAAACACTACGAGGTTGTTTGCAGTTTCTTGTAAATGAAAGTCGTCAATAGTCCGGTTTCGGTGTGTCTTAGTGTGTAGGTGCAGAGAGAGAGAGAGGATGAGAGAGAGGAGAGAGAGAGAGAGAGAGATGAGAGAGAGAGAGAGTGAGAGAACACGAACACTGAACATGAACGCTTTTAATGCATTGGCTTTATAGCCTTTGTGACATGGGGGTTCAAACAAAGGAACAAAACATAATATGGCAAGGTAACAGTCCAAAATAGATATGCATGAAATTGAATGCTTGGCTTCAGCAAAATAGACATGCATGAGACCATCCAATACAACGCCATTCTAAGGAAGTACCATGAATTACAACATAGATCTTCATCAGAATTCGCGTTCTTTACTAATTACATTAGTTCGAGTTAGTTTGTTTGTTTCTGGATGTTCAAGGCTTCTGCATATATACTTTGAAGGATTTCACAGAATCATCGTCATAGTTCAGTTTTAGCACACCAACTATGTCCTCATTTTTAGCACATTGTTTTTTAAAAAATTATGCATTTTTCGCGGATATGTTATTCTTTACAATGGAATAGGAATGCTTCTGATCTTCCTTAAAGGAACCACATATGGACAAGGCGACTGTGTAGATGGCTCAGTAAGAAACCATTTTTATGGGCATTCAAAACCAAGAGTTCTGGATCTAAGCCTGCAAGGCAAATTGTGTGCCACCTGCACGTAACCAACGATACATATTTTTCTGTCCAAATATACTTTTAAACTAAAAAACAACTGTACCGTTCTGTGTTTCCATTTGGAATGCCAGTTCTGTTTATAAGAAGCAATCTCCTATCTTTAAATTCCAAATAAAATCGTTTCATATCCAACTCCCTGGCACATCCACACGATTCCACAATCCATTCATAGTTAGAATCTCTTGATAAAATACCCAATTTTCTTTCCCCGATCAAGTTCATTTAATAGCATTTGATATGCCTGTTTACAGAGTCTTGAGTCAGGTAACCTCAATAACTTAAGCCAATATTTTATACATTTAACTCTCCTGATATATAAAGGGTATCTGCCAGTTTCACCATACATTACTGTATTGGACGTATGCAGTGGAACACTTAGAAGCGCTTGACTGCAAATGTGTGTACTTTCTCTAGATCACTGCTGTCCGAGAACCCCATATTTCAGCGCCATACGTAAGAAGTGGTTCGATTTTTGCATTAAAAAAGCTTCCAAAAAATACAGAATCAATCGAATTTAGTTTCCTTAAAGCTTTTTAGAATTCTATGACTCCCTTTTTTCCTTTTCTACAATTCTCATCTACTGCGCGTTTCTACTCAACCTGGTTGTAAACAGCATACCTAAATATTTATATGAGTTAGTTATTTTTTACTCTATTGTGCCATAAAACCACTTTTCATGGCGTGCAAGGTGCCACCATTTCTGAATCCATTACATTTGTTTTCTCAAGATTAAACAGTTAGAGACAGACGATCTGTCTCTTCTTTCAATCTATTCAGCTGATTTTGAAGACCCACCACAGTATTAGTACTAATATCAATCTCTGCGAATACAGTAAAAATTTCAAGCGCTCTGGGATCATTGAATGCCATGCTTTCCTTTCTTTGTTATTTCAATTGCTAATTCATTAATAAAAGAATGAAAACATCAGAGGACTTAATAAGCCATCCTTGCTTCACTCCTTGTGGACATCCAAAAAATTCTGAATAAATACACTTATCACGCACACATGCTGAAAACACAATCGTAAATACCACGAAGTGCCATGTACAACTTGCCATCCACTCCACTTTTACGTAAAGAATCCCATAACATGTTACGATTAACAGAGTCGAAGGCCTTTCTAAAGTCGACGAAAGCAATGTACACTTTTTTGTTTTTCAATAAGTGTGTTTGAACTATTGCAAAAAGCGTAAAAAATATGGTCTATTAGTACTATAGTGAGATCGGAATCCAGCTTGTTCTTCGATGATTTTTTCTCCCTTTCTGCCCACTTTGTGAGTCTTCTGTTTAAAATATGGGTGCAGATTTTACTTACGACACTTGTCAGAGCAACTCCACGGTAGTTATCTGGGTTATTTGGATCTCCCTTTTATGAATAGGAACAATAATAGATTTGGCCCAGGCAGCAAGGAAGTTCCCATTCATTAAACAGTCTATTAAATAACATTTACAAGGAAATCAATGACAACGTAATTTGCATGTTTCAGCATTTCACTTAAAATTCTATCTGGGCCCGCACTTTTCCCTGACTTTAGATGCTTTATACTATTAATCACTTCATTTTACTAATAGCATCATTAAATAAGGGCTCTTCAAAACCTCGGCATCTTCAACAAGCGTGTCATTTTCATTATTAATGTCAACTGTATCTCTAAAAAACTGCTGAAAAATGATCATACCATTGTTGAGTGCTTATATTATTATAAATAAATGGCCTTCTACTCATGATCTAATTATTGACAAAACAGACTTGAATCTTTAAACCGAATTTTTTAGTTTTTGTAATTTTAATTCTTCAAATTCATGTTTCTTTGTTCTCTTCATCTGCCATATTCCCTTCTTTCATTTACATAACGTTCTTTGTAATACTTTTTATTATCTTCCCTTTTACACCTTTGGAAACTGTTTAGAAGACCTTTGACTGTTCTTTTTTTTTTTTTTCACACTCATTGTCAAACCATTCATTGCATTCTTTCTTCGATTTCCAACCATTCTAATCATACAGGTAGCAGCTCCATACATGGCACGTGAGAACATATCAAACACAGGCATTTACATCAAAAGACAGCATGTCCGAGGCATTTTGTAACATTCCTTAAAGCAATCACTATCAAGTTCATTTTTATAGCATTCCACATTCTCTTCCGACCACACAATTCGTTCTTCTCCTTTTGACGTGGAATAATTTCCTTATTGCCCAGAGTGTTTCTCCATTTCAGTTCGAGCTGGCAAATGCCAGGAAAATAACCTGTCACCAACACACATAGTGCATTTATCGACCAACAATCTGAAATAAGAAATTAATCAATCACACTACATCCTTGGTGTGACACAAAAGTAAAAATCTCCTTCCCGATCTCATTGCAAAATCCATTCGGAATATATAAGATCAAATATAAAGCAAAAGTCAATAGGGATTTCCCAAAACTATTTATAGTAGCATCCTTGGAACACCGCAGGTTAGCACAGTCTTCCTTGCTACTTCCTCCCTCTCAGAAACAAAAACATCCATGTCCTCAGCAACTGGTTGTTCACATCCTGTTCTTGCATTTAAATCTCCCCACACTATCATATACACATCCTCCTCCTGCACTGATTGTAGAATACTTTCTTCTAAGATTAAAATACCGTCTTTTAAATCCGTACTATTGTACAGCGGGCCCCTTCTGGTACAACATAAGATGCAAACTAGAACTACATCCTTATCTGTGTTAAAAACGTTTTATCCACCTTCAGTACGACAGTATTTTCACAATCACACGGATTTCTTTCACAAACTGTTTTAAACAATTCCTGACCAATACTAGAACACCCCCTGAATTTCTTCCATGTTTAGACAACTTTTGTGCAGGGGCAAAAAATTTCAAATACTCTGGAAAAAACATTATCATAATCATAAGAGTAGTCCAAAAAAGTTTCAGTTAAGCAAACAAAATGAAACAAATTAACATAATTCATAAACATAACATCAGCTAATTTATTGTACAGATTTTCAACGTTGTAATTAAGAAATGTCCTATTCTTTAGGATTGGTCAAGCCTGTCCTATTTATTTCTGGCTCTTAAGTTTCTGTCAGTGCCACTGCCACGGTTTGCCCAGTGAGCACGAAGTTCTGTCTGTCTGCCAGCCGACCCTCTCCGTGCACCACGTGTCCCGCCTGAGGGCTGACCCTCCACGTCACGGCGAGAGGAACTCCTGTCACTGCTGCCTGCGCCACCCTGTCATCGCGTAGACTTCCCGCAACACTCGAAGGATTCCCGTTACCCGTGAGACGTCATCTGCCGCACTCCCCTGTACCGCCCTTGCATCTCGCTGGGACCCATCAGCACCGCCGCTGACAGACAGGGACCGTTGAACATCCCGTGAATTGAAGTCACGGGTACCCCACCTCCACCACCACCGCCGTATCCCGGTATTGCTGGTCCCGTGAAGTGGGCGTGACAAAAACCCCCCCTCCACCGGTCGCCATATCCCCTAGCTGTTGGCCGCCTTCGGTAGTGGGAGTGGAGTGAATACCGCACGTGGATGATCGTGGCCCTGTCCAGCGACCGCTAAGCCGACCTTGGCCCCCTCCTGGCTGGGTGCAGCACACGCCGTGTAGTTTCCGTGTTGGCTGTCAACATCACGTGTGTTGTTTTTGATGTTCTCTGCCAGATCTTGTCGCTGCGACTTGTGCATATGAGCGGGGATCGGGGAGAGGGGGGTCGATCACCATCCTCCCTCCTTTAAAGTACGCCCTCTTCCGTTCCTTCGTGCTTCTGCCACCATGTGTGCCTGGGCTCGTGTCAGGTCACTGGCCAATCTGATGTCGTTTCCTTCAGGTTTTCCCGCAGCTCCTTATCCGTGAGAAGAGCCATCTTATTCCCTCCATCGAGTGAAGCGCACAATCATCGGCCTAGGTTGACCTTCTCTTGCCCCCCCACCCAGGGCTCTCACGATGTCGTCCGGGGACCAGATTTTCTTACCATCACGCTGTTGAGTGCCTCAACACTGCCATAACACACGTATCATAATCTTCACGATCACTTGATTTAGGAATACCAAATAATCGAAGATTGTCTCTTCTTGATGTTGTTTCCAGGATGTCTATTTCTGATTTCATTAAATTGATTTCATCCGAAGTTCATCTCATGTTGCTGTCAGTTTACTTGTCTCTTCTTTTCTGTCCATCATCTCTTCATGTAGACTAGACATGTCAGATGACAATGAGTCATAGTTTCTACGATTTTCTCTCTGTTTTTTTCTACTCTGTCACATCTCTGATTTATTTCATTACATTTGTCCTTCACTTGACCAAGTTCAGATCTGATGTCTCGAAGATCACCTCTGATCACACTTGTCTGTTCATTCCAATTGTTGTTGTAGTGACTCCATAATTCTTCTGAACAATGTCGTTAGTGCAAGCTGGATCTGCCACCACTAACGTCGATTTTCCTCTTGCGTCGATTGGTCGGTGTGAATTGGTCCAGGATTCTCCTCTACATCCCCGCTGAGTCGTAAGCGCCATAAAGAATACACAGTCTGGATCACACATGACACAGCTACACACACTGTCACGTCCAAAATGCACGGACTCAACCTGTCACTATCCACATTTCGGACACTCTTCCCCCCCCCCCCCCCCCCCCCCCCCCCCCATAACATAGTTCCACCTGAAAACTTTATCCTCAGTACACATCTCATTCTGGACGCACAGAGACCTCATGTTTCTTTCACACTGACAAAGGCCGAAACAGCACAGCATAACAAAAGCCAGTAAATGTCACCTGTCGACAAACACGCTTGCTGCACACAATCACTACACAGCTTTCTGTTCGCGTAAGATTCCGTGTCACAGTCGAGTGAAAATGTCCAATTCTTTGTCTCCACAACATTAAATCGCACATTGTTCTTCAAATTTCCTTACTTTTGGTAATTGCGAACTGCTTCACAACAAATATACAGAAGAAGACACTTGTAAACGGTAAAACATCGACAATGAATCGGAGCCTCCTACGGGACCTGTTGACTGCCGCCATTTTGCACGTGCCCCCCCCCCCCCCCCCCCCCCCCCCCCCCCCCAGAGAGGAGAGAGAGAGAGGGAGAGAGGGAGAGGAGAGAGAGAGAGTGAGAGAGGAGAGAGAGAGAGTGTGTGTGTGTGTGTGTGTGTGTGTGTGTGTTGTGTGTGTGTGTGTGTGTGTGTGTGTGTGTGTGTGTGTGTATGCGTGTGTGTGTGTGTGTTGTGTGTGTGTGTGTGTGTGTGTGTGTGTGTGTGTGTGTGTGTGTCTGTGTGTGTCTGTGTGTGTGTGTGTTCTCTGAGCTGTAGGTTCATATATGTTCAATCAATTAGCTAGGTGAATGGGTCATCATACTGTTTCACTTTAAGCATTCCACGTTCGTGTTGTTTTATTTTCTGCACTGCATAATCACACACACTCACACACACACACACACACACACACACACACACACACACACACACACACACACACACACACACACACACACACACACACTCATTCTCTCTCTCTCGCTCTCTCTCGCTCTCTCTCTCTCTCTCTCTTTCTCTTTCTCTCTCTCTCTCTCTCTCTCTCTCTCTCTCTCCCTCTCTCTCTCTCTCTCTCTCTCTCTCTCTTCTCTCTCTCTAAGACCACACACTAAGACATACGAAAAAAACAACATATGAACACACACACACACACACACACACACACACACACACACCACACACACACACACACGCACGCACGCACGCACGCGCACGCACGCACGCACACACACACACACACACACACACACACCACACACACACACACACACACACACACACCATATTGCTGGTAATCTATGACTGCAGTGTATTCCTGATACCTTTCTTCAGTTTCAGTCATCATTTGGCTGACAGTGGTTTCAGTCATCATTTGGCTGACAGTGGTTTCAGTCATCATTTGGCTGACAGTGGTTTCAGTCATCATTTGGCTGACAGTGGTTTCAGTCATCATTTGGCTGACAGTGGTTTCAGTCATCATTTGGCTGACAGTGGTTTCAGTCATCATTTGGCTGACAGTGGTTTTGAGGCTCCCTGATCGTCTTCCAGCAGCGGGGCGAAGGTTCCTCCCATGACCGCTCGGAATTGTTCAGCAATGTCTGGATATGTTGAGCTTTGTCAAGACTGTATTTCAGACGACTTGTCGTTCTTCAAATGCACTTCAAACCTCACCATTACACAGTCTAGTCGCTATTGAGCACTGGTCCTGGGAAGAGCTTTTTTTTTCTTTAGCTGAGGATCTCTGTAGTTCACTCTTTCTCGTGGTCATTCTTGAGCCCGTTGAACCCGGCGAAGCCGTCGCCTCTTCATAACACATTTTCTTGTGGTGTTTACTGCTCAAATGCGACAGGTAGAACTGGATTACATGACACGTGGTAGCAATGGAGAGCCCAGGACCTGACAAATAGCAATATCTTGGAGATGAGTGACTCTGGATGGTGCTTGAAACCGGCGAGAAAGACAACAACGACAACGCCGACGACGACGGCGACGCCATTAAGTTACAGAGAAGTTATGCAGTACAGATTGTTACCACTCAACACACGCGGCACACACACACACACACACACACACACACACACACACACACACACACACACACACACACACACACACACACACACACGCATGCACGCACGCACGCACGCACGCACGCGCACGCACGCACGCACGCACATACGCACACACACACACACACACACACACACACACACACACACACACACACACACACACACACACACACACACACCTTTTTAATTATTATTTTATTTTTTAAGGTTTTCGCTAATACCGGAATCACAGGCTGCCACGACCCCTTATCACCAGGTCGTCGCAGAAGCACCAGGGATGCAGCCGAGGGATACTAGGTGGAACACGGAGGATGGACGAAGGGGTAGTGAGAGGGCAGCAGAATGAAGGTAAGGGGATACCGGGGTAAGGGGGCCAGGAAGGCAGGTTGTGGAACCATTTGTTTTCTGTCCCATCTTCTGTGCCACCCCAGTGGCAGTGCACCCACGCCGCTCATTCCGACACTCGTCCACAGTTACAGCCCAGTCAGTCCCACCGCAGCCCCGGGACCGGCAATCCACAGGGAGCAGTCAATATCAAGTCGTCAAGAGGCAACCCACCGGAGGGGACACTGCACTGCTGCCGAGTCACTTCAGTGTGTTCAGTGGCGCCTGTTCTGATCTAACATATGCAGGATACCACCTACTAAGCCCTACTGACGACAAAAATTGCTTAGTCGCGGAGCCGACGTGAGTGAACTTGTCCCTCAGGTGGGCGCCACCACGTCCGTCCAACGACATCCCCCACGGACTCGCCGATACCGGTGACCCCGACGAAACCCAACCAAGGCTACAGACTTGGAGAGGACATCGAAACTGAGGTCACCATGAGAGCAGGGCATGAAGGGCCACCTAATTTAACACTGTTTTATGCTGACCGATGAGAATGAGGATAACGAAGATGATGCTACGGATTTCCATTCCGGTCTGAAAGTGCATGACAGGCCTACACTCTACTCTTCCTTTCATAATACATCCCGGCGTCAACCAGGCCCGAGATACAGACACCTGCAGTGTTGGTCATGAAATTTGAGCAACACTCTCAGAGACGTATCCATTAAGTGAATGAAACTCGACTGTGTGGTCCCAGTCTTCCCAACTGAGCCCGTAGCAAACTCAACTCTGGGTAGGAGCCGGTCGGGGAATGAAACCTTGATATCTTTGCTCCAGGTAAGGCGAAGGTGCCAGGCAGGATAAGGCAAAATGAGGACGATCCAGTCGCCGGCCTCCAACCCTTAGCATGGTGGGAAGAGAATTTCAGCTTCTGCATCCAAGCCTGCATTGATTTGTCGAGCAGTACCAGACAGGTGAACGACAAAAACGGAGATGACGTCTACGATCACCCAAGGACAGTACTGGACTGCTAGACAATAGGCTGAAGGAGCAACAACCCACTAACAACTCGAATCACCGAGGACAGGTCAGTCCACCAGGGCGACCACAACAGGGAAAACAGACCTGATGAATGCCTGTGCACTAGGTTCCAACCTCCCCACCGAACGTTGGCCGTACCAACTGTATGTATCCTCTTCGGCTAGGGTTTCTTTTCTAACATAAACACCCAACAAGACGTTAAGACGTAAAGACCAAACCAGAAAAGGGAGATCCCCCATCATGATCAATACTCATTATAAAGAAAAAAGCCAATGATGCACCATGAAAAAAGCACCGTTGGCACGCACGCCTGAGAACAAAATCACTCACGTCCCCTTCAGAGGTCTGTATGTGCTCTCCCCAACAACTACATGGTAAAACCCTAAAAACGCTCTTTCATCAAAAGTATATTGGTAATAAGCTCCTATCCAAGCTTCGCCTCACACTTTGCAAATGGGATGCTTTCATATCCTGGTCTAATATTTTGTAATGGGATTCTTTCATATCCTAGCTTGGCTTTTTGGTGTGAGGTATTCTACCCTAGCCTGATTCTTTGAA
>CM031607.1:77431944-77441944 GCA_018398815.1 Conus ventricosus | reverse complement strand
GGTTGTTGTCAATGTGTATGGATATATTTCTAAACACGTTTCAATTTTGTCTCAGATTGCAAGGATTTAATCAGTAGAATGGGATAGATGGAGGAGGAAGGTGGGTTGAATAAGATGTTTCAAGTTCTTTAGAAGCAAATAGGTAGATACATAGTTAGACTAGGTAGAAATAACCAACAAATGAACAATATATATAAATTTTATAAATGAATAAAGATCACTAAATGAATGAACAACTAACTAAATGAATGAATAAAGACATAAGTACATAAAAGACAAATATATAAACAAACAAATAACAGTTAATGATTTACGAAGCGCACGCACGCATGTATGTCTGTGTGTGTGTGTGTGTGTGTGTGTGGTGTGTGTGTGAATCATCTTGACAATATTCAACTGTAGTGTGACGGGTCGATTGGGCTGCTAGCAACAAGAGAGAACAAGGACGTCATTCCCATTAACACCATAGTGCAAAGTATGAAATTATGTCCCCATGAATAAATAATTCAACAACAGATTAGAATCTCTCTCTCTCTCTCTCTCTCTCTCTCTCTCTCTCTCCTCTCTCTCTCTGTGATTTCCATGCTCCACTACAAACACCGACGGTGATTGATCATTAGGCAGCCCTTTTGTTCAGGAAAGCTTTGATCTAATTATCTCCAAACGAATCGACGCCCTATCCCCTTTCAACCCAGCCTTGCTTGTCAATCACTGACTCAATACTTGACTGGCTTTGTTGTTTCTTGTCATTTTGCCAGGAGAAACAGGTTTGACCGCGCCTCGTACACAAGGAAGCATAGGCGAACGTCGACTAGGTTTGTCTGTTTTCAGCCTATTTTCTACTTTTCACAAGAAAATGTAGCTTGTTTTGCTCTTTCATGATTTTCTTTTGCTTCTTAGGTGGCACCTTTGGTTGATTTTTTGTAAACTCAACAAACATACTACGGTATTGCACACCAGCCTTTTTCTAGGATAGCATTCTTCTTAAAACCGAAAAGGCAGAGGAATCAAGTTACCACTTTCCGTGGTCACTGAGGAGAAACAATCAGGTTTCGAAATACTGGTATATGACTAGGAGTTCCTCCCCATTGGAGATTGTCTCCCCCTTGGATACTATAAGCTTGCTGAAGGCTCATTTTGAGAAGCATTTATTATTCCCCATTCACCCTCTCAAGCACATACTCCTAGGTTGGCAGAATTAACTCCCACTGCAGATATGAATGCTTATCTCCCTCTATTCTTCTATCTAAGACATAAGAACAAGCTTTGTTTATAATTGAATATATATATATATATATATATATATATATATATATATATATATATATTTGTTAAAATAGGTTTTTAAAAAATAGAATCTACAAATTTGTTTCGAGCGCGTTGCGCTGTCATCAGGGTGGTTTTTGGTTTGCCCACCGCCGATGTTATATAGCGTGTGGGCTCCCGTTTGCGGTTGTTTGCACGTGCGGGTTGGCTGCACGTGTTTTTGGGGGGCTTTCAGGTTTTTGTTTTGGGTGTATTCACTAACAACGATTTCCATTTATGCCTGCAGTTGTTTACTATTTCTGTTTTGGTGTTTAAAGTTGCTAAGTGTGGTTTGCATGTATTAACCATTTTTCAGTTAAACATAGGTTGCACCTTTTTGAAACATTGCTGTATGGTGATGCTCTTTTCATGATTTTCCAGGATATATTGTAGCTTGTTTTTGCGTCTTTAAGTTTCCAGATATATTTGCTCAGTTCTGTTTGGTTTTTATATTTTTCTTTATTAAATGACTGTTTGTGGTTTGCATATCTGGTTTTGAAGTGGTTTTCAGTGATCCCTATGTATGTTTCTTTTTCATTTTCTGATGTCACAGTGGCTTGGTATACAATGTTGTTGTGAAGGCATTTATTGCTCAGGGGGCACTGCTCTTTTTGATGCAATTGCAAGATTTCCTTTCTTCACCCTTCTTTGCTGTGTTGGCTTTCATTTTATTAGATGCGTCAATTAAATTTTTGAGGTTGGGCATGCATGATACGATAGTTTGACGGTGTTTTTGTTGAATATTTTATATAGTTTGTGTTCTTTTGGAAACGAGGTTGTTAAAATTTTAAAGAATTCTTTTCCTATGTTTGTTTTGAGTTTTCCGTCGTATGGTGGGTTGTACCATGTGATTTTTCATTTCCTGTTTTTCTTATTTCTATTTGTGTTATTGTCTGGATTGTATTGTAGTTTGTAGTTGTACCCACTTTTTTTGCAGTGCTTCTTGATATTCTACTGCTGCATTGTTGAATACTCTTTCATTGCATGACAGGTTTGATAGTCTCTGATTTATGCCATTGGGTATGGCTTTTAATACAGATGGTGGGTGGTTGCTTTTGATGTTTACATAGATAGGTGTGTCATTGGGCTTCTTGTATGGTTTATATATGTAGTTGATGAGATCAAGTGTTATGTCTAGGTAGTTTACTACCTTTTTGTTTGCTTCAATGGTGATTTTTAAGTTGTGGTTTTGGAAGATTTTACATAATTCTTTTTTCTTATTTTCAATGGTTCTTGGGTTGTTGGTTAGTGCAGCAAGGCCGTCGTCTCTGTATAATCCAACTTGTTTTCCGAGTTGTTTCTTGATGTTGGATAGCATAAATAGTCCGACCAGTTCGCATGTTTCTGCATCGTCATATGATCCCATGGTTACATCAAATGTTGAGTTTCTGTTCGTTTTCTTGATCCAGGTTTCATTTTTGCTGTACAGTAGCGTTTTCTTGGTGTGGAATATGATTTTCATTTCTGACCCTGTTATGTCTGTATGGTTACTAGCAAATTTCAGAGCTTGGTGAGCAGTTCCTCCATCTATGGATGGGTAAAAATCTACTATGTCGAATGTGATGAATACCGTGTTGCTTTGTTTATCAAGTGTTTTGAACCATTGAATAACTTCATTTGTGTTCTTCCAGAGGTTGTATTCAGAGTTTGATTTTACGTTCTTTATTGTTTTTTCTAGGATTTTCTAGGTGGTTGGTGAAGTGAATGGCAGGAAGACGAGTGTGTAGCACTGCAAACAGGGTGGATTAGTTCTTTGGGTGGATGGGGGGATACGAGATACGAGATACCCTGTCAAAGGTGCACCGGCGCCAGCGACCTTAAAGGATTTCTAGTGCTGTCGTCCCTACAGCAACGTTTCAAAGCCACCAACAGGCGCCAGCACGCCTCGTTGATCATCCTGTTATCACCATCAGGGACTTACGCCGTCACAGCCTAGAGCAGTCATCAGACGACTGCTTGGCGGTCCTTTTAAGTACTCAACATCGTATCACTGCTTTACTGTAAGCTAGACGTGAAGGGATGCAACTGGTGCTTCACACACACACACACACACACACACACACACACACACACACACACACACACACACACCATATAATATATATATATATATACACACTCACACACACACACACACACACACACACACACACACACACACACACACACACACACACACACACATCACACACACACACACACACACACACACACACACACACACACACACACACACACACACACTCACACACACACACACAGAGCTAAAAGAAAGGGAGAAAAGGTGGTGATGCCTAGCCGTTCTCAGTGTTCCAGCTCGCCAAACGGAGTATGAGGTAACGTTGGCGGTGACTTCAAAGACGGCTCACACACTTCGGGGAGAGGCAGCAGGAGTAAAAATGGAGATGGGGGGTGGGGAGGGGGTAGCGGGGAGTTATGGGTGAGATGGGAGGAAAGGGTGGCCCCTGGTGGCCGTACGATACTGCGCTTCTTGTATGCTGGAACCAGTGTGTGTGTGTGTGTGTGTGTGTGTGTGTGTGTGTGTGTGTGTGTGTGTGCGCGCGTGCGCTCTCTCTCTCTCTCTCTCTCTCTCTCTCTCTCTCTCTCTCTCTCTCTTTCGCTAATTTCAACCCTTCTGCCCTCACTTCATACAATATACTGATTCCTGTTAACAACAATTCAACAAGTTACTTATATTTCTCGTGCTCAATTTCTTTTTGTTCACGTCAATGCAAAAGTCACCTTGTTGAGGTTAAACTATAATTCCCGAACGTGGACACTCTCTCTCTCTCTCTCTTCTCTCTCTCCTCTCTCTCTCTCTCTCTCTCTCGATCGAGAGAGAGAGGAGAAGTGAGAGAGAGAGAGAGAGAGAGGAGGAGAGAGAGAGAGAGAGAGAGAGAGAGAGACACTATTGAAGTAAAAAGGCAAACAAGCAATGTAAACAAATATAATCCAATATTTCGAGCGGCTGCTCTTTTTCAAGGACGACAGACTGTGTAGTCACGTCAAAAGTGGAGTGACATCATCAGGTCGATGCTAAAGAAAACTTGCGTCATGACAGTAATGTCATCACCAAGTGATGCAAAGTCTAACACACCATCTGTTGTTATTATTTGTCACTCCTCACCCCCACCAGTATACTAACAGCATCCCCCTCCCACCCTTTTTTTTTCTCCACTCTCTTTCTCTCTCTGTCTCTCTGTTTCTCTCTCTCTCTCTCTCTCTCTCTCTCTCTCTCTCTCTCTCTCTCTCTCTCTCTCTCTATATATATATATATATATATATATATATATAAATTCACGTGTGCAATGTGTTAGATACTGGCTAAAGATATTACGGATGACTGATAACAGGTTACCCTTGAAAGCTTATAGAATGTTATTTTGGTTGGATTCACGTGGTAAGACTACATGGGCGTCAAGTGTTCGTAAGATACTATTTTTAAATGGCTTTGGATTTGTATGGCTGAACCAGGGGTGGAAAATGTAAAACATTTTTTGCAAGTATTTCGTCAGAGACTCATAGATAACAGGTGGCAGTACTGGCATGAACATATTCAGGAAAGTGATAGGTTTTCATGGTACAGAACGTTTAAATCATCTAATAATTGCGAAATGTATCTTTCACTTGATATTGATAGACATATTAGAAATTACATGACGAAGTTTAGATTTGGTGTGTCAGACATAGCAGTGCATCGTCAACGGTATAATGTTATTTCTGACAGCAGTTGGATATGCCCGCTCTGTCAAAAGGCAAACGATGATGAAATACACTTTTTGTTCATGTGCCCTGTTCTCAGTGACTTACGGCAGGAATATATTCCATTCAAATATTATGTAAACCATGTCAGTTTCGTGTCAGTCTACTAATGGCGAATGAAAATGAAATTATTGTGAGGAATTTATGCATATATTTGTATAGAGCTTTTAAGAGGCGAGCTGTTATGTTTACTTAATAAGTGTATGAAGGCGCCGATGTTGTATGAATATCGCTTCATTAGAATGCAGTTAATACCTGGGTCAGTAGATTGTACTTCATGCGCTGGTATAACAGATTGTATTTCATGCATTTTCGTGTTATGTTATTGTTGTTGTTACACGCACCATGCTTTGTTTTGAGAATACCCCCCTTCAGAAGGGGCTATGGCCTATCCTGAATAAAATTTCATTTCATTTCATTTTCATTTCTCTCTCTCTCTCTCTCTCTCTCTCTCTCTCTCTCTCTCTCTCTCTCTCTCTCTCTCTCTCTCTCTCTCTCTCAGGTTTTCATTTTGTTAGTTGTACCAGAGGGAACAACTGAGTCACTATTAAATGCAAGGGAACTCAGTGCGTGTAACTAATAGTTAGTCATGTGTGTTCAGGCCTTGTGGGTGCTTTGTTTGTAGTTTACGAATCCAGAATTTTTCCCTGAGGTCTCTATGAATGTCACTGTCTATGTACTGTTTTTCAGTTGGCATACAACGCATGTCTTGAAGTGAGTGGTTGTGCATGTTGAAATGATGTGTGACGTGGGTGCCTGTATTGTTCTGGATGTGTGACCTATGTAAGTAAAGCGTTGTTTGAGCGAGTGCGTGTTTCTCCTACGTATTGAGCTCCCTTGCATTTGGTGCAGTAGAGCAGGTACACGATGTTTCTTGTGCTGCAGGACATCTCATGGCGAATGGTGAATGTCTCGCCACTAACATCACTGGTGAACTGACGTGTCTCTACTACATGCTCCTTACAGATGACACAGCGTTTTCGAATACATCTGTGGCTTCCAGGGTTGTCAGTGGAGGGTTCTTGTGGAGGAAGCATGGAAGGCATCAGGATGTTTCGTAGACTATTTGAATTTCTTTCTCCTACTATGGGGAGCTCTGGCATGGCTTGTTTCATCCTGTTGCTTTCATGTAAGGCTGGTTGCTGTTGTTGCAGCCACTGACGTAGAGGAGGGTTGGCAGGGTTGTGAGTGATAATGAACGGGACCCTCTTCTTGGGAGCTTGGGGTCTGTATTCGAGGGTCTCATTACGTGGGGTGCTGCTGACTCTTTAAATGGTTTTTGGATTTTTTTTCTGGGGGTATCTGACCCTTTAAAAAATGTTCGTTTTGGAGGAAGAGAAGGCTGTAAAGGGCCCCTAGCCCTTTTTTTTATTTTGTTTTTGCATTTATAAAAGGGGAAAATGTAGGAGAGGGTTTTGGGTTTTAAAAAAGGTTTAAACCCCTTCCTTAAATTTTTTCCAAAAATGGAAGGGGGGAAATATGAATTAAAATGGAAAGGTTTTAATTCGGGAAAAACCTCCTTTTTTTCCCAAAAGAAAAAAATTACATAAACCCGTTTAAAAAGTTTTTGCAAAGGGCTCGGGGGGTTTTCCCCTCCCCCAAAAGGGTTTTTCCACTGGGGCCAATTCCCCTCCCAAATTTTTTATAATGACCCCAAAGGGGAACGGGGTTTTTTGAAAACCCAACCCCAAAACTCTTCATTTGGGGGTTCGTTCATGGTTAAAAAAATCTTTCTTTTTTCCCTTTTTCCATTGGGATTTGTAAAACCAAAACCTTTGGAACAATCCTTTTAAACCCCCACCAACCAAAAAAGGGGGTTTTTTTTAAAAAATTTTTTTTTACGGACTATGGTTCGTTTTAACAGAATAAAAACTTTGAGAGATTTTCATTGGGGAACTAACGTTGGCGATGGGGGGGTTTAAAATTAAAAAATTTTTAAATAAAATTTTAATTAAAAAATTTTTTAAAAAAATAAATAAAATAAAATTAATATTAAATTTTTTTAAAAAAAAAAAAAAATATTAAAATCAACAAGTTGTTTCCCCCTTCCCCCCCCAAATTTTTTTTTTTTCCAGGGGAACACCTTTTTGCACCAGTTTTCACTTTTTTTGGGTTCTTTTGGGGGTTTTCAGGGGGCTGGTAAAAAGTTTCCCTTTCCCGCTTGTTTACCCTTTTTATTAAATTCATTTTTAAAAAAAACCCTTTTTTTTTTGGGAAAAATAAAAATTTTTAAATTTTTTTGTATATTTTTTTTTTAAATTTTTCCCATAATGGAGTATTTTTTTTTTTTTTACCCCAAAATTATTTCCATGGATTTTTTTAATTTTTTTTTTAAACTTTTGGGTTTTCAAACTTTTTGAAATTTTTTCCTTACCCAAAAATTGTTTTTTTTTTTGAATTCCCGAGGGGAAAAAGGGGAACTTTTTGCGGGGGCATTTCCTTTTTTGGTTCAAACCTTTAACCCCCTTTTTTAACTTTTTTTTTAGAAACAATTAGAAGGGAATAAAAAGTATGAATTTTTTTTTGGAATTTTTTACATTTGGTTTTTTAAAAGATTAAAGGGAAAAAACTTTTCCTAATTTTTTTTTTTCCCTTTTAGGGGGTTTCCAAAAATTTTTTCCCCTTTTTTTTTTAAAATTTTGTTTTTTTTTTTGGGTTTTAATTTGAATTTTAAAAAACTTTTTTGAAAAACCTTTTATTTCTTTTGTGACCCAAAACCACAAATTTGGAAGCCTTTGAAAACCCTTTGGGTAGAGTATATTGGGGGGGAAACAAAATTTAGCAGGTTTTTTTTTTAAAATTTTGTCAGTTATTGGGGTTAATTTTTTAAAATTTCACTACTTTTTTTTCCGGGGTTTTAAGGATTTTTAAAAATTTTTACTTTTTTATTTAAATTTTTTGGATTTTTTTATGAGCGGGCCCCATTTTAAAAAACATTTTTCCCAAAAATTTTTTGTTTAAAAATAAAAACCGATAGAAAAAGTTGGGCCCCATATAGTTTGGACATCTTTTGGGGAGGGGAAAAAACCATTTCTTTTTTGCAGGGGAAAAAAATTTTTTAAAAAAAAAATTAAAGGTTTTCCCAAAAAAAAAAAAAACCCAATTTTTAAAAAAAAAATTTAAAAAAAAATTTTTTAACTAAAAAAAAAAAAATACAAAAGGGAACCAAAAAAATATTTAAAAAATTTTAAAAAACCCAAAAAAAAAGGGGGGGGGAAAAAAAAAAAAAAAACCCCCAAAAAAAAGACTGCAAGGAAAAAAAATTGAAGGATAGAAAGGCAGAAAAAAAAAGCCAAAATTCAAACCAAAAAAAAACCCAACTTTCAAAAAACAAATAAACAAAAACCCCCAAAAAATTAGGCAAAAAACGAAAATTTAAAAAAAAAACAAAAAAAAACCCCCCCAAAAAACACAAAAAAAGGGTTCAAAAAAAATTAAAAAAATAATACAGTATTTATCACTTTTGGGAATAGATTTTCCCCCATAATGGGGAAATACTCTCCAAAGCCTTTTTCCAGTAACCCAAAAAAAGGGGTAAAACCCCCCCCAAAAAAAAAACCAGAAAGAAACGGCAGGAAAACCCAAAAGAAATCAACATTCGATAACCATGGGTTTATTGATGGTAAAAAAGTGAACTGTGGAAATTTATGGCAACCCCAAAAAAACTCGGAAAAAAATCGGACTTACAAAGGGCGATGGGCCTTGCGCCTAACAAACAACCCGAACATCGAAAACAAGAAGAAAGAAAAAGCAAAATCTTCCAAAAACCCCAAACTTTTAAAGATCCCAAAGCAAACAAAAGGTAGTGAACTACTTGACAAACACATTAAACAACAATATAAAAACAAAAAAAAAACCCTTTTTAAAACCAAAAAAACCCCCTTTTTTAAAAAACCCCCCCCCGGGATAAACAAGGCTATCAAACCTGCATCAATGAGAGGTGTTAAAATGGCCCTGGAATCCGGGGCCTACAAACAAGTGGATACAATTTAAAAAAAAACAACCCCGGGAAAAAAAAAAAAAAAAAAAAAAGGGGGGGGAAAAAAATATAGGTTTTCCCCCCTTAAGGGGGGGCCAAAAAAAAGGGAAAGAATTCTTTAAAAACCCGCAAATTCATTTCCAAAAGGCACAAAAAGTCCAAAAATTTTAAAAAAACCCCAAATATCGTTTTCATGTATGCCCAACCTCAAAACCGATTGACGCATCCAAAAAATAAAATCAAACAGCAAAGAAGGGGGAAGAAAGAAATCTTGCAAATTGCACGGAAAGGAGCAGTGCCCCCAAAAAAAAAATTTCCCCAAAATTTATTTCCCCAAACAGAAATGAAAAAGAAACTACATGGGTCACGAAAACCACCCAAAAAAAAAAATAAAAAAAAAAACACAATAAAGAAAAATTAAAAAAAAAGAGAAAAAAACTAAAATTTAAAACCAAAAAAAAAAATATCCTTAAAATTTAAAAAAAAATCCCCAACCAAAGTTTAAAAAGGTAATTTTTAACTAAAATTTAAACACAAAACCAATTTGAACAAAACCCCAAAAAGAAATAGTGAAAAACCCCCAAAAAAAAACTTTGGGAAAACCCCAAAAAAAAACCTGAAACCCCCAAAAAAAAAAAATAACAAACCGCACGTGCACCACCCAAAAAGGGGGCAAAAATCGGGGGGGGGCAAAAACAAAATTTTGAAGGAAGTTTGAAACAAAATTTCATTTTACCTTTTTTAAATTTTTTTAAATATAAATTTTATAAATTTTTTAAAAAATTTTATTTTATAATTATTTTTTTATTACATTAAAAATTTTAAAAAAAAAAAAATTTTTAATAAAAAAAAATCCCTTTTTAAAAATTTATTTTAAAAAAATTTAAAAAAAAAAAAATTTAAAATAATAAAAATTTTTTTTTAAAAAATAAAAAAAAAAAAAAATAATTAAAT
>CM031607.1:77416944-77429444 GCA_018398815.1 Conus ventricosus | reverse complement strand
ACATCTCTAACCTATGTTTTTCTTTCTTGGATTATTAGTTTGTTTGTTTTGTTCTTCCAGCACGGTAGCTGTACTTGCGTCAGTCTCAAAGAGGCATGTTTGAACTGGTATGGAAAGACAAGTCTCCATAACTGGCCGTTGCAATATTGCTTTGTTGGTGTGAGAAGATTAAATTGCATGGATATCATTTTTTTCACACAACTGGTATTTCCTTGCCCTGCATTCGTAGTTCTTATAATGAAGCTGAAAAAAAAAAAATCCTGAAAGGATTTTCCGGGGGTACATAATTATGTGGGATGTACGCATGAAACGGACTGTAGCTATGTTAGAAAAATGTAGATCATAGGCTAAATATGACCACCATCCTCATCACCAACAACAAAAAATAACAAATGATAACATAATGATAATAATATTAAAAATGAAATGAGGCAGGGAACAGTAAACAATAAGAAATAAACAAGTAGGATAAGTCTTGCTCCCATAAGAAAACCCAACATAGAGTAACTTTTATTCAAGACTGGCACAGCCTTTTAAACTTGAATTAAAGTCAGACGAACAATCTAATAGTGGGGGGAAAAAAAACAAGTGCAGGCCAACAACCCCTCCGTCATCACTGTAATGATTGGCAAAGATTTTAAGTTAAGGCGGAAGGGGTTGAAGATAAAGAAATAGGAACAGTAAATTAAGAAAATGTGTTATTAATTGAAAACTCTTCGCTAACTGCATGAGGGATCATCGTAATCCCTCTGGGGACAGATCTATTTTACTTGTATTGTTGCCCTAGGCCTTTCGTCGCTGGATCGGACTCATCAGGGAGACATGGCTGATTGGTCGTGCCTGGCGTCAAATAGAGACACAACAGTCCAGATTGGGTTCTCACCGGTTCAAAAAAAACAAAAAAAAATCCAAAAAAAGGTAAAAAAAGGAAGCCATAAAGGGGGCGGGTGTGGGGTCAATTTTAAAAGGGAAGCCAGTGGGGGCTGGGTGTGGGGTTAAGGTAAAAGGAAGCCTTGGGGGGGCCCGGTGGGGGGGGTTTCAAGGTAAAAGGAACCCAGAGGGGTGGGTGTGGGGGTCAAGGTAAAAAAGGGAAGCCAGATGGGGGCTGGGGGGGGGGTAAGGGGTAAAAGGAACCCTGGGGGGGGCTGGGGTGGGGGGTTCCCAGTGAGGAAAATGGCGTGGGGGGGGAAAGGGGCAGGACACGCAGTGGGGGGGTTTGGGGGTTGGAAAAAGGGCCCCTGCCATCTTTCACGATTTCATGTTGGTTATTTTGGGGCCGGGGATTTTTCCCGTAGGGAGGAATCAGTAAATCACCAGTACAGTTCACAAACCAGTCCCAGTACGTTCACTAACCAATCTTGCAGCAACGATTCAGTGGGGTGAGCAAAACTAACCTTTACTTAGACCTTCCTGGTATAGCTTCGTGCACGGGATTGGAAGACATAAGGTTTGAGTGACAATATTGGTGGGGACTGCTATCGACCACACCCGGGGAATTTAAAAAGACTAATGGATTAGCAGAGTTCGACATATCATTAAAAGCATACGTTTTTTGAAATGGAGCAACATCAAACCATGGTTTTCTTTGTCTAGCACTAAATTCTGTTGTCTTTCCCAACTTTGTTCTCTAAACTTTGGGCTATAGCCTTACTTCATCACGCTAAACCAGTTAGCATTCGAATCCCCTTCTCTCTCTCTTCTCCTCTCTTTCTCTCTCTTGAGAGAGTCCGTCAGCCATAAAACTGTAAAATTTTCAGTCGGCCCTTTTTCATACCCTCCAGCAACTATACAGATCGGGGGCGATGGAGACAATGACAGGGGCGTTCCGCGAATCGACATTGATCCTTGTTTTCAAAAAAAACGACCGAACTGGGGCGTGTAGAGCCCTTCGCGATGTCTGACTTCCCTGTCTGCAGGTGACTGTCGGTGGAGGCGGGGAGGGGGTCTTGTTGCTTTAAAACTGCCTTCCCTCTTTGCTGTCTCTTTCGAACCAGCTCGATGTTCACCATTACTGAAATTAAACATGCCTTGCGCTCACTAGTTATATAAACCCTTCCTTAAACGTTGGGTTTTGGGCTGAGAATGATGTTTGGGGGTTTATCCCATTGTTGGCGTCGGGGTTTTTTTTTTTTATTGGCTTGAAACTCAGTTCTGTCACGAACCCGCAACTGGCCCTGCCTAATTGGGGGAAAGGTTAAAGGCGGCATAAAGAGAGAGTTGGAATCTCCCCATCCTGTATAGCCCTAGACATAGGCTGCAACATTTCACTGCCCCTGTGGCCATTCCTACGGAGTCTGCCTTCAACTTTGATGGTTCACCCAAAATAAAAAATTGTTGGAGGACTGCTTGCATTTTATTTTTTTTGTGCGAATGTATGCTCTTTGAAAAAAATCTCCGGATCGTTCCAGCAAAATATTGTTGCTTATTTTTTTGTTAATGCACATACACACACAGGTCGCGCGCACACACACACACACACACACCACACACCCCACACAACACACACACACACACAAATATATATATAATATTTTATATATATTTTTAAATAAAAATTTTTATATATTTTATTATATATAAAATAAAAAAAGAGAGAGAGAGAGGGGAGAAAAAGAGAGAAGAGAGAGAGGGGAGAGGGGGGGGGGGGGCTTAGGGGGTTTATTTATTCAACCCCCCCGCCATTGAGCAGTTAGGTAAACCCCTGTTGTCGCTTGCTTGTTTTCATTCTCTATGACGAAAATTTCCATGAAATTTTTTTAAATAGTTTAATTTAAAAAACATTAGTGGTTTTTTTTTATTTGTGTGTGTAGCGGGTTTTTGCTTTTGTCTTGGTTTTGTTATCTTTTTGCCTTTTGGTTTCCCCAAAACCCAAAATCTGTTTCAGCCTTTTTGTACCATTTTTTTTTACCATGATTAAAATCACGTAAACTGGATGGCAATTCGGAAAAAAAAGCGTAAAATAAATGCACAGTCGGGCTTTTTTTTAAAATACTTTTTATGGACCCTTAAACCTGAAAGTATTTCTCCCGCCCGAAAGATTTTTGGGCCCCCTTGTACATTAGTTGATGCCCGAAGTAATTTTCCCCAGGATCCTGTCAAAACAATCCTCACGATGCAATTTAAAAAGGTCCCGAATCGATTGCTGTCTGGAAATCCCCCCTGAACGGCCCCCGCATCAGACCTAAGAACCCACTCGTTTTAATCACCCATTTCTTCACACCCCCCCACGTCCCCTCCCTTCCCTCTCCCTTTACATACCTCCTTTTTCGTTCCCTCCATCCATCCGCAAAATGAGTTCAGGAGGCTGAACAAGAAAGTCAAAAGTCCCGTTTTCCCCCCTCATTTCCCCCCCTTTCTTCTTTCCACGCTGGTCTTAGTGGCTGAAAATAAAAAAAAAAACCCGAAAACCCTTTCATTATTCAATGACTTTTTCCCTCACCCGAGCTTCGTTCGTCCAAAGTTTGCTCCCAAAAATTTTCTTCTTGAGACAGACAACCTCTCGGTGTTGCTTTCTCTCATGTGTTAATCGATGAGCGTCCTGGATTTCTGCTTGCACAATGATTTTGACCAATTCTCAACTGTGTTTGTGTAGCAAAACGCCCCCACCCCACCCCCCCCAACCCTCCTACCCTCATCCTACCCCTTTTTTAAAAAAAAATACCGAAAGCTCCTTGCTGATTTTTGCTAAATTGTGATCACTCTGAAAAAAGCTCATGGTTTTCCTCAAAATGTTATTTGGGTTTTCAAAACATATAAGGGGAAAGACTGAGCATCCAACAAAGGTTTTTCTTCTTTTTTTATTGACCAGTTTTTTCAAGTGAAAAGAAAGTTTAGTAGGACCCCCTTTAGCTTTTGTCTTTTTAGCTGGGGTACGGCGTGTAGGTAAAAAAGGTATATTACCTTTTTGTTTATACCCATGTTTTTTTCCCCTTTCATAACCACACCAAATTTAAAAAAGATAGACCATACCTCAAACAAATTGTTTCCCATAGGGGACCGATCGTCTCAAAAAAAAAATGTTTTTTACAATAGCTTGCACGTGACTATGGGTCCCAAAATTTTTCAGTGAATACGCCACATTCATAGCTAACACCGCCCCAAAAAAATCAACACACACCACAACACCAACACCCCCACACAAACACACCATCACACCCCAACCAACCACACACACACCACACACACACAACCCACCAAACAACCGCACGCACGCACAGTATGACACCCACCACACACACACCACACCACACACACCACACAACACACACACACCACACACACACATACACACACAAACCCCCCACGCGTGCGCGCGGGCTTGTTCACGACGATTGTGGAAAATTTCGTCAATTCCCTGGCTTCTTCTCTCCTGTCTGTCTCTGTTTGTCTTTGTCTCCATCTATGTCGGTGTGTCCGTTTGTCTGTCTGCGGGCGTTTCTCTCCCCTTTTTCTCTCTTTTCTCTACCCCCCCCCCCCTCTCTTCCCTCTCTCCTTCTCTCCTCCTCTTCTTTTCTCCCCCTCTCGTGCATGTTTTCCTATCCGAGCTGGTTGGCTTTTAAAGGGAGGCATTTCCTCCTGTATTTCTTCTAGCTTCGTTATCTTTGCTACAAGGGGGGAGTTTGAAAACAAAATCAATCCGTTCCATCACCCTTTCTCAATTTTGAAATTTCTTCTCTCCCCTCTCTCGCCTCTCTGTCTCTCTCTGTCTTCCTTTTTCTCTCTCCTCTTCCTCTCCTTCTCTCCCCCCTCTCCTCTTTTCCTCTCCTTTTCCCCTCTCTCTTCTCTCTCGCTCTTCTCTCTCCCCTTTTGTTTCCCTTTAATCAAAAAAAAGGCAAACACCACACACAACACAACACAAAACGAAAACACTGTTAAAAAAAAGTGAAAAGGGAGGGGGAGATGGGGGATGAAAAAAGGGGGGTCATTAAAACCCCCGATAAAATTTTTCTGAAATTTTCCTTAGGCCTGTTTGGGACGTGGGAGGGCAGTTCTGCTCTCCCTTTACAAGGGGAAGAATCAAAAAAAGCCAAATATTTGTTTCCCAGACACTGTTTTCGGACGCATATTGACAAGCAAGTTGGCAAAAAAGGAAGGGGGGTAGGGGGGGGTCAATTTCTGTTTTGAGGTGATCGGATCAAATTTGCACAAAACATTGGTTGTTTAATGATCAATGACAGGGGCGTTTTGAAGGGTAAACGGACACACACCGCACACACACCCCCAACAACACCACACACACACAACACACACACCACACAGCGCGCACACACACACCACCACACCCACCACACAACACCCACACAGTGCCCCAAAACCCCACACCAATGTGCACCACACAACACACACCCACACCACACAAAACCAACCCCACTGCCTCGCACAACCACACACACACACCACCACACACACACAACAACACATACACACAACACTGCGCACACACACAACACATGGCCCCCGCGCACGCCACACACACACAACACACAACCACACCACACCACACACACACACACACACACACACACACACACACGCGCGCGCGCGCGCACACACACACACACACACACCACACACCACTGCGCGCGCGCCACACACACACAAAAACCACACACCCCAACACACCACAACACCACACCACAGGCAGCAACCCCACCCCCCAAAAACACACACCACCACACCCAAAAACACACCAAACACACCCACAATGCGCGACCAAAACAACAACACACACACAACACACACACACCACACACCACCCACAAAAAGAGAGAAGAGGGGGAGAGAGAGAGAGGGGAGAGGGGAAAGAGAGAGAGGGGAAGAGAGAGAGAGAGAGGGCAGACAGACAGTCACCCCCCACACCAACACACACAACACCCAAAAACAGAGAAAAGGGGAGGAGAGAGGGGGAGAGGGGAGGAAGAAGGAGGTCCAAATACGTGTAGACTTTTTTATGTAAGCGGGGGTGGGGGTATCAATTTTTGCCGTTTGTGGTAAAAAAAGGGGGGGGAAAATGTGTTTTTCTCTTTTTGTTTCAGACGTCCCCGTCGATCTGTCATTTTATGGTCAATCCAAAAACAAAAACCCCCGGCGAACAAGAAATTCCTTTTTTCGACTACGTTGAAGACTTCCTTTTTCAATCCATTCAATTCAATTCGTTCAAAAATTTGTTGTCCTCGGAAATTTTTTTCCGCTCCACATCATTTGGGAAGTACATAAGACCTCACAAAGAGCATTTAATCGTTACATAAAAATCTGTGTTGTACATGTATTTGTATATACATAACACTCCCCCCCCCCCCCCCCCCACCCCACACACACACCAACATGCCCTGCCACACACACAACCACAACCACAAAGATTGACCCCCCCGAGGGAGCGCCTCGCGACTGGTTCCGCCGGGGGACCCCCTTGGGGCTAACGGAAGTAACAGTTAAATTTTTTTTTGATCTAATAAAACGATTTTTCCCCCAAAGTGTTAGGATTGTCAAAAATTGCATGGAAGAAAAGTTTTCTACTATTTGAAAGTAACTGAGGCTCAGTTCGGGTGTGGTAGGGGATCGGCTTTTTAATTCCAGTTTCAAAGCTGAAAAATCATTTTTTTAGGTAAGGGGATTCCATATTTACAGCTAATAATTGCTGTCCCGATGGCTTAAATTTTTAATTTCCTTGCCCGTCCAAAATTTAAAAAACCCGTTTTTTGGGTTTTCAAGTCGTATTTTAAAAGTTTGTATTTTTTTGAAAAAAAAACAAAAAGAGGGGAAATTTTTATTTAGATTAAATAATGTTCACTGTTTTCATGGAAAGGTAAAAATTTTTGTATTTTTTGGGTTTTCCTCGCACACCTCCTTCGTTTTAATGATCAAGCAGATAGACAGCAAAAGGGGAGCAAAAATAATTTGGTAGTATTAAGGTTGATTGTCCTTTATCATACAAGGAAATTAGTCAAAATCGAGAGGGTTTTGGAGTCAATACAGTTCCTCATCAAAATCGTCAGCAAACTTTTCAAATTTTGTCGATTAGCCCACGGTTTCTGCCTGACTTTTGATTTTTTTGTAAACCCTACGAACAAAAATTCCCGAGTTAAGTGGGTATTGTGGGGATCTTTTAGTTAAAAATGTGTTTTTTATTGTGAACTAAGAAACCTTTTTTAAAAGGTGTTTTTTTCAAGGGCTAACACTGGGCATGTTAAATTTTTTGACTTTTTAGATTCGTTTCGTTGTTTCTCTTGTTAAATTAAACGAGTAACCTTTTTGGGGAAATCCATTTAAGGAAAATTTTATAATCATAAACGTAAGTTAGATTTTTTTTAGTTTTTTTTTATCAAATTTTTTATAGTTATGTCCTCAATTCATTTCCTTTATTTTTGTTCCATGTAAGTAACCCCATCGTCCTCTTTTTTTTATGTAAAGTTACAATTGTAACAATTTTTATTTAGACGCTGCAATCACCCTTTTTTTTTTGAGGAGTAAAAAAGATTTTTCCTCACACACACACACCACACACCACCACAACACACCAAGAGAAGAGAGGGGAGAGAGAGAAGAGGGGGAGAAGAGGAGGGGAGAGATAGGGGAAGAGAGAGAGGGAAAAGGGTTTTCCTACACGCTGTAGACTTATTTATGTAAGCGGGTTTGGTTTCTTCAATTTTTGCCGTTTTTTTTTAAAGGGAAAGGGGTTTGTCCCTATTGTTTCAGAATCCAGTCGTCTGCATTTTTGGGCAAACACAAAACAAAAACCCCGGCATGCAAAAAAGAATTTTTCGTCGACTAGTTTAAGTTCCTTTATTCAATCCATCAATTCAATTAGTTCAATCAATTTTGTTGTCCATCGGAAATTTTTTTTTCCCCTCCAATCATTTGGGAAATACATAAGACCTCACAAGGACATTTAAATGTTACTAAAAAATCTGGTTTTTACATGTATTTGTTTCACAACACTAACCCCCCCCCCCCCCCCCACACAAACACCCACAGCACCTGCACCACACACACACACACAACACACACACACACCACCACAACCATGCCCCAAAACACACACCACCCACACACCCACAAAACACCACACACACACACACAAACGGCCGCGCACGCCCGCATAACACTGAAATAAACATTAAATCCAAAGACATAAAACTTACATGATTATAAAAACAATACATAAAAACCCCAAAAACCCCCGCACCAATTCCGAACACAAAAAAACAACCACCACAACACCCACACACAAAAGCGTACACCCCCCCGCCACCCCCCCCCCCCTACCCCCCACCCCATACCAAACCCCCGGCGCAGCGTGCGCGCCACCACACATGTCAAAAGCACGAAAAGCTAAAAATTTTTCGACGAATTTTTCATGTCGAGAGACAAGGTCATGGCAGCGCACGGTTTTAGGTTTTTTAAAAGCATGGCATTGGAAAAAAAGCCCTTTAAGACATTCTTTTGTGCTTGGGCTTTTTGTGCGTCTTCCTAAGGAAGTTTTTTCAAAGTGGCAGTGGGAGTGGGGTGGGTTTTTGTCATGGTCTGTACGGGCGAAGGGGAGGTCACCCCTATCTAGCGTGCGCCTGCACTGTGGAAGGACGACGAAACCCGGGCGATCTTTTTTTTGCTTTCTTTTTTGATTTTTTGTAGCCCAAAGCCATGTGGGTTTCCCTCGGGAAGAAAAACCCAAGGACCCCACACTGCAAGGCCCTTTTATAGCCGCCCTTCGTTACTGATTCGATTTGGTACAATTTTGTAGCCTAATGCCCCACGCAAAAAAAGCCTGAGATGAATTCAATTAATACCAGCAACATATCTGTTGAGATAACACCAGGATTATTTTATTCATCGAAATCACAAAGCCGAAATTTAAAAATTTATAACTACCGTAATACTTTTTGTTAAGACTAAACACGGAAAAAATCAATTAGACTGAATTTACTGAAAAAATTTTAATTTTAATCCGCGGAATTCAGTCTGTCCTCAGCAAATGTTGCCAGTTTTATTTCATCATCGCATTATGATGCAAAAGAAGGGGTGGGGGTAGAACTGGTGGTGGTTGCATTGTATGAATCCATGTTTATTGTGAAAGAGCTCCTGGCATTCTCATGGAAGACTGCGTACTTGCTGCTGAGGAAGAACAGAGTGTGTCATTCAACATGCACCGGATGGCAGTCATACACCCGCTGTAAGAACTCTTTTGTTCTGTGCTGGAGTCCTGAAAGAAAGTGCATTCAATCCCAGCAGAGGCGGTAGGGTAAGCCAGCAACAAGAGTGATCAACCAAGCTTCTTGAGCAATGTGCTGGTGACAATACATGTTTAACTATTTGTAGCAGTGTACCGGTGACAATACAGGGTTAACTATTTGTAGCAGTGTACCGGTGACAATACAGGTTAACTATTTGTAGCAGTGTACTGGTGACAATACAGGTTAACTATTTGCAGCAGTGTGCTTGTGACAATACAGGTTAACTATTTATAGCAGTGTACCGGTGACGATACAGGTTACTTAGTTGTAGCAGTATACCGGTGACAATACAGGTTGACTATTAATTTTGTAGCTGGTACGTACTGCATGCGTCACAGCCTCTTTTGTTCACCAGTGTAATTTATTATGTGAAACGTCTTTGGGATCGGCTAATGCAAACTCCCCAATGTGTGTGTGTGCGTGCGTGCGTGCGTGTGTGCGTACGTGTGTACGTGGCGTGTGTGTGCGTTGTGTGTGTTGTAACAGGCCTGGGTTTGGGAGAACGGAAGTTTTCAGAGATCTTGGACAGGACATCTCATGGGTCAACACAGACAGGACAGTTTTCAGCACAGACATGGACAGTTTTTCAGCACAGACAGGACAGTTTTCAACACAGACAGGACAGTTTTCAACACAGACAGGACAGTTTTCAACACAGACAGGACAGTTTTCAACACAGACAGGAGAGTTTCAACAACTCCATTGATTCAGATAACATCGACCGAGTCAAAACAATGTACATGTTCTCTTTGACCAGTGGTATTTGCACCGTAAACGCCAGGTTAAATCAGTCATTAACCTAATCCAAGTTTTGATGAGATTCAATATCAAGTTTAAGGAGGCGGAACTGCGTGAGGACGGGTCCTCTTCCAGACACCAGCTGTGCTGCGCAGCAAATCCAGGCAGTCAAGCAAAATGAATGAAAAACAATGAAACAAAAAGGCAAAAAGAACAAGGGGATATACGTAAATGCTTTTCAAGTGAAATGAACGAAAACAATGAAGCAAAAAGGCAGAAAGGAGAACAAGGGGATACACAGTAAATGCATTTCAAGTAAAATGATGAAAACATTGAAAAGAGTAAAAATGAGAACAAGGGGATAAACGATGGATGTTTTTCAAGTAAAATGAAAGAAAACGATGGGGGAAAAAGCAAAAAGGGAACAAGAGGTTAAATGGTCAATGCGTTTCAACTGCAATGGGGACGGACGAAAAGGCTGGGGAGGGGTGTAAGATGGAGGAAGGACAGGGGGAGGTGGACTTAAGACCAACCTGTGCAGATTCCTAATCAAGCACATTACCTAGCGTTCTGATCTGCTGATTGGATACTAAGAACTGAATCACCATGGTTAATGAACCTGAATTGCATAGATCACGTGTGCCTATATAAGGACTGTCAGCACACAATTTTCACGCTGCTGTGCCAAACTAATGGGCAAGCTGGGTTTCCTATGATGTAAGTAGCTAGCAGCACATGAACTGACCTGTCCGTTGCAGGTAACATGTTACCAACAGTGCATGCTGATACCTGTTCTCTGCTTCCATCCAACATCATCGGATGGCAGCGCGGACTGGTGGCAATTGTGGAAGTCACCCGTACACAGTCGTCCTTGTATCTCCGTCGTCCGTCTGTGTTTAAAATTTTTGATGTCACTGAGCGGGCTCACAGTTCTAAAAACACCAGAGATGACTGATTACTCTCTCTCTCTCTCTCTCTCTCTCTCTCTCGTCTTTCCAATCACGCTCAAAGAAACGGCGAAGACAGAGAAGAGTGGTGTGGAAGGCGTGTAATAATGTACAGACGGCAAGCAGTTGATGGAATCCACAGCTGAGAGTGATCACTTGAGGGCATCACGTGTCTGACCCTTTCAGTCTGGGATGGCAGATCGAGACTGCCTGAAAGGAAGGTCGGTGTCACTTCATCGCTCTCTTCTACTCAGTCCTTGGCTATCTCGGCTCTTCTGTCTCCTTCCACTATCTTCATCGTCCCGCCCCCCCCCCCCCCCTCTCTCTCTCTAATATCGAAGTGTCAAAAAAGTCTCTCTCTCCTCTCTCTCTCTCTCTCTCTCTCTCTCTCTCTCTCTCTTCCCTCTCTCTCTCTCTCTCTCTCTCTCATCCACAAACCTTTTTAGGCAGGCCTCGTTTCAAGACTTTCATCGACTTATTGCAGTAGCATGCTAATGTTGAAGACACACTTGGCAGACTACCAAAAAGGCAACAGTGGCAGAAGACTGCAAGCGTCCACATGAAATCGACACTGACCTGCACCCATTCAAATTAAAAGGAGAGAAAAAAGGGGGTCAGCCGGATCAAACGATGTGTGTGGCCATTGGGTTGTCTGACCTGTCCAGACCGACTGCATGTAGACATAGAGGATGATAGTCAGTGTCCGCGTACCCTTCCCCTCCACTTCATTGTCGTCCTTTTAATCCTTGATTGATTGTTTACTGTTACTTGTAAATACATTTAGCTTCGTGCATCAGCAGTAATGTTAAAGCGTTTGGCGGTGGATTTGGTAACGATGGCTTCAACTCAGTCACGGAGCTGGGTTTATATGCTTAAAACCTTCTCTGTCCAAGCACCAATATACAGCACCTGACGGCGGCAGAGGAGAAACATGGAACCGATTTTGTAGTGCTGTGCCCTAAACATGGTGAACGTCCAAACAATCTACTGCCCTGCGGCCTTTCGGCTTTTGGATTTTTAACTTATACCTGTTCACCCCGTGTTGGACACGTCAGCAAAGGGTATTGATTTTCGCAATTTTTGCTTGGTGTGTCTTTGTGTGTGCGGGTGGGTGGGTTAGTGGGGATGGGGTGAGAGAGAGGGGGGCAGAGACAGAAAGAGAGAGAGAGAGAGAGAGAGACAGACAGACAGACGACAGACAGAGAGAGAGAGAGAGAGGAGAGAGAGAGAGGAGAGAGAGGAGAGAGAGAGAGAGAGAGAGAGAGAGACTCAATGACTCAATGATATTTTAATGTCAATAGCTGTACAGCCGTTATGACATGGGGGCGTGAACTTATTACCATATAAAGAACAATTTCTGAACAAAATTTACCCAACAAGTCAAAATTTTTAGACATCTGTGTAACACACTACACACTCAAAGTCCAACGTTCTAAAGTTGTGTTGGACAAAAGCAAAACACAAAACAACAGCATCTCGTAAAACATTACCATTGATTGTCACAGAATCAATGACCACCAGACACTGAAAAGAAAAAGAAAAATGTTTACAAGAGGAAAATTAATTTTGGAAGTGACTTTTTTTT
>CM031607.1:77407008-77415944 GCA_018398815.1 Conus ventricosus | reverse complement strand
AAAAAAAAAAAACAACAAGCTTGTTTCGAACCTCTCGCTCTCCTCAGGATATTCTTTTGGGGCACGCTATCTGTCTTTTATAGCATGCGGGACCTGATTCCATTTCTGCACGTGCGAGTCGCTTCACGGTGTGGCCCTGTGGTCTTGTTGGGGTCTGTTCGGTGGCGTGCGCTAACAAGATTCCATTTGTGCCTGCAATTGTTTACTATTTTACTTTTTGTATTCAAGGTTGCTAGGTGGTGGTTTACTTAATTTTAAACCCATTTTTCTGTGGAGCATAGATAGCATCTTTTTGAAATATTGTTGTATGATGTTGCTCTTTTTATGATTTTCCATGAAATGTTGTAGCCCTATTTTTTTATCTTTGAGTCTCCAAATGTTTTTTACTCAGCTCTGTTTGATTTTTGTATTTTTCATTTTTGAGTGACTTTTGTGGTTTGCGTATCTGGTTTTGAAAGTGTTTTCTGTGATCCCATATATGTTTCTTTTTCTTTTTCTGAAGTTACCGTAGCTTGGTAAACAATGTTGCTGTGAAGGCATTTGTTGCTTAGGGGGCACTGTTCTTTTTTAGTGCAGTTGCAAGATGTCCTTTCAGCCCCTTCTCTTTTATGTTGCTTTTCACTTTGTTAGATGAATCAATTATGTTTTTAAAAAGGTTAGGCATACTGAGTATGAGAGTTGATGGTGTTTTTGTTGAATATTTTGGAAAAGTTTGTGTTCTTTTGGAAAGGGATGTTGCCAAGATTTTAAAAGAATTCTTTCCTACATTTTTTTTACTTGTCCTTCGTAATGGTGGGTTTGTACCTTATGATCTTTCTTTTCCTATTTTTTTTTATTTCTGTTCGTGTTATTACTGGACTGTATTGTGTTTGTAATTGTAACCACTTTTTTGTAATGCTTCTTGATATTCTGTTGCTGCATCATTGAATGCGTTTCATTGCAGACAGGTTGGATAGTCTCTTGTTTAACCATTGGGTATTGTTTTTTAGTATGGATGGTGGGTGGTTTGCTTTTGATATTTACGTAGATTGGTATGTCTTTGGGTTTTTTGTATGGTTTGTACACGTGGTCATTGGGTCAATGTTATGTCTAGGTAATTCACTACTTTTTGTTTGTTTCTATTGTGATTTTTAATTTTGTGTTTTTTAAAGATTTTACATAATTCTTTTTCTTGTTTTCAATGGTTCTTGGATTATTGTTTAATGCAGCGAGGCCGTCATCTCTTGTACAAACCGACCTTTTTTCCCCAAGTTGTTTTTGGATGTTGGATAGCATGAATAGTCCGACTAGTTCACCATGTTTCGGCGCCATCATACGATCCCATGGTTACATCAAATGTGGAGTTTTTGCTCTTTTTTTATTCCAAGTTTCATTTCTGCTATGGAGTAAGGTTCAATATTAAATTCAAAAATCTAACAACGATTTCCAAACAACATTAAAAAAACCAAATAAAACAAGTACAAAATGACAAAAAAATATTTGTGAAGGCTGACAAACTAGCAATTACTACAAATGGAACCAAAGAATATTCTCAATCCTTGACAAAAACATCCAGAAAAACTACAAAAAAACTGACAAAAATAAAACATGACAGATCCGCACTAAAGATAAAGAACTTGCAGAGCGCATAGACCTAAGTGACGGGAAATAAAAGCGACAGCAACAAAAGAAGCTTTCATATCACTCAAAGACCACAAACCCAACTTTCATAACAATCCAACATGCAGAAAATAAACCCATCAAAATCTGAATTAGGCAAAATAAGCAAGAAAATTCTGGAAAAAAAAAACAAAGGACATAAAATCAACTCTGATTAAACCTCTGGAAGAACACATAACGAAGTTATCCAATGGTTCAAAAAACTCAATAAACAAAGTAATACAGTATTTATCACATTTGACATAGTAGACTTTTACCATCCATAGATGAGGAACTACTCTCCAAAGCCTGAAGTTTGCCAGTAACCACACAGACAAAAACAGGGTCAGAAATGGAAATCATTCTCCACCCCAAGAAAACATTACTACACAGCAGAAATGAAACCTGGATCGGGAAAACCAAACAGAAAACTCAACATTCGACGTAACCATGGGTTCATATGATGGTGCAGAAACATGTGAACTGGTCGGACTATTCATGCTGTCCAACATCAAGAAAAAACTCGGAAAACAAGTCGGACTGTACAGGGGACGATGGCCTTGCTGCACTAACAAACAACCCAAGAACCATCGAAAACAAAAGAAAGAACTATGCAAAATCTTCCAAAACCCACAACTTAAAGATCACCATTGAAGCAAACAAAAAGGTAGTGAACTACTAGACATAACACTGGATCTCAACAACCATATATATAAACCATACAAGAACCCAAACGATACACCTCTTTATGTACACCCCAAAAGTAACCATCCACCATCTGTATTAAAGACCATACCCCATGGCATAAACAAGAGACTATCAAACCTGTTCATGCAATGAGAGAGTGTTCAACAATGCAGCAGTGGAATACCAGGAGGCACTACAAACCAAGTGGAAATACAATTACAAACTACAATACAACCCGGACAACAACACAAATAAAAGCAAGAAAAATAGGAGAAGAAAATCATATGGTATAACCCCCATACGACGGAAACTCAAAACAAACATAGGGGAAAGAAATTCTTCAAAATCCTAGCAACTTCCCATTCCAAAAGGCACAAACTGTCCAAATATTTAACAAAAACACTGTCAAACTATCGTACTCATGTATGCCCAACCTCAAAAACCTGATTGACGCATCCAATAAAATGAAAATCAACACAGCAAAGAAGGGTGAAAAAAGGAAATCTTGAAATTTGCACGAGAAAGGAGCAGTGCCACTAAACAATAAATGTCTCCACAACAACCATTGTATACCAGGCTACTGTAACATCAGAAAATGAAAAAGAAACATACATAGGGATCACTGAAACCCACTTCAAACCAGATATGCAAACCACAAACAGTCATTCAATAAAGAAAAATATAAAAACCCAAACAGAACTGAGCAAATATATCTGGAAACTTAAAGACGCAAAAACAAGCTACAATATATCCTGGAAAATCAAAAAAAGAACATCACCATACAGCAATGTTTCAAAAAGGTGCAACCTATGTTTAACTGAAAAATGGTTATACTATGCAAACCACACTTAGCAACTTTAAACACCAAAACAGAAATAGTGAACAACTGCAGGAAATAAATGGAAATCGTTGTTAGTGAACACCATCCAAAAAAAAAACCCCTGAAAGCCCCAAAAAACACGTGCAGCCAACCCGCACGTGCTAACAACCGCAAACGTGAGCCCACACGCTATATAACATCGGCGGGGGGCAAACAAAAATCATCCTGATGACAGCGAAAACGCCGCTAGAAAAAAATTTTGTCCGAGTTTTAACCTTGATTTTTAACCCTTCCTTTTTTAACTCATTGACAAATGTTGCTCCCCAAGGGGTCGAGCACTTTTAAAATCATTTAGGCTCTTTGATTATATTCATCTTGATTGCTCCTCACGTTGAGCACTGTGGCCCGAAAGATTTTAAAATGGAGGAAATCAATTTTAGGCAGTCAACAAAAAACATACCGTTCTCTAACCCACAATTCTACTTAAAAAGATTAATAGAACAAACCGAAAAGTTCGTACGCAATATGAGATGGAAAGCATTCTTTTTCCTGAACCCGAATGCAAAAAAGAGGACAAAAACACCTACGATTTCAAATCATGGCGATCACCACCAGTCATAGACGATATGAAACCCTTTGAGGGTCAAATGAAAAGAATGATAACCAATATTGAATTCAAAAATCTAACAACGATTTCCCAAAAAACATTAAAAAACCAAATAAAAAAAGTACAAAATGACAAAAAAAAAATTTGTGAAGGCTGACAAAACTAGCAAATTTCTACAAAATGGAACCAAAGGAATATTCTCAACTCCTTGACAAAAACATCCAGAAAAACTACAAAAAAGCTGACAAAAATATACATGACAGCATCCGCACTAAAGATAAAGAACTTGCAGAGCGCATAGACCTAAGTGACAGGGGTAGAAGCGACAGCAACAAAAGAAGCTTTCATATCACTCAAAAACCACAAACCCAACTTTCATAACAATCCAACATGCAGACTAATAAACCCATCGAAATCTGAATTAGGGAAAATAAGCAAGAAAATTTTTGGAAAAAAATAACAAAGGACATAAAAAACAAACTCTGATTACAACCTTGGAAGAACACATACGAAGTTTACCAATGGTTTCAAAAAACTCAATAAACAAAGTAATACAGTATTTATCACATTTGACATAGTAGACTTTTACCATCCATAGATGAGGAAACTACTCTCCAAAGCCCTGAAGTTTGCCAGTAACCACACAGACATAACAGGGTCAGAAATGGAATCATTTTCCACACCAAGAAAACATTACTAACACGCAGAAATGAAACCTGGATCAGGAAAACCAACAGAACATCAACATTCGACGTAACCATAGGGTTCAATGATGGTGCAGAAACATTGAACTGGTCGGACTATTCATGCTGTCCAACATCAAGAAAAAACTCGGAAAACAAGTCGGACTGTACAGAGACGATGGCCTTGCTGCACTAACAAACAACCCCAAAAACCATCGAAAACAAGAAGAAAAAAACTATGCAAATCTTCCAAAACCACAACTTAAAGATCACCATTGAAGAAACAAAAAGGTAGTGAACTACTTAGAAATAACACTGGATCTCAACAACCATATATATAAACCATACAAGAAACCAACGATACACCTCTTTATGTACACACCAAAAGTAACCCATCCACCATCTGTATTTAAAGACCATACCCATGGCATAAACAAGAGACTATCAAACCTGTCATGCAATGAGAGAGTGTTCAACAATGCAGCAGTGGAATACCAGGAGGCACTACAAACAAGTGGATACAATTAAAAAACTAAAAATACAACCGGACAACAACACAAATAAAAGCAAGAAAAAATGGAGAAAAAAAATTTATATGGTATAACCCCCATACGACGGGAAACTCAAAACACATAGGGAAAGAATTCTTCAAAATCCTAGCAACTTTATTTCCAAAAAAGCACAAACTGTCCAAAATATTTAACAAAAACACTGTCAAACTATCGTACTCATGTAAAGCCCAACCTCAATAAACCTGATTGACGCATCCAATAAAATGAAAACAACACAGCAAAGAAGGGTGAAGAAAGGAATCTTGCAATTGCACGAGAAAGGAGCAGTGCCCACTAAAAAATAAATGTCCACAACAACATTGTATACAGCTACTGTAAAAATCAGAAAATGAAAAAGAAAACATACATAGGGATCACTGAAAACACTTCAAAACCAATATGCAAACCCCAAACAGTCATTCAATAAAGAAAAATATAAAACCAAACAGAACTGAGCAAATATATCTGGAAACTTAAAGACGCAAAAAAAAGCTACAATATATCCTGGAAAATCATAAAAAAAGCATCACCATACAGCAATGTTTCAAAAAGGTGCAACCTATGTTTAACTGAAAAATGGTTAATAATATGCAAACCACACTTAGCAAATTTAAACACCAAAACAGAAATAGTGAACAAATGCAGGCATAAATTGGAAATCGTTGTTAGTGAACACATCCAAAACAAAAAACCTAAACCCCAAAAAACACGTGCAGCCAACCCGCACGTGCTAACCCAAACCCCAAACGTGAGCCCACAAAGCTATATAACATCGGCGGGGGCAAACAAAAATTTATTCCTGATGACAGCGCAACGCCGCTAGAAACAAATTTGTCGATTTTAAACCTTGAGTTTTAACCTTCCTTTTTAACATCATTGACAAATATATATATATATATTATATATATATATATATTTTATATATATAATATATATAATATTTAAATATATATATAATATATATATATATATATATATATATTATATATATATATATATCTATAAAATTTTATTAAATTATTAAATATTATATTATATAAAAAAATTTTATATAAAATATAATAATATATAAATTTTAATTCAACTTAAATTAAAAATATATATATATATATAAAATTTTAAATTATATAAATTATATATTTTTATATATATATTTTATATAGTGGTCGGTCACAAACGAAAAGTATTTGCAAAAAAAATTGTCAAAGACAGAAAACACATGAAGGCGGGGGGCTAAAGATGGAGTTGTGAGAACAAGTACCAATTCACCTATCACTGATATTGTGTGGAACCTTTTTAAATTTCCGTTGACACAGACAGTAGAATGTATTTGCATCCGGGTTTTGAATCGACTTTTGTCTCCAGGAAGATTTTCATGGGATACGTCGGCGTTCGTAGGGTTTTTCCACTCATGGAAAAAACCTTCTTACTACTTTCAATTCCTCACGGCCACGGAAGAAAAATTACAACTTGGGTCCGCCTCGTAACTATAGCTTCATCACTATCCCCTCTTATTGATGCCATCTTGAGTTTGCAGACAACAATACATAAAACGTACAGAGTCGCTGCTAGGAAACTTTGGACATACAATGATACAATGTTTCTATTTGAGATTAGAATAAATGCACCATGCATTCAAAATTCTTGTTTTTGGACACACAGACGAGGTCGGGGACATTAAAGAAGTCAATGGCGTTTTTCAGTTCAAAATGTCATTCTCCATACTTAGAAAAAACGTCTTCACAGAACAAAGAAACAAGAGGCATGGTCATGGTCGTGAAGTGTCTACAAGTAAAGAAGCGCTTCATTTGAATGAATTTAATTCACCATGGAGTCCAAGCCGGTTACAAACATGTCAAGGATACACATAAACAAATTGTGTACTCAGGTAGGCGGACCAAACGAACATCGTTAGACCGCCTGAGGTCACACAAGCAAGTCTAATCAATAGTTCAGTCACGTTTTGCCAAGTTTGCGGTAGAACGAAAAACGACTGTAGAGCAAAAACCAAATCATCTTGTTCTCTTCCATGTGCTTCCCCATAACGCCACAGAGATGTATAATCTGATTACGTCGTCATCCGCCCGAAAAGCTTTATACTCGTGGGAGAGGAGAGCGTTGACCCGGGGGGATAACGTTAGGGAAATTAATCCATTCCCACAGGTGAGGTCTGAAGTCATCACAGACTGCCAGTAGTGTTAATTTTTCTCTCCCAAACAGCACGTTCAAGCAGCATTATCGGGTGATGGGTGGGGTGGATCGGGGTGGGGCAGCATTATCGGATGATGGGTGGGGTGGATGGGGGTGGGGCAGCAGTTTCAAAGTGTTTTACCGTTTAAAGGTAGCAACAGTAACAATCAATGTTTATATAAACCGTAAATGATTTCCATTCTGATTAGCTGAGAACTAACGATTTTTACCAAAAAATACATAAAAATTCGCTCTTTCACACTCTCTCTCTCTCTTTTCTCTCTCTCTCTCTCTCTCTCTCTGTGTGTGTGTGGGGTGTGTTTTGTGTTGTGTGTGTGTGTGTGTGTGTGTGTGTGTGTGTTTGTGTGTGTGTGACAGACGGAGAGGAGAGAGAGAGAGAGAGAGAGAGCTTGCACTCGTGCATACCATGCCCCATGCGCATACAGCGTTTAATTTGACCTTGGAGGAAGAGGTACCGAGAGTTTACAGACGGCCAAATAGCCAGATTTCACTGCACGTCCCGGTTTTGTTGAAATTTTTGCAGTGAATTAACATCTCTAACCATGTTTTTCTTTCTTGGTTTATTTAGTTTGTTTGTTTGTTCTTCCAGCACGGTAGTTTGTACTTGCGTCAGTCTCAAAGAGGCATTGTTGAACTGGTATGGAAAGACAAGTTCCATAACTGGCCGTTGCAATATTGCTTTGTTGGTGCGGAGAAGATTAAATTGCATGGGATACCCATTTTTTTTTCACACAATGGTATTTCCTTGCCCTGCATTTGTAGTTCTTATAATGAAGCTGAAAAAAATCCTGAAAGGATTTTCCGGGGTACAAAATTAATGTGGGATGTACGCATGAAACGGACTGTAGCTATGTTGAAAAATGTAGATCATAGGCTAATATGACCACCATCCTCATCACCCAAAAAAAAAAATAACAATGATAACAATAAAGATAATAATATTAAAAATGAAAAGAGGCAGGGAAAAGTAAACAATAAGAAATAAACAAGTAGGATAAGTCTTGCTCCCCTAAGAAAACCCAACATAGAGTAACTTTTATTCAAGACTGGCACAGCCTTTTAAACTTGAATAAAGTCAGACGAACAATCTAATAGTGGGGGGAAAAACAAGTGCAGGCCAACAACCCCCTCCGTCATCACTGTAATGACTTGGCAAAGATTTTAAGTTAAGGCGGGAAGGGGTTGAAGATAAAGAAAATAGGAACAGTAAATTAAGAAAATGTGTTATAAATATGAAAACTCTTCGCTAACTGCATGAGGGAATCATCGTAATCCCTCTTGGGACAGATCTATTTTACTTGTATTGTCTGCTCCTAGGCCTTTCGTCCGCTGGATCGGACTCATCAGGGAGACATGGCTGATTGTGTCTGTGCTCCTGGCGTCAAATAGAGACACAATACAGTCCAGAATACTGTGATGTTCTCACCATCAAGGGTTCAAAAAAGAATCCAACAGCACCCCCAAAGCAGTCAGCGAAGGGTACTAATGAAACCAAAACAAAAGTGTGGGGAGGAAAAAAGTTGCTGAAAAACGAAAGACATTATGCAAACAGTATAAAATGTAGGGGACAATCTTTGAGCCTACGCTTGAGGGTCCACCCAAAGATGCAAGGGAGATCAAAAGACAAAGACAGACAGAAACAAATTACCTCGAATTAATTGAAATGAAGTTGAAAATAAAATGAGGCAGGGAACAGTAAACAATAAGAAATAAACAAGTAGGATAAGTCTTGCTCCCAT
>CM031607.1:77379508-77397008 GCA_018398815.1 Conus ventricosus | reverse complement strand
GAACATCATTATAACTACCGTGAATACTATCTGTTAAGACTAACACCAGGATAAATGTCACATTCAGACTGAATTATACTGAAAGACATTTTAATTAATACCGCGGAATTACATGTCTGATCCTCAGCAAATGTTGCCAGTTTTATTCATCATCGCATTATGATGCAAAAGAAGGGGTGGGGTAGAACTGGTGGTGGTTGCATTGTATGAATCCAGTTTATTGTGAAAGAGCTCCTGGCATTCTCATGGAAGACTGCGTACTTGCTGCTGAGAGAAGAACAGAGTGTGTCATTCAACATGCACCGGATGGCAGTCATACACCGCTGTAAGAACTCTTTTGTTTCTGTGCTGGAGTCCTGAAAGAAAGTGCATTCAATCCCAGCAGAGGCGGTAGGGTAAGCCAGCAACAAGAGTGATCAACCAAGCTTCTTGAGCAATGTGCTGGTGACAATACAGTTTAACTATTTGTAGCAGTGTACCGGTGACAATACAGGTTAACTATTTGTAGCAGTGTACCGGTGACAATACAGGTTAACTATTTGTAGCAGTGTACTGGTGACAATACAGGTTAACTATTTGCAGCAGTGTGCTTGTGACAATACAGGTTAACTATTTATAGCAGTGTACCGGTGACGATACAGGTTAACTAGTTGTAGCAGTATACCGGTGACAATACAGGTTGACTATTAATTTTGTAGCTGGTACGTACTGCATGCGTCTACAGCCTCTTTTGTTCACCAGTGTAATTTATTATGTGAAACGTCTTTGGGATCGGCTAAATGCAAACTCCCCAATGTGTGTGTGCGTGCGTGCGTGCGTGTGTGCGTACGTGTGTACGTGCGTGTGTGCGTGTGTGTGTTGTAACAGGCCTGGGTTTGGAGAGAACGGAAGTTTTCAGAGATCTTGGACAGGACATCTCATGGGTCAACACAGACAGGACAGTTTTCAGCACAGACAGGACAGTTTTCAGCACAGACAGGACAGTTTTCAACACAGACAGGACAGTTTTCAACACAGACAGGACAGTTTTCAACACAGACAGGACAGTTTTCAACACAGACAGGAGAGTTTTCAACAACTCCATTGATTCAGATAACATCGACCGAGTCAAAACAATGTACATGTTCTCTTTGACCAGTGGTATTTGCACCGTAAACGCCAGGTTAAATCAGTCATTAACCTAATCCAAAGTTTTGATGAGATTCAATATCAAGTTTAAGGAGGCGGAACTGCGTGAGGACGGGTCCTCTTCCAGACACCAGCTGTGCTGCGCAGCAAAATCCAGGCAGGTAAGCAAAATGAATGAAAACAATGAAACAAAAAGGCAAAAAGAACAAGGGGATATACGGTAAATGCTTTTCAAGTGAAATGAACGAAAACAATGAAGCAAAAAGGCAGAAAGGAGAACAAGGGGATACACAGTAAATGCATTTCAAGTAAAATGAATGAAAACATTGAAAAGAGTAAAAATGAGAACAAGGGGATAAACGATGGATGTTTTTCAAGTAAAATGAAAGAAAACGATGGGGAAAAAGCAAAAAGGAGAACAAGAGGTTAAATGGTCAATGCGTTTCAACTGCAATGGGGACGGGACGAAAAGGCTGGGGAGGGGTGTAAGATGGAGGAAGGACAGGGGAGGTGGACTTAAGACCAACCTGTGCAGATTCCTAATCAAGCACATTACCTAGCGTTCTGATCTGCTGATTGGATACTAAGAACTGAACACCATGGTTAATGAACCTGAATTGCATAGATCACGTGTGCCTATATAAGGACTGTCAGCACACAATTTTCACGCTGCTGTGCCAACTAATGGGCAAGCTGGGTTTCCTATGATGTAAGTAGCTAGCAGCACATGAACTGACCTGTCCGTTGCAGGTAACATGTTACCAACAGTGCATGCTGATACCTGTTCTCTGCTTCCATCCAACATCATCGGATGGCAGCGCGGACTGGTGGCAATTGTGGAAGTCACCCGTACACAGTCGTCCTTGTATCTCCGTCGTCCGTCTGTGTTTAAAATTTTTGATGTCACTGAGCGGGCTCACAGTTCTAAAAACACCAGAGATGACTGATTACTCTCTCTCTCTCTCTCTCTCTCTCTCTCTCTCTCTTTCCAATCACGCTCAAAGAAACGGCGAAGACAGAGAAGAGTGGTGGAAGGCGTGTAATAATGTACAGACGGCAAGCAGTTGATGGAATCCACAGCTGAGAGTGATCACTTGAGGGCATCAACGTGTCTGACCCTTTCAGTCTGGATGGCAGATCGAGACTGCCTGAAAGGAAAGGTCGGTGTCTACTTCATCGCTCTCTTCTACTCAAGTCCTTGGCTATCTCGGCTCTTCTGTCTCCTTCCACTATCTTCATCGTCCCGCCCCCCCCCCCCCTCTCTCTCTCTAATATCGAAGTGTCAAAAAAGTCTCTCTCTCTCTCTCTCTCTCTCCTCTCTCTCTCTCTCTCTCTCTCTCCTCTCTCTCTCCTCTCTCTCTCTCTCTCTCTCTCTCATCCACAACCTTTTTAGGCAGGCCTCGTTTCAAGACTTTCATCGACTATTGCAGTAGCATGCTAATGTTGAAGACACACTTGGCAGACTACCAAAAAGGCAACAGTGGCAGAAAGACTGCAAGCGTCCACATGAAATCGACACTGACCTGCACCATTCAAATAAAAGGAGAGAAAAAAGGGGGTCAGCCGGATCAAACGATGTGTGTGGCCATTTGGGTTGTCTGACCTGTCCAGACCGACTGCATGTAGACATAGAGGATGATAGTCAGTGTCCGCGTACCCTTCCCCCTCCACTTCATTGTCGTCCTTTTAATCCTTGATTGATTGTTTACTGTTACTTGTAAATACATTTAGCTTCGTGCATCAGCAGTAATGTTAAAGCGTTTGGCGGTGGATTTGGTAACGATGGCTTCAACTCAGTCACGGAGCTGGGTTTTATAGCTTAAAACCTTCTCTGTCCAAGCACCAATATACAGCACCTGACGGCGGCAGAGGAGAAACATGGGAACCGATTTCTGTAGTGCTGTGCCCTAAACATGGTGAACGTCCAAACAATCTACTGCCCCTGCGGCCTTTCGGCTTTTGTGATTTTTAACTTATACCTGTTCACCCCGTGTTGGACACGTCAGCAAAGGGTATTGATTTTCGCAATTTTTGCTTGGTGTGTCTTTGTGTGTGCGGGTGGGTGGGTTAGTGGGGATGGGGAGAGAGAGGGGGGCAGAGACAGAAAGAGAGAGAGAGAGAGAGAGAACAGACAGACAGACAGACAGACAGAGAGAGAGAGAGAGAGAGAGAGAGAGAGAGAGAGAGAGAGAGAGGAGAGAGAGAGAGACTCAATGACTCAATGATATTTTAATGTCAATAGCTGTACAGCCGTTATGACATGGGGGCGTGAACTTATTACCCATATAAAGAACAATTTCTGAACAAAATTTACCCAACAAGTCAAAATTTTTAGACATCTGTGTACACACTTACACACTCAAAGTCCAACGTTCTAAAGTTGTGTTGGACAAAAGCAAAACACAAAACAACAGCATCTCGTAAAACATTACCATTGATTGTCACAGAATCAATGACCACCAGACACTGAAAAGAAAAAGAAAAATGTTTACAAGAGGAAATTAATTTGGAAGTGACTTTTTTCTGATTTTACTAGCTTCGGCAATATAACTTGCTAAGGATTTGATCAGCGATTCGTTCTCAAGTGTCAATGTATGAAGCAGATTGCAATTTTGTACAATAGGCACCTGAAACAAGCTAAATTTTCCGCGAATATGTCGGTAAGCATCACAATGGTATAAAAAGTGATTTTCATCTTCTGTGGCGTTTGCTTTGCAGACTGGACAGGTCTTTACTGTTGTTGTATCAAGCATAACCATTTTTTGTTGGAAAAAAGACCTAATGTTCTTGTTCGAAATCTTGCCAGTGCGCTTCTGTGCCATCTATCTGTTACCACCGATAAATACTTTTCAGGTTGCAGGTTACTGTTAAATGAAAGAAACCATCTGCATTTTTCATTTCCTTCCATGTGAGAGTGCCAGTTTTGTTGAAACATACAGATCAATCTGTCTTTAAATTCTGAGATAAACAATTTATCGTTTCCTACTTCTTGGCTTAGCCAGACAATGCCAAACCCATTTTCAGTTAACAGTTTCTTTACATTGGATACCCAGTTAAACTTTCCATTCTCATGCTGTTGTAACAACATTTTGTACGCCTGTTTACATAACCTTGTGTAAGGTAGTTTTAACAGTTTCAACCAGTATTTGATACATTTTATATAGGTATGTATATATAGGGGATACCTTCCAGTTTCCGCATAAACCATTTTGTTAGAAGAATGCAAGGGAACACTTAGGAAACGCTTGATTGCAAATGTATGGACACTTTCTATTTCGTTGTTGACCGGCACCCCCCACACCTCTGCTGCATATGTTAATATGGGTGTTATCTGAGTGTCGAAAAGTTTCCAGAAAATCGATGGTTCAACTGAATCTAATTTTCTCAATGTTCTAAGAATTTCAATCACCCCTCTCTTTCCTTTTCTACACATTTCTGTCAAACCTGCATTAAGACTGAGCTTGGTTGTGAATATCAGACCGAGGTATTTATAACTGTTTGTCACTTTTACTTCTGTGTTACCGTACCACCATTTTTCGTGTCTAGAAAGATGACCCCCCATTCTAAAAATCATAATATTTGTTTTTTTCCAGATTAACAACTAATTGCAACCGATCTGCTTCTCCTTTTAATGCTGTCAACTGGTTTTGTAAACCAATTATCGTATCAGAAAGCAAAACAACATCATCTGCAAACAACATCAGGAAGATTTCAATAGCATCTGGTATCATTTGAATACCGTGTCTGCCTCGTTTGTTGATCTCTATCGCTAATTCGTTGATGAAAAATGAGAAAAGCTGAGGGCTTAGTAAGCATCCCTGCTTTACACCACGCGGACAGTCAAAGTAATCTGATAATTTACCCTTATCACGTACGCAAGCCACTACAGAATCGTACACTCCTCTAAGTGCCTTATACATTTTCCCGTTAATGCCATTATTTCTCAAAATATTCCAAAGAATGTTCCTGTTCACTGAATCGAAGGCTTTTCTAAAGTCAACAAAGGCTACATATAATTTAGCATTTCGGAGTAGATACTTCTGGACAAGTGCGTATAAAGTAAAGATGTGATCTATCGTGCTATAGTCTTTCCTAAAACCTGCTTGTTCTTCTATTATCGTTTCTTCGGTTTCTACCCATTTAGTCAGTCGTTTATTTAAAATATTTGTGTAAATTTTACTTACCACGTTTGTTAGAGCCACCCCTCTATAGTTGTCTGGGTTATTTGTGTCTCCCTTTTTATGAATTGGTATGATTATAGATTTAGACCATTCTCTGGGGAACATTCCACTATCAAAAATAGCATTGAGTAGTTCAACCAGAAAGTCCACTACCACTGCGCTTGAATGTTTAAACATGTCAGCTATGACTTTGTCCGGACCAGGACTTTTTCCACTTTTCAGGTTTTTTATTCCATTTACGACCTCTTGTTTAGTGATTTGATCATTAAAGAGTGGCTCTTCGTTTCCCCCCTCCGCTAGCTCATCGTATTCAGTAACTTCATGTACAGGCGTACTTTCGAAGTCACTGAAAACACTGGAGAAATGGTCGTACCACTGTTGGCTGCTAATCTCATTAAAAACCATGCCTTTCCTGCTAACAGTTCTTATTGTTGACCAGAAAAGTTTTGGCTCGTGGATTGAGTCTTTAAGCTTCTTAATTTTCGTTTCATTAGACAACCTCTTTTTCTCTCTTTTCAATTGACCATACTCTTTCCTTTCTTTTATGTAAGCTTCTTTTGCAGTGCTTTGTATTCAGGTAATTTTGCTCTCCGAAAAGATCTCAGAAGTCGTAAGACAGTCCTTTTCTTCTGTTCGCACTCAAAGTCAAACCAATCATTGCACCATTTTTTCTTTCTCCCAACCCTCCTAACCATAGACGCTGCAGCCCATACATTGCACTTATTAAAATGTCGGCCGCCCTGTTAACATCTGTGGCAAGAATCAGTCGTGCTGTATTTAAACACTCTTTAAACTCATCAGATTCCATTTCCTCTTTGTACAACCCACAATACTCTTCAGACCACACTACCTTTTCTTCTTCTATGTGTTTAGACTGCGGTAACTGGGGCACACAACCTTCGCTCAAACAACTTCTCCAGGACAATTCGACTGGTAGATGCCAAGAGTATAAACTCTCCCAACTTGTAAATTACACATATCCGATAACTCTTCTGAAACAATAAAATAGTCGATAACACTGTTTCCCTGGGGTGACACAAACGTAAATTCACCATTCTGATCATTGGCACAAGACCCATTAATAATACTCAAATCAAATAAGAAACAAAAATCCAACAGCGATTTACCGAAATTATTCACCACCAAATCCTTTGAAACACGCCTACCACTTTCTGTCACATCATCCTCGCTTTCATCACTGGGCAAAAAACTGATCATGCTCTCCAGTCGTACTTGCTCTGATCCCGTTCTCGCATTCATATCTCCGCACACCATCATATATACCTCATCCTTATCTATACTCTGTAACAAGTTCTCTTCTAATATATGTATGCCATTTTTTAGTTCTTGCTGATCGTATGCCGGCCCACCCTCAGGAACAATGTAGCATGCAACCATCAGTAGATCTTTATCAATGTTCAGCAGATCTTTTCTTATCTTAACAGCAATAGCATTATCACAACCCAGTCTAACTTGAACGACAAACTTTGCAAAACAATTTTTTACTAGTAAAGAACTCCACCTGAATTTCTACCACGAATAGATAGTTTTTTGGCAGGAGCATGAAATTTAACGTAATTTTGAAACATTCCATCAAACTCAAAACAACTGTCTGTAAACGTTTCCGTTAAACATACAAAATCGAACGAGTTAATATAGTTGACAAAAGAAACATCTTGTAATTTACTATACAGGTTTTCCACATTGTAATTTAAAAACCTTAGGTTCAGTGTCCGATGGTCTGCCTCATGCTATTTATTAACATTGTTTGAGCGGGGATTTCTTGCATTGTCACTCTTCCGTGTACTGTCATTGGCACTCAGGTCATTGTGTAAACCCGTTTGCTGTCGCCCCCCGCCTGGCCAACCCGATGTGGCACGTGCATCACGGTTGCGACCGCCCCTGTCCCTGCCAACACGGTCTGCAGCCGAGCGAGTCGTTGGCCCTGTGTTCGCTGCGCGCCGAGGAAGCGATCGCTGGTTGGGCGTACCGGTCACGTGGTTCAAGCGAGGGGAATCCCCTCCTCTCTCCGTCGTGTTGTCTCTGTGTCGTTCAGTTCGCTGTGTGATGACTGGGGGCGTGTCACACGTTGATCCCTGTGCCACAGTCCCTTCTGCCGTTGCCGCCGTCGTTGTCGTACTTGCGGTCGTTGATGGCGTCGTTCCCGCTGTCACCTCGGCGTATGTTCTCGGGTCCGGTCTTCTGGGACCGACTGTCAGCCTGCCCTTTGAAAAGTAGGCCGACATGCCGTCTTTTCTGGCCTGTGTCACGATACCCGCCTGTCGTCGTGTCAGGTCGTTGGCCACTCTCACTCCTCTCTTCTCCAACCTCCCCCTGAACTCCCTGTCTGTCAGCACTGCCATTTTGTCTGTCCAGTTCCGGAACTTGACGATCATGGGTCGTGGTTCTCCTGGTCTGGCGTACCCCACACGGTGTGCACGCACAAAGTCCTCCTCGGTCCACTGCTTGGCCCCCTCCACACTGTTGAGGGCTGATGTCACTGCTCTGGCACACAGACTGTATTCTTCACTGTCACTGACCTGGGGGATACCAAACAATCGGAGGTTGTCTCGACGAGAAAACTCTTCTAACCTATCAATTTCATTGATCATGCCCTTCATCTCCTCTCTCATGACCTCGACAGTCTCTGACATTATTACTCCTTGTTCTCTGGTTTTTGCCGCGTCAGTCGTCACGCTGTTCAGCTGTGATTGCAGAACTGACACTGTCTCTTTTAACTCCCTGTTCTCTCCCTCCAGCCCATTACACCTCTGTTCTATTACTTCCCATCTTTGCCTTACTTGCCCAAGTTCACTCATGATCTCACTCAAATCTCTCAATCTCCTCTAATGGCAGCATTCTGTTCTTTAATCTCTAGACCCTGCTGTCGAATGGCATCGAGGATTACACTCGTCGCACTTGATGACATGGGCCCATCGTCTTCCGCTGGTAACGTCGATTGAGAGGATTGAACCTCTACCTGATTGGGGCCTGGGTTTACCTCGATGTCTCCACTGAGAAGGAGACGTCGAAGACACAGCACCACATTGACTGCATGCACGGACAGGAGGGCGGGCACAAAGAGGAAAGCAGGGTGCTGAGCCACATCACTGTCACAACTGAACACACCATCACCTGTTGCAGTTCCTCTGATATTTCTGTCTTCCACCACCATCAATGTATAGTCCAGTGCCAGAGAGATGCGTGCCATTTTCACTGTGCTGTGCAGAACAGCCGCCGCGAAGCAGAAGAGAGCACACGCTGTGAGAACGTCACACAGTGTCACCTCTGCCGTGCTGTCAGTTGAACAATGTCGCCGTGACCCAGATTTCACAGTCTGTGCTGCACAGCGAAAAAGTCCGATGCGCGCTCTCCACAAGTTCACGTCGACCATATTTACTTGTTTTTCGTTGAGTGTATTTGCTTATTGATACACTGGAGCAGAAATTGTGTCGTAACAGTCCTTGTAATACCTGTGAAGCTTAAACTTTTGACGGAGCTTTCACAAAGGCTGTTTACTTGCCGCCATCTTGATTACGTCCCCGAGAGAGAGAGAGAGAGAGAGAGAGAGAGAGTCTGTGTGTTTGTTTTCAGAATAACATCCATACTGTTGGTCAGACGGGCACCTGTTTGGCCTGGTGATCCAAAACTCTCCCTCTCTTGTACCAAGGGTCTTGGGACTAGTCCCTGCCTGAGAGACAGAAAAAAGATGAGAACATTTATGCAGATTCCCAATCCTTCAGAGGACACTTTGAATTGAGGTGTCTTGTAAGCATACATACAAAAAATAATCTTAATGCAAATGATAATGTCAGCATGTAAGACTCATCTTTCATCTTTTAAAGAAGTGTATGCCATCATTAACAGTGGGACAGATGACGTAAGAACAAAAATAATAAAGCTCACTTGTTTTTTGTTTTGTTTTAGATATCACACCTGAGAAGAGAACGTGGTGGACTTTAAAAATAGTCAAAAGATGCCCATCATATGGTGGACCTCGAAATTTCAGTTCAGAAAGGAAGAAGGAAAATTGAGCAGATCTTCACTAAATTGCATAGGATTGTCGAGGAGAGAGAGAGAGAGAGAGAGAGAGAGAGAGAGAGAGAGAGAGAGAGAGAGAGAAAGAGAGAGAGAGAGAGTGGGGGAGGTATTTGTTCTCACTTGCGGCTCACGCTCTGTTCACTCGATTGCCCTTACTGAAACTGACTAATGGCTGCTCATCTTGGGTGGGCAGCTGTTCTCTCTCTCTCTCTCTCTCTCTCTCTCTCTCTCTCTCTCTCTCTCTCTCTCTCTCATCATGTGTGTGTGTATGCGTGCGTGCGTGCATGCATGCATGCATGCATGCGTGTGTGTGTGTGTGTGTGTGTGTGTGTGTGTGTGTGTGTGTGTGTGTGTGTGTGTGTGTGTGTGCATGCATGTTTGCTATACTTGCATGGCGTGAATGGCACCATCCATGTCTAGGAATATGTGAAGATACAAAGTCACGTCCATGCACAGTTTTAACATTGAAGCGACGATCAAGCAGACACACTGACAGACTAGGAGATACGAACAGACAAACAAAAACAGACATACGTACAAGTGCACAGTTTCCGATGTTGGCAAACATGACCAGCCTGGCAATAGCTTGACACCTGTGGGTTCAATCAGTCAGGAGTGGAGTTTGTGGTTGGAAGGCAGAGAGGAAGGCCGTGCATGCGCATGACAAACCCACTGATTGGTTGATTTGTTTGCTGCAGTGTTCCCCAGTGTTGTCGAACTGGAACTCCCGCTTGGTTGGCTCGAAGCCCTCAACGAAGGTGAATAAATCTGAATACGTATGAGCTGATTTGTGTAAAGTTGATTGATTCATGGAAGGAGTCTTGGGCTAAGCTGTTTGTGTGAATTCAAATGAGACATCCTCTCTCTCTCTCTCTCTCTCTCTCTCTCTCTCTCTCTCTCTCTCTCTCTCTCTCTCTCTCCAGTGTATCTTCCATTAAACGTATCAATGAGTATGCACTTCTTCTTCGTCTTCTTCTTCTTCTTCTTCTTTTTCGTCTTCCTTCCTTCCTTCCTTCCTTCCGTCCTTCCTCTCTCTCTCTCTCTCTCTCTCTCTCTCTCTCTCTCTCTCTCTCTCTCTCTCTCTCTCTCTCTCTCTGTCAGTGTGAGGGTGGAATGGAAGCTGGGGATGGTAAAGGGGAGGGAATGCTATGGGTAGTGCAGCAGAAATGGAGGAAACTGAAAGATAAAATGTGTGTGTGTGTGTGTGTGTGTGTGTGTGTGTGTGTGTGTGTGTGTGTGTTTGTGTGTGTGTGTGTGTGTGTGTGTGTGTGTGGGGGGGGGGGGGATGATTGGAAGAAAAACAAGCATTGGCTGACAGCGATATTGCCAAAAAACTTTTTGTAAAAAGAAAAGAAGGGGGGCGGGGGGGGTTGAGAAGTTGGCGACTAAGAAATAGAAATGAAAATGAGGACGTTAAGATATGAATATCAAATTCTTCATTTGCGCCATATGCGAACGATTATAGCTGCCATTGAAAATAGCCACAACGACAACAACAACAACAACAACACAAAACATCAACAACCACAAATCATCAGCAGCAACAACAACAGAAACATAGAAACACTTACAGATAGGCAGACAGAGTTTACACGCCCTACGTACTCTCTCTCTCTCTCTCTCTCTCTCCTCTCTCTCTCTCTCTCTCTCTCTCTCTCTCTCCCTCTCTCTCTCTCTCTCTCACACACACACACACACACACACACACACACACACACACACACACACACACACACACACACACACATCCTCTATCTCCTCTTAGTCAACAAAGCCAGAGTTGAATAAAATCCAGGAGTGCTTTATATTCAAATGTTTGGGTGGATTGGGATGGAAATAGCAGAGAGAGAATGATGGGAGCAGAAAAGCATGGGAGCAGGTAGGATAGAGAGAGAGAGAGAGAGAAAAAGGTGGGTTATGCAGGATGGGAAGGCGGGGGAAGGGTGAAGAGAAAAATGAGAGGCGAGGTGGGGGTGTACAGCGAGGGTCTAGACTGGAAAAGGTTGCAAGGGTCACACCAGCTGGCCCCCCAGGCCTCCATTATTACGATGGTTGGTTCGGCTCTTAGGTGTGTCTGCTATACTAGTTATCTATTTGTCTATCAGTTTAGCCTGGGGTTTCAAGAAATAACGAAGATTGTGTCTGGAAGTTTAGGTCTGGTCAGACACGTGCCACTGTCTCACAAGCAGAAGGGGAACGATGATGATCTCAAATGGTTGAAAACGGTTTAAAATATTTCTTTTTTTTCTTTGAACAACTGATCGATATATTTTGTTTGTTATTAGAGCTTAGATAGTTATTCTTCCGTTCAGCGTTACTTAATGTTGCCACATCTTCTGTTTCTAATCGTATATTCAGAAATCCAGTTGCATTTCTTCTTCTTCTTCTTCTTCTTCTTCTTCTTCTTCTTCTTCTTCTCTTTTTCGCTTCTTCTTCTTCTTCTTTCCCTGTTTTTCTTTTCTTCTCCTCTGTGTCCTCCTTCTTCTTCTCCTTCTTTATCTTCATCTTTTACTCCTCCTCCTTTTTCCTCTCCTTTTCCTGCAACTGTTAATGTTTTTCGTTCCCTTCTTTTCAAAAGTAATCTACTGGTGTAACGTCAGGAACACAACTGTCTTAACTTCAATACGCACGAACTCACATACTTGTCTGTATACATATAACCCCCCACCATCCCTAGCACATACAAGCACGCTTGTACACACACACACACACACACACACACACACACACACACATACACACACACACACTACTGTACACATATTTCGTGTGAAATAGGTAGCATTGATTAGGGACAACAGCATTAAAAAAAATAACGTCAACAAAGACAAAATAACCAAATTTGATAGTACGCAACCACCACCACAACCGCCACCACCACCACACCAACAAAGTGAAAAAGCAAGGGAAGCTATAACAACTACCGGATTTGAACAGGTCACTCAGCTAGGAATAGCACTTACTTGGAACATTCGACAGACCTCCGTCCGTCTTCTTCAGCGGTGGTGTGGCCACTGGGTGAACTGGCGTTCAGTGCACACGACCACGGGTCGAACCCTGGTCATGTGACTGAACAATGACGATGTTGTACACCGATGGCAAGATATGTCTGCCCCGGTCCCGGTTAAGTGTTGGGTTGTTGGCGGCAATATGTATAGCCTCCTTCATCCCACGCTGAAACCATCTGTTGTCACGGTCGAGAACGCTGATGTTTTCATAATCGAACTGATGTTGCTGGGCGTGTAGGTGGGCGCCTACTGGTGATGATTCCCTTTTGTGTTCTGTCAAGCGTTTTCGAAGGTTTCTCTCAGTTTCCCCGACATAGTTCTCTTCACAGTCACGACAGTCCATTTGGTAGATCACTCCAGACTTGTCCAGTTTGTCAGTTTTGTCCTTGGGTCGACCAGCTGGCTGCGGATGGTGTTGATAGATTTGGGATGTACGGAGACGCCAGTTTTCCTGATCTTCCTGCTCAAGGCTTCAGTTACACCGCGGACACAGGGGATGGTGAAATGTCCTTTACGCCTGGTTTGGTCTTGTTTGGTGGTAGGATGCAGTGTGATCTTCTTGCTAGCCGGGAAGTTCCACGCCCACTTCTCACAGCCTGATATGGTGAGAACCAGTTTGAGGTGTTCCATTTCCTGGTCTTTGGCATCCTGAGTAGAGCAGATGGTGTTGGCCTGATGGGTGAGGGTGCGTATCACTCCGAGTTTGTGTTCCAGTGGCTGGTGGCTTTCGAACCGTAGGTACTGGTCGGTGTGGTAGGTTTGCGGTACACACTGAAGGAGATGCTGTCCTCTGTCCGTGTAATGAGTGTGTCTAGCATGGCAATCGAGTTGTTCTCCTCCGCCTCATGAGTGAATTTGATAGCAGGGTGATGACTGTTCAAATGGTTAGTGAAGTCTGCCACCAGCTCCCTCTTGAGGATGGTCATGGTGTCGTCCACGTAGCGGCCCCAATAGTGTGGAGGAGAATGGTAAGACGCCAGGGCCTTCTCCTCGAAGTCCTCCATGAAGAGGTTGGCTACAATGGGGCTGACTGGAGAGCCCATGGCCGCTCCTGCGGTCTGCTGGTAGAAGTTGCCTTGGAACGTGAAGTAAGTGGTGTTGAGACAGCAAGCCAGGATTTCGCAGATGCTGTCCACGGAAAGCGAAGTACGCTGGGGCAGAGTGTCATCAGCCTGGGTCTTGCTTTGATGATGTGGATGCTTTCTTCGACAGGGACGCTGGTGAACAATGCTGAAACATCATATAATACCAGGCACTCGTCAGGAGAAAGGGTGTAGTCTGCCAGTTTCTGAACCAAGTCCGCGCTGTTGATGATGTGGTGTTCTGTCGTGCCAACCAAAGGAGACAGGATGTCTGCCACAAATCTCGCCGTCTCATACATGAGGGAACATCTAGAAGCAACTATGGGACGGAGAGGGACGTCTTTCTTGTGCACCTTAGGAAGGCCATAGAACTTGGGGACATCAGCGGTTGATGTGTACAGTTTTCTGTAAAAGTCAAGAGAACGTCCGCCCGCCTCCTTGAGACGTCTGAGTAGATCCTTGAGCTTGGTGGCATACCTGTTGGTGAGGTCTTTCTTGAGAGGCTGGTAGTTTTTTTCTGTCATCCAACAGTTGACTGGCCTTGTCATAGTACATGGACTTGGGGATGATGACCGTGGACCGACCCGACAAGGGAAGTTAGAGGGTATTTTCCTGTACATATTTAATCGGACAGGTTGCAGACGGGAGCAACAACAAAAAGACTAGGTAACATAGGCAGTGTCTCATTTAACAGGTGAGCTTGTACGACCTGATCATAACAATAGACCGCTTGCTTTAGAACTGCCGTCAGACAATCTGGCTGTGGCTGTATCGGTATTAGCTGGGATCAATGAAATAATGCCACTACGATGACGTAAAAGATGAGGTAAAAAAAAAAACCCACACTGATGAACAACTGAGGAAAAACAAAAGATAACGCTTTTACTGTGGACATTTTCTTCCCCCATTTCTTCTGCTTAGAATTTCCCTCTTCTCCCTGCTTTTATTTCAGCCTTAATCATCATCATCTCCTTCTTCTTCTGTCTTTAGCACCAGAAAACAAAGGCAGTGGAATTAAATCAAGTGTCTTGGTTTTATGCGTAACAGCCCAACGATCATTACAGGGCTGACAGCAAGATGAATGGTTCTCACAGGTCGGGGTCACTCTGCGTGGCTTGCACTCTAATCTGTTGCAGATGGGTATGCCCCCTCTCCCATCCCTCCCTCCCCCTCCCCCGTCTGTCTCCTCCTTCACTCTGTCTCTGTCTGTGTCTCCCTCTGTCCGTCTGTATATCTGTCTCTCTCTCTTTCTATATATGTGTGTGAACCATGTGTGAGTGAGTGTGTGTGTATGTGTGTGTGTGTGTGTGTGTGTGTGTGTGTGTGTGTGTGTGTGTGTGTGTGTGTGTGTATAACAATAACAATAACAATAATTGTTAATCAGTCTTTTCTGGCCAACTGGCCTATACAGACAGGAGAAATGGTCATTCAAAATTGTATACATGGTGAGTAGCAAAACATTTCAATCAAGATGTAGTTTGGCATCGCAGTTTCATAGCTCCACAAATATATGTCGCAATTCTAAAGGCTAATTTTCCACTGAGATTTGTGAGTAGCAACTGTACTTTTAGAGTTGATGGAAGCGGTAGTAATACAGAGGGGTATGTCGTTTACGGAGTGCAGCATATCTTGGGCACACAAGCAAAAAATGAACAAGGTCTTCAACACAGTTCAAATCACAGACTTTACAAATTGGATTTGACAAACATTTGCCATAGCGTGGGATTCCATTTAGTGGGAGTCGATTTGATTTAACCAGACAAAGAACACGACGATGCTCATGATTTTCTAACTGGCTTATATAGGTGGCCCTTAAGATTTCTGGTTGGTATAAGATGTAGTCTCCTTCTGTTACAACTGATTCATGCCAGCACTGACGGAAATTATCCTCTAATCTTTCTTTGAATACTTTAAGAAAGTAGCTAGGATTTCCAACATCTTGCATCACCCATACATAGCCAAATCCAAATTTACACAAAATGGTTCGAACTCGAGTAGCCCAGTTCTGTCTGCCATTATTATCATGCATAAACAACATATTGTAACATTGACGAGGGTAGCGGTCATGTGATAATACAAGAAGTCGGCACCAGTACCTAATAAGCTGTACATAGGCATCAATATACAAAGGAAATCTACCACACTCGCCCAAAACAATGTTATTTTTCACATCTCTCCCAACACTCAAAACCATTTTACATATTTTCGTTTGCACCTTTTCAATTTCTTCGAAGTGTTGGAAACCCCAAATTTCTGAGCCATATAAACAGATTGGCTTGATTTTCACATCAAAAATTTTAAAAACAGTATGAACTGGCATGTTTTTTAGTTTGAAATATAACTTCTTAATTCCTGCAAGCGCTCTAAGTGCCTTCCCAGAAAGATTACTTACACATTTTGACCAGTTCAATGTAGCAGAAAATAACACTCCCAAATAGTTGTACATGGTTCCACTTTGATTTGTTTACCAGCATAAAACCATGCCTCAGATCTTTTCAGAAAACCACCGTTCTTAAAGACAACTACTTTCGTTTTTTTCCATATTCACCTTTAGTCCAAATTTGCGACAGAAAAGATCCAAACAGTCAATTTTCTTCTGGAGGTCAGTCACAGAGTCAGAAACCAAGGCAATGTCATCTGCATACATCAATAAGATAATGCCAGTTTGATCTGAAAACACATCAATCCCCCTTGTGTTACCAGTAATTAGTGTACTTTGCAGTTCAGATATAAACAATGAAAACAACAAAGGGCTGAGAATGCAGCCTTGCCTTACCCCTGACAAACACTCGAAATACTCTGTAATGCTATTTCCGTATCTAACTGCCGCCATAACTTGCTTGTACATATCTTTGAGTGTTTGAAACATTTTTCCATGAATTCCTTTTTGAAGTAGAATATACAGCAAATTTGCTCTATCAATACTATCAAAAGCCTTGGAAAAGTCAACGAAAAGAGTGTAGAAGCGGCCGCTCTTTTTAGTAAGATATTTCTGAATTAATGATTGCAGAGAGAATATATTGTCAGTTGTACTGTATCCCTTTCTAAAACCTGCTTGAGCTTCTGGTATATTACTTGTCTTTTCACAAAAAGCATATAACCTCTTATTCAAAATGCTGCTATACAATTTGCCAATAACATTTAATAGTGAAATTCCTCTATAGTTTCCGGCTTTTTTGTGGTCACCCTTCTTGTGCAGTGGAAAAATCAACCCCTTTGTCCAACTTTCTGGATATTGCCCACTGTCAAAGACTCTATTGAACAAAACATGTAAAAATTTGCCAGAACATTGTTTAAAACATGGAACACATCAGGCCGTACACCATCGGGCCCAGGAGACTTACCTTTCTTCATAGCCTTTATTGCCTGGCGGATTTCATCTTCTGTGATCGGCTTATCAAGATCATCCTGTGCAGCCTGACACTGGTCACAGTCATCAGGAGTATCTTTCTAAAACCTGATTAACTTCATTCCAAAAATCAAGTCAACAACTGTGTTATCAGGGTTCAAAAGGTCACGAAAATAATGAAACCATGTGCATGCATCAATTACATTTGCGCGGGTTGCTTTAGCACCTGTGAGAAATCTAACTTTTTGCCAAAATGACCTCGAGTTTTTTTCAGAGCAAACATCATTTAACTCCTTCAAAATTTCATTGTTCTCTTTTCTTGCTTTTGTTTGCATAAGGTTTTGAATTCTTTTTTCAAGTAAATGAAATAATTCAAATCTTCTTGTTTGTTAGAGGATCGCCACAGTCTCAGCTGCCTATACTTTTCAGTTTTTGCTTGTTCGCAATCTTCGTCCCACCACGAGGGTTGTGTTCGTGAATTTTGTTTGAGTTGGCTTTGCTTGCCCTTTTCAGCTGCTCGCTGAAGTAAATCAACAAGATAATCTGACCCTGCATCAGTGCTTCTTTCCATAGCAGAAAGAAAGTTTTCATATTCTACATGCTGATTTTGTTGTATATATTCAAAAGAAGAATCGGTCTAAAAGAAAGTAGACAATTCCTCTATGTGAATTTCTTCAGTGTCATTTAGGTCATTAGCCCAACGATCATTAC
>CM031607.1:77372008-77374508 GCA_018398815.1 Conus ventricosus | reverse complement strand
ACGTCACCAGTTAAAGCATTGTTAATTTTCCCCCTTCAGTTGTTCTTCATCAGCTTTCTTCCTCATATTGTACACCATCCCAACGGCATTGCCCCTACGTCATTGGTTCCAGCTATTTCGTATACACCCACAGCCTAGTCTGTCCCATGTTGGTTCTAATGCAAGTGGTCCATTGTTGTGATCAGGTTGTACGAGCTTACCCACTAAAGGAGACACTGCCTCTGTTACTTAGTTTTTTTTCGTTGTCGCTCGCTAGTGCCTGTCTCATTACATCTCTCTCTCTCTCTCTTCTCTCTCTCTCTCTCTCTCTCTCTCCCCTCTCTCTCTCTCTCTCTTCTCTCTCTCTCCTCTCTCTCTTAACAACGATTCATCCTGGTCAAAAAGTAGCCTAAAATGGACAGCCTTATTATCCCATACACAGGAAACATGGAAAACAATCTTTATCCAATGAGTGCTCTGTATGTCCCCCAAGAAGTTGAAATCACACGGACCTTTGAGCGCTATCCGTGTCGTTCTATTTGAAGGTCCTCAGGCTTGACACTACATCCTGAGTATATCTTTGGTGGGAAGCACATCTCATTAAAGGTCTACTTTAGAGGTTTTCGATAATTGGTCAGTTTATGCAGAAATATGAAATGTTTGATAAACTGGTAAAATAAACATCCGATTCGCTCCCGATCACACGAAATCGATCCACGAAAGTGGGCATTTTCACCTGTAATCAAGAAAACGGGAGGTAATCAACTAAATCTTGGCATGGTTTAACTGCTCTTGGATGTGACGTCACATGAGTGTCAGCGACGGAGACAGAAAGCGATTCTGATGGTTCTTGCACATCTTGCTCGGTATTCAATTTATCATGTAAAAGCAGTGATTATGATTGCGACAGCCAATGTGACTCTGGGGATGTTTCTGCAAGGCCTTTACCTAATCAGTTTGAACGCTAAGTTCTTTTTACCACGTCAGTTCCAGCTGGAAACGAGCTATTCAGTTCCAGCTGGACGCCCGAACACAGCATTCCGAAGGCGTACGGACTTTACCGAAGTCTCGAGGGAGGCTACCGACTGACTTCTTGATGCGATCACGCATGGACGGCGAGCGGAGATTCTCCTTCCTCAAGCCTTAACGTGTTCATTCAATTTAAACAAGTGTGATCTGTCCATAGATAAGAACAGAATAAACGTGCGACTATCGTACTCATCTGTACGAGCTTACCACTCCGCCTTCAAAGTATACGCGCACAAAGCAGACGAAGTTTTTGATCCACTCGAACGGGCTCGGCAATTGTCGGAATAGCTCGTTTCCGCGGTCCAGCTGGAACTGACGTAAAAAGAACTTAGCGACCCGGCATGTACTTCTTTCGAGCATCTGGATCAGATGGAAATGTGTGCAAAGAATATCCGTCTCCTGCTGAGCTGCTGCACTCGCCTACAGCACAATATCTGCCACCCCTCGTGACTTTTTAGGCTGTGGGGGATCGCAACTCGTGTTGATTTCACTTGGCGTTGCCTTGTTGTGTAGGTCGCGGCTGACGGCCACTCCATCAAGTGACGTCACGGTTTTCGGTCTACCGCGCTGGGTTTGAACAGGTGTGCAAAAGTCGTTTTTTATCTATTAAATTCTTTCGGCGATTTTTTTTTTGGGGGGGGGGGGGGGGAAGAATGAATACCATACTGTAGTTATATGACATGTAGACCTGTTTTTTTAACAAATTATCGAAAATCTCTAAAGTAGACCGTTAAGCAAGAAACGATACAACCAGTTCAGGTTCAGTTCAGTGGTTTATTTGATGTCTTTCATCGCCAGATATTATTAGACACTTGTAAAAAAAAAAACTTCACACTCATCTTATCTAGTACTTTCAAACCCACATCTGATACATGCATATTTACATAAGTGAAATACCCTAGTGGTACACAAAATTGTTGATTTTGTAAACATTCTGCAACCTGTGACTGCAAAATATCCATGGCAATTTCAGCAACATATGATTCAATTAAGACAGTACTGACATGACCAAAGTTATTCATCTGAAACAATACAAGGGAAGCCAAAAGTGTCAACAGTCTGAGTCGTGAGCTCGACTGCTTAATAAATCAAACGTTGTCAGTCACGTTAGCACTGGCTGCAGCTCTGGGTTGTGCAGAACTGCCTTTACTTGGATCTCCTAATAGAGACTGTGCATTCAATTTGACTGAAAGGCGTTGACTGGAAAGAGAACATTATTTGAAGCTTTTGACGAAGCGCCATCAGTAACCATGAGAATGGTCTTCTTCTGTGCCGCAAATAACTCTCACTGACGGTCATCTGTCAGGGTTTGACCAGCCATCCTAACTTAAGCAGCAAAATAGAGAGAAATATATATGATTCTCGGCTTTTATTTCACAACGTTTCTTTGCAAACTTTAGCATGAACAGTGTTCTTTTTTGTTCCATTGCTGCACTGAGCTGCCTGTGTATGCTTCAAAATAGAATCAACCGTTGGTGTTCATATTACTGTG
>CM031607.1:77359508-77364508 GCA_018398815.1 Conus ventricosus | reverse complement strand
CTTTTCCTCCTCCTACTCGCCCCCCCCCCCCCCCTCCCCCCCCCCATCCTCCTCCTCCTCCTGCTCCTCCTCCTCGTTCTTCTTCCTTTTTTTTCTCTTTTTCGTCTTTTATTTTTTGTCTACTTCTGTAAACACACACACACACACACACACACACACACACACACACACACACACACACACACACACACACACACACACACACACACCCCACACACACACACAGAACTTTTTTTTTAATCTATGAAAACTTCAGACTCCTCACTTATATATCTTTACATGTGCACACTCACCAGTACACATGCATTCGCAGCACATAATACTGGGGATCTTGCGAGATTCAAAGTCTACTTCTTGGCTTGATATGTGTGTAGTCAATTGTGTCTGCCTTTAGAAAGGTCAACTTTCATTGGTGAATTTACCACATATTCTAGAAATCATTCCAAGTGTTGCTGTTGAGATTATCACTGGGAGAAAAACGTTTCTTGCACTTCCTTTTATAACAAGGAGAGAAGAGAGAGAGAGAGAGAGAGAGAGAGAGAGAGAGAGAGGAGAGAGAGAGAGAGAGAGGAGAGAGAGAGAGAGAGAGAAATGACAATGACAATGACAATGACAATGTTTCAATGTCAGGCCTCCAGTCTGTAAACATAGGTACACGTAAACAATGTAGTGGCTATCCAAACAGATGGATGATAGGAATCAACTTAAATTTGTAGCAATGATATGTTCTTCCCTGTGCCTCAGTGCATATAAATATACATAGCTACATCATGAATGACTCTGATTTCCTCACTACACAATAAATGTCGACACTTTACCTCAGTTGACCAGTTAACCTTTAAATGCGTTGATGTATATTTATCTCTAAGCAATGCGTAAGCTTCGCATCGAAAGAAAAAATGCAGCTCGTCTTCACTATTCTTACAAATGGGCACTGCATATCCTCAGAATTATCTTTCCTGTAGCGTCTATTCATCTTTAAATCATTTATGCCTAATTTGAATCAGCGAGTGCTGATTTAAATGTGTTAATGGTTATTATTGATAAGCATTGTTCTCGGTTTGGAAGCTATTTGAAAGAGCAATAGAATTTAAATCTGTCGCTATCCTTAATCTTGGATTCCAATGTCTGTTGAAAACAGTCTATCATTCTTTGTTTGAGTATTCTCAAGAACATTTTATGATTTCCAATCATTTCATTTACATATACCTCCAAGACCCCATATCTGTCTAAACATGCTTTAATGGATGACACCCAGTTATTACCTTTTGACTGTCTTTCTGCTTTTTCTGCACAAAGAGAGAGAGAGAGAGAGAGAGAGAGAGAGGAGAGAGAGAGAGAGAGAGAGAGAGAGAGAGAGAGAGACAGACAGAGAGAGACACAGAGAGAGAGACAGAGAGAGGGGTCTTGAAGGCGGAAAAAGAACGGAGACAAAAAGAGGAGGCTTGAGTAGAAGACAGCGATGAAATAGACACCGACCTCTGCCATCCCAGAGTGGAAGGGTCAGACCCGTTAATGGTCACAGCCTCTGATGTCACTGATTGACGCCCTCAACTGATGACTGTCAGCAGTGGATTCCGTCAATTGCTTGCCGGCTGTTCATCATTGTACGTCCTCTTCCACTCTTTCCTGGTAGCTTCACCATGACATTGACTTGCTTGGATAGCACAGAGAGAGAGAGAGAGAGAGAGAGAGAGAGAGAGAGAGAGAGAGAGAGAGAGAGAGAGAGAGAAGAGAGAGAGAGAGAGAGAGAGAGAGAGAGAGAGAGAGAGAGAGCGAGCGAGAGAGAGGTAGGTCAGTGTATACTGGAGTTTAGGGAAGAAGAAATGTGTAAGAGAAAGAAAATGGAAGGGGGTGTCTTAAACAAGATATATGATATATATTTAAAGAAAGAAGACAGAACGGACGCACTCGGTTACATCTTTATAACGACACACAGTGCCCAGAGAAAGAGCTAACAATAACTGTGAACAGGTCACTAGTACTGTTACTACGAGTCCACGCGACTGCTTATTCAGTTAGGAAGGAGAGTAAAATTATCAGCATTCTGAACGACTCAGAAGATCTCATAGCAGAACCAAAATGTATTGCCAAGCATGTTTTCCTTTACAAGCTCCAGCAACATGGAATAGGCTCCCTGACAACCTCTAAAAATGTCTCCCTCTCCTCATTTAAATCTGGCTTTAAAACTAATCTCCTTTCTTGGCAGTAGGTCTGATTTGAAAGTGACGAGAGAGAAGCAGTCTTGGAGGTTGTCAAGCAGAATATTCCATGTCGTTGGGGCTCAAAAAGAGAAACAGAATCTTTCTCGATGAGCGATGTTTTTAGCATAGAGTGTTCCAGGAAATATGAATTGTTCGTTGACATCTTTTGGACACACACACACACACACACACACACACACACACACACACACACACACACACACACACACACACACACACACACACACATATATATATATATATATATATATATATATATATATATATATATATATATATATATATATATATATATATATATATATATATAATTTTCATTATGGTTAAAGCTCCCCGAGGAAGACCCAAAGAAATTTGAAATATTGGGAATTTGATGGGTCTGTTGATTTTATATCTTATGTAACTCCATTTGGAGAACTGTCCTCCTTCAGGAAATTAAAGCCTTATGAAGAGCAATTTTGTTCCCCCTTAATCAGACAAGGATGGAACTCGTTTAACTGCCTCTGCCATTGCCGTCACAGTTTCGTCATCTTCGTCTTGGAACTCAAGACCTTTGCAAACACTCTTCATGGAGTGTATCCGTAGGGAAACCAACAAAAGCCAGAAAATTAAAATGGCTCTATTATACCTGATCTGTCATCAAGACATTTAAATGCACGCTATACAGTATTATCGTCATCATAATCGCATGATATGAGAAAGCAGCCAAGTTGTAAACAGAATCTTTCGAATAGTTGGTAAAGAACACTCGTTAAAAGAAAGTAAAATGAAAAATGCGCAGTACATTTGTTCCAAAAAGTGAACCTGGGTGTAGCAAAATACATCCGGAAACAGAAGACTGGGTCAACAAATGGAGGTATTCACACTATGAAGACTTTCCACTTTTCATTCAGTGGCTTCGTACGTTTCTTCAAAAACATTTTGCAATACTTTTTTGTTGCTGGTTGTTTCTTCTTTCTCCCTTTTTGTTTCTCTAGCTGTTCCTTTTCCAGGTCTTTCCTCCTTTTTTATTTTCATTTTAATTTTGTTTGTCAGAAATACCCGTCTGCCTACCCTCTCTTTCCCCTCACCTACATCCCACCTACTTTAATTTGTATGCTGCTTCCTGCATTTGTCCGTATCTCCATTTCCTTTTCCTCTGATTAAGTGTTATTACCTGTATCCATTTTTCTCTCCCATTTCCTTCTTTTCGTCTTCTCACCATCTACCTTGTGTTGCTAACTCCTTGTTGTCTCACCCACCCACCCCCACCCCCAACCCATGCCACTTCCATCTTATTGCAAATCCACACGTGTTTCCTTTTGTTTTCTTCTGTTGTTTTTCTTCTGTGTTATTTGTAGGTGGTGATGGAAATATGCGTAGCTGACATGAAATGTTCGTCGGCTTTGATACTGGGAGGGCTGGAAGGGATGAAAGGCTTGGAGTGAGGAGGCGATTGTTTGGGAGGTGGGGGGGGGGGGGGGGGGAATGGAGAGATGTGATCATCGGAGAGTAAAGAAAAGTGTAGGGATGGGGGAGAAAATGTTCACACAGGTGCTCAGACAAGCAGGTGCTCTTATTTCCTGCTATATTCACTTTCATTACTTACTCTCCTTCCCTCTCTTTATCCCACACGTCCCACTACCCCCCACCCCCCCCCCCACTCCCACTGACAACATCATACACACACGTAAAAGCAAGTCCGCGATTCCTCCACATTTACTTATCGCCATCTCAGTGTGGTGTGTGTGTGTGTGTGTGTGTGTGTGTGTGTGTGTGTGTGTGTGTGTGTGTGTGTGTGTGTGTGTGTGTGTGTGTGTGTGTGTGTGTGTGTGTGTGTGTGTGCGTGTGTCTGTGTGTCTGTGTGTCTGTATCTGTGTGTGTCTGTATCTGTGTGTATCTGTGTCTGTGTCTGTGTCTGTATTTGTGTGTGTGTTTGTGTGTGTGTGTGTGTGCGTGCGTGCGTGCGTGCGTGCGTGCGTGCGTGCGTGCGTGCGTGCGTGCGTGCGTGCGCGCGCGCGTGTGTGTGTGTGTGTGTGTGTGTGTGTGTGTGTGTGTGTGTGTGTGTGTGTGTGTGTGGTGTATGCGTGTGTGTGTGTGCGCGCGCGCGCGCGTGTGTGTGTGTGTATGTGTGTGTGTGTGTGTGTGTGTGTGTGTGTGTGTGTGTGTGTGTGTGTGTGTGTGTGTGTGTGTGTGTGTGTGCGTGTGTGCGTGTGTATGAGTGCATTGTGCGTGTGTTACTCAGTCACTCACTCATTCACTCACTCACTCACACATCAAACGGAGAGAGAGAGAGGGTAACAACAGTAGTAGTAGTAGTAGTAGTAGTAGTAGTAGTAGTAGTAGTAGTAGTAGTAGTAGTAGCAGTAGTATGGGAAAACATCAATTGAAAATATATCATTAGTGCACAATAGAAGAACTAAAGAATATTGATATTAGTTTTTTTTACACTTTAGAAAATCCCCCAAAGGAAAAAACAACGTCGAAAACAGTCATAAATTCACACTGAAACAAAACAAAACAAAACAAAACAAACAAACGAAAATGAGCCACCTCCTGTACAAATAAGTCATTGCATGATTGTCCGGCCAAAATATTTACTTTTCTTCTCATCCGACAGATATAAATTTACACCCACCCCCGCCCCTACGTCTCCCTCCCCAAATCACCACATTATACGTGACAGTGTGTAGACCCTAACTGACAGAGATGGATGAGAAGTTGATTTAATCGACGCCAGGCAGGAAGTGTACACCTCCTACGTCCCAGGCATGAGGCCGGAAGACAGGATTTCAT
>CM031607.1:77349508-77352008 GCA_018398815.1 Conus ventricosus | reverse complement strand
CCCAGTTGATTCATCTGGTAGAGCTGGGAATGTTAATTGGTGACAGAAATCTTGACTGAAGTGCGATTTTATAACTGACGATTCACCGACGTATGTTGCTTTTCACCGGATATCAATAAGATTGTGAGACAGATCTTTAAAGCCAACAAAAATCCTAGTAACTAATATATTAATTTTATCAGTTTTAAAATATTCATTTCAGTCAAAGAGAACTGCAAAGAACGCCTTTTCCAGACAGCCAGACTGCGAAATACCTGCAATCACCGTTTTTCAAAACTACAGTAATTGGATGTTGGATAAGCCTTACTCTGATAATTAAGATATATGCTTCAGTTCACAGTAAACAGGACGATAGAGGTCTGCAAAGTGAACATTCAGTTCAAATGAATTTAGTTCGATTTATGTAGCTCACAGTTCAGAATATTACACAAGTTTGGTAGGGCTGCTAATTTAGTAAATTAGGAAAACAAAAAAAGCTTATTTTGTCATTTACATACAATACAATTTACATACAAGGGAGATATGTTGTTTAGGATGAGAAAGTGATTAACTAACGTTCAGTTCAAACGGGTTTGATTCTCCTAAACAAAAATTGAATCCATCAACTGTTTGTTTTTTCTTGTAGAGTTTTAAAAGTCAACGTGGAGCGAAAATGTCTTCATGACATAGCTCGTTCAAAAACAAACAAACAAACAAACAAAATTTCAAACAACAAAACATTCCTGATTTAGCTCTGTGTTTCCGATAGTCTTGTAATGCTGTGTATTAATGGTCTGCAGAAGGCACGACATTGGGCATTTTCATGTTTTCTTTCCTTTGACCGAGTTCAGAGTTAAAACAGGGTGTTAAGGCCATCTAAAGGTTGCTAGATGATATGGGATTTGCTGCTTGTGACACAATTGAGAATGATGTATGTTTGAGTGCCTGTCGAATGTGCAGTTTGCGGAATCATATTTTCTTGTGACTCATTTCAGATGTTTACCGTAAAAAGGTTGCAGTTAACCTTGTTGCGTGTTCAGTTCACAATGCAAAAGTAAAAAACAGTGTGCATTTGACTAAAAATCTCACTCTGCCAACGATGGAGTGAAGCACTACGCTAGTTCCAGAGCGCAGTGTGCCAGTCATTTCCAGATCAGTGCTGACCACAGGAATAAGTTTTCCAGTATAAAACATCAATGACTCTAGTCCACCTTTCTGCTGACAAAAGAAGAAGCGTTTTATGGTAAACAGCAACATCACTTTTGACCGGTTTCTTTGACTTGGCAGCTATTAACAGTACAAGACTACATATCGTCTCTCAGACTCAATCGATAATGTGCTAATACGTCTAATATAAATGAAGAAATACTCATTAGAGTTGAAGAGCATTATGATTTTTATGGCTTTCCACAAGCTGCAAACAACCAGACGATAACAGACGTGTCCGGGAAAAAAAGCCATACCTAACAGCTTTGTTTCCATGACGGAACTGACAAGTAGTAATAGTAGCAGCGGCAACAGCAGCAGCAGCAGCAGCAGCGGTACTACTACTACTACTACTACTAGTAGTAGTAGTAGTAGTAGTAGTAGTAGTAGTAGTAGTAGTAGTAGTAGTAGTAGTAGTAATAGTAGTAGCAGCAGCAGCAGCGGTAGTAGTAGTAGTAGCAGCAGCAGCAGCAGCAGCAGCAGCGGCAGTAGTAGTAGTAGTAGTAGTAGTAGTAGTAGTAGTAGTAGTAGTAGTAGTAGTAGTAGTAGTAGTAGCAGCAGTAGCAGCGGTAGTAGTAGTAGTAGTAGAACATTAAACAAGGCGGATCGTTACTATCGGAAAAGATGGAAGTTACATGCCCATAAAGAAAAGCAATACCATTAGAGAGAGAGAGAGAGAGAGAGAGAGAGAGAGACAGAGACAGAGACAGAGACATAGAGAGAGTCCTTTTAACCCACCTGATTGATAAACGAAGCAAAACGAACAAACAAACAAACAAACAGACGGAAAGTAGATCTGTTGCAAGTTCTGAGTGACACGTGGGCCACCAAAGCTGTCCCCGAGTAACAGGGTATGTAAACTACCGTCACAGCAGACCCAGGTCATCAAGATAGGACAACCCATCCTCAACCACCCTGCCCAGGAATGAACTAGGTTAACGACGGTTGTTATCGAGGTGAATCAATCACCCTCACCCTCACCACTCACCGCCCATTTCCTTCCGATACACCTGATATATCAGTCCCAAAGAGTTCTTTCCATACTTTTCCTATAGCACTTTGCTTGACAACTTCCTGTTCCTGTCCATGCTTTCTGTTGCAGTAGCGCATAGACTAATTCGCCAAGGCCGTAAATGATGGAACAAAACATTTATAAATGAACACAACCAGAGTGTTCTTAGAAATAAGAATGCGTCTGAAAGCTGATTCCTCTTCTTTTCTTGTTTGTACCCATCACGATACTTACTCGGTGGTTCCAAAAGACAGATTCAATTGAAAGAAAAATGGGACCATGAAATAGAAGCCCAGATGGTGC
>CM031607.1:77334508-77344508 GCA_018398815.1 Conus ventricosus | reverse complement strand
AGAGAGAGAGAGAGAGAGAGAGAGAGAGAGAGAGAGAGAGAGAGAGAGAGAGAGAGAGAGAGAGAGAGGAGAGTGAGAGAGAGAGAGAGAGAGAGAAACACCACCTGCCCATACTACTTGATTACATGCCCGTATACACTGAGGCTAGTCTACTCTTTGTCAAATAATTCCATATTTGCCAGAACGTAACTAACACAACAAGCAAAAAATAAAAATAAAAAAATAAATAAATAAACATTTTACAAAACGATCAAGTGGAGCTTCTGAGTAGTGTTCATGATGAACTAAACCAAGCCGGTGATTTCCTTCAATATAAGACTGTCAAGACACTCGTAAGTCCATTTCCTGAGAAGTGCGTGGTATTAAAACAAGCGTCCGTCTTGAAAACTTTTTTCACGCATTTTCTGCAACCCCGTCCCCCCCCCCCCTCCCCCACCCCCCGCACACACACACACACACACACACACACACACACACACACACCATGACATTACTTCTTCCATGCTGCTAAATTTGCCCCCCCCCCCCCCCCCCCCCCCCCACACACACAGCCACACCGACTTCGTCCTGTCACGGCCACCAGCACCACAGTCCACCGGAAGCAATCGGTATCAAATCGCCATGAGCAAAACCACTACAGGAGGGCCCTAGCAGAAACTGAAAGAGTTTAGATCTGTCTTTTTCATGTCATTCTTTCCTTTTAAGAATACCCCATTCTGCAGCTAAACCATGCCAGTCCTTCAAGACAGAGGCGTTGATTGCCTTAGCGTATGTGTTGAGTGTATGTCTTTCACTACGCCCATGAACCGCGTGATACGCAATTTTCCTCCCAAAGACTGAAGCAAAATGAAAGAAAGGGAAAATATAAGGATGAAAAGGAAAAGCTAACGGCTGAGCCAAGCATCAGCAATTCAAATACACGCCGTCAGAGACTTCACATACAGTTTGGCTGAAAAGCATTGACTGGAAGAACACCTTTGAAGCTGCGTTTGACGAAGCGCCGTCACCAATCAAGAACTCGTTCTTCTTCTGTGCACACATTGTAGCAGTCAAATGAATGTCAGACTTTGACCAGCCATCTCAACTTCAGCAGTAAACAGGGGGAAAAAATCTGATTTCAACTTTGGGTTTCGTAACTTCCACATGAACTGTTTCTTGTTTTTTGTTTTATTGCTGCGCGTGAGCTGTCTGCCTAGACTTCAAAATAGATTCAATAGCTGGTGTTAATATTACAGTGTACTAGATGTCTGCAGAAGCTCATTTTCCAAATAAGCGCTGGAGCCACGAAGTATCCTTCTTTAGATGACAGCAATCAGAAATGGTTATTTGTCTTGAAGGATGCAGTCTGTGTGAATTTGAAGAAACAGATCCATGTGTCGGCGCCAGTCTCCTGTGAAATGACATATTGCGCTTTGCGATCACCATCTTCCTTCCAAAAAAAAGAGACGTGAACATGATGACAGAAGAAAGATGAATGTGTATAGAATTTAACATTTCTCTAAAAATTCTGAACTGCGCCTAGGAATACAATATTTCAGACAACCTACGCATTATAAACAAACGATTGGTGGACATTCCACACCAATAATTAGACAGACAGTGGGGCAGCCGTCGGGAGAAAACTAAGACAGCACAGTAAACAGGAGAAAAAAGAGAAGGAGCTGCGGGAGGATCGCGGGTAGTGGAAGAGGAGGGCATGGGGGGGGGGGGGGACGAAAAGAGACAACTTTGCGTGTCTCTGCGTTATCGTTTTGTATAAGCACCAGATCGCAGACGAAGTCGATTGAGATCTACTCGACTAAGTGTTCAGCTCCTAATGCAATCTGTCCTTCTGATTCCGTCAGAGTAGGTGGAAAGAGTCAGCTACATTATTTGATAGAAGACCCCAACACACACACACACACACACACACACACACACACACACACACACACCACACACACACACACACACACACACACAGAGGCATGCACGCACGCACGCACGCACACGCACGCACTCACGCGCGCACACACACACACACACACACACACACACACACACACACACACACACACATACACACACACACACGCGCGCGAGCGCGCGCGCGCGCACGCACGCACGCACGCAAGCACGCACACACACACAATCAGAGAAAAAGAGAGAGAGAGACACACACAGAGAGAGAGCAAGAGAGAGAGACAGCGAGAGGACAGAGAGGCAGGGATGGGGACAGAGACAGTGACATAGAGAGAGAGACAGAGACAGAGACAGAGAGGTAGACAGAGGCAGAGAGACATAGACAGAGACAGAGACAGACACAAAGAGAGAGAGGCAGAGAGAGGAGAGGGAGAGGGGGAAGAAAAGAGATTAGAGAGAAAAATTTAAATCCGTCCTAGGGTTTCAGGGTTTTTTTATTTTAACAGATAGACAGGGAAAACGCAGAGAGACGGGACAGAGGGGAAAAAAGACAAACAAACAGAAGACAGACAGACAATAGACTAACAGACACAAGAGAGTTTAAAAAGGGAAATTAGCAAAGGGAGGGAGGGGGTGGATAGGGGGGGGGGGCCGGGACGAAAAATGAACAAGATGCGCGGCTTTTCAAACTCCCCTAGCCCGATTAGGAATTTTTTTTCCTGTATGCCCGGTAAAAAAGGGCGAAAAACCCACCATTCAATGACCTCCTAAAAAGAAAATGAGTTTCTTTCCAAATTTTGAAAAACCTGGCCTATTTTTCATGGCATCACAAAATTTTTCCCCCCTTTGGATCATGCAGTGTGTGTGTGTGTGGGGTGTGGTTTTTGGTGGGTGTGTGTGTGTGTGTGTGTGGTGTGGTGTGTGTGTGTGTGTGTGTGTGTGGTGTGAGAGGAGAGAGGAGAGAGAGAGAGAGAGAGTGTGTGTGTGTTGTGTGTGTGTGTGTGGTGTGTGTGTGGTGTGTGTGTGTGTGTGTGTGTGTGTGTTGTGTGGGAGGTGTGTGTGTTGTTGTGTTGTGTGTGTGTGTGTGTGTGTGGGTGTGTGTGTGTGTGTGTGTGTGTGCTTGTGCTTGCTTTCGGGGCACCATTTTACTAACTTCCCCATGTAATAAAGACAGAGAGAGAGGGGGGCCCAGCCCAGGCAGAGAAAGGATGAGTAGTATTAGAAGTAGTAGTAGTTTGTAGTAGTAGTATTTAGTATATTTGTAGTAGAGTACTAGTATTTGTAGAAGTTTAGAAGGAAAAGTAGTAGCAGTAGTAGTAGAAAGTATAGTAGTAGTAGTAGAGTATTAGAAAGAAATATTTGTGTAGTAGCAGCACCCCACCCCACAACAGAAAGTAGAACTAGCCATAGGGGAAAAAGAACAATAATTGAAAATAAAATCGCTAGTAGAAAAAACAAAAAAAAAAAAAATGTTAAAATATTGGGATTTTTTTTTTTTCGTTTACCTAAAAAAAATCCTCAAAAAGAAAAAAAAAATTTGATCAAAAAAATCACAATAAAACGAAAAACCCACAGCCCCCTTCATTTGCAATGTACTCACTGCAGAAATTGTCCAGCCCATTCTTTATTTTTCTTCTCATCTGACAGATACACTTTTCCCACACAACACACCCCACCCCCCCCCCCCCCCAAATCCCATGTAATACGGGACAGCTCTAGAAGGAACAAAAGAAATGCCCGGGTTCTAACTCACCCCCCAAAAACTATTTTTAAAACTGTTTCAGGGGGGTTGCCCTTTAAGAAGGGACATTTCTCTGTTCTCTGAAAAGTAAGGCTTTAACAATGAATTAAAAATGAAAAATCCTACACTTCTTTTTCAAAAACCAAAAAAAATAACGTTTATCTACAAAAAAAACATCCTGTGTGGGGTTATCCTTTTTAAATTTAATTTACAAAATTTTTTAGATTTTTTTTTTCCGCTTTTTCTAAATTATTATAAATTTAACATTTTTTTCCCTTTAACATCATTTTTGCGCAGACAGTCATCAAAAAGATTTGGGCTGAGACCCTGTGCGCCAAACCCTAATTAAGGGTTTGGGGGTTTGGGGCAGGATTTTCCCAAAGGTACGGGGGGTCCTGGGGGGGCTCACGATACCTGAAAATTAACTAACTGTAACCCCCAAAAGGCGGGGCGGGGTGGCGCTCACCTACCAGGTTAATTTAACTTTGTGGTGAAATTTCAAAAAAGAAAAAAGGGTTTTTCGCCATTTTTCCCCCGGACCCCAACCAAGAAGGTTTTTTTTAAATGTGCCCCGGTTTGTGCCCCTTTTTTTTGGGGTTGTTTTTTATTTTAAAATGGCTAAAAAATTTTTGGGGGAAAAAACAGGCTTGTGCTTTTCAAGATCAAAAGGTTTTACTTCACTAGCATTTTTAGAGTTTTTGGTCAAAAAAAAAAACCCTAGGCGAAGCTGTTCCAAACCATTTAAAACCAAAAAGAAGCATTCCCTTTTTTGGGAAAGGGAACAGAAAAAAAAAAAAAGGGGGAACCGACTGCTTTGAAATCCGATTATTTTTAAAGGTTTGTTGGTTCAAGAAAATAAAAACGCTGAAAGAAAATTAGCTGAACAAATGTCCCGGTTTCAATATGTGTTTGACTTTTAAAGAGAGGGTTTCCTTATTAAAAAATGGCCCCTTGTGTTGGGTTGAAAGTTGCCGAGAAAAAAAAAATCCATCACCGTTAAAATTTTGGCGCTGGGCTTGAGACGCTAAAAGTCATTTTTTAAAAAAAAAAAAAGCATCAAAAGGGGCTTTTAAATTTTTTTAAGAGCGGGTGAACATGGGGGGTTTGGGATGCTAAAAATACTTTTTTCAATTTTTCTGGTGTTTTTATAACTACCCCAAAAATTTTAAACAAGCTAGGAATCAGTATAAATGAACTGTGGTAGCAAACCCCAAAACCCATTATTGGGATTTATGCAATAAATGCGATTTTGGGGGGTTCTGGCAAAACTAAATGGGGCTGGGCCGGGACCTTTTACATCTACCAGTATGGGAGGAGTTGTGTAGCCAGCACAAATCTCCTTTAAAAATTTTCCAAATATCCCAATGACGGATGTTACATTACTGGCGTTTTGGGCCGCCATAAAAGCTCGGCTACACCCAAAAATGCTAAAAAATTGCCAAAGCCAGTTGAAAGCCGGGTTTGAAAAAAGAGGAGAAACAGCGGAAAACTGGGCCCAAACGCCCCCTACTGTAAACACTTGACCGAAAACCCCGGCAGTCAACTGGGTAAAGGGTGTTCACAGGGGGTCGTTTGACCTAGTTGTGGCTTTCTTGTCACAAAGAAAGTGGCCCCAGTTCCACTTTGAACACTTGACCCCCTTCCCCCCCCAAGTCCCCAAAAAGCCCCCCAAGTCCCCCTAAGTCCTTTTTTAATTTTCTTGATTAATTTCCCCCAAAGCCCTTTTAATTAAAGTTTTTAATCAAATCACCCCAAGTTTTTAATTTAAAATTCTTAATTAATTACCCCAAGTTTTTAATAAGTTCTTGACCCAAAGCCCCCTCAAGTCGTCCCCCAAAGTCATCCCCCAAAGTCACCCTTTTTAAGGGTTAAAAACCCAAGTTCTTATTAAGGGTTATTTAAAAAAATTTACCCAAAAAAATACAATCTATGTTTTTATCTTAAATAGTAGATTTTAAATATAGCCCACACACCCCAAAAAAACGCGTCATCGCTAAAGGATGTTTTGCTCAGCTTTTTTGGCGCAGATCGGTCAGCATAAATCTTAATAAAGGGTTTTTTACACCCAAGAAAACCACTTTGGATTAAAATTTCTGGCTAGGGAAAATGTTTTTTAATAGCCCCATGTCTTTATTTTTGATTTCCATCTTTTTTTAAAAACCCATGATCTATTTTTATAAAAATTTTTTTAAAAAATTAATTTCCCCTTAAAATTTATTACATTTCAAATGGATCAAAACGATCTTTTGTTTTTGGGCCGGTTTTTGGCTTTTTTTTTGTCTTCTGAAATTTAGGGGTTCAGGTTGTTTGGACTTTTGGTTTTGGGTTTCCATTTTTTTTATTATTTTATAAAGTAATTTTCCACCCCCCGCAGCAGCAAGGGCGGGCCCAAAAAAGGCAACAGTTTTTTAAATTTTAATATTCCTGGGAAAACTTTTTGGGGGCTGAGGGCCCCTTGGGAAAGCATGGAGTTTTTTTTTTAGCTGGGATTGAATCAAAATTGTTCGGCGTTGGCCGGGTTTATTTTTATTAAGGAAATTTAGCTGTAAATTTTAAAATTAATTTTTTTTGTCTGTTCCCCCTCTGCTATTTTTTTCCTGCTTTAAACATGCCCCGGTGAGGGTGCTTTTTTTCTGGTCTCCCCCTATTAGTGTTTTCGATTCCCGCGAAATTTTGGGTTGGTTACTTTTTCCCCTGATTCAGTGTTTTCTGATTCCCGGTGATTTTGGCTCGGTCATTTGAAGGGAAAAAAAAAAAAAATCTATAGATTTCAAAAAAAAAAAAAAAAATAAAATTTTTAAATTTCCCCTGATTAATTTTTTAAAAATGTTTTTAAAAAACTGTAATTTTAGTCACAGCTTAGAGACTTAATGATTTGTTAAAAATGGAAACCTGCGTTAAATCATACATAAAGTCTTTTTCAGAACAATGGGAGCAAATTTAATAATAGTTTTGGGGTCCAAAATAAGAACCGTTTGCCCGACCCTTTTTTAAACCCTTCTAGGGCCCGCTGCGCTTCATACCTGTTTTTGATACTTTAAAATGGGCTTGCGGCCCACATCTGTTAATTTGTTCTTTTTGCTGAATTCATTTCCGAGGGAAAATGTTTTGTTTTTCCACCGCCGCCCAAAAGAATACAGCCTTTCCCCTTTTTTGGGGAAAAATAGCTTGGTCATCAACTTCTTTAATTTTTTAAGCCCAGACGTTTTTTGGCCGTCTGTTTGCTCAGCAAAATCACGGTTTTTAAAGTTTTTTATTAAATTTTAATTATTTTTTTTTTTTTAAAATGAGCGCCGAAAAAAAAATGTTGCCAACCTTGTTTTTCCATTCTGCTGTTTTTTGGGAGGGCAAGTGTAGGGTAAAACCCAAAACCCTTTGGTTTTAAAACCCGTTTAAAAAAAAAAACCAGCAAAAAATCTTTGGGCCCCAAATAGACTTTGAGGTTTTAGCAAAACTGAAAGGGTATTATTGCAGCTTCGTTCCTACGGGAAAAATTTTCCCATTAACCCAAAATAAATTCCAGAGATTAAAAATTTTGGAAAAAAAAAACATTTTTAAAAAAAAAGGGTTTTACTCGAAAGAAAGATAGGTGGTGCTGTGGTTAAACGCTTTCTTTTTAGCGGAAGTAATTTCCATTTAGTAAAACTACGGGGTTTACGGCAAAGGGAAAAAGACATAACAAAGCTATGGAGCAACTAGCCCCCAGCACAAAAATAAATATGAAAACGGGGAATTGGGGCATTAGATTTTATTAATAAACCCCACTGAAAAAAAAAGGGGGATGCAGCTTTTCACATTTAAAGATTTGAAAAAAAACAATTTAAAAAAGTATTTTTCTGTAAAAAGGCAAAACCAATCGAGACATTGCCCCCACCAAAAAATTTAGCGACTTTTATATCCCCCCGAAAAAAAAAAAGATGCAAAAAATACGTTTAAATTTTCTTTGGTTGGGGTATCGGGGTATTTTGTTTTCGCATAATATTTTGGGTGAAAAAAAAATGGGAAAAAAATCTAATTTTTACCAAAAGGTATTGGAAGGGAATTAGGCAATTAAAAAGCAAAACCCCCAAACACTGGGGGTCAGTGAAAAAACAGCGAAGGAAAAGATTTATCTAAACAAGCGATTTGGCAAATTTTTTTACCAGCGCCCCAAACGGGAAAACGGACCCCCACTTTGTGAACATAATACCGAACGGGCACCCCTCAAAGGGGTCTTCAAAAATTTACCCCATGATACGATTAGGGGAAAAAAATTTAAGTACCGGCGCTTAAAAAGTCATTTACGTTGCTTCAAGATACAAAGAAAGGGAACCCTTAACACAAAAGAGTGGGTTCTGTGTTGCCTTTTCCCCTAACAAAAATGAAAAAACCCAAAAGGGGCCCTTAACTTACCCCGCAAGATTCAAGCGTGATGGAAAAAATTTTTTAAAGGCCCAGGGAATCCCAAAAAAATTTTTTTTTAAAAAAAGAGTTACCATTAAAAGAGGCATTCCGGGAGTTCCCCCGATCACAGGGGTTTAGTTTTAAAACTTTTAAAAAACCGTTAGGGAAAGAATTTTCCTTAAACCCCCATCACAGAAGCGATTTTCAATTCTCGAAACACAGAATGGGTTAGAAGACTGCCCTCAGTTTTCGGCAATGAATAATGAAGAATTTAAAGGGGTAAAACCAGTTAAAAACCCCTCAAAAAACAAACAATAAAAAGTTGCTGAAGACTCCAGTTTTAAACCCGCAAAAATATTACCGTTTTTGGGTTTAAAAAATAAGGTACCTTTATTTACCGGGGGGAAGCAGAAGGGGAAAACTGCATTTAGGGCAATGACCATTTGGGTGTTGATCCATAAAGGGAAAAAAAAAGAAATTTTAAAAAAGAAAACCACCCGTGTATTATTTTCAAAAACTGACCCCAAAAAAACAACCCGCTCCTCAAAAATCTTTTGTGAAGGAAGAACTGCAGATAATTCCACCAGACACAGTTCCGCTTTAATTAATTTACGTAAAATATATTTGAGTTAAATGGAAGCTCAGAAGGAAGCGCAGAATGAAACAAGAATGACAAAGGAAAGACCTTCGAATTAATAAAAGAATCATTTGATTTGAGTTCTGCTATTAGTGCAACATTTGCGAGGACTCATCAGCACATGGCAATGCATCCAGATCACCTACAGCCCAAAATCCCAAATTTGACTATCAAAAATGGGATAAAGAATATCTTGAAATAATAAAAAAAATTCGAGCGCATCAAGCAACATGAGAAAAAATTTGTCTGAATTGGAGGATGATATGATTGATTTTATAGATAAAGTTGATGAAAAATATGGGCCCGAATATAACCCGAAGAAGATATATAATTATGCCGTTCTCCAATGTCCAATTGCATATGAAAACTCTGGATTAAACAACACACGTTTTGTGTTTGTTCTATCTAATGACTTCTTTGTTACAACCGTTGTGTTGATCTCATGTAGATTAGATCGCAGTTTTACGTTGTCATGATGAAAAGTCTTATTGTCAAACAATGCTTCTTTATAGTTGTCATGCGATATGTTTGACTGCACAACACTGCGAGATATTCCCTTTGCTTTTTTGATGGTTTTCTCCTGGCTCGAAATACTGTACATTTTTTACCTTAAACCAATAAACTCCTTGATCACCTTTCCAGATAATTCATCCTTCATCTTTCCTAAAACCTTTTGTTAGTAATTGAATGCAAAGGCGAATCTTTAGGATAATCGGATGTGTCGTACCATCCCGCATGCCCTTTAGCTACTTCTAATTCCATGTCTTTATAGATGTCTTCAGTGGGGATATCTATAACAAAACTGTCTGTATCTGTGTAAAGTACTCTGGACTCAGGATACAAGGGCTTAAAGTAGTCATAAAGAAATTCTAACATCAAAAGCTTTGATAATTCTAAAACAGTAAACCCAATAAAAACGGGTTTATCCAATTTGACTTTCTTTTTTTCATCATTATACCAAAAAGCTGATCATGAAATCTTCTGAAGTCTGATAATTAGGTTTAGAAGTCAGCTTAATTGCTTCGTTTTCTCTGGTGACCAATCTGACATCTTTACGCTTGTGCGGATTCTCCATAGTCTTTCCGAAACAGCTGTTGTTCATCAGCTTGAAAAAGTCTTTTTCTGAAGCATCTGTGGATTTAGTTCTAAGATTAGTGTTCTTCATGATGTATGGTTTCATGAACTGTTCTTGATCAAAAGCAATTATACGATGAACAGCTGTCAACTTCAAACCATGTCTTAAATAAAATTGCAGAAGTCTGTAATGACAGACATAATTTTTTTTGCCTCGAAGATTAGGCACAAGTTTAGGCGGTTCTGTTTTTGCCATCTTTAGA
>CM031607.1:77332999-77334408 GCA_018398815.1 Conus ventricosus | reverse complement strand
CTTTTTTGCCCTTTTAACTGCAATGCAACCCAATCAAAAGCCCCAAATTTTTTTCTTTTTCCCATTGAGAGGTCGGTTTTAAAAAATTACTGAGCTAGGTGGCGGTGTTGTAGAAGTGGAATGAGCAAAAAAAAAAAAAAAAGATCAACTGGGCACTCCCGATCCAGATGGTTATTTCGTTTACCAAAATGCCAAGTTGCGAATGTTGTAGTTTTATTACGATTGTTTGGACAAATTTGTCGACAGATCAGATTTTCAACTTTTGGAGATGGATTCGCTGTACGTGGCACTCAGTCGTCGAAGGTTGGACCAAGTCTACGACCCTCCATGCGACAGCATTTTTCCGTTGAGTACACACTGGGTTTTCCCGAGTCAAGCTGTAGCTTCTTTTTTCTTTTATGATAGCGTTCCAAGTGATTGTGGTCTTGATGGCTGTTCTATAGTCGTTTTCTTTTTTCTTGTATCAGAGGGGACTGTTTAATCCATTATTTTTGGGAAACCATTTCCCCCACCTCCTCGTGGTGTTTCCTGGGTGGCCTTCATTCTGTGGGAAACTGACTTTAGTTAGACTTACTTTTTGCTTTGACTTTAGTCCTTTTTTATTGCTTGAACGATCAGCGGAAGGGGGAAAACCCATGTCATTTACACTTTTATCACGATGCTCTGATGCAACATGCTTTTTCTTTTGACACACAAATACTTTCATATAGCCTTCCCTGATTCGATTATAATTTCGATGGTTTTAAAAAAATATTCAGATTTTTTTTAAGAAGTTGACAGATGAGTATAAATTAGCGTGCATGTGCTTTCATCCCCCTTAAGGTGTTTCATAGTGACGTCACATCGATCTCGCGATGCAATCACCGAGCACCCCCTGTCATTTTCATTCCCCACTAAGGTGCATTAATAGCAATGTCGAGAGTCAGTCATGATCATCTGGTAAGGGTTTTGAGCGGGGTAAACTTCGGACCTTTCAAGGGAGCTGACTGCTTTTTCTTCAGCATTTGTTGTGTCCCTTGGGAGAGGGTTTAAACAAAACAAACAAACAAACAAGACACCTACTAACCCCCAAATCTCATTTTTTAAAACTATTAATGAACCAGTCAAAAGAGTCAGTCATGATGAGCTGGTAAAGGTGTAGCAGGTACACTTCGGACCTTTCAAGGGAGCTGACTGCCTTTTTTTTTCATCAGGTGTTGTCCCCCTTGGGAGATACCCTTTAAAAAAAATTAGTCTGTCATTTTTTTCTTTACGTTTTTAAATCTGATTGCCCCGGGTAAAGCAAGCCTCGTCAACGCCCGTGGGGTCTTTTCATAGGGACCTCACATCGATCGTTCGATGTCATCAGCGGCCCATGCTTGTCATGTGATTTGCCCCCTGAGGGGTTTTAATAGAAATGTGAAAATCAC
>CM031607.1:77322999-77325499 GCA_018398815.1 Conus ventricosus | reverse complement strand
AAACCAGAAGTATAAACAAGTATCTGAATGGTCTGTACTCAATCATATGCGACTACACCCCACAAAAACTAAATAATTAATTACCCAGGCAAAAACGTCAAAATCTTTCTTGTAGCAATCATTACCTTTGTATTAATGGCGAAAATCTCGGGGAAAGGGTTGATCACCATAAGATCCTAGGTGTTATTTTTGATAACAATCTGTTATGGTCGAATCATATGTGCGTTATTATGTAAAAATGTGCCAGAAAGATTTACCAGCTTTCCAGAATAAAACAGTTTTAGATCAACATAGCCGTAAGTTGTTCTTTAAATGCCTATTTTGAATCTTACATAAACTATGCTCAAAAAAATATGGGTTCCGCTAGTGATAAATTTTAAAAAAACCTTCATTCAGTTTACATAGACGTCCCAAATTAAACTGATCCTCCGAAGTCCTCCTCCCCTACTTTCTCAGAATAAAAACATTTAGGAATTCTGCCTCTAAAATGGAAGCTAGTTTACAACAAAGCTATCGTTATGTTTAATATAATGTCCGACCGTGCCCCAATGGCTTTGAAAAATAGATTCGAAATGAAAAAGATTGTCATGTTTACAAGATAAAAGTACCTCTTCCGAAAAATCGAAACTGTTTAAATCAAGCTTGTTGTACTGTGGTGGCTGCTTATGGAATCTGTTATAACTCATTTGATGTAAATACAAGCCCCCGAGTCTTTAAAAAAAACAAAAAACAAACACAAACCCTTTTGACGCAATACATGAACAGCATCCCCCTCATCCTTATGGTAAAGTGAATATTGCTTTTATATCCGGCCTCTCTCTCTCTCTCTCTCTCTCTCTCTCTCTCTCTCCCCTCTCTCTCTCTCCCTTTTGGTAGGGTTGGTTGTGAACGGAGGGGTAGACGGGATGAGGTGGGGGGTCTGTTACGAGGGGCGAGGATGGAATTGTTTGCAGATAACACGGGATAGAGAGGAAAGGGGAATTGCGTGCGAAACTGGAGGGCGCAAAAATGTGTGTTGTACGCCCCCTTCCGGAACAGATTCTCAGTTTCAATATTGATTTACTATCATGTACAAATTTATATTTGTCATTATTATGTGTTCTGTATTTCTATCTTTCAGATCATGCTATCGATAGATGTAATGTTTGACAATGCATATGTATATATGTGCGCATGGTGTATATTTGAATTGTAATGTTACATTTTTAATCATTATCATTCATTACTATTGTTATTGCATTATTATTGCTTGGAAAGGAATTTTTCGACAGGTGGATGTTTTTTTAAGGGTGGGGTGTGGAGGGGGGCTTTGTTTTTGAAATGTTTTTTTTTTCATTTTTGGGGGCCCAAGAGAAAAACAACCCCCCAGGGTTTTATCTTTTCCCCCCTTTAAACCCAAATTTGTTCGTTGGGTTCGTTCTTCTGTCTATGTCTTTTTTGTCTGTTTCTTTCTGCCCAAAACCAAAACAAACCACACACAAACCACAACCACACACAACACACACACCACAACACACACCACACACACACACAGGGGGAAAGGAGGAGAGAGAAAAACCACACAAGGGGCCCAACATAGGCTACACGTTTCATAAATACAGCACGCACCACACCTAAACAAAACACAGACAAAAAAAACACAGAGACAAAATTTTTAAACATGCAAGAATGCGCCCCCACGCACACAAACAACCACACCCACACACACACACACACATACACACAAAAACCCCCACACACACACACACACACAACCACCCCCACCCCCGTCACACACTCGCACACACCCCAAAACACACACACACAACACACACACACACCACACACACACACAACACACACACCCCACACACACAAAAACACACACACACCGCCGCGTACGGGGCCACGACACACACACAAAACACACACACCCCACAAAACCACACACACCACACACACAACACACAAAACCCACACACACCACACACAACCACACAATCATGCATACACCGCGCGCGCACACCCAAAACTGAACAGTGTCACATGCATAGATTCCTGTATAGATTCGCAAACACACTATTTTTTCAGGCAAGACACAATTTTGTCATTGTGCATGACCGGGAAAATGTGATTTACAAGTGTGGGTCGTGCCATGAATGAGATTTCGTACGTCCAATTCTTAAAATTAAAAATCAGTTTTGTCCAGCATTTGTTTTTTTGGTTGTGTGATTATTGTGTTTTTATTAGTACACCTTTTCGTCCCCCCCTTCTTCTCCTCTCTCTCTCTCTCTCTCTCCTCTTCTCTCTCTCTCTCTCTCCCCTCTCTCTCCTCTCCGTCTCCCTCTCTCTCCCCCTCTTCCCTCCTCTCTCTCCTCTTCTCCCTCTCCTTCTCTCCACCTGTTTTTTGTACCTGCGAATAGGAGTATCTTGGAAAGGACGTCCTACTGAAAAAATTCTTTTGTTTCCCTGCAAAGTACAAAACGGGGCCCCTACGAACAAAAAAAACCCAAAAAGGGTT
>CM031607.1:77310499-77317999 GCA_018398815.1 Conus ventricosus | reverse complement strand
GTTTTCATTTTCAAGGGTCTCTGCTTAAGGATCGTTTATCTACCCCCAGCAGGACGTCCACTAAATGACAGTTTTATCTGCTTTTCCAAACAGACCTTGAGTGTAATTTTCGATTCTTTTTCCAAAAATAGAAACGGGCGGGAAACTCGTAAAAGAAATGTTCGATATTTCAATTTATCCCTACAGGTGGAGCTCTGTTATCATCCCTAGCTTCATTTTGTGTAGTAGTATTATTTGTAGGTAGTATTGTGCATTATTTTCCATTTGATTCCTGTAATCGAACTTCCTTTGTTGCAACGTGAGGGAGTGTCCACACATTTTTATCAATTTCAATGTTCAGTTTTCTTTGCCAGAAACCAATAGCACAGGGCTTTATATCTGCCCTTCCTTTCATTTTATTACGTAAAAATTGTAGAATATTCTTTGGTTTGGTACAAAAATTATATACTTCGATTTGTTCTGTGTTTTCCCGAATTAATCGTTCCGTTTTCGTTGACTAATCCATTCTTTCCATTGCTTTGGGAGAGCGTTAATTACCGCGTTTAGTTCGAAAATAGTGATGGCAGGACTTTGGTCTATTTTTGTTGTAATTCTTCTATTTTTTAGAGTCTAGATTCGTTCAGGTTCATTAAATCTTTTTTTCTCTCTTTTCCCATATTTTTCCACACATGAAAAAAGACAGAATGATTCTTATATTGTATTAACCTGTTATTCCATATTAGTTGAGTTTTGAAGTTGTTTATATTTACTCTTTCCATTGCTTTTAGCGTTTTGTTCTCCAAGTAAGTGCAAAGAACTTTTTTCCCAAAATTCGCTTTTGATTTTAACCAAGGGAGCTCTCTGCATTTCCATCGGCTTACAGTTTATTTCATATATTAGGTTGCCGCTTGCTATTTGGTGGTAATACCATTGGGAATAAGATCCAGCTATCATCATCCCCTGACATGTATAGTTTACCTATCCACTGAAGATAAAAAAACGTTTTGTAGTTGACATATGTTGGTCATTTTAAGACCACCGTGCTCATAGCTGTTTTCCATCACTTTTCTCTTGACCTTTTCGAATGCTCTTTTATTTGAGTAACTTTCCTTTGCCAATGAATTTATACAGAGACGGTTTATCTCAGTGAGAATATTTCTGGTAATTTCCCAAATTTATTGCATTTCGAATATAAACTGGCTTACTAAGAAACTCTTTACTATGACTATTTTTCCCGTATTACTAAGATCTCTAACGGCTCCCTAATTTTATAAGACTATGCATTTTATCCAATCTTTTTTTCCCGTTCTCTTCAATATACTGGGCTCTTGTATTGTTTTTAAAAAATAGCCCAAGAATCTTGATTTTGTCTGTTTAAGTTCAAACGGTATGTTTTTTTCGTCGTTGTGAATACCGATCGCAAGGCTTTGGTTTTCGTGTGATTCAACAGAAGACCTGAAAATTTTGAGAATTCTGTGACAATCGAAGAGGCGTTTACAATGTCTTCTTTGTTTTTAAGAAAAAGTGTCGTATCTCTGGCAAATTGTTTTATTTTCAGTTGTTCAGTTTGTTGTCCATTCTGATTACACTTAGGTAACTTATTCCGTTTATGCTACTGTTCCTAATTTTAGCCGCTAACAATTCAACTGCAGTATAAAAGCGAGGGGGGAAAACGGGCATCCTTGCCTGATTCCGCATGTTAAATGGGAATGGGTTGGGAAAACCAGCCTCCATGATTAACACTACAAAAAGTATTGCTAGAAGAATTGCTATCCATTTAATAAACTGTTCGCCGAAACCAAAGATATGGAACGCATTTAACATGAAAGTAACGTGATATTGAATCAAAGGCTTTTTAGTAGTCAGGCTAAAAGATAAACCCGCTTTGTTTGTATTGTTTAAGTACTCAATGACATCGTCGATAGTTCTAATAAATTGTTATATCCCGACCTTTAAGATATCCAACTTGGGCTTCATTAATTTAATTTTTTATATTACTTTGCTTAATCTTCCTGCCAAGACTTTTTCTAGTATCTTATAATCAGTGTTTCGTGAGTGTAATTGGTCTCCAGTTACTCAACTGTTCACGCGCTAGCTCTTTCCTTTTTGTAACAGAATTATTTACCTTTTTTCTGTGTGTATGACAAGTCTCCTTTTTCAAACGACTCGTTGAAACAGGACGTTTAACAGAGTTTTTATTTGTCCCAGAAGAATTTTTATGAATTCTACAGTTAAGCCGTCACAACCTGGAGATGAGCCATTCTTCATTGCTTTCAGAGCACAATTACTTCTTCTGTAGATATTAGTCCTTCACAAAAGGCTGCTTCCTCATCATCTAGCGTAGGGAGTTGTACACCTGCAATGAAGTTATCATAGTTTCCTGTATTTTTCTGTATCCGTGCTCTGGTTATATAAATTAGTATAATAATGAGTTTGTTTTTTTCCATATCTTTATTTGGTCGGGTTTTAACTTCACCGTCTTCTCTTTGTAACCTTGTGATAAACCTTTTTCTTACCCCCTTACTTTTTCTAGTTTACAAATTATTTTGTTTTTTTTCCCCTTCCTCTATCCATTTTACCCGAGATCTAACCTGTGCACCCCTAAACTTTCTCAAGAGCTAATATTTCTAACTGCTGCTTCAGTCCAAACATTTCCCGTTGCGTTTGAAGATTAGTTGATCGCTAACTATATGTTCTTCCAGTTTTTTAAAGCGACAAATGTGTTCCAGTGTTTCATTTTTCTTTACGTAAGCTTTATACTTACCATACTCTGTACAAAACTCTCTTATTTTAATTTTGCAAGATTCCCCTATTTCTGTGGGGTTACTCTTTGTTTGCTGGTTTAATTTCTAAAAAGAGATTCATCTAGTAATTCGTTCATACGCTGTTGAAAAACCGTGTCTTGTAAAAAAGGAATTGTTTAAAGCGCCAGTAACCTGGACCTTGATGAACTGTTATTATTAGTTCAGTCAAAACGGCTTTATGGTCAGTGTTTGGAACCATGGTTACATCACAAAGCGAAGCAAAAAGGGGAATAGTTCTTGGTTGACGAAGCAGTAATCTATTCTACGTGCGATGAAGGGATGCTGTTTGCACCATGTGTATTCTTTTTTCCGTACCGGAAGGATCCTCCAAACATCAGTTAGGTTGGAACTCGTTATCAGTTTTTTTAAGACTGTCTACCTCATTTTTTGAATGTGGGTGACCTGATATGACATCGAGTTTTGCTGTCTACTGTGCAGTTGAAGTCACCAGTTACCATAAGTTTGTTATCCCCAGTATGACGTATGATATTCTGTAGTTTGTGAAGAAACGCACTTTAAACAGCATTATCGTTTGGTGCGTAAATATTTATGATGATGACGTGAGTTCTTGGGTTTTTACTGAAGCTATCAGAATTCTATCGTATTTGTTTCTATCTGTACTTCGCCGGAAAAAAGCTTGGAGACCCAAAATGACTTCCCCTCTACTGTGCTTTGTTCCTTCATTATGTATGATTTTCCTCCCACTCTTTTCCAAATTTTCAATGTCTTTTTTGTAATGTGTGACTCTTGGATCAAATATACACATTTTCGTCCTTTGAAATAGTTAAACATCGCCTTTCTTTTCTGTTTTTTCTTAGCCCTCTGGGTTTATAGACAATATTTCAAAGCGTCCATCATAAAACATAAAATGTTCCGGCATTTGAATCACATTTCAGAGCTCTTAGTCCATTGCCATAGCTAGGTCCGTCAAAAGAAGAGGCAATGAGGGGGAAGGGGGGGGGGGGGGGGGGGCTAGCCTATGTGGTCCTTCATTTCATGAAAAACGGTGTCATCGTCGTCAGTGTCACAGTCCGTTTGTTCGGCTAGTTTCGGTCGTTTTCTGTCTGGTCCAACGGGAATCCTTGGACTGTGGTGTTTTACCCATCCGGAGCCGTTCCTTCTATAAGTTTTTAGTGTAGTCTGTCCCTTTTCTCTTTCCTTTATCTTTCTGCGGTCCAAGGAACTGTCTGTATTGTTCTTGGTTTTGTCCTTTTCACTGTCGTCCACTCGGTGTTCGGTCATGACACTGTCTTCACTGTTTTCAGTGTGTGCAGTGCATTGTTGTTGTCGTGAGGTTGGTTGTAGCATGACTTGTAGTTTTTGGCATGCATGCCACACACAGGATCTCCAGCCTTATGTCCGTCTTGAAAACACTGTCTGCATTTAATTGGGTTTTTGCAGTCTCTAGTGCTGTGCCCTTGGAGAGACAGTTGCGGCATTCTGATCTTGCTGCTGTCTGACAAGCTTTTGCTCTTTATGGTACAGACTGGCTCGGAAGGGCCAAACTTCATAGTTTTTGGGAGGGGGCTCGATCGGAAAATCCTACGTAGAGGAAGCGTCTCCCTGTTTTCCAGTGAGTCAATCTTCCCTCTCTCGTCTCTGTCTCTTCTAGGATGAGTTTTGAGCGGACCGAGACCCCTAGCTGTTTAACGGACTGCAGCAGCTCGTCGTCAGAGAAGGAAAGCGGAACGTTCCCAATGACGAGTTTAGTCGCTGGCGGCTGATCCTCTCTCTCACCCGATGTGCCGCTGATCGGGTCTCTGATGAGGAAAAGGGTTCTGGCTTTTCACGTTGATGTGAATGCCACAAGAGAAAACCCCTGCGTTAACAGTTTCTGTCTGATGGTAATGTTACGGGGATAAATCCTCCACAAGGAGCCTATTCGTTTGAGCTCCGTCCATACGTTGTGACCGCAGACTTTTTCCGCAGCGGCACAAAGTTCGTGCGTTGTAAAAGATTTTTTATCGAAAGCTGGCAGCTCATTGTTAATTACGAAAACAGGCAAAGAACGCTCACCTTCGCTCTCCGACGACATCTGCAGCAAAACACCGCGATGTCAACAAAAGTCAAATCACAACGACGGTGGGGGAAGAAAAGAAAAAAGAAAAAAAAAGAGTGAATGAGGTAAAAAGTGTGGTGGAAAAAAAAAAAAAAAAAAAAAAAAACACACACCACCCACACAAGCTGATATTCTTTGAAAGGAAGATACAAGCAATTCTGAAGAACAAAAACAACTTCAAGTGAACTACGTAAACATAGCATTCATTGAACAATGCTTCTGGTCAGAGCGGTGGAAAAAACACGTCCTGCTGACTTCAGCGTGAACACTCGTCCCACTTGCTGTGTTAATGGTTTCGCGTTTGATACAAAGCGTCTGAGTTTATTGATGTTCAGCGTGCTGACACTTTTGCTGTTTTTACTTACAACTTCTTCATTCTCAGCGCCATGAGTTAGACTCTGACAACCGCCAGACCAAAATTTCCAATGCGAAATGTTTTGTTATAATACATGTCATAACTATCACATTAAAAAGAAGTGAACAAAGGGATCAGGTCTCCTCCTTTTCCTCTTTCTCTTCCTCCTCCTCCGGTTCCTCCTCCTCTTTGTCTTCCTCTTTTTCCTCTTCCTCCTCCTCCGGTTCCTCCTCCTCTTTGTCTTCCTCTTTTTCCTCTTCCTCCTCCTCCGGTTCCTCCTCCTCTTTGTCTTCCTCTTTTTTCCTCTTCCTCCTCCTCCGGTTCCTACTCCTCCTTCTTCTACTCCTCCACGTTGACCTCTTCCTTCTTCTTGTTCTCATAAACCAGCCACGCATTTTCTGATTGTTTGTCAGAAGTCCTGAGAATTTCAATTGAGATGGTTTCAAAGTGGCAGAAATTGGAACGTAAAGCTGTCTTCCCTTCAGCCTCAGTTCCACTCCTTGGCCTTTTGCACCAAGTTCGAAGAGACAAGTGACTGTCAGGTCTTTCACTTCAGTGTCTCCAAAGTTGTGTTGCTTGAAATAGGCCAAACAGGCAGAAACGCGTTGTTTTTGTTTAGTTATTTGTTTACTCGTTCAGCTGGCGGTGCAGTCATTCTGTCACTGCTCGTTCAGCTGGCGGTGCAGTCATTCTGTCACTGCTCGTTCAGCTGGCGGTGCAGTCATTCTGTCACTGCTCGTTCAGCTGGCGGTGCAGTCATTCTGTCACTGCTCGTTCAGCTGGCGGTGCAGTCATTCTGTCACTGCTCGTTCAGCTGGCGGTGCAGTCATTCTGTCACTGCTCGTTCAGCTGGCGGTGCAGTCATTCTGTCACTGCTCGTTCAGCTGGCGGTGCAGTCATTCTGTCACTGCTCGTTCAGCTGGCGGTGCAGTCATTCTGTCACTGCTCGTTCAGCTGGCGGTGCAGTCATTCTGTCACTGCTCGTTCAGCTGGCGGTGCAGTCATTCTGTCACTGCTCGTTCAGCTGGCGGTGCAGTCATTCTGTCACTGCTCGTTCAGCTGGCGGTGCAGTCATTCTGTCACTGCTCGTTCAGCTGGCGGTGCAGTCATTCTGTCACTGCTCGTTCAGCTGGCGGTGCAGTCATTCTGTCACTGCTCGTTCAGCTGGCGGTGCAGTCATTCTGTCACTGCTCGTTCAGCTGGCGGTGCAGTCATTCTGTCACTGCTCGTTCAGCTGGCGGTGCAGTCATTCTGTCACTGCTCGTTCAGCTGGCGGTGCAGTCATTCTGTCACTGCTCGTTCAGCTGGCGGTGCAGTCATTCTGTCACTGCTCGTTCAGCTGGCGGTGCAGTCATTCTGTCACTGCTCGTTCAGCTGGCGGTGCAGTCATTCTGTCACTGCTCGTTCAGCTGGCGGTGCAGTCATTCTGTCACTGCTCGTTCAGCTGGCGGTGCAGTCATTCTGTCACTGCTCGTTCAGCTGGCGGTGCAGTCATTCTGTCACTGCTCGTTCAGCTGGCGGTGCAGTCATTCTGTCACTGCTCGTTCAGCTGGCGGTGCAGTCATTCTGTCACTGCTCGTTCAGCTGGCGGTGCAGTCATTCTGTCACTGCTCGTTCAGCTGGCGGTGCAGTCATTCTGTCACTGCTCGTTCAGCTGGCGGTGCAGTCATTCTGTCACTGCTCGTTCAGCTGGCGGTGCAGTCATTCTGTCACTGCTCGTTCAGCTGGCGGTGCAGTCATTCTGTCACTGCTCGTTCAGCTGGCGGTGCAGTCATTCTGTCACTGCTCGTTCAGCTGGCGGTGCAGTCATTCTGTCACTGCTCGTTCAGCTGGCGGTGCAGTCATTCTGTCATCTGCTCGTTCAGCTGGCGGTGCAGTCATTCTGTCACTGCTCGTTCAGCTGGCGGTGCAGTCATTCTGTCACTGCTCGTTCAGCTGGCGGTGCAGTCATTCTGTCACTGCTCGTTCAGCTGGCGGTGCAGTCATTCTGTCACTGCTCGTTCAGCTGGCGGTGCAGTCATTCTGTCACTGCTCGTTCAGCTGGCGGTGCAGTCATTCTGTCACTGCTCGTTCAGCTGGCGGTGCAGTCATTCTGTCACTGCTCGTTCAGCTGGCGGTGCAGTCATTCTGTCACTGCTCGTTCAGCTGGCGGTGCAGTCATTCTGTCACGCTCGTTCAGCTGGCGGTGCAGTCATTCTGTCACTGCTCGTTCAGCTGGCGGTGCAGTCATTCTGTCACTGCTCGTTCAGCTGGCGGTGCAGTCATTCTGTCACTGCTCGTTCAGCTGGCGGTGCAGTCATTCT
>CM031607.1:77285499-77297999 GCA_018398815.1 Conus ventricosus | reverse complement strand
CCCCCTTTCTGTCTCTCTCAACACACACACACAAACACACATATATATATATATATATATATATATATATATATATATATATAATGAACTAATATATTCCAAGGATAAGTACCGAGCACCATTCCAGCAACGTACAGAGCAGCTTGGTGTTGCAATGACTGCAAGAAATATTCAATTATAAACAAAGCTTGCTCTTATGTCTTAGATTGAAGAAATAGGGGGGAGATAAGCATTCATATCTGCAGTGGTAGATAATTCTGCCTAACTAACAGTATGTGCTTGAGTGGGTGAATGGGGAAAAAATGAAATAAATGCTTCTCAAAATGACCCTTCAGCAGGCTTATAGTCTCCAAGGAGGAGACATTCTCCAATAGGGAGGAAACTCACTAGCATAATAACTCCTGGTCAAATACCGATATAATTCGAAACCTGATTGTTTCTCCTCAGTGACCGCGAGAAGTGGTAATTTGACTCCTCTGCCTTTTCGGTTTTAAGAAGAATGCCATCCTAGAAAAGGCTGGTGTGCAATACCGTAGTATGTTTGTTGAGTTTTCAAAAAACCAACCAAAGGTGCCACCTAAGAAGCAAAAGAAAATCATGAAAGAGCAAAACAAGCTACATTTTCTTGTGAAAAGTAGAAAATATAAAAGATAACCTCTTAAGACACAAGTGCTGAGGGCCAGTTCTTGGAATGAATCCGCAAGGGACTAAATTACAATGAACTAATAAATTCCAAGGATAAGTACCGAGCACCATTCCAGCAACTTACAGAGCAGCTTGGTGTTGCAATGACTGCAACCCACTCAAGCACATACTGTTAGTTAGGCAGAATTCTCTACCACTGCAGATATGAATGCTTATCTCCCCCTATTTCTTCAATCTAAGACATAAGAGCAAGCTTTGTTCTATTATATATATATATATATATATATATATATATATATATATATATATATATATATATATATATATATATATATGTGTGTATGTGTGTGTGTTGTGTGTGTGTGTGTGTGTGTGTGTGTGTGTGTGTGTGTGTGTGTGTGTGTATACATATACACATACTTAACTAGCTATTCATCAATCTGTCTGTCTATCGAAAGAGAGACAGAGACAGAGAGAGATAGAGAGAGAATACCCCCACCATCCCACCACCCACCACCCACTCACAACCCACACTCCCAAAGACGCAACGATCACCGACTGCTGGATGCAGCTTGATCTTTTTGAATCCTTTAACAAGGTAAGAATTATTTGACATCCAGAACAAAAGATATTTTTTTTAATAAGTAATGTTTAACCAAGGTTTCTTAATCTAGGAGAAAAGGAATACAACTGTTTCTTTTATTTCTCGTTTTTTTTTTTTTTTTTTTTTTTGGCGTCAGGGTCAAAACCTTCCCAACACACACACACACACACACACACACACACACACACACACACACACACACACACACACACACACGCACACACACACACACACACACGCGCGCGCGCGCGCGCACGGTCGGGCGCGGTCGGGCGCACGCACGCACGCACACTTGCACGAGTAGACGAGAACGAGGAGATGTTGACTCTGGTTGCAGTGCATAGAAGCTTGTACAGGCCGAACAATGTAGCAATTCATTGCCAGGCAGCTTGGCGTTTGAACAGGTCATGTTTGAAGTCAACGTTTAAAACACCATCGGCGTGAAAACTGACCATACACTGACCACCAGTCACAGCACGTTTCTGTGTATGGTGCTGCCGACAGTTCTCATGTTCTTTCAAAAAAAAAAAAAAAAACTACAATGTTCTATCGTCTGGACGAAGATGTCAAATTCCAAAATTCAAACAAATATAACTAAAAGCAGTTTCGTTCCCAATTCCATCAAATTCCTGATCAAAACTAAACTTTCAATAAGATCCGGTTTAGAAAGCTTGTTTGTATATATTATGTGTGTGTACATAATATTCTGTGTGTGTGAGTGGGTGGATGGGTGGGGTGGATGGGTGGGGTGGATGGGTGGGGTGGATGGGTGGGGTGGATGGGTGGGGTGGATGGGTGGGGTGGATGGGTGGGGTGGATGGGTGGGGTGGATGGGTGGGGTGGATGGGTGGGTGGATGGGTGGGGTGGATGGGTGGGGTGGATGGGTGGGGTGGATGGGTGGGGTGGATGGGTGGGGTGGATGGGTGGGGTGGATGGGTGGGGTGGATGGGTGGGGTGGATGGGTGGGGTGGATGGGTGGGGTGGATGGGTGGGGTGGATGGGTGGGGTGGATGGGTGGGGTGGATGGGTGGGGTGGATGGGTGGGGTGGATGGGTGGGGTGGATGGGTGGGGTGGATGGGTGGGGTGGATGGGTGGGGTGGATGGGTGGGGTGGATGGGTGGGGTGGATGGGTGGGGTGGATGGGTGGGGTGGATGGGTGGGGTGGATGGGTGGGTGGATGGGTGGGGTGGATGGGTGGGGTGGATGGGTGGTGGTGGGTGGGGTGGTGGTGGGGTGGATGGGTGGGGTGGATGGGTGGGGTGGATGGGTGGGGTGGATGGGTGGGTGTGATATGGGATTTGTTAAATATAGATCCATAGACATGTTTTAATGGTCACTCGTAATTACTCTTTGGAGATAATAAAGTGTTCTTAACTTAACTTGACTTGACTGTTTCATACAATCATGCTTCTATTGAAGGAAAATTGAACTACAAATCAGACGAAACTGCATCAGAAGCAGTTTGTGATTGATCAAATTGCGGAAGTTTTCCTGTTACTGACGTCCAAGCAGTTAGTTTCTACACTTGTTTTGCCTTGCGATTGGTCATGGCCAGCTCTTCCCACACAAGAAAGATGCCCCAAGTGTAACCGTGAATTTTAAAATTAGAAAGAGCATTCGTGAACCTTGATGTTGGCTATTCAACTCTGGGAAACGTTTTCTCTCTTTTCCAACGTTGGCATCCATCGAATTGAACGAAGAAAATCAACGTTGTTCTTGTGTCCACGACAAGACATCTTACCTTATGTTAACATCCACTGCGTGTATAGCCTCTGGGTGTAGTTGGCGGGAAACGTGAGCGTGCTAGGGTCTGATTAAATTTCGTCTTCCGACCTCATGTCTGGTAAGAAGGAGGTGTTGAGTTCCTGCCTGGAGTCGATTGAATCCACAACTTATCCATCTCCGCCAGTTAGGGTCTAGAGAGAACAGAGAAATGTCCGTTCTAACTCACCCGCCTAAAACTAGTTAAAACTAGTTTCAGGCGGTGACCTTAGAACGGACATTTCTCTGTTCTCTGACAAGTAAGGCTTTAACAATGAATTAAAAATGATAATCCATCACACATTCTCTTTCAATAACCAAAAAATAACGATTTTTTACAAACAAACATACTGTGTAGGATTATCCGTTTTCAATACTAATTTACTAAACTTTTTCAGATTTTAGTTTTTGCTTAATCCTGTGTTTTTCCTGGTCATTTTCAATAACATCATTTTCACGCATACATTCATCAATGCGTCTCTGTCTTTCATGTGAAATAAAACTACAGTCTTTAACTGTTCTCTAAAGTCTTTTAAAACCGAGTTATATTTCTGACATAAAATCCACACACTTATCCAGCATGTCTTCCACTGAAAGCCAGTTTTGACAAAGCGTTTCTTTTTTTTAACTATGTCTTTTTCTGCCGAGCAGTCATCTATAATAAATGTGTCTGCGTTCCCTTAAAAAATTTATAAAAGTATTCTAAACACTCACTTAGCTTATTGCTAGGATCAACTAATATATGTCATCATCTGTCCATATAAACCTTCTATCATAATATGCTTTGTTAAATTCAAGCGTTGGACAGAAAATCACAATATGAGCAAAATTATAACGATAAACTGTTTGTAATAGGTTGAGGACAAATATTGTTTTCCCACAACCAGTTTGCCCACAAATTAATGAACAATGAGGGGTTTTTGTCATAAGTTTAACTGCTCCATAGTTTTATAACAGAACTTAATCTAATCCAGTTATTATTTTTATCATGCTCTCCGTCAAAACCTGTTCAGTATAATAAAATCCTATGAGGCCTAAATGCGTAAGATTAATCCAATTCAGTTCTGTAAGATTGTTTCTATTTAGACTAATATTGATTTTGTTGCTTGTTGTTATGACCTTAATATCCTCGCCATTGTGAAGAATGACGACAGTAACTTTAAGTTTTTCAACGTCTAAGTTTTGCCAGCTAATTAGAATTCCTTTTAGAAGGACGTCACTAACGCCCACAACCCCATCCCTCCCCTTATCTTTTAAGACAGAAATTTCAAATATCATTGTGAACGCATCTCCTAATTTCATTTGCGGAATAAACTGTAATTTTGTAGAAGCATCCTTTAAAACCGTTTCTCTTCTGTGGAGGATGTACTGTTTATTCCCATACGGCTTTATTTCAATCTCTTTCCGACTATTGTCGTCCGGCATAAGACTTACATGTAAAGGGCCAGAGTTGAATGCTTTTCTAAAACTTTTTTGACGGCTAAAAATGTAAATGGGCTTATGAATTCAAATTTTATGTCCCATTCTAAATATGGTTCCAAGTGCAATTTGAGGTCAGGTTTTCGAACTATTTTATATTCATACTGACCAACATTATTGCTTCTAGATTGCGCAGCTGTTCTAGTTTAGGAAACTTTTTGCTGTCGCCAACCTCTTTGCGTTTATAATCACCATCTTTAGTGTACTCAAAACCATACAAAGCGCCTATCTCACCATTCTGTTCAAAGTCTGCAACGTCTGCAAGGTCTTTTAATTCTAAGGTTATACACCTTACAGGCGTCAATGTAACTCCCGGTTCTTCTGGCCCCGCGACATTTTTTAGTACAGTTTATTATTTTATTTCCAAAACAATTTGCAGGTTATCACATTTCACACGACTTTCCCTGTTTTGTCTGTGATCTTTATATTAAATGATCCAACCCTCCCACAAACTAATCTTTTAAACTGTAAATTAGGGAATTGTATAATTTCATAATCGCAATATGCAGCTTTCCCTGATGGAGAGCTCTTAAAACAGTTGAGGGCCTTCCATCATGTAAGTTTTCATCAGTGCTTAGCTCGTCCAAATGAACATAGAGTAATGAATGTAATGCAAGATTGAGCGGACTTTCCCCTCATAAGTAGTTTTGTCTGGTGTAACTCTAAATCTATGATTGTTAGCTGCAAAGCCTAACATTTTAGCTAGCTCTTTATCAAAATAGTAACCTGCTTCTTCTTCAGGCTTGAATGATAACATTGTTTTCAGATTCGCATTGTTAAGTTTGAGAGTAATGTCAAAGTTACTCATTGCTTCTTTTAGTGAGCAAAACCCGTAATAACCATCAGGTATTGTTAACTGGCTAACTTTGGCCCCTGTTTTGTCAACTTTTAGAATCTTATTATTATTTAGGGATTTAGTAATATTAAACCATACGACTTTGTAAGAAATTTCATGGAGTGCGACCATTTTGGTTCCACAAGTGTATCAATAGCATGTTTTAAAACGAAGGACGGTCTTGAGTTGTTATTGTTACAAACATTTTTTAAACAAATAAAAATGAGTGCGTTTAAATATACTGATGCAAAATATTCTGTTGGGCCGCACTACAATCTTAAAAATATAACAACTGATACTCTTGTCATTTCTGTGACCCAGACTGACACCTTTCAAGTAAAGGTGAGTACTCCATTAAGCAGATATCTTAACCCCCTATTAAAAAAGACTACATCCCAAAAGTGTGGTTCAGTCATCCGATGCAGTTTTATCAGAACCAGTTAAACTTTGCTGTGTTTTGTGCAACAACTGGGTGTGGAGTATCGTATGCTGATCACTTAAATCATCCTGATCCTTTGGTGAGGTCAGTGTACAGATTTCATTTTTATTACACCTTCAGACGTATTTTGACTGAACTGCAAGCACCATTGCCAAATGACAAAACGTTTAATCCATTTAGCAACAGAATAGACATGAAGGCTTTTGAAAGGATCTGTAAACGAATTCAATATTAATGTTAAGACAGACTTTAGACAAAAGTCGGATCTTAATCATGGCTTAGGCACCCCTTATTTTGGGGCGTGCACAGAAAGTATAACTATGACTGGGATCCTCCTTACACATCTTTCTCTTCAGGCACGACTGTTCACCTCGGGTCCATAGAGCAAGAGCATAAAACAGCATGGACAACATTTATCTTAGACACTTCTAAGGGCCTAACTAGAGCGGGAATAGAACGAATAAACGACTCTATTCGTACTTACGTTTGGTGTTTGCTAGGTTCGCAAGCACAAACGAGATCGAGCATAACTAATCCTTCTACTGGCTTTGATGCACAAAAACAATACTTAGCAAACTTAGAGGACGCCATTAATTCTACAATTGATTGCCTTCAAGTATTAAAAGGTACCAAAATGTTTTACAATACGCAAGATCGAAAGTAGACTTTGCTGTTGGCACTGGTTTATACATGCTACCTTCAGACCTTAGACTCCAGGTAGGAACAATAATAAACTACAACAATGAAATCCTTGTGGCAGGCAATGAACAGAAGGTCGGAAAAAAACGACATAAATTCTGAGCCAGTAATATTGCAAACAATAAAAAAACAGATGACCCCCCAAGATTAAGTCATCCAATCCTGAGGTCCAAAGCCGAAGACCGTTTGAAGACCGCAAAAAAAGTAATGACCATGAATATGAAAAGACAGCACTTGTTATTGGATTAACTGGCCTAGGATTACTCGGTCTTTATCTTACTAAATATTAACCCCACTATTAAGAGAACTAATGCCATAAGTGCTCAGCCATAAAGCCAACTACTTTGCTTGCAGTAGACAAAAGCCAGCTAACGATACTCCCTAATATACCTGGTAAAGAGTCTATAGCTTTACCGGCTAATTTTTTTTTAATAAACTCGCAAGATGATCAAGCTGTTTTTTTACCCATGATTTATCAGGAGATGGCGATGGAGGCACTGAACTTTGCCCTCCACACCGCCTGTAATAGCCATCACCAACGTACTTATTGCAAATCCTAAGGCCGTTATAACGCTTGCTAATGTGACGCCTTGCTCTCTAAACAATGTTCTTATTCGTTCTGCTAGCGTTGCGTCTTCATATAAAATTTTTTCGATAGTTTCTCTTATTCTGTTCACTTGAGTTCGTAATTGGTCTCGGTTAGTAGTCGTTACTTCTAGTCTTGCTGATCTTTCTTGTTCAAGATCTTTTTAGTCTTTGTTTTATTCTTTCTTTAATATCAGGTCCTAAGTTGGCGTCGTCAGCCTCAACGATTTTTTGTTTTTCTCTTTTTATATGCTTATCTAGTTCACCTAGTTTTGCTAAATTGTTTGTTAATTCCCTCGGATGGTTCTTAAAGCACGATCAAGGGCTAATAATTCTCTCTCAGGTAGCCGTGGTTCGTGTATAGTATTTAATGCTGTTTCTTCTTCTTCAGTGAGTTCTGCTCCTACTGTATTTATTACTTCGTCCACTGTTTGAATTAAATCTTCAGGTTTTGTGTTTTTGTATTTGGCTACCTGTTGGGGAGTTTTTGTAGTGTGTTTTGATGTTTAGCAATTTCATCCCTATTTAATTCTGGTTTAGTAAAGCCAAGGCGATTTCGAACTTCCACCTGAAGGTGTTTTTTGATTGTACCCATGCCTACAAACTTTGATGAGTCTCGTTTATGTGTAAGCTGAAAAGGTTGTCCTTGCTTGTTTTTTACATACAAATGGTCATCTTTTACTTCAAAATCATCAGGGTATATAGTTTTGGGTTGTTCTAGTCCTAAACTTTGGTATAATGATTGACCTTACTTTCTGTTAATCTACGCCTTTGCTGCCCTTCTACTAATTCATCATGCAATGAGGGCCCCGAGTGATGCCGCTCTCAAGGGGAATCACTCATGTCGGCTCCAAGATCACGAATATCATAATCTCCAAAATCAATGCCTGCCATATTTTTAAATAATTAACTTTTTATTTTGTTTTATAAAAATGTCACAAATATATGGCTCGATTCTCAACCCGCATAGAAAACTGAAAGAACCCATGCCGCGCATGGAAATAAACAGAATATTACTGTTCCAAATAATCCATCTACTATTGATGCGGATCAAATTCTTACTGTTAAATTTCCCAGACCTAGGAGCGGATGAAGTGATTGTGCCAGGCTCTGCGCGTCTTACTTTCAAAATAGAACTCGCTTCAACAACAGACCCCAACAGGACAGTTGTGCAGAATTTGGGGCGGGCAATCGTTAAGAAAATTTCTGTAAAACTTGAGGGGCAAGAAGTATTTTCTTTACACAATGCAGACATATTTTTAACCTATTCTGATCTATGGCTAACCGAGAATGAAAGGGCTGATCTTGCGTTTCAAGGAATCGAAAATGATGATGGACTAAAACATAGAATAGACGCCGGAAATGCTAACCCAGACGGTAAAAGCATTTAGCTGTAAATTTTGCGTATGGAAATCGCTTTTCTATTCCCTTAGATTTTGAGTTGTTAAAATCGCATGCGCCATACTTTCAAAGATCATTAAAAGACAGATTGTCATATGAACTAACTTTTAATGAATACAAACGTGTTATCAGATCATCAGACACCGAAGCAAAGTACAGCATTTCTGACATCTCGTTAGAGTTTGACGTTGTTAGCGACCCTAACTTAGCGAGGCTGATTGAGCAACAATAATCAGTCAGAATTAGCAAATATATTACGATAGAGTGCATCATCATTCAACATATCCTAAAAGCAGGGCAGACACTATATGGAATTTTAGTTTTAGTACCAAAGCAAGATCGCTTAAAGGTATTTTATTGCTGTGTGAAGATGAAGGACCATTCGAAAGACAAACTGAAAAGTTTATTAATCCTAAAATAACGAAAGTACAATGTTCGATTGAGGGCAAGTCCTAACCAAATCTACGCTAGCGGGCTTAAACCTTATCATTATTTTGACGAAATAAGAAAACTGTTCGGGGGTGGAAGGTGTAGAAATCCAACAGTAGACCTTGCGTCTAAAGATCTACACCTTCACAATGTTAGACTCGATGATTATTTAACAACAAAATACGGCTTATGGATTGACCTAAGGATGACAGAGGATAATCAGTTGCATGGAAGTGGGAGAAAGATTAAAAACGTAATAAACATTCAAATTGATAAAGAAAAAGAGAGTGATAAACCACTTAATGCGCATTTGTTTTTAATATATGATGCGCAGCTGAATATTCGAGAAAACAGATTAAAAAGTATAGTATACTAAATTATTTTTTTCATTTTTTTAAAAAAGCATGTCTGTTGAGGTTTATCCAAAAGTACCTAAAGAAGAGATAGCAGGCAACTCTGCTGTTATAGAAGGCACATCAACTCTAAGGTCGTCTCTGCTGTAGAACACCCTGAAGTAAAAACTTTCAGATTAACAAACATTACACAAATGCAACAAAAACTAGAGGAAGACCTTTCAAAATACAGCAAAGCCAAACGAAGGTATTCTGCTGTCTTTAATGCTGTTACCTATGTTAATACTGGAGCATCAACTATAAGCGCCGCATCAGCAGGAACGAGTGTTGGCCTCTTAGCAACGGGCATAGGCACGCCTGCCAGCTTTACCTCTAGGTGGTTTGTCTTTAGCTCTCGGCCTGTGTTCATTAGCTGTAGGTGCTGCGAGCAAAAAAAATAAAAAACTAAACTCCAAAAGCACACAGCCATGGTTCAACTAATAACAGCTAAACTTAGCTCCTTTAATCTGATAATAAATAAAGCACTAGCTGACTCAAACATCACGGATGAAGAATTTAGTCGTTTACAGGCTGATTTTAATGACTACAAAAGACAAAAGTTTGATCTTCAAAGAAGGCAAGGACAAGTTTTTCTCAACAGCCAGACACCGATCAGATAAAAAGGAATAAAAAAGGTACTCCTTTTGCCACCTTTTCCCTTTATTTATTTATAAAAAAGGAATGTTTAAAAAAAAGTAAACGAAACATTAAACTCTGCTCTAAACAGCTCACATTAACAACGCCAAAGGGTGTTTATACTTTAGTTTATGAGTCTAAGCACAAAAAGACCATCGATATTGATTAATTATTTTTTTGATTTAAATAAATATTTTGAGTTAGAAAAGAAACTCAGCATGGATAAGATATATGAAGGTCCAGACGAATTGTTTGAAGCAATGCGTAAGGAAGAAGATTTATCAAGAGCACTGAATGATATTGATTTAGAAGTCATTAATCCAGCAAACGTACAGGCAAGTGCTGCTCATGCTATTTCTCAAGTTCCAGGTAAACTGACAATAGACCCGCCAGTTAAAGTAATGTTAGCTGTTTTAATCGACTATGTAACAATAAATGAGAAAATCTAGAAGTCTGGGTCTCGACTAAAACAACAGACTATTCTTTCTCATAATGACTTAACACCCGTTGGGCAGACGAACTGCTTACACAGTTTGATGTGGCCGCTGAAGAAGCCAAAATGAGAGGCTTGGTTGGTCAGAGGGCGAAGTCCTAGAGATCAGATTAAAACAGGCTAAGTATGCACCGATTGTTGGTAAGGTCTTACATTCCGCTGCCCCCAGCATTGGTAGCGAAAAGAGCAGTTCTAAACATACAAAATACAGACAACAAATGTTTTATGTGGTGTGTTCTCGCAAGGCTGTATTACGCCCGCAAAAACGCAGAGAGAGTGTCTAACTATCACCCTTACATCAATGATCTTAACTTCGATGGAATATCCTTTCTGTTAGCGTGGACAAAATTGATCAGTTTGAAGAACAAAACAAACCAATAACTGTTAATGTCTACACATGGGATGAGGAAAACAAATCTACAGCCTATTAAAGTGTCCAAAAATAGCCCAACTATTGGCGAGCCAGATAAAAGCCATGTTGACTTACTGCTGATGCTTTCACCAGCGGGCTACCGCATTACACATTAATACGAACAATGAGTAGATTATTAGCGCATACTTCAAAAAACACTAACAAACAAGAATTCTGCAGAAAATGTTTAACAAGAGTTCCATCTGTTCAAGCCGCAAGCGAACATAAGAAACATTGTATCGGCCCAGTTGACTGTAATACAGAACTAATTACGCCCCCAGAAGGCAGTAAAGTTAGTTTTAAGAACTGGAAACGGATGCAAAATTCTCCATATGTTGTTTACGCAGACTTCGAATCACTCATTGTTCCTTATGAAGGGCCAACCCACAGAAACTTCCAAAACAGCCTTTGTGAGTAATCATCAGATTTGTTCATTTGCTTTCATTGTTGTCAGGTCGGATGGCGCTCATTCAACGCCAGAATTATACAGAGGACCAAATGCGGCTAGAAGATTTTTACAGCGCATGCAGCAAGTGCGTAATGATTGTTCTAATAATCTGAATTTATCTGAAATCATGATGACGCTGAAGACCAAGAACAGTATGACTCAGCCACACATTGTTGGATTTGTGGTTTAGGCCTCTCATCAGACGCAGCGAATCCAACAGTAAGAGACCATGATCACATTAGTGGGAAGTTCAGAGGAGCAGCGCACAGTAAATGCAATCTTCAACTAAAGTTTGAACCAAAGACATGGAAGCTGCCTATATTCTTTCACAACTTGCGAGGTTACGACTCTCATCTTATAATGAAAGCAATAACCGACTCCTTCAGGGTAACATGCATTGCACAGTCATCAGAAAAGTACATGTGTTTCACTTTAAATAACATGTCTTTTTATGACTCTATGCAGCACATGATGGGATCATTAGAGTCACTAGCTATGTCCTTAAAGTCCTGCCAATAACAGAAGAATATTTTGACCCAACTCTTGTTAGAAAGGGCGTTTACCCTTATGAATACATGAACAGTTGGGAAAGTTTGATGAAGACTCACTTCCTCTAAGGGCGCATTCTTTTCTAGTCTCAGAGGAAAGGAAATCAGTGATTCTGATTACCAACATGCTCAAGATGCGTGGCAGAAGTTAGAGTGTAAAACGATGGGGACTATCATGATTCATACTTGATGGCTGATACATGTTTGTTGGCGGACATTTTGAAAATTACAGAAAGACCTGCATGAAACATTATAGCCTGGATCCTGCGCATTATATTTCTGCGCCGGATGAGCTGGGACGCTTTCTTAAAGTTTACTGGAGTACAGATTGATTTATTGTCTGACCTACCAATGATTCAGATGATTGAAAACGGATTGCGTGGAGGAATTAGTATGGCGTCGCACCATTACTGTAAAGCAAACAACAAATACCTAGATGATTATGATCCAAGTAAAAGGTCTAACTATCTCATGTATTTAGATGCAAACAATCTGTATGGTTGGGCTATGGCGCAATCACTTCCATTACGCAACTTTAAAATGTACACAGGTACAAATAATATTCAAAAAGCATTAAAGTGGTTGAGCAGTTTGACGCCGGGTCAACAGCGTGGATACATTCTAGAAGTTGACTTAGAATATCCTCACGAACTCCATGACCTGCATAATGACTATCCGTTAGCAGCAGAAAG
>CM031607.1:77276790-77284290 GCA_018398815.1 Conus ventricosus | reverse complement strand
TTTTGTTCAAGGACAACCTTAAGCAGAGTGTCATGTGTCTATAAAAAAAAAAACTTAGTTTTATTTTAGCTTTTAAACTCTCTGCAACCCACCTTCCATCCTGCATTGTCATGTGTTTTCCGTGTGGACTCGGGTTGCACGGGGGTTAAACGTGGGCCGAGTGAGCTTCCTCTCACCTGCCAATCATGTTTTTTTTTGGAAGCCGACCGAGGCAGTCGAGGTTGGAAGGGGATAGTGGGGAGTGAGGATAACGTATCGTGCAAGCCTTATGCTTGCGAGTTTTTTTCTTGTAACTGTATTTTTGTGAGGGATCCATATCCTTCAGGGAGCCACCACCTTTGAGGGAAACTTCGTTGATTTTTTTGTTGGAGATCCATATCTCCCGGCTCTCGGCATCAGGTTTTTACCTTTGGGTGGAACCAAACCTTAGTACTCCGTACGAGTGCTGTCGTCTTGTCAAGTTACCCTTTTTGTAGTATTCCTGTGATCAGTATCACAGTCGTGAATCCCCGTAGAGGCAGAAGCCTGTTTTTCTAAACTTTTGGGCCCTGACCAGGTTCAGATACGAGCCGTGCAGGGCTTGCTATTCCTGCTCCTCAGTGAGTCCCATTCACAAGTCTGGCTGGTGAGTACATTGCGTAGTTAGTTCATATCTATTTTTCTTTTATTTATTTATTTCCAAATCTATTTAAAGAATTGGTTTTCCTCCCAGCTATTACTTTAATTCTTTCATTATTTATTTTGTTGTGTTTGAGTATTATTTTCGTTTATCATTTTATTACCGTTTCGTTTATGCCAACTTTTAATTATTCATTTACTTCTAGGCCATTTTTGTTTTTACATTTACAGCAGTAGGGCGTGTTATGCATTTTCCCCTCCAAATATGTAGTGTTGTTGTGTTCTGTGTGTTGTCGCGTGCCTGTACCACATTCCAGTCATGTGTCTTGCCACACGTGTTTTGTGTGTTAGTGGTGGTCACTTGTAAATGCGCTTGTTCAGGACATTTTTGGTTGTTGTCATTCTTGTAAATATTTAGGGCACCCATAAGTTTATGTGGCGCTGTTAATGCTTTCCGGCTTTTGTTTCCGGAAAAGGAGAGTTATCCCGAGGGAGATGATTCGTTTTTTTTAATATAGCTCAAGAGAGGCAACCCCGGGTGTTTGACATAAACGGTTGTGAACGTTTTTTTGAAATATGTATGTAGACAAAATGTCTGAACCGAGGAAATGTTGTATTTAATTCTATTTGAGAACTTAAATTAGCAGGCGCTCTGCCATGTGTTCCGTGCCTGTCCTTGTTACTCTCTGTAATGGATGTCTGCTTACGGGTTTTTGCTTTGCACCAGTTTACATGGGAAACCATCTTTTGTGTGTTTTCCAGGACTTCTACTTCGACTTCTACTTCGACTTCTACTTCGAGTTCTACTTCTTCTTCTACTTCTTCTTCCTCTTCTTGTTGGTTTTTTCCTCATTTCCCTCACCAGTGCTGACTTACCTGTGTGCCGCTGCTGCTGCCGCCAACCTTGCATCTGTGGCCGGTCTCGCTGCCTTTCCGGTTTCTGCTGTTGCTGCCATCGGTACCACAGCTGCTGCCGCGACCGCGGCTTGACCCCGCTGCCTCCTCCATCTTCTTCGTCACCCTCATCATCCCTCCCCTTTCCTCTCCTAGTCTTCGGCCCTTTCTCCTCGCCCCTCTCCCGGAACCCGCAAGGACTCCTCGCCCCGGGTCGGAACGAGGACGCACCAGTCCGCCGTGCACCCTCTTTGGAGAGAGGACCTTCATCCTGATCTCTTTATCTTGTGTTGCGCCGGCGACCCCACTCTCTACCCTTACCGCTTCGTGGTCGCTGGTGCCGCTGCTCTTACCTGCTGCGTACAGTGTTTGGACGGCCGCCACACCTGTGTGCTTGGATTGGGTGCATCTCACCTTCACTCTCGAACCTTCGTGTCCTCGTTGTGTGTAACTGTATCTCCTTGGAAGGAGAAAAGACGCTATCCTGTCTGCGACGTGGATGTATCCGACGGGCGGACGCGCTCTCCCTTCGCCGGAACCCGCACAGGACTGTCTCACGGTCTTTGGGGGTCGGTCCGTAAGTCTGGCATCCACGTTTAATTGCAGAGATAAAGGACAGGCATTAAATCAGTTTTGTCAGCAGAGCGCTTTATAATTCTATTATGGTTATGTTTGCCTAACATGAATGTTTTGTTTGCATTTCCACATATACAGGCTTTCCAGGGTTGTCGCCGCTGTATGGTGCGTTTTTGTGTGTGCAGGATTCCAGTTTATCTATCTTGCCAAGTTTAACCATGCATTGTTTATCAATCTTTCTGTGATGAAATGTCCCTTCGTCTGTTAGCGTTTAAAAAAGAGTGAAATTAATGTTGGATGTTTAGTTACGGTCCTTAGCAGTTGAACTTCCTCAGTATACTACCCCATTCTAAGGGTACTTCCCAAGACGCTCCCCTTTGTTTTGGCCTTTCTTATTTAATGATCCAGTGCTAAAGTTTCTCCTTCTGAACCGTAATCCCGTCTCATCCCACAGGCTGTTGTCTTTGATTTGCATCTGGGCAATCCTGATCATCCCTATTTTAATTTTTGAGGGATCAGATTTTGGCAATCATTCCTGTTTTTTTCTTAAATCTTCCTTGACCCCTTTGATTGCATTCCGGCTTTACCTTACCTTCTGGCCCCACCCAGAATCCGGCCGGGACGTGAATGTTAGTGGAGAGAGATTCGATTATTTTGTGTGTGTGTGTGTGTGTGGTGTGTGTGTGTGTGTGTGTGCGCGCGTGTGTGTCCATTCCATTTATTTACAGCCCTTTTGGAGTTATAAATGTATACCCGTCCTTATATATGTATGTAAACATGGTGTGAACATCTATGTTTTTTTTTGTGACAGTAAAGTTTCAGTTTTTTGTACTCGTATTTCCGTGTTTGGATTTGATGTTTGTGTGGTTAGCGCAATTGAGTTGGGATTGATCATAGCGTTTCCCTTGAACAATTACCACGTGACTTCACCCACGTGACACAGTTAGGAAATGTGAATGGAAGAGTTGTAACATTGTAGGCATTACCAAGAACAATGTACTGTCCTCTTATGATTCGTCGTATAGAATGCCCTGCTTTTTTGCCTGTTGAATCAGGTTTTCTGGGCGAAAGTCACTATACCTGTCCTGTAAAAAAAAAAAAAAACACCCAAATAATTTGTGTTGGTAACTAATTTACGATTATTTCATTGCCGAATATGGACCTTGGAATCTTTGTATAAAATATACTGTTGCTTAGCTTTCCTTTTCCATGTTGACTTCTTAAGGTCCTGGGTACTGCAGCATATGCTAATTTGGTCTAACTTGTTTTATCGTCCTTCGTTTATGGTAGACAATATGTCTAGATCGTTAGCATGCAATCAGCATGAAGCAGTGTCAGGCTTTTCATTTCGTGAGTAGGGTGGCTCTATGCCATCTGAATAATTGGAATAATCATTAACTTTGAAAAAGATCGAATGACGTCTACTTGCTTCTTACGTTCGAATAAATATCTCTGAAGATAGTTTGGTGTTGGTGTTTGTTTTGTACACACTGAAGCATTTTTGTTCATATTTTGAATGGTTTTGTAAGACTGTCCCTGCATGTTATACATTTTCAGCACTCAAGTTTGATGTCAGATTTTATTCAATGCTTCTTAAAATAAAAAAAAGAAACAGATAAAGCAGCAATGGAGTCGATTTTTCAGCTTTTTAGAGAGAGAGAGAGAGATAAAGAGACAGACAGACAGACAGACAGACAGACAGACAGACAATCAGACAGACGGTGAGACAGACAGTCAGACAGAGATAGAGAAAGATACAGAGACAGACAGAAAGACAGACACAGACAGACAGCCAGACAGAGACAGAAATAGAGACAGACTCGACTGTCAGTGAGACAGAGAGGTAGCTGAGGTATAAAACCACGGCAAAGCCAACAGATACAGAGCAAGCAGAGGACCACCACACTCGGCACAGACCCAGTGCCTGCAGGCGTCTGACGTCGCTGACAGTGTGTTTGCCTCATCCGTCACCCCGTCACTGCCTCTCGTCTGATTATCTTCTGCCGCCACGTGCATCATTCCGCTCGATCCATTCCCTCTGTCAACCTCCTTCCATACATCTCACCTCTGGGAGGCATCTCTGAAGGCCAAAATGTATGACTGCCCACTTCAGTGAAAATGTATAACATCCCTCTTCAGCCATAAAGCGTGAAAGCCCTTTTCAGTGAAACCCACAACCCTATTTCAGACCCCCCCCCCCCCCCCCCCCCCACCCCCCACCCAGAACTAACTCCCCCATACTCTGGTCAAGCGTGAAACCCTACTTCAGCACCGGAAAAAAAAACCTGCTTCAGTAATTAAGAATGACACCCGACTTAAGCCAAGATCTAACACCCATAGTTCGGTCATTAAGCATAGTCCCCCCCCCCCCCCCAACCCCCAATCACTTTTAGCTACAACGTTTGACAGCATCAAACTAGACGACGAATGTGATACCCAGCCATAGAAAAAAAGTCTTGACGTTCCAGTTCAGGAGGGAAAAGAAATGTCACCCCTGTCCCTAAAAAAAAAAAACAAAAAAAAAAACAACTTGTCACTTCAACCTCAAACCATGACATCCCTTTAAGAAATCAACATCTTTAAGACAGACAGACAGAGAGAGAGAGAGAGAGAGAGAGAGAGAGAGAGAGAGAGAGACGCGTGTGGGAAGGAGGAAGGGAAGGAGGGAGGGAGACAGACTAAATCCTGCCAGGATACTGTAACAATGGACAAACAAAGGCTGACGGAAACAGACACGGAAAGACAGGCAGACAAATCCGTTTGGTTTATTCTTTCCCGTCACTTGGGTGCCATGCCGCCCCCCCCCCCCCCCTCCCTCACACACACACACACACACACACACACACGCGCGTGCGCACATACACGTACACTCACCATACATACATCAGTACCAATTCACTCTTAAACACCCCTCTTATTGCCTTCTCTATTTTCTCGCTGTTTTCAAATGACAGTTGTTTGCTATGTGTATATTTAGCTTCCCTTCTTAACTCTTGTCTAACTGTTATCAATCATTAATACAAGTTATTTTATCTGTTTTCCCATGTGTCTGACATTCGTATATATTCAATATTTACAATCCGCACAAACCACAAAATGTGATACATATCCATGATTTTTTTTTCCTCATTAAGAAATGAACTTTTAAATGGAATATCAGCAAACAACCTCCAAATTTGCGAAGGGAGTACAAGTAAGAAATGTAAAATTAGTTAATTAGGTATAGAAACCAAAATTCCTGTTTTATGACTACATACATACGCTAGAATATGATCATATTTAGTAAATATGATATTCCGCCTCAAACTGATAGTTAATCAATTTTGTTGAACAATTATGCCCCACATTTCTTTGACTTAAAGTTTATTAAGTTGGAAGGGAAGTAATTAATTAATGAGTGTATCCACGTCAAGGTGGAATGACATTTCTGCACTCTTAGGAACGCTACCCACGACAATTAATGCCATGTTATGATCACACCTGTCCTACTGTGACGTTGATAGCCCTCGCTAGCATGCCTTGGGCGTTTTCTATGACGCTATAGCCAGAGTTTATTCTGTTCACTCTTCTGTGATGATTTAATTGGCTTCTAATGACAAATTCCTTGCGTGACTGTTGACATCATCGTTCGTGCGGATGGCAGTCTCCTGGGCACTGGTAGCTGAAAGGCAGGATCATTTCCTCTTACGTTTCGCCCCTCTTCGCTGCATTGACGAGACCGGGGGTAACGCTTAGGCCTCCAAAAATGGATCTGGCTTGTACCCTGTTGTCTTGATACACACACACACACAATTGTTGGAAATGTCTGTCATGTGAGTTACTAAGGAACTCGTCTACAGCTTTTACTTGGTGTGCTCCAACACATTTTGTTCTAATCCACTCATTTGTCTTCAACTGATATTTGGTATTGCATGACTCCTGGTATTAAGAAGCGGTTTTTGACAGTGTTAAGCCATCAGCTCCAATTGAGCTGTCTTTGTACGTATTGGGTGCAGATCTATGGCAAGTAATGTGTTAATGTTCCTTTACGAAACCCATCCAGTCTGAGCCGTGGTTTGTCTGGTAGTCTCATGAAGTGATGCGCCTACTGGTGTCTTGTCTTTTCCGCCAATGTTCTGCCTGTGCAAAAAACAGACTGAACCGACAAGCAGAGATTCCATGGTAATACAGACACACTGTCGTGGCCTACACTGTTCCGTGTGACAGTTCGGAGGGTTTGCACGACTCTAATCCAGTTTGCAAGTACTCCTGTCATGCACATTAAAAAAAACACGTTTGTTCTGAAACTCAGACTGTCTCAGTGTCCCCAAAAGTTCAGTTTGACATTTTGAAATGAGTTAACCTTGAAAATGCTGTTGCCTGTATGCTGCTGTACAGCACCTGACTATTTTCGACATTCTGTTTATTATGCCTTACTACCCCACACCATTGCTTTAACAACGCAGAGTTTTGCTTTTTCTTTATGATGGTTTCCTCTCTGTCACCACTCTGCCCTCTCCCACTTTGATGCTAGACATCTGGGGTGCCTACTTTCATCACTCTGTTGCCTTGTATTCCCATGTAAAGCATTAATGGATAGGTGCGCTTGATATGTCTTCGCTTGTTATCTATCCCTAACGGTTACTGCTTCAGGTATCAAAAAGTGAATGTAGCAAACAAGTTGAACAGACTGCAACTGTTTTTTTTTTTTTCTGACCACAATATATAGCAAGCAAACTTGTTGCTATCATCTGGCAGCCATGTAGTGAAAGCTGCACAGACAACCCAGAGAGGAAACCAGATTTCCCATCTGCAGTGGTTATATGCTCATATGAACTTGTTAGGTGTTTTCATTACATCTGAATGCTTTCCATTGATTTCGGTTTTTTTTTTAAATCTGAGAATGGCAACTAGAGTCGTATGGATGTTCATCGGTTATTTACTATGTCACTACCTGTTTTGTCTCTTGGTTATTTCATAGGATGAGATATTTTTCAGGATATGATTTTTTTTAGGGTGTGATCTCTTTTCTGTATGGGTGACAGCCCTCCAAAGGCTCCTTGTGGTCGGCTGGGCGATAACAATGATAACAATTCTACTTAAAAAGAATAACAGTAGGAAGAGCAAGGTTTGTAGAGCAAAGCCCAAGAGAGTGACAACTAGTTCAAATAGCGTCAGCTGCATCGTGGTCGCAAAAGGCGTTGTCCTAACAATCCAGATCTCCGCGTCCATGAGTTGATCCAATGTACCATGATATCTATGGACTGGGTGCCGTTCGTTCCATAGGTAGCGATGGGATATACAGTGACAGGCACGATAACCTGAGGACAGTATGACTTGGATAAGAGAAAAAAAAACCTGTGTAGTTACTAAGCTTTGAGTCGTTCTTTGTCATGACTAAGAGGTGGCAAACACTCAACAAAAACAAAGCAA
>CM031607.1:77271790-77274290 GCA_018398815.1 Conus ventricosus | reverse complement strand
CCCTTGTTGCTCCACTCCTAACGTACTGGTGAATTCCGGATGGCTCCTGTGTTGTTGACTCCTGTGGTCCGGCTGACGTGTTGCTCTCCATCACTGGGCTGCCAGTGGCTGAGCTCCTGTTCAAGAGCAAACCACACCTCTCCTTCCTGGCACTCCCGCTGCGATCCAGGCAGCCAGCCACTCCTCGTGGATACATAAACCAATTTGCTACTCATGTGTGATAGGTAGCCACAATGGATTCTGATTCTCTGTTTTAGAGAGAGAGAGAGAGAGAGAGAGAGAGAGAGAGAGAGAGGGAGAGAGAGAGAGAGACACTTTGACACTTTGATATTTTATTGTCATTACCAAAGTGGTCTTTTGACAAGGGGGAGAGGTAACAGAACAATACCATTTCCCTATTCCTTTCCTGCAAACAAATAGTAAAACATCCATTCCCAGTGTGCACCAAATCAAAGGGTAAAAATAAATAAATTCATAACATTTCCTTATGTCCTAACGCACAGGAGTAATGCAATTAGAAACAACAACAACAACAACAACAACAACAACACAACAACAACAACAAACCTTAAGACTGACTCGAGCATCCACTCGATCAAATGATGACAATATATCTTACTGATCTCTTCCACTTGCGATGAATGATAATATTCATTTAGATATCTCTTATAATGAATTATCTTAAATTTCACTATCCTTCATCTGTCTAATTTTCAATGCTTCTGCGATGAATTTTGCAACTGATTTAATTACAAGTTCATCATCTGATGATAACACGACAGCAACATTTTGTCTTTTCGCTATATCTAACTGGAAAAGTGAACAATTTGTCCTCACTTCATTATAAGCAGTACAGTGGAACAGAAAGTGTTCTTCGTCATCAATAATGTGTCTACATGCAGGACAAGGAGATTCTGTTGATGTTTCACATTCACACCATCTTTTGTTCGCATTAAAACCTAAAGTTCTCAACCTAAATCTTGCGTAGTTTATTCTGTGTCATCTATCTGTTATGACGTTGAGAAACGTTTCAGAATGAAACACATTCTTAAATGAAAAAACCAGCGATATTTTTCTTTACTTTCCATATCTGAGTGCCAATTCTGTTTAAAAGAACAAATAAACCTGTCTATAAATTCCGCAATTACTGTTGCTCATTCACTACTTCCTGGGCCATCCACACTATTCCAAAACCCTGTTCTGAAAGGACTTTCTTTACTTTATGAGCCCCGTTTTCTTTACCTTTTTCCATTTCTAAAAGCATCATATCATAGGCTTGCCTGCTAAAACGGGACTGGGGTAGCTTCAAGATCTTCAACCAGTACTTAATACATTTCACAAATGTACTTATGTACAAAGGGTATCTGCTCATCTCTCCATATGAAACGGTGTTGGATGAATGAATAGGTACTTGATGGAAACGCTTCATAGCATACGTATGTACTTTTTCCATCATCGAATTTTCATGTAAGCTCCAAATTTCAGCTGCATATGTAAGAAGAGGTTTTATCTGTGTATCAAACATTTTCCAAAATATACTACAGTCTGTACAATTCAGTTTTCTCAGGGATTTCAGAATTTCAATAGTACCTTTTTTCCTTTTTCTTAGAGATTCTTCCCATGCGTAACGGAAAGTTAATTTTGTTGAAAATATCATTCCAAGATATTTATATGAATTAACTACTTGAACGTCGGCATTTCCATAAGACCATTTTTTACACACTGATAAGTGGCCACCCATTCTAAAGACCACTATATTTGTCTTATCCAAGTTAACTGATAAACCTAAGCAATCTGCTTTTTCTTTCAATACATTTAGTTGGTTTTGCAAACCTACAACTGTTCCGGACAGAAGAACAACATCATCAGCATACAGTAATAAAAACTAATTCAACTGCTCCAGGTATTATCTGGATACCATGTCTGTCTTTGCGGGACAATTCCACAGCCAGTTCGTTTATGAAAAAAGAAAACAACTGTGGACTCAACAAGCATCGTTGTGTTACTCCATTTGGACAATCAAAATAATCTGAATACTCACTCTTCACACGCACACATGCCGGCATAGAGTTGTAGGCCCCTCTAATAGCCATGTACAATTTACTATTAACACCACTTTTACGGAGTACATTCCACAGAGCATTCCGATTTACCGAGCCAAAGGCCTCTTGAAATCTACAAATGCAATGAAGAGCTTCGACGTACAGAGTAGATGTTTTTGAATCAAAGAATATAGTGTAAATATATGGTCTGTGGTGCTGTAACTGGTTCTAAAACCTGCTTGTTCGTCCACTATTTGTTCTTCAGTTTCAGCCCATTCAATTAATCTTGTATTTAGTATATGAGTGTAGATTTTACTTAAAATGCTGGTAAGTGATACTCCACGATAGTTGTCGGGATTGTTCACGTCTCCTTTTTTATGAATTGGTACAATAATTGATTTAGCCCACTCTGATGGAAAGATACCATTATCAAAAGGTTGGGCAAATAAATGAACAAG